>CM068368.1:86390688-87013093 GCA_034769895.1 Magicicada septendecula
GCAAATAGCGTTTCAGATGTGCGACTCCTGTTTGTTTACATCAGGATTCAGCTAAGAACGGAAACAGTATATGTTTTAAGCCAAAGGTGTTGTAGTTATGTTTCTAAGCGAACCCAAAGTAGCCACTATCTCCGTAATCCTTAAGAAAATTTATGGTATCACGTGTAATAGTCTTTATCTTCCGGCTTTTGCTGGTTATGTTGGGCAATTCCACACTAATCTGCTGACAAGTGGGTACTTCGTGGATCCCTCCCTGCCTAGCTTTTAAACACTAAAACCGAATCCACGCCAATTAAACGTAAAACGTTACCAATACAGGCACGATACAACACATGGGCTTAATTGAGAGAGAGAAGAGACACTGGATTTGAAAACTTTTTCATGCTAACACACAAACGTTGAGACGGATAGCTACGAAATAAAATCACAAATAAAAACAAAATAAAACCTTAATGTAAAATATACATAAAACAATACATATACATTTAGTTTTGTGCCATGACGTCAATAATAAGAAGCTTTCTTTCTTGCACAATTTAATTTAAATTAAATTTAATTTAATATAATTTGAATTAAAGAACTAAAAAAGATTTTACAATTTATGTTCGAGAACGTATTTGGTGTTTGCTAACACGTTGGATGTAACGGGCAAATTACAGTAGACTTTTTTTGGTCACAATTAGACCAAATGTATGTTTTGTCAACTTTGAGAGAAAATGTAATTGCTGAGTATAACATTCCAAAACTCTCTGTATTAGGATGTTTGTGTACGTGCACCTGAATAATTTTGTGGTTATAACAGTCGCTTTACATGTAGGTATATGAGTTACATGGTAATGATTTCCTATCGTCTGTTCCATGAGAGATATATATCAGGCCTACTGTCGTCAACAAAGAGGCTGACGCACTAACTTTAACGACAAAAGCAGATGTACCTACCACACACACAAGTTATCCGGCTGTCTTTGTGTGACAGAATACAGTAGACGAGCATAGAGAACAGTGCAAAAAATTAACGTGCAGAAAATGCTAACAAACAAACGTTGAGATGGGTAGCTATGAAATAAAATCACGAATATAAAGTAAGCAACAAATAAACGTATGGGCAACTGGCGATCAATAAAGTCGCTGGCATATTGTTAAACAACAAAAACAAATTTTGACACATAATATTACACTCTGAAAACATTCACTCTGTTCAGTTTTCATGTAGTGAATACAAACATGTAAGGACCAAAAATTTCCGTTCGGAAGAAAAGAGTGTTTATAGATACAAAACGCAGGAATACGGGAGAAAAGTTCATCATGAATAATATAAACGGAACTGGAGTAAACTATTTCAGTACTGTTGGAGCTGATGCAGGATTATATTAGTTATAACAGATTCTAAAGACACAAGTTTGTATACTCAGGAAACAAAATGGTGAAAATTTAATTGAAACGAAAAAATCAATTTAAGAATTAATTAAATGTTTAAAAGGTGATAAGAATATAAATTTCATGGTTAACGGTAATGCTACAACAGAATACTAAGGATCATTAGACACAGCTCAGAGACAGGACAAAAAAACATTTATTCGAAATCTGCAAAAGTTGTAAACAAGTCTTAATAAAACTATCCAAAGAAACATAACAAAGATCAGACATTTTTGGAAAAAAGTAAGTTAGACTATTATTTATGTTCCGGGTGTACAATGTTCACACATTTTCCGGAACCAAAGATTACAGAATTGATTGAAATCTCATCTTCTACTGGTGTTTGTCCATCCAAAGGTCTTCTTCAATTTCTCGTTCCCTCAATGTAGTGTGAATTTCTTCTATAAAGGTGATAGGTGGTCTTCCTCTTTCCCTTCATCCTGGTGGGGTCCATTCCATAACTCTCCTTGGCAATCTTTCCTTTCCCATTCTTTTCGTACGTCCATACCATTATATAATTTTTTTGTTTGGATAATTTAACAATTAAATTTTTCACATTCATTCTGTCCTTAATGGCTTTATTTCTAATATTCTCACGTCTGGATACTCTTGCCGAACGTCTCCAAAAGTCCATCTCTGCTGTCATTAATTTTGTTCTTGTGTGTTTATTAGTAGTCCAAACTACTGAACCGTAAGTCATGATACTTCTGACAATGGTTTTAAATATTTTGGTTTTAGTTTCTGCTGTAATTTGCTTATCACAAATTAATGTAGATATAGCCATCTTTTCCAAATTAATTCTGGGTTCTATTTCTTTGTCTTGCTTTCCACTGGCCGTACTTTTCACACCTAAATACTTATCATGAATAAAGTTTATCATAAGAAAGGTTTATCATGAGTAAAATGAATGGAAGTGGAGTAAACTATTTCAGTTCTTTTGAAGATGATGCAGGATTAAATTATTTATAACAGATACAACGTTTTCGACACAAGTTTGTATCCTCAGGAAACAAAATGGTGAACATATAATTGAAACGAATAAATCAATTGCGGAATTAATTAAATGTTTAAAAGGTGATAAGAGTATACATTTCTTGGATAACGGTAATGCTACAGCACTAGACTAAGGATCGTTAGACTCAGCTCAGAAACAGGAATGACAGAGAACATATGTTATTCGAAATCTGCAAAAATAGTAAACATGTTTTAAAAAACTATCAAAAGAAACGTGAACAAAGGCCAGACATTTTTGGAAAAAAGTAAGTTAGACTATTATTTATGTTCCGGGTGTACAATGTTCACACATTTTCCGGAACCAAAGATTACAGAATTGATTGAATTCTCATCTTCTACAACTGCTTGTCCATCCAAAGATCTTCTTCAATTTCTCGTTCCCTCAATATAGTCTGAAATTCTTCTATCCAGGTGATAGGTGGTCTTCCTTTTTTCCTTCTTCCCGGTGGGGCCCATTCCATATCTGTCCTTGGCAATCTTCCCTTTCCCATTCTTTTCGTCCGTCCATACCATTATAATTTGTTTGTTTGGGTAATTTAACAATTAAATTGTTCACATTCATTCTGTCCTTAATGACTTTATTTCTAATTTTCTCACATCTGGATACTCTTGCCGAACGTCTCCAAAAGTCCACCTGTGCTGTCATTAATTATGTTCCTGTGTGTTTATTGGTAGTCCAAACTATTGAGCCGTAAGTCATGATACTTCTAAATATAGTTTTAGTTTCTGCTGTAATTTGCTTATCCCACAGGATTCTATTTAATGTAGATATAAGCCATCTTTCCCAAATTAACTCTGGATTGTATTTCTTTGTCTTGCTTCCCAATGGCCGTAATTTTCACCTCTAAATACTTGTATATATTGTAGCGCGACATAATGATAGTCCTGTTTTAAATAAAGAATTGCTCAATTCAGTAGAAGTCAAAATGGGTAGGATCAGTTATTCTACCAATTTAAATGAATAATAAAATTTTAAAACTAGGTCATAAAATGTAATAAAAATAAAAAGGTACAATACAAGAGTGCAGTAAGCAAATATAATGTATAATAAATCATAAAATACAAACCTGTTAAAAGAATGTTGATGTAAGAGAGTGGGGAACAAGGGTAGTCACTAGTTAAACAGAAAAGAACTGTAAAAATTAATGATCCCTATTATTATTCGATGTAAAAACAAACTAACACTAGGCAAATAGGATGCCAGTGAAACACCAAATATGTTATAAATACAATAAGTGTCAGTGGAGTGGTGACAGCATAAGTGCGGGTTAATTACTTTAAAAAAAAGGAACACCCATAAATAACACCAATAGTGAAGAATTGTGGTGAAGGGTTTCATCTCAGATTGAGATGTTAGTGAAGGCTTTGGTATAAGTAGTTGTATTTGTGTTCTATACCAAAACCTATACTTATTAACATTTATAAACTACATTGTAAGTTAGTTTGAGCCTACTGGCAAAGTAAGAAAATTGTGTACTAGAAACCAGGACTTATGAACAATAATCTATTCATTAGCCAGTAATGCTTGATAAGATTGATGGGATGGAAGTATGATACACCAAGTAGTTTGTGATTGTTTGTCAATTTATAAGTGTAGAATTTGGCCATGAAGGCAATACCTTAAAGGTAACATGTTAAAAGATTTTGTTCTAATTATATTATTTGTTAATTTATGATTGTAAACTTGGCCATGTAAACACTACTTTAAGTAATATGTCAAAAGATTTCATTGTAAATATTGTTAAAACATGTTAAGGGTCAAGACTCATGTAATAAGATGTAACTCATGAAAAAGGGTTCAAAACCAAAAACCTAGGTAATGATAAATATAATTTAGAATACATTAATGAAATGCTATTGATGGCCTAGGCCACAAATTCAATACAAAGGAAATAGTGTCAGAAATGAGTAGATTAGTAAACCAATGTGATAAAACAGGAAAGGGACAAAATTTATGTGATGAACTTAATTGTTTTAATGGTAATATTACATATTAGATTAATTTAAAGAATTGTAAGGTGATGTAACAAATGTAAAAGTAAAGTATAGGCCCAAAATTAGAACTTTGGCAAGGTGAGAAATCATCCTTTATAATGACCAACTCATGTAAAATGAGGTGTCAAAATACTACAAGCAAAACCACTAAGTAACTTAAATTTAATTAAATATCACTATAATATTGACGACTCGGAACACTAAGTTTTTTATAAGTAAAAACGTAAAGTTTTACCTTACAGCCTAAACCGGCTTTCACCTATAGAAGGCTTCATCAGAGGCTGTCGTTAGTAGCGCTGTTCATCTTGTTGTTGGCGACGAGATAGTGTTTCGAAAGTTCGAAGCTGTGTGTGTGTGGTGAGATGTGTTCGAATAATGCGTGCGATTTGAATTGTGTCTGTTCGTTTAGGATGTCGTTTTTATTTGTTTGTATATTTCTAATTGTTCTAGAGTGTCTAGTTTTCGGCCTTTTGTGTGTACGTGTAGTATGTTCATGTTATTGTCGATGTTTTTATATGTGTGGTTTGCTTCAATGAGGTGGTTTGCGAAGGTAGATTCTGTAGTGGTGTGGAGTGCTTTTGTGTGTTCACTGTATCTCTGTTTGAAGCTACGTCCTGTCTGGCCTATGTAGAATTTATTGCAATTTGAACAATTTAGTTTATATACACCGGGTAGATCGAATTTGTTTTGTGCTTTGGGCATGCGTTTTGATAGTGTGTGTTCTGTTTTGTTAGTAGTTTTGTAAGCGATTCTGTATCCTGCTTTTTTTAATTTGTGGGCAATTTTTTCTGTTTGTTTGTTGATGTATGTTAGTGTTATGAATTTGTTGTTTTCTGTCTTTGTCTGTTGTTTGTTTTGTGTTTTGTGTAGGAGTTTACTGACTATTGTTCTGTCATAACCGTTAGATTCTGCTAGATATTTTATCGTGTTTAGTTCGTCTTTGTAGTCTATTTCATCTAAGGGGATGTTGTTAAGTCTATGTATCATGGTTCTAAAAGCAGCTAGTTTGTGTTGTATTGGGTGATTGGAGGTGTTGTGTATTAGTGTGTCAGTTGTAGTTGGTTTTCTGTATATAATGAATTTGTGCCTGTGTTCTAGTTTTGTGATGGAGAGGTCTAAGAAGTTTATGGTATTGTTGTGTTCATATTCGGCAGTGAAGATTATGTTTTTATGTATTTTGTTTATGTGCGTTAGTAACTGTTCACATTGTCTTTTGTTTCCCCTGTATAGTATTAGAATGTCATCAACGTATCTGTGCCAATATAGTATTTTATGTGAGTGTCTGTCATTGTTTGTGAGTATTTTTGTTTTTTCTAAGTGTTGGAGGAAGACTTCTGCTAGAATGCTGGATATGGGGGAGCCCATGGGTAGGCCATCGTTCTGTGTGTAGTATTTATTGTTATAAGTAAAGTAGTTTTGTTTTGTGATAATGTTCAGAGTTTCTGTTATTTCATTGATAAGTTCGTTTGGTGTGTTGTTCTGTTTGAGTTTGTTTTGTAGGATGGTGATTGTTTCAGAGATGGGGATGTTTGTGTACAGGTTTTTAATGTCAAAGGAGGCTAATGTGGCGTTATGGGGGATGTGTATGTCTTTTATTTTTGTTACTAGGTCAGTGTTGTTTTTTACTGCAATGTTGTTGTCTATTTGTGTGTGTTGTCTAATAATTTTGTCTAGATATTTTGCCAGTTTGTGTGCAGGGGCATTACGGTAGTTGATAATGGGGCGGATCGGAATGTCTTCTTTATGCATTTTGGGAAGCGCTTGGAGTGTAGGTGCTGATGGTCGGATTTGTTTCATGTAGGGCTTTTGTTTATGTGTCATAATGTGTTTGGCTTTGTTGACTATTTGTTTTACTGAGTTTTGGTATCTGTCGGTGGGGTCGTGTTTTAGTTCTGTGATGTTGTTCTGTTCTATGAAGTCTTGTACTTTTTTGTGTAGGTTGTCTGTGGGGATAATTACAGTCGTGTTGCCTTTGTCAGCTTTTACAAATGTGATGTTGTGTTTGTGTGCCTTTTTCCTCAGTTTGATGGCTGTGTGTATTTCTGAGTTGTGGTTGTGGTTGTCTGGTGTCTTATGTACTCCTATTGTGTTGTTTATATTATGTCTTATTGTCTTGATAAACAACACAATAGGAGTACATAAAACACCAGACAACAACAACCACAACTCAGAAATACACACAGCCATCAAACTGAGGAAAAAGGCACACAAACACAACATCACATTTGTAAAAGCTGACAAAGGCAACACGACTGTAATTATCAAACTTATAAAAAAACTTAGTGTTCCGAGTCGTCAATATTATAGTGATATTTAGTTAAGTAACGGACACGTCATGGACAACGAAATCCAAGAATTTAAATTTAATATGATCTAAAGCTAGAAAAAAAGTATTTTTTAGCATATGAGTAAGGATATTTGATTTTTGTAAACTGGTCATGTGACACCAGAGTTCACATGTATTAACCAATAGCAGGCCAGAGTTTCTTGGGCAAGACCGTTGACGAAGAAATGAAAAAAAATTATTCCATTGTTAACTTCAAGAGAGGGCAGATGAGCTCTGTACATACAAAATTTAATATAAAACAAGGAATCAGTTTTTGAACGAGTAGAACAGTATAAACAACTGTAAATCAAAGTATTAATTACCATATAAAAGAATAGAATAAACTAACTGCCATTAACAGATGAAAACACCAAGAAATAGAAAAACTTCGATCACCAAAAGTGAAAGCAAAATTCGAACACTTCTGTGTGGGTGAGATCACTCGAGTTTATAACTAATCCACAACTACGACTACACAACACTCAGGTTAACTCAACAAACACCAACAAACTCAACACAAGTGACAATAAAAGAAATAAACTTAAATTTTAAAACTGAGAACACACTAAAAATCATTTATTTCTAAAGAGACGGAGCGAAGACATTTTCGGATAGCGTTCTCAGCTGACTACATCAACGGCCATTTTTTTCGTCTCACCGCTAACCCTAGTGAACCAAAATATTCGCCGTTACCTAGCAACCAAACTTTATTTATCGTAATACTAGTTAATAAGATTTTAATTTTACCGACATTTGTGATGTATTGTACTTGTTATTTGCATTTCTGACTTCCATAGCAGTCTTAAAGAACCCAGAACCCTGAGATTTTTATTAATTTTTTTAAAGTTAATGTTTAATAAAATTTGTATACTTGCACAATCGAATTGAGCACCCGAGTCGACCCGACTATGACCTTGTTCGACCAAAAGGTCGACTATTTTGTTTTGAATAAATGAAATAAGAATAAATATCATCAATCTGATTAAAAAGAGTTGTTCTTTGTAGGAATATTAGATCAGTTTCAGAAAAATTACAGGCAGCAGCAAGGAGTGTGGACAAACGAACGAGCCAGACTGCGTAACCAGCGAACAAGACGTCTAGCCGGTCGAAGCTGAAATCGATTACCGCAACAAGGCTGTGTTTACCCTTTCAGAATAAACTTTTCTTCACAATTCTTTTTAAATAACCAAAGTTAAATCAACACTAATATTTTGGTATCTAATAAATGGCGTCCAAACGGACGTTTTGGTTAGATTACAAATGGCGTCCAAACGCGGGGCATTATTTTAAAGGAATCCGCTACCCAGAAGGAAGATAGAAATAAATTCCAAACAATAAATAGGCATATTCTCATCTCCTTTGGTATCTAATAGAAGTTAGATTACAATATATATATATATATATATATATATATATCGTATATACAGTGAACTGTAGTCAAGGAAATATTGTAATCCTTCTATATAATGTAAAGAGAATTGTATTGAACCGCGTAGAATAGCCGAGAGCGTCTTGATCCGTCCCGTCCAGTGTAGTAGGTGTTGCCTCAGTGAAGGCCGCGTTCAAGTTTGTTCTAGATTCTTCAAGACGCCACATGAGATACGCATTAGCGTCAGCATTAAATGGCGTGCACATTGATGATGGAAGATTTCTAGAAGGCGTGCGCTACCTATAAAAAGCCATAGCAGCCGGCTTATGATTTCGGCGGTGTTGAGCGATTTCTTTAGCGCGGATCGAGTGTTTGTAGCTAAGTGCTGTTGTGTTCTAATTAGTGCGGAATTCTTTGTAGTTCACACTATTATTGCGTGTGGACAATTGTTACTTGAATTGTTGTAAGAGACTATCTTGTTGATTACAAATTATTAATTGTGATAATTAAAGCTGGTTATTAGTGATTTCGTCGGTGTCTTGTATTTTGTTTTCCACTGTACCATGTGACGATCAGTTAAACCGTCGTAACAATATGTAGCCATAGAAAAAGCTGTAATAAAAACTTGAAGACGATAAAAGAAGGATACAATATTGAAGTCACAATTTGCTAAACATGTGCATAGAACTGATATAGCGAACAGTTAATAACTAGTGGCACAAATTTTAAAGAAAATGAAAAACGTAATTTCTTAATAGTTCGTTTTTAAAAGTTTTGTTAAAACAGATTTGGAAAATTTACTGCTAGGAATTTGTGCTCTTTCCACCAGTAAAATTTAAATAATTGTACATACAAATCTTACATCTGCGATTATCCAAAACATATAACTTCTTCCGGATTACAGCTTCCACCACCATCAGACCTCACAGTCTGTTCCTGGAGTCCTTTACTGCTCGTTGACAGTAAAATTTATTTGTCTTTCATTATTAAGTTGTTATCCATTTCCGTACTTTCTTAGACCATCTTGTTTCTAGTATTTTGCGCACGAGACCAGATCATCCTTGCCCAGTATAGCTTTCATGAACTTTGCAATATGCACCCAGCCCGTTTTCTTATTTCCTACTTTTTGAATGTATCCAACTTAGTTACAACACAATATTACAACCAATATTACACCTTTAGAGAATATTACGCCTTAGTCCTCCTGTGTACTCGCCTTGGATGTACTCCATTCCTTTGAACCCTAAACGAGTCTATCTTATTCTTATTCATTAATCGTTTAAACTCTCTTAGATACTGTTCGAGGTGTTCGTTTATCGGTGTTCGTGTTTATACCCAGCACTCGAGCAGTGGATCAGAATAGCCAGGCAGTTTTATATACGAGGGTCAGTTGAAAAGTTCGCGGAGGGAAGTTTGTAGATCAGCGGTGGTATTAAAATTTTTCGTGTGTTGTAAGATTCATATTTCGTATAAACACCTGTCAATTTCCAACTCTATGAGCCATTTTATTAATTGCTTACCAGCTGTTCGAAATTTACGTGTCACACGAGTTTAAAAAAGTGGATAAAATCAAGAATTCTTTGCTAAAAAACAGCAATGGAAATGCAGAATGAAATGATATTCTTTGATCAATGATATCCATTGAATGCATTCTTTGCTCTGTATTCAATGGAAATACAGAACAAAATGATAAATTCATTAGATGCTGCGCCTTCAGAAACAATTGCTTGTTAATGGGCACTCGATTTTAATCGTAACCATTCGAGCACTCAAAGTGATTCCCGCAGTGGGCGCTCAAAAGTGCAACAACTCCAAATGCGGCATCCACCTTGCACAAAGTTTTTTCATACAATTTTTTTTTGTAAAACTATGATACACACGCTCACGTGAGATGCCTATGATACACACGCCCACGTGAGATGCCTATGATACACACGCTCACGTGAGATGCCTATGATACACACGCTCACGTGAGATGCCTATGATACACACGCTCACGTGAGATGCCTATGATACACACGCTCACGTGAGACGCCTATGATACACACGCTCACGTGAGATGCCTATGATACACACGCTCACGTGAGATGCCTATGATACACTCGCTCACGTGAGATGCCTATGATACACTCGCTCACGTGAGATGCCTATGATACACACGCTCACGTGAGATGCCTATGATACACACGCTCACGTGAGATGCCTATGATCTCATAAATGTAATTCACTCACCATCGCTGGTCTTCCAACACCGTGCATAAATTTTTTTTTATTGGTATCTGTCGTTGTTCCACTTGTTTAGCGTCCACTGAGCGAATCATCATCTTAAATGCCCGCGAAACCACGTTCAAACTCGAGTATCTACTTACAAATTATTGTTTTTCAAGGCGTAACATTTCATGACACATTCACCCTTTCGTTGAGAAATTCAATTGACGCTGGACCTTTTTCAACAAACACTTCGTATACAACAAGATATGTTTGATTCGAATATGCCTATGATATGCCTATGATACACACGCTCACGTGAGATGCCTATGATACACACGCTCACGTGAGACGCCTATGATACACACGCTCACGTGAGATGCCTATGATACACACGCTCACGTGAGATGCCTATGATACACTCGCTCACGTGAGATGCCTATGATACACTCGCTCACGTGAGATGCCTATGATACACACGCTCACGTGAGATGCCTATGATACACACGCTCACGTGAGATGCCTATGATACACACGCTCACGTGAGATGCCTATGATCTCATAAATGTAATTCACTCACCATCGCTGGTCTTCCAACACCGTGTATAAATTTTTTTTATTGGTATCTGTCGTTGTTCCACTTGTTTAGCGTCCACTGAGGGAATCATCATCTTAAATGCCCGCGAAACCACGTTCAAACTCGAGTATCTACTTACAAATTATTGTTTTTCAAGGCGTAACATTTCATGACACATTCACCCTTTCGTTGAGAAATTCAATTGACGCTGGACCTTTTTCAACAAACACTTCGTATACAACAAGATATGTTTGATTCTGTCCATTTTTCAAAACACGCGTGACACGTAAATTTCGACCAGCTGGTAAACAATAAAGACATTAACAGGACAGATTTAGGAATTAACAGCTGTTTACACAAAATATGAATCTTACGACACATGAAAAATTTCAGTTCTACCGCTAACCTATAGATGTCGCTCCGCGAACTTTTCAACTGACCCTCGTATATGCCACGATTAGCTCGTGAAGAGAAAACGCACGGAGAGGATATATGGACGCACATACTTGTGTACTTACACTTACGCGTTTACTGTGTACAGGAAGTCAGAGAGAGAGAGAGAGAGAGAGAGAGAGAGAGAGAGAGAGAGAGAGAGAGAGAGAGAGAGAGACGTATAGCCAAATAAAGACTGGACAGAGACATCCGGCCATATTTTATTCATAGTTAGCAGGGACTGCTCCATGTTTCCTTTCGTAATTTTCGACTCCCGTAATTTCTCTTTGATACTGGTCGTACTGTTTGTTCTAGTATCCCTTTTGTGCTCGGTTTACGACTATTTTGCCCCCGTTTTGTATTTTTAAAAGTCCTTACTGTACACCGTAACGATAGATCTAGATATCTGTACCGGTACGTGAAATACGTACACCGTGTAAACGCAGCCTTTCCCCAAAACGTGGGATGAAAAACAATGTGAAAAAATTAAAAAAAGTACGTATTGACTAACACAGCGTCAAATATTTAAATTACTTAGATGAAACAAACAATCGTACTTGATGTTGGAACAAAAGGACAGCCAGTAATCATTTGTCCGTTAAAAAGCTTTCATGGAGTACAACTGTCACTATTGTAATTTCGTCGAGTGAAGTCAAGTAACAAAAAAGGCATCATATAGAAGATTTAATGCGATAATCATTTCATTAATTCTTCTTTACTTTAACTTCCTTGTTAGGATTCTGTCCTCTCCTAACTATAACAATGGTCCTACATGCTGTCACTCCACTTCGTCCTTCGCCACCTCTTGGTGAATTTAATAATAATTTTTAAGAGTGGCAGTTGAAAAGTTCGCAGAGCGACATCTATAGCTCAGTGGTAAAATCTTTCGTGTGCTGCAAGGCGTATATTTCGCGTGAACACCTGTTAATTTCCCGATATATGTCTGTCAAATTATTCACTTTTACCAGCGTTTGAGATTCTTCTGTCACGCGTGTTTTTAAAATCCACAGACTCAAACATCGTGTTGTGATGAATTCTCTGTTAAAAATGCGCCATTGGAAAATCAAAACGAAATTGTAAATGTGTTAGGAGATGCTGCGCCTTCAGAAACAACGGTAAATGAGGCACACTCGAGCTTAAACGTGGTCGTACAAACACTGAAGACGTAATTTCACCAAACTTTAATCACCGCAATTTTTTTTTCTGGCGTTAAGGCCTGTACCACGTCAAAATTTTGCATTCAAAAAAGTTCGCGCGGTGAATTGCCCCTGTCAGTAATGTTCCGAAATATTAAAACATTCTCTTGCATATTCCAAATATGGTTTTCCTTATTTTGTATTTTATTTTAATAATTTTTCGTTATATATATTCTTAACCAATATAATGCACACACATTCCTTGCTGTTAACAGACAAGGGGTTTATACTTGTAGACGCCAAGGATGTATAGTATATTCTGGGACAATGTTATGTAAATAAAGATCAACATTCTATTAGATTATTTATAAGCTTATTGTTCTGATTATTAGTTTCTAATGTACTTTGATAAATTATCACGTACGTTAGACACGTATGAACTCGTAGTAGATTACGATATTCAAGTTGAAAACAATGTTTTTTTTTTGTATAATTGAAATTCGATAAGAAAGACTTTCATACAAGCAATTGAATTTAATAAATAATATACAAAAAAAAATTTGAAAATAATTTGAAAAACTTTTATAGAAATAATTTTAAAATATTATAAATAATTATTAGATATTCATGAAACATTTCTTATGAACTGCTGTAAAACACAAAATAATAAATCTGATCCTGATGGACAAGTAGGAAATTAATAATGAACAATGGAAATACTACATTAACATCCACCCGATTTACGTACTTATTACTTGATATAATGAGAAGTTACGTACATTGAAATATGTAAATTCCTCCAACTTAAGCTAAATGCATAGCAAGTTTGGTAATACACATTTTATCTACGCAGACCTCGATTTTAAGTGGCGATAGAGTTTCTCATAACATTAACGGACCTGAGTTCAACGCTGGCTCGGAACGGTTAATCAGATACCTATATATCTAGATGGAATACCACTCACGTTTTCACTAAGTGAAAAACGTTTTACGACTAAATGTCGGATAATATTTATAGTACGTTGGTACGGATATAAATTGAACATACTAGTGCAGCATTAACAGAGTATGTTGCTTTGATTAATGAAGGCTATAGAATCATAAAAGCACGATCCTTTTCGGTTTTTCTTAAGGTGTCTACGTGCAGGCCCACAGTACTGTGGTATAGACTAAAGCTGTCCAAGTGGTCAGAGCTGTTGGGTTGTGCGTCGTGAGACGACCCAATGGTATCCTAGTACCGAGCCTCCTATGAGGGGCTCCTGCCTAGTGGTCCTGTCCAGACGGAATATTGATTAATTAAATTTTATTGGTCGTTACAACGACATGCTCGTACTAGGTCGACTAGTACAGTATTTGTCGAGGCCGTTTCCAAGATTCACCTGGACGTATTCGGTACCTGCCAAGGCCAGCTATGAGTGGGTTTGTCTGGGTCCTCGCAGCTCGGACGTAAAATTTACGTGCAAGTCGCCTTGCGGTGTCATCCAAGGAGCGGACACCGAGTCCTCTTCTCAGGAGACGAGAAGAAAACCGATAGGGGACTTTGGCCGCTAGCCGAAGCCCTCTATCGAGAACGCTTTGCAACCTTCTTTTATGAACGGTTGCGAGGTAACCCCAGACGGGAAGAGCGTAGGTAATGATCGGCAACAGATACGCGTTGACAATCAACTTACCCAGCTTGCGGGTCATAGCCTTGTTGGCAAGTATCGGAAACAGTTGACCGAGACGAGCGGACGCTTTCTTTCGCATCGTCTCAGCGTGGGTACGCCAGGTGAGCCGACGATCAAGGTGGACACCGAGGTACTTAACTTCCCTCGACCAGGGCAGGTACGTTCTACCGAGTCTCACTCGGCCTCGTGGTTCTTTCCGGCGCTTTGTGAATAGCACCGCGGAGCTCTTGGTTTCGTTGACGGCAACTTTCCAGCTTTCCGTCCACGTCGAATACGCATCGAATGCGCGCTGAAGTCGTGGGATAGCAAAGTCTGCGTTCCGATCGGCGGTATAGACCGCCGTGTCGTCGGCAAACAAAGCCATCTGGACTCCAGGCTCTCTGGGTGCGTCGTTGACATACACGGAGAACAGGAGAGGCCCTAGCACGCTACCTTGAGGTACCCCGGCTGTGATACGTCTCTCGGAAGAGACGTGGTCGTCTATTCGCACGCAGAAAGTCCTCTCCGTCAGAAAGCTAGCAATCAAGCGAAGGTAGCAATCTGGGAGCTGGATTTCCCGGAGCTTGAACAAGAGCCCATCGTGCCAGACACTATCAAAGGCCTTTTCCACATCTAGGAAACAGGCGACAGTCTGCTCTTTCCGACACCCGGCGTCCGTGATGTATTCCACCAGTCTCATCAGTTGATGAGTGGTGGAATGCCCCACACGGAAGCCGAACTGTTCGGGGACCAGTACATAGAAATTTCGTAGATGATCTAGTACTCTCCGTTGTACGAGACGTTCGAGGACCTTTGACGTGGCTGACAGTAGACTAATTGGCCGGAGGTTGCCGGGACGGGAAGCGTCCTTTCCCTGCTTCGGGATCACTATAACCGTCGCCTTACGCCATTTCTGGGGAAAATAGGCCAGTCTAAGACACGCGTTGAACAGCGTGACCAAGAAAAGTACTCCTCGCTCCGGGAGTCGAGTAAGAGCGGCGTTCGAGACGCCGTCCGGGCCAGGAGCTTTTCTTGGCACGAGTTCTACGAGCCGATCTGTGACCTCTTCCCTAGTAATGGGTTCGGGCTCCGTAGTGATCGGAAGAGACAGAAAGTCTTCCACTTCGTTCTCGACTTCTTCATCGAAGTCCCAGTCCATGGGCGGGTTAGGTGCGAACTGTCGCTCAAAACACGCGCCCAAGTACTCGGCCTTCGCCTCCGGGCGAGCCAGGATTTGACCGAAAGGTCCAGCAATGGCCGGGATGCGAGGCCGGCGCCTCTTCCCTACCAACGCCGAAGGTATCCGGTAAGGGCTACTTCCGTCCGATCCGTCCCCTGCCTGGGCCACGGCGAGTTCCCAACAGCGTCTCCGGTAGGCCTGCATTTCAACTAAAGCTGTCCTGCCATGCTACCTGTACATATAAATTCGGCAAAGTCCCACGTACAGGTAAAAATGACACCATCAACCAATCACAACAGAGATGGTATATGATTGGCTCCCACCAAGATACGCCATTATGTGACTCACTTGTTTTCCAAGAAATACTGTGGGGAAGGCTGCTGATTTCCCGCGATGCTACCTGTGCTAATTGTTTACTAATTGCAACCCCCGCACAGGTAAGTACAACATCACCGGCCAATCAGAAACAAGAAGGTGTGTGAGAGGCTCGCATCGCGCCATGCCATAATGTACTTAATGAGATGCTTTCGCGATCGCAGCATGCTTCTGAATCAAGACGGACTCCATATGAAGACGAGGGAAGTAATCACTCACCGCCGACAAGAGTTTCGTCTCATCGAAACGGATCCGATGGTCGGCATTGGCGAGCGCGTGTTCGGCCACGGCAGACTTCTCCGGCTGCCCAGTCTACAGTAACGGCTATGTTCACCCACGCGTGTGCGGACGCTGCGCTTCGTGGTACCAATGTACACCTGGCCGCATGAGCAGGGAACTCCGTACACACCGCACGATGACAGCGGGTCTCGGACATCCTTCGTCGGCCGCAAGAACTGGTGTATCTTCTTTGTCGGCTTGAATACTGGCCTCACACCGTGCCGACTGAGCAGCCTACCAATGCGGTCCGTCACCCCATGAATGTAGGGCAACGCCGCGAAACCGACGGTCTCACGTGAATCCACTTCCGGCCTGGCTGTTCTTCTCGACCGGACCGCACGTCTCACCTCCCCGACGGAATACCCATTGGCCTGCAGCGCTAGTTCGAGGTGGCGCAGCTCATCATCGAGGTACCGGGGCTCGCATATCCTCCTAGCCCGGTCCACCAAGGTCTTCAACACCGCCCTCTTCTGGCTGGGATGGTGGTTCGACTGTTTATGGAGATAGCGGTTAGTGTGCGTCGGTTTTCTATAAACTTTATGTCCGAGGCTGCCATCGGTCCTTCTAAGGACCAACACGTCCAGAAAAGCCAGCTGATTGTCGGTCTCCCTCTCGACGGTAAACTGTATCCGTGGGTGAACCTGATTGAGATGTGCCAGGAACCTGCCGAGTTCTTCCTCACCATGGCTCCAGATAACAAATGTGTCATCAACATACCGGAACCAGCACCTCGGCTTCAGCGGAAAAGATGTAATTGCCCGCTGTTCGAACCGTTCCATATAAAAGTTCCAATATAAAAGAATCGACGGGGCGAAAGCATCTCATTAAGTACATTATGGCATGGCGCGATGCGAGCCTCTCACACACCTTCTTGTTTCTGATTGGCCGGTGATGTTGTACTTACCTGTGCGGGGGTTGCAATTAGTAAACAATTAGCACAGGTAGCATCGCGGGAAATCAGCAGCCTTCCCCACAGTATTTCTTGGAAAACAAGTGAGTCACATAATGGCGTATCTTGGTGCGAGCCAATCATATACCATCTCTGTTGTGATTGGTTGATGGTGTCATTTTTACCTGTACGTGGGACTTTGCCGAATTTATATGTACAGGTAGCATGGCAGGACAGCTTTAGTCTATACCACAGTACTGTGGGCCTGCACGTAGACACCTTAAGTGCAGAAATCTTATTCCACTGATGATGGCAGCCAGTGGTGCTGCCGAAACGTTTGGTTTTGTTTTTAACCATGGACCACGGCCAAACAGCCCGGATATTTTTCACAATTCAAGTGACACCGGCCGTGAAAGCCTAAGGAATAATTTAAAAATGGTTTGTTCCGGTCCAAAGCAGATAGATTGGAACTGGTCATTCTAACGCTTCTTCGGACGCCACAAGCATTTCTCTCCTTTTGGCTTATAATTCGATAGTTGTTAAGGGATCCATTCGGCAGGCATCCATTTGATTAAGATGTTCCAACCATTTTAACTTATATTGGGCAATCCTATCAAGTATAGTTATAATATTCAGTTCCTACCGTACATCGACATTTTTTGCGATCTTAAAGAATATATCCTGCCACGTGCCTGATAAATCTCACCCCTTGATTAAGCCAATACGACTGGCCTGAGATTTTCTGCTTCTTAATAATGCTTTAATTGTATCATTTTTTTTACTTCCATGTTCCTTAAGGAAATGGAAGTATGGTGATGGCAAAAAAAAATCGTGTTCGAGATTATTGCAGAATATGATTGTACTACACTCAAAACATGAAAAAAAGTCATTTTTCGAAATGTGTGTGTGTGTGTGTGTGTGTGTGTGTGTGTGTGTGTGTGTGTGTGTGTGTGTGTGTGTGTGTGTGTGTGTGTGTGTGTGTGTGTGTGTGTGTGTGTGTGTGTGTGTGTGTGTGTGTGTGTGTGTGTGTGTGTGTGTGTGTGTGTGTGTGTGTGTGTGTGTGTGTGTGTGTGTGTGTGTGTGTGTGTGTGTGTGTGTGTGTGTGTGTGTGTGTGTGTGTGTGTGTGTGTGTGTGTGTGTGTGTGTGTGTGTGTGTGTGTGTGTGTGTGTGTGTGTGTGTAGATTGTTTTCTATGGCAAACGATAACAGCCGCAAATTCAAACAGAATCAAATAATTTTTTGCATACAGCCCTAATTTGTAAAGTACTCACAACCTATTGTTTTTGGTGAAGATCGGTTGAGGGAAAGGGGTAGTTTACCTGCAACGGTTTGTTTTTATCAAGGGTAATTTTGTTTGTTTGGCAAACGATAACAGCCGCAAATACAAACAGAATCAAATAATGTTTCGCATACAGCCCTGAATTGTAGGGTTCTCAAGATCTATTGAAGGTGGAGGGCAGAATTTATTATATGTGTACTACGTTATCGGCAACAAAGAAGTAGTTTTTTGTTATAATTGCTTCCCGGGCTCTTTAGCCGTAGTCCAATGTTTTCTGCAAAACCAGACTTTTCGGCAGTGCCATCGACTGCCATCATCGGTGAAAATCGAGTGCGAAAACGTGAGGTGGTATACGTTAGTGACCACAGTACTGTGGTTAATGCTGAAGCAATAAGTAGAAAAAAGTAGTTTCTATGGAAATATTTCATTTCGAATATGATTTTAAATATAAATCTTAGAACATGGTAGTCATGTATGGTTCTCCATACCGATATTTAATCACCTGTTCACTTTGACAGGCTTTATAAATGCAAAGTAACTCTGTCAGTCAGTCGGTCAATTTGCGAGTGGTTTTAGTAATGATTAGTGCAAATTATATCAAAGAGTTTAATTTTGTATAATTGCGGACAAGTAAATTTATTGGCTTAACAACTTTCATTACTGTATTATATTGTTCATCGTGGACACCTATATAAACATACAAAAATTAATACCTACGGATAAGATTTTTTTTAATCCGAGTGTTAATAAATTTATGAATGGCCGAGTCTCTGTTATTCAGTAACAATTCTACTGCTCTAATATCACTGCCCATGAGATCTCAGTACTGTTATTTGTGGTTGTACTTTTGTGACTTTGGTTAAGGTACATACGTCAGGCTTCCAACGAGTGGCGTTAACGAACATGCGAAACGCTGTGAATAATTAATTGGGTAAGTCGTGGAATGACAGCAAAACAAATACGTTAGGGAACTGTAGTGTTACCGCTCTCGTTAACGCGTCGCGGCTCCGCTCCTCTCTGCTGTGCTCTGCATTTACAGTTAATGGTACGTTTGATCTTTTGTGTCCTTTGATATACGTTTCCACTGTACGTATGTTGCATCACAATGGCTTCCACAGGACGCAGCTTGTGCTCAGTGCCTACCCTGCCGTTTCGTCATTAAATAATTTCGGCACAGGACACACACACACACACACCAAAAAGTTTTCACATATGAGCGGAGGTACATTTCTAATAAACAATGTGTTCTTTGAAGTTACTACAATTACACAGACACAATTTTATGTGTTAGCGTGTTTGTGATACTCATTAGTTTTGTAAATTGTAATATACATACGCATTAAAACTGCGACGTTAAGACTACTGAGTGATTTCGATATAATATAAAACACTTGTAGATGTATCTTATTGTTACGACGGTCTACTTGATCGTCGTAGGTACAGTGGAAAGCAAAATACAAGACACCAATTAAGTCACTAATCACCAGCTTTAATTTCACAGTTAAACAGTTCGTAATTAACAACACAGTCTCTTACAACAAATCAGATAAAAATTGTTCACACGCAATAGAATGTCAACTAATATTAAAACACAATTGTATTACAATATCCCGCCCGATTATTAAACACTTCACTAATAACCACTTGAACGCACACACTAATATCGCCCGACAATAAACTCGAATCGCTCGTAATATATCGCAACTATAACTGAAAACTAAGGCCGCTGCCGCCTGGTATTTATACAACCCTCACAGACCAGAAGATTCCAAACTACGTGTTAGCGCCAGTGTGTATGACGTCATTAATTGCGGCACTGATACAGTGCGAGCGACCGCGCAATTTCTGTCACAGTCTAGCAAATGCGTCGAGAAGCACGTACGCCACACGCATTACATTCCGGATCCCTCTGGAACATTCGATAAACACGTAGATTGTTCTGTGATGTCGTAACATTATACATCTTATTGTCATCTACAAATCTGTGGACACGGAGAGCGTCGTGTTTGAACAGTGGAAACGGAATAATTGGACACCAGATGGAATCACTGTTTAGAAATTTAATTACAGGTTAAATAAACAAAGGCAACAATGAACTGTCGTATACAGTAATACCCCGCTTAGCGCTCGAGACACGTTCCGTTATCACAAAGCAGTGATAACGAAACAAATATACGAAACAGTGCTGTAAAGATCGATTTTTTTCAATGATCATTGTTTACTAATCGTTTTATTCTTTTTTCTTTATTGTTCTACTATTGTTTATTTATATTTTAATTTATTTTATATCCAAAATATCCCATCTCATCCATACGCAACTATCATTCAACGATAGTTTTTATTTAGTAGGAAATTCCAACGTCGAATAATCCTGATAATTTCACGTATCGCCGAACCCGGATTCCGATAATCCGCCCTGCCTGCTTCACCTGTTATTTTAATGTAGTAAACATTTGAACGTGTCTTAAACCTATCAGACCATCCTCTACTAGCTCCGAATGTTTCTGATTTGTCTCATTTTCGTCCCGAGTGCAAGTAAAAATGGTTCTTGCTTTCTTCGTTATGGTAAGCTGACTTAACGCCATGTTAGGCTGCGTTTGATTATCAACCCAAATGCTTAGTCTTTTTTCTATTTCTTCAAGCACACTGCTTCTAGACCGAGTTATTTCAGTACTAGATAATGTTGTCGACGCAGATGCTTTT
Source organism: Magicicada septendecula (assembly GCA_034769895.1). NCBI lineage: Eukaryota > Metazoa > Arthropoda > Insecta > Hemiptera > Cicadidae > Magicicada > Magicicada septendecula. The sequence continues at coordinate 86,411,513 of CM068368.1, forward strand.
TTCTTTTCAGAAATTTTTAAACTCGTCCTAATTGACGATGGTCCCAAATTTAATGAACAGGCTACATTCACTTGACGCTCATCAGCTTTCAATCGACTCAACACTTGTAATTTCACACTCAAGCTGATGCTTTTTTCTTTGCACATTAATTAAGGGTCAAGCTTTAAATCCAACATGATTCGTGATTAAGAAATTGAAAACTTGCAATTTCGTAAAACAATAACACGAACTACCGAAAAAATAATATACGTAGTACCTAAGTAAATAACGAATAAATAAACTGTATGAATCGATTACTAAATAAAACTTACTTAGTCTTGACTTTTCATCCCAAAGCGCTATGGCGAATCAGCGCAAAAAGGAGCAGCGCTAAGCGGGGTATTACTGTACAACAGTTTTCAAAGCTCACGATTGTCCTACACACAATAAATGCCACCTCATTAACAATGTTATAGTAAACAATGCACAATAATTACTTTACACACTAAACCGAAAGTAACACTTATAAGAATTCCGATAACGCACAATAAACTGCAAATCCAAAACCACCCTAAATCGTCATTTCTATGAGAAAACGTTTCTGAATCCTGTGTTTACGCTCCAGCTGTGTGGCGTAGGATGTGACAAATATGATCTGTATTCCGCTACAATAATCGACCAAAATCTGGTAGGCGCGTCTGGAATGATCGGAAGGTACGCAACATTCAGTAATACTACCACTCACACAAAGCGTGCAAAGCATCACGTAGCCACTCCATCGTCTCAGCGTAATATTACTAAAAAATACCTTCGGGTATATTCATATGCGTAGCTTGAATATTATACACTGTTAAACATATTCATTCGTAATTATGATAGACTCTGCAGAGTAGTCAATCTTAAGCAGTACAGAATACAAAGAGAATATGCAAAGAGTGTGGCTAGCACTAGGTTGAGAGGCATAGCCGCCTCGTATTACTGTACTAGATGTTACCTTGGTAACCAATTTCCGCAGGCCGAACAGGATAAGGGACTCGGAAGCTCAAAACACACTCCTTGAGTTCGGATGCTGCTGAACCTGGGCTTCGAACCGGGAATATTTATGAAGTTCTCCTCATTGCATTTTCCTGATAAGTGAACAACCATAAGTGATACTAATAACAAATTATTTTTTTCAGGTGAGCATACGATTTACAAGAGTACGGCATTACAAAATACAAATAAGTTCTGTTCGATAATTATTAAAAATAAAGGTAAGACATTTGTATGGTTTATTTCTTATGATGTGATATACATGTTTAGAAAACAGATATATTCCCTTAATTATAATTAATTTAATACTAATTCAGCTTCACATTTGCACGTCTCTCTGGCATAATGTACAACACACACCCGAGCGCGCCCATAAGGCACAATTTTTGTGCATCGTGTTCAGGAAAAAACATTTAGGCCTACTTCATATTCTATAAGATCCTTAATATCCTTTGCAGATTGTTTCAGCTTCGTGGAGTTGTGTCTATTTTACGCTGAAATTTAGAAAATCGTACGGACGAGACCACAGGAAAAGATATCAAAGGTATCAGACAGTGATGCATTTTATTTCCGCTTTTGTTCGACCTGTACATAGAGCGTGCAATGCGAGCGTGTACGGGGTTTGAATACAAAAAATTATTATAAGCACTATAAATGTATTCGTTTTGCAGATGACGTTGTCTAATTAAAAGACAGTCAAGAAGAGCTACAAGAAGGCACAGTTGTTAAGCACGTTATTCGTAGAAAAACATGTAGGATGAAAAATAGACAGGAAGAAAACAAAATTCTTATAGTAGTATACTGTCTGTTGACAGGAAACAGAAGGCTGAGTTATGACTTCAAGGGAAAACCCAAAGCATGAAGGCCACTAATTCATGCTCCTGGGCAGTTCTGTAACATCGGATGGTAGGTATAGAAGATACAGACTCGTGGAACAGCAAAGGAAGTATTTTTTCAAGAAAAGAAGTTTATCGACAATTATAAGTGTTTGCTAACTCCTAGGTGTTATTGACATCTGTAAACGGTTAAACTAGTTATACAGTTTTGTTTGAAAAAACTGTAATTGTCCTTCAAGAACTTGGAAATTAAAATAACGTAGAAAAAGAAAGTCGAGGGTTTTGAGAAGATAACTGAAGACACCACGGACAGTGGCGACATTGAATGATGCATCTTGATAAGGGTGGGCAAAAGGAGGACGCCGCGGAAAGGAATTCTGGAAAAGAGAAGTAGTATGCTTGCAGCATCATAACATTTATTGCAGGAATCTAGGAGGTGCACCAAAGGAAGGAGTGACGGAGGGGTGTAACATTAGGCGGGGAAAATCAAGAGTAAGAGTACTCAAGGGCGATATCAAGGAAGAAAGAAAATATGAGGCAGTAACGTTGGTCTCTGCTGCACTCTTCTCACCATATTGATTCGAAACTATATATCAATTCCCACCAAATCATATCCGAGTTTATCGCATCTGGTAATTTCCACAACGCCTTTCAGGTACCGTATCTCTAACACCTAAAATTTGATTTAGCTTGTTTCGATGATAACCAGCTTTCATGTGTATATATTAGTACTGATCTGAAGTACGCGATTTATCGTGTATTAATATTTCAGATGCGATTTTTCGTCTAGAAAAGAAATTATTGTCACTCTCTGCCCACATCGAACACTGGCAGTTCATAACAACACACAGTGTGTATGAAACGCCCTTTCCGTATCGTAATACCGTTGGATAAAATAGGGGCATCTTGAGTACGCCCTGCTCATAATTTCGATCACTTCATCGCGATAGCTAATTTATGTTTGCTAATTTTCACTGTAGAAATATTTTGTAATGTATACTAGTCCTTGAAATTAGGGACTAAAGGCGGGTTATAAAGATAAGCGGTAAGGTCTCCGTCATTCATTCCAGTACATCGTATCTTCCAATTTGCATCTTCTCCTAGACATGGTACAGGTACTTCCTTCTAAGTCGACCTCTTCCTGTTCCCCACAGCTTTTATTGAGAAATGTTCAAAATAAAGCTAGTGCGTCTCAGCACTATATGTAGAGTCTATAATTTTGATTCTTCAGTAGACTTTTTTTTCCGTATTGGCCATCTAAGGACCACATGCCAATTTCAATTCTTTACTCTTTGCTCTTTCCTTTTTTTCCAATATTCCTTCATCTTCTCACTGTGTCTCTTCTTCCTGTCTTCAGTCCACTTTGAACCTGCGTTTTTCTCTCTCCTACCCTGGACTCCCTTCATTTTTAACACTTTTGTCTGAAAAACTTCTCCTTCAATTGCTTCTTTTGCATGTATATTATTTTTTTCTAAATTCTTTCGGACTTCTTTAATCCAACTTGATGTTGACTTCTTCCCCCAACAGATATTTGAAGATCTGTTTTGTCAACCTATTGTCGTCCATTCTATATAAATGTCCAAAAAATAATAGTCTTCTTTTTCATTGTTTCTGTTATATTTTCTATACTTTGATAGATTTCGTAATTACTTCTTAATTTCCATACCTTCTGAAGTTTTTAGTGGGCCTAATATTTTTCTAATAATTCGTCTTTCCAATATTTCTAGTTTGTCTAAATTATTATTCAATGCTAGACATTCACTTGCATATATGCATTCTGACTTCACTACTGTACTGTAATGCCTTATTTTCGCATTTTTAGATGTGCACTTTTTATTGTAAATATCTTTAGTTATAGCATATGCCCTTTCCATCTTATGAATCCTTTCTTCTATAGCAAATTTTTCCAAACCATTCTCTTGAATTATCTCTCCTAGATACTTAAATTTTCGAACCCTCTCTATTCGACCAATATCTGTTACCAGGAATTTTGGCGCGTTTTTAATGTTTGTGAGAAATTTGGTTTTTTCTGCAGAAATTCTTAACCCTGTTCTAGTGGCTATGTCCTCTAAAAAATTAACTTGTGTTACTGCAGATGTCAGATGATCAGAAAGTATTGCAAAGTCATCTGCGAATGCCAAACAGTTTATTTCAATTCATTTGTTCCTTCTTCCCAACATGATTGGTGATATTTTGCATTTCTTTAATTTTTCATTCCAAATTATCACTACTTTCTCCAGGACACATTAAAATGACTTGGGGATAAACCATCACCCTGTCTTACACCTGTATTTATTTTGAATGGTTGAGATATTTCTCTCATGAATTTTACTTTTGAGACTGTGTCCGTAAGGGTTTCACGGATTAGATTTGCCAATTTAGATTTAACACCAAATTCCCGGATTATTTTGTCTATAGTTTCTCTATCAACAGAATCAAAGGCCTTTTTGATATCAACAAATGTTACTACGATCCCTTTTGAATTCAGTCGCCTGTGACGGATTATTGACTTCAGAGTGAATATTTGTTCTGGACAGGATCTGCCCTTCCTAAAGCCACCCTGATATTCACCCAAATGGCTATCGAATGTTTTTTCTACTCTCTTCAATAGAATCTTTGAAAATATTTTATATGCAACTGGAAGTAAAGATATTCCTCTGTAGTTATTAACCTCTTGCTTATCACCCTTCTTATCCAGCGGATGTATTAAGGCCACCTTCCATTCTTCTGGGATTTTTTTTTGTTTTCCAAATTTCTTCAAAAATTAATTGTAGATCATTTTTTATCTTTGGTAGAGACCATTTCAAAAGTTCAGCTGATATGGAGTCTTCTCCACTAGCTTTATTATTTTTCAAAGTTTTAATTACTTCTTCAATTTCTTCGATAGTTGAAGGTCAATTTCTTCTTCTAAATTGTCATAAATGTCTGACAGTTCTAACCTCTGAATCGGTTCCGGACAATTTAAAAGTTGATCAAAATATTTTCCAAGTATTTAACAATTTTCCGCATTGCTTAGGCCAGTTCTACCACTTTCATTTTTAAAACAAACACTTGGTGTTTGGTAACCCTTTAGTTTATTTTTAAAAATCTGATAGAAATCTCGACAATTATTTCTTATAAAATTTTCCTGCATTTCAACAAGTTTTAATTTTTCAAAAGATCGTTTAGTTCCCCTTATTATCCTTGCTGCTTCCTTTCTTTGTTGCTTAAATTGCTCGTAGTGTTCAGGTTTGTCTGAGCATTTCCACTTTTTCCATTTTTTTGCTATCTCTGCTAATGTTTCTTCACACAATTCATTCCACCATACTTGCCTTTTATTTTTAACTAAACCAAATGTTACCTTTGCTGCATTATTGATTTCTGTAGATAACTCTTGCCAGTTACCATGCTTAACTATTTTAATTTCTTCTTGATATTTTCTTATTGATTCTTCCGTTATGGCAATTCTGTCTGTATTATACTTAAATAACTTTTGTAATTTTTGATCAAATTTATGAGATAAGAGTTTGAGTTTAATTTTAGACAAGTAGTGATCAGAATCAAATTTGCCATTTCTTATTACTTTCACATTCATAATTTCCTTTATATTTCTTCGAGAAATAGCTACATGATCTAACTGAAAGTCTCCTAACATCTGGTTTGGAGATATCCACGTTTTAGCCTTTCTTCGAAGCTTTTTGAAGAAAGTAGATATTAATTTCAATTGAGAACCCTTACATAAATGAATTAGCCTCATACCATTTTTATTAGTTCTTCTGTGGGCTGGATATTGCCCTACGACTTTCTAAAATTTCTTCTCTCTGCCTATTTGAAAATTAAAATCTCCCAGTAGTATTATAACATTTGATTCGAGGATCCTGGATATTTCAATTTCTAAAATATCCCAGAATTCTTCTTTTTTATGTGGATTCTTCCTGTTGTCTTCATTTATTGGTGCGTGGCAGTTAACAAGTGTGTATTTTTTTGTTTTTAAATTTTATTGTTAGAAGAGATATTCTTTCTGAACTAGATTTGAATTCTGTTACATTCTCTATTATACTTTTATGGACATAAAAACCTGTGCCTAGTAAAGTGGCATTCCCTTCATAATTTTGATTGCTGGTTTACCCTTAAAGATTCTTTAATTCTGTGTATCAGCTACATTTTCCTCTAAGAATCTGGTTTCTTGCACTGCTAAAATTTGAATTTTATTTTTGTCTAAAACCATCTCCAATTCTTTTTGTTTACCAGTCTTGAGTAAAGAATTTATGTTTAAAGTGCCTAAAAAGAATTTCTTCTTAAACTTAAGTTTACAGCGATTCCAAGGTTGCTCCGACTCAAACCTTTGATTGCAGTTGTTGGGACTCCCCAGAACCCTTGGGCCCAATGCATGGCATGATGCCATGGTGGATTTCACTTTTAAGTTACCACCTGGGGTAGTGCCTTTATTTAGCGAACTTTCCATACTGCAATTGAAATTGTATAGAGTGCAAAAGTAGGAATTAAATTCCGAGGTAAGTTCGGATTGTTAGCCCGAAATGTTTGTTTTTCGTGGTTTACTCCACTATGTTCTTCGGCTCTCTCTGCCGTTGGGAACCGAGGTGCCTCATTCGTCTTTGAGACCGTTGACCGTTGTTATTCAGCAGACTTTATTGTTGAGATGAAACAAAATATGAACATTTTTTACTTCCATGTTCCGTAAGGAAATGGAAGTATGGTGATCGCGAAAAAATCGTGTTCGAGATAAGGGCTGATTCTGGTTGTAGCGTACTAGCCTCAAAACATAAAGAAAAGTCATTTTCCGAAAAGTGTCTGTGTGTAGAATTTTTTCTATAGCGAACGATATAACTGCCGCAAGTTCAAACAGAATCAAATAATTTTTTGCATATGTGCCCGAGCTGTAGAGGACTCAAGGTCTATTGATTTTGGTGAAAATCGGTTAAGGAGAAGGAGTACTTTACCTGCAGTGTTTTACGTTTTAACAAAATTAAAGTACTTAATAAAGTATCCTGAAACGAAAGTCATAATAATCCACTGTAGAAAGGTAGATGAAATATCTATAAATGAAAAGGATAGTTGAAGGGGAGGGAGTAATTTTCTATAAATGATAATGATAATGATAGTTGAAGGGGCAGAGTGTAATTTTTTATATGTGTACTACGTTATCGCCAACAAAGAGGTAGCGTCTATGAAAATATTTCATTTCAATTCGTCAAACATAAAACTCGACTTCAACGAACACACATAACATAATCCAAGTAAATGATTGTAAATATAAATCTTAGAAGATGGAAGTCATGTATGGTTCTCCATACCGATATTTTTTAATTGCTGCAAGTAAAATTTGAAAGCACTATGCAATAATGATTAGTGTGTTCCTTGTCTACACGTCAGCGCGGCCGCATGCATGCCATCATTCCCATTATAAAATGTATTGCATCATGTGCACACAGTGCATTATGAGTATGTAAACTACTGCACTCCCTTCTACCCATATATAATGTGTTATGTTATAACACACAATTATACAATTATGTATTCATATAGTTGAGCCAAATTATATAAAATTATAATTACGTCCAATATGTGATACCAAAGGATTGCTTGTACAATATAATTCGCTCCAAGACATTAGAATCCGCTACACAAACAAGGCATTAAAATATAACGTAAACACAACAAAAAGAGAAGCAGAGTGTTATTACATTCAAGTGCACTGTGTTACTACGACTCGTCTTATGCTGACCCACATTCGTGAAGAGACAACCCTTCACCTTTTCACTTTACAACAGCGCTCGGCAAAGTAGATTAGTGCTTCTACAAACGATGCGTATTCATTCGTTTGAGCATGGGTTCTTGATATTTGTTTCAATAATTACAAAACATAAAGCTGTTCAGTTGTGTGCACGTGATCTCGTGTGGCACTCTGAAAGTACTACGACTTCGAGCCCTTGAACTTTAGTGTGCATCAGTGTAGATCAAAGTTTGTCCTCAACGCAACGTGACCGACGCTTCTCTTCGTTTCTTCACTTACGTCACTACACACGTATATAATTCAGTAACGACGCACACCATCTTTGTCACAATCTTTACACAAATCGTATCACAATCTGATTAAATTTCATCGTCTGATTAAATTTGTTTATAAATCCAAAAATTAAGAATACATATTGCAACGACGCTTTTGAAAAGTGGGGAGGTGCAGTTAAGTAAACGTTCTGCACGTTTCTCTGCTAGTCGAACAGACGCAACGTCTCGGTCAAGGCCTCTAGACCGCGGACACTTTTAAGCAAAAATAGAATATACCGTAATTTTCTCCGATTTTTTATCGTCTAAAATCTAAATTTTAGAATCTTAAAACAATTAGTAACAGATTCCAGTATTTTTTTTTTTATTAAACTAATAGTAATTGTAAAAGTAATTTCAAACTAATGCTTTAATAATGTCTTTAAATCACGTTATGCAGCAGATCTGTTTGTCAGACGAACTGCCTATAGCGCCGCATCAACGCAGAACTGATCGCCCTGTTTTAGTCCACGTTCAAGCATTGTATCTTGCTTATAAGCACTGTATCTAACCAAGACGTTCTTCCGTGTAGCTGGCTATACGCCTAAGTAGCTGCATTTCGACAAGTATGGCTGAAAAGATAGAGCCGAGGTTGGCAAAGTTAAGAAATAAACTTGACGTCGAGACTGACTTAATATTGAAATTTTATCAGACATTAAACCTAATACTGCAGAGCTAATTGTTCAAAAACAGCTTCATTGTACACACTAGACTATGTTGGATATCATAAAAATTATAGTTTTGCAAGTTAAGAGAGTTTTGATTTTATTACATTTTAATGAAAATATAAAAGTTTGTATCATATTTGACGGGGTCCGTGAAATTTTTTTAATTTTTTTTTGGGTGGGGGTCCCCGGACTGAAAAGTTTTGGAACCACTGCTCTAGACTGTTCGAGCTCTTGTAACTACGCAAATTATGTTCGTACGCGGCCAGGAGTAAGGAGTAACAATATAAAGAACGAGAGGTCAGCTTTCTGTAGGACAATCAAATGAGCTGTTACGAAATGGACTGTTATCAAACCACCTGTGATGAAATTTAATCGAATTGTAAGATGATTTGGTAACGACTAATAAGTATAAATTCGAACTGCTTTTCAATCTGAAAAACCATCCATAGGTAACATTCTTTGTAAATACAAGCTTCAGAGTACCAGATTTGAATCCAAAATTATTATATACAGTGTTCCATGTATTAAAATGTTCCATGTTACAGTGTTCCATGTATGTGAATGTGGGAAGGATTATCTGGGCAAAACAGGATGTTGGCCTGTCTTGCAGTTAGCCTGGAGGAACATAAAAAAATGGTAAAGAAGGTGAATGCAATATGTCAGAATTAACATATCACATATGGTAAGAACACTACAAGGTTTGATGGAACAATATAGAAATTACTGGGAAGAAAAGAAAAATGTTAAAAAGAAATATTTTGGAGACACCTTGCATCGCGGTAGAAAATAATTGTATCAGCCAAGCCAGCAGAGATATTTTCATAATTTGGCGTACGAATATCCATGGGTATTTGAAAATGCACAAAAAATGAGTGGTGAGTTGGACGCGCTTTCACCACTGCAAGACAGGCGGAGATTGGTCGCGCCCTGGGCGTTGTTTGGCCCTACCACTCAGGAAGTGTATATACTGAGGCGCTTGTCTCAGCTACCTTTTCGTTTCTTTGTGAACGGATGTGGAATACCTCCTACTTTGCGCGGTGGTCTTTTTGGCAAGTAGACTGTCGATTTTGTTATTATTATTTAAATAATACATGTTTTATCTTGACGATTGGTCTGTCTGTTTTGATTGTTATCGTGTTGTATTAGGCCTAATTAATTGTTTCACCTGAAGACGACATCTGATTTAATCTGTATATACGATGGCTAATGTCTGGAACCTTATTATATGTAAAAACAATAATAACAGGTCACCACCACCTTACCTTTTTTTAGGTTTAGCAGACATTTTAGTTAGTGTTGTGATCGCCAAACGTTTCGCATATTCTGCGGTGAGTCGTTCGACTGACACTTTAGATCAGTCATAGGCAATCTTTGAATTTATGGGGGCGCATATATAACTGAGGACCAGTTCCATAGGCGCACCCCTCCCCCCCCCCATCAATGATGTAAATACGTGCAGAGTTCTATCAATCGAATAGAAAGGTGTGGAGTTCAATAGCCGGACGTTACAAACATTAAATGTCACTTTATAATACCATTGCGCTTATATTTAGCGACGTGGAGCACCGAATCAAAAAAAAAAACCTTTGTAGTATTTTTCATATTTTGTGAAAATTTTTCACATTAGGAGTAGGTAATCAACAATTTGTCATCATGCACACGAACGTTAAAACTAACAAAACTATAAACAAACAAAAAATAGCTAAACAGGAAACTAAATTAAAGAACCTACCACAATAACACTATATTTATTTTTATAAAGTGCACAGAAATGTAAAACTTGAAAAAATCACTTTGGGGAGAAAGATGATTACAGGCTCTGGGCGACAAGCTAGACAATCGTATTGGGGGAAGACGTAGCGGTGTTCGGTAAATGGCTGGTACTATTTTATAATAAGGTTCCTCGAAGCAGGTGTAATGCAGGTGTGTTCCTTCGTTTAAAAGAAAATAAAATTACAAATTGGTTCGCGGGCGCTTCAAACCTTATCGACGGGCGCACTTGCGCCCGCGGACGCAGGGTTGCCAACCCCTGCTCTAGATTGTGTGAAACGTTTGATATATGCAATACAAAAACTTGCGTTAAATCCAAAAGCAATGCTTTCCTTAACATGTTAATGTAATTTTAAATAAATCTGAGTGAAGAGGATAGAAGAGGTAATGGGATTGGAAGAATTATTTGCAGTACAAGGAATACAGAATAACGTAACTTGCGTGTGAATTATAAGAAACCCACTCCTACAGAATTATGAAAAAAGATATTAGATAATAAAGGTTTTGGAGTAAGCTGTAGTATAATAAATTAATGGAAGCAGTTATCTTGAATTTCAGTCACCATACGTTTGTTTTAAAAGAGTGAAGCAGTTTAAAGTTAGAAGAAGCCTTCATTATAACTTTTGTTCAATAAATTCAAGGTAATAGTTTTCTTTGATCATTTCCATATAACGATTGTAAGTATTCTATATCGCAGTGTATATGTGTAAGTGTAAGCGCAGTGTGTAGTTAGTACTGGATTAGTGTACACGACAAAGTTACAGAGTTCTGACAAACCGCACGTCACTGCAGAATAACGTTCGGAAAGTCAAGAAACAAACGAGGATTAAACGACTACAGTGGCACGGTAAAGTATAGAATACGAGAATCAAACGTACGTCGCTCTGACTGGCATAATTATCGTTAACTCTGATGTAAAATCTAAGTCACTTGACAAGGGTAACTTTGTTCGTTCTGCCGACAGAGTGCTGGCCACTCGCAGGTACAGCAAAGGTAGAGCATTTAATTAGAAGTAAAGCAAATACTCAATCGACAAAGCTTCTAAGGGTAACAAATCTTCCCCGCTAAAACGAAAACTGAAGCGTACTAAAAACGGGCTCTACTTGTCCACCTATGACACCTAGAAAACTGGTGACCAAAGTTTTTTTGCGTCATGAGCACTTTTACAGTTGTGAAACTTAGGCTTGCTACGCGAGGGAAATTTTTTTTGTGCGTACTATATTATACTTAAGCTAACAAAATTTAGACGCATCTGTGGAACGATTCATAGGTACCTGAAAAATAAAACACGGAAGGACACCCTAATTAAATTTTATAAAACTGTGGCTGTCCCCACATTCCTGTATGCTAGTGAGACATGGACTCTTGATAAAAGGGACGTGCAGAGGATTCAGGCAGCCGAAATGAAATTTCTAAGAGGGACGAAAGGTTGTTCTGTCTTGGATCGGAGAAGGAACGAGGATATTAGACGCGATTTAGACATTGTATCATTGCACCAGAAGATTGAAGACCACAGAAGGAGATGGTGTGAACACTTGAATCGCATGCCTGATATCCGTCTACCTGTGGCTGCCTTGGGTTATCACCCTACTGGAGAGAGAGGTGTCGGTAGACCGAGGAGGAGATGGGTTCCGGAACAGGTCTAAGGCCTAGTCCTTGAAGTGGTTATGATGATGATGTTGTACGAATTCACAATTGGCTAACAAGAGGCACGCAAATACTTTGTTTTAATTTCAAATAACTGAAATTAAGTGGAATAGAAAAAGTTTTTAATTACACAAACTTATGAATGAAAAAAACAGATTGATGTCTTCGAATGGCAGCTCACGTTATATACCAGCTTTTTTTATTCTACTTCAAACATTGCGGTACGATTCTTTGTTGCATATAAAATAATAAGTTAATTGACATTTACTACTAGTTTTCAGTCAAGATATATTGTTTTCCTTACTTGAACATGTTTCGGGCATCAAATAGTTTGCCATCCTCAGCCATCTTAGTTTTTAATCTTGTGGAATACTTGTATCCGGGTTGATTGTTGATATGGTTTCCTGTTTGCTTTTTATAGTAAAAATTAGTGTTATTCACACTGTGTGAGTGTGGTATATATTTTTGTTTTCTGAGTGTTTCCAGTGTCAAGTGTTTTGAAAATCGTGTCGTGTTTTGTGTTGATTTGTATTTGTTTAGTGGATAGTTAGTGGCACTGTGGCATTGTTAGTGGTCATTAACAATTTGACCAGTAAATCGAGTGCAACAAACCGCGAAAACCAACACAAGTTGTTTGCGACTGTTATTGTTTTTTAATAAAAACTTAACAAGTTTCATTCCAAAGTAGTTCACTAAATCACTAGTACGTTCATTTAACCGGGTCACAGTGTTCATTGGACTCTGTTACACTGAAAGATTCGCTGGAAGTTACAGGAGTTATGTAGAAATAATTCTGTGTTGCCCCGTTACAATTAACATACTTTCGAGTGCACACACACACACACACACACACACACACACGCACACACTATTTGGCACACATGTCTCGGGTTGACCACTACTAACTCACCGAGTATACCCAGTAACTTAAAACATCGGTATGGAGAACCATACATGACTTCTAAGTTCTAAGATTTATATTTAAAATCATTTTCGAAATGAAATATTTCCATAGACACTATTTCCACAGATACTTATTTCTACTTCTTTCTTCAGCCTTAACCACAGTACTCTGGTCACTAACGTATACCACCTCACGTTAGCGCACTCTATTTTCACTTATGATGGCAGTCGGTGGCACTGCCGAAACGTCTGGTTTTGTAGAAAACCTTGGACTGCGGCCAAACAGCCCGGGAAGGAATTTTAACAATAAACTACTTCTTTGTTGCCGATAACGTAGTTCACATAGAAAAATTATCCCCTCCCCCTTCAACTATCATTTTCATTTATGGAAAATTATTCCCTCTCCCTTCAACTATCATTTTCATTTATGGAAAATTATTCCCTCCCCCTTCAACTATCATTTTCATTTATGGAAAATTATCCCCTCCCCCTTCAACTATCATTTTCATTTATGGAAAATTATTCCCTCCCCCTTCAACTATCATTTTCATTTATGGAAAATTATCCCCTCCCCCTTCAACTATCATTTTCATTTATGGAAAATTATTCCCTCCCCCTTCAACTATCATTTTTATTTATGGAAAATTGTTCCCTCCACCTTCAACTATCTCGATATTTGCACAAGGCGCGCTCCTTCTCCGTCTTTACTGAGTCGCCTTCCAGATTACGGTAGATTATTCCATCGGCGTCCAGGTAATTTTTGTCACATATTACGCCACACAGCCGGGGTAAAAATACAGGATCAGAAACGGAGTGAGTTTATTGTCCGGTCGCTCGCCGAAACTCTCTTCGCTTCTGCTCGTCCTTCCCCTTCCTAAGGACCATTAGGGCGTCTGAGACACCACCCCCTATTAGAGTCAAACTCCCTCGGGCGATTCTCAATGACCCCCATAATTTAATAATGTTAGAATCTAAATAGCCTCAGTAACTTCCTTTCCGTGATACCTTCCCTCCTTAGAGCTATCCTTCTCCAAGTATGTTGGCACACTGCTTGGCGTTGTTAACGTTGCCATGAGGTTCCCTGCCTCAAGGCGCCTGCCAACTGGGCCGGGCGCGTGCGGCATCTGCCGTTCGCCTCGCTACCATGACCTGAACCCCTTTAAAAATAAAGTGTTTAAAATTCCGGTTAACCGCGATGGCGGATACTGGGTCCTTCCCAGTATTTAGGAACCCATCTAATAGAAAGTCCAGCACTGTTTTCATCTGGCAGCCATCGAGCATGCCCCGGGCAGTCATCGGCCACAGACGCCCCACTACCTGAAGCATCGCATCGCATCGGAGTGAGTTTAGTTTACATCTACGATTTGGTGTGAGTTATCGGCTTTCTTGTCACTGTGACTTGTGAATTTACTGTATGCGGACGTCTGTAGTTGGTGACTTGTATTATGTAGTACGACACTTAAATAAGTGCCATTTATTGTGGGTTACGCTAGCGGGAGTTGGACAAACAGAAGCTTGAAGAAGTGTTTGTATATAAATAAGTTATTGCTGCTCTCTTCATTTAAACAGACATTAACGTTATAACTAACTATTTTATCTGGTGTCAATTATTGTTTTTCCACTGATCAGTGTGACCGTCGTAAAAACACCTTATTTTGTCATCGTGGCCAAGGATCAGGTCTTTCTTTGACAAACACATAATAAAGTTCTGAAACAACTAATAGAAATCGTAACTATTCGACTCAATATATAGCAAGAATCTTTTGAAAATATTAGTATATAGACAACTCAGTGGCGTATCTAGAATTTGGGGGGCGGACCAGTCGGCTTCAGGTAAAATATAAAACAAGTGAAGACTAATCAACATTACTATCTTTAAAGTAGTCGAATAATGTATGGCAATATCCTGAGATCATCCTATGATAATATCCTGACCCATTATAGTAAACGGTAATAACACCATAAAAGTACGCGTTATTGAAATATTGTTTACAAGATACTTATTGACTAAATGTATTTCACTATATTTATTATTTTAAACGTATTATACGCAAAATTTATGTAATCAATCTGTTTGTATTAAAAAAAAGTGTTACTTCTATATTAGCCTACACAGTGAAAAAACAAATCGTCAATTTTCTCCAACCCTCTGGGAAAGTCCGGTCCCGTTCATCCCCTACCCCCCTCCACAGTAAATACGTCCCTGCGACAACTAGTCGAATAACAAAATCATTGGATATTTACTTCTGATAGACGGACCAGAACGATTGATCGATCACCATTACAAAAATGTCTGTTTTCAGGAGTCCACACTCAAGAGATTCAATCTATTCGTTTTATAGCGTGTCAACATAATGTGCCTTAGCGTGTACCGCCGCAGAAAAGAACATTCAATTTACGGAACCCGCCAGTACTAGATCAGTTTTAATTGGCTGGTGTTAGAGGTGTCGTAGAACAGGCTGACAGAGCCGAATTTGTCGACGTATCTGGTAGTCTGGTCAAAATATGTATTCCAGTGTACCATAACGTTTACCATTCTTATAACGTGGTAATAAAATACATTCGATTTTGCACATACACCGTACATCAAACGCACTAAATGCACGCACACACACACGCGCGCGTGATAATTATAAAAATACTAATTTTCTACAGACTAGTAATTCAGTAAGTACGGTGCCTGGCTACTAAACTAAAGGTCCTGTGGTTTGGACGACTGTAAAAATCAAGGTACACTTTTCAGCTCCCATAACGACTCAGCCTGTGGAAATGAGTAGCTGGTGTGACATCCTGCAGCAATTATAGGCTGCTGAAACGTAGTGCTGGCCACACTATCTTCCTTGTATATCGAACGACTCACTTGGGGCATTCTACCCTGCCTAAGCCCAAATGATGTCGGTGCTTCGGGAAGGAGATGTTACCACAATAATTTTCTATTTCCAAATAATATTGTTACGTAATGAGGAAAACGTGTTACGCCATTACAGAACATTCAACGTGTTGTGGCTATTCCAGTGGAATCCGGCTGTAATGTGTGTGTGCGTACGTGATTCTCAAGACGCGTTAGCGAAGTCGTTTCCGACTCACCGGTCCACGCCCGCTGTGTGCAAGGCCGCGCCGCAATCAATAACGTTCTGGTGTTTTCTAGTAGTGCTGATGCGTAATATGGATGATTCTGGAATTTCAGCAGGGTATAAATATAGGCATTCAGCGGCCCTTAGTTCAGTTTGAGTTGCGATTTATTCCAGTGGGGTTGGTAGTATTTGAGGGGAAGTGTTATATGTTTTATAATTATGCGAAACAGAATTGTACACTATATTAGTTGATATTATTGTTGCGTGTAAACAGTTTTTATTTGATTTGTTGTAAGAGACTATCTTGTTGATCGCAAACTGTTTAATTGTGATAATTAAAGCTGGTGATTAGTGACTTCATTGGTGTCTGTATTTTGTTTTCCACTGTATCGTGCGACGATCAAGTGCGTAGGCCGTCGTAATTAAAGTTGACAGTTGGATCGCGTACCTTTCTCAAGGCGGTGTACTGCATCACCAGTAGATTAAATTCGATTATTCGTTTGAACACTTAAAACAATAATGAATAGGTCCCTTCCTTGTGGCCTGTAAGCCAAGAAAATTTAATTAATGCGTAATTTGCAACAGAAAATATATAATTTTTTAATTGTCATACTATATCTTGAAAACCGTTAAAAATAATAATATATACATACATGAGTGAAAGTTAATATAATGTATTCAAGTGCGCACACACTGAAACGCGCGCGCGCGCGCGTGTGTGTGCAGTTCAGTTCTTTCTTAAGAAACGAAAGCTTCATAAAAAGCTTTCAGTCCGCACTGACTAAAATGCACGAGACAACTGTAGCAATGATTTAAAACTCGATGTGAATTACAGCAAGTGACACTACCGAAAATGTTATTATTAAGCAGTCTATGTATAATCGTTACTATGAAGTCTAAAGTAGCGTGTAACAACTTGCACGGCAGTCCATCGAGTGCCATGCACTATCCCGCGAAAACCAGCACCAGTTGTTTGCCAATCTATTTTTGTTTTCCAATCAAAACTTACGAGTTCCATTCCATTGTGGTTAACTAAATCGCCAGTACGTTTATTTAACTGGGTCACAGTGTTCACTGGACTACGTTGCTTGAAGGTTTGCAGACTTGTATGCAGTAATCGTTCCGACTGCTCGCTAGTGTTTTGTCGTTAGGTGCTTTTACCAACTGGTGTATACGCGGAACAAAGTTCTAATTATTGACTGTATTTGACAGCCCGATATGTCCAAACCTTGAATATCCAGTTTCCTCAGAACCATTTTGTCACATATTGGTAATAAATTTTGTTACCTGGATGACCATTCCAGTTCAACGGACTGTTAAGGGGATGAAAACAGTAACCAGAGGCAACCAACGTTAATATATATTGCTATGTTTCTTGATACGTAAGTCAATTAGTAACGTTCTTAAAAATTCGAGATGTCGTTCAAAACGTTTCTCGACTATCCTAGCGGGTGCAGAAGAGCTCGTTCAAGGCTGTTCCAGACGCAAACAACCTAGCGCGTCTGTATCAAGTTCGTGAAAATACCTATTCTCCAGATTGTTCGAGCGCTCTTGTAACTACGTAAATTACCTCGGAACGCCGCCCAGAAAATGGAATATTATTCTAGAATCTCTGTGGGAGTTATATAAACGTCAGCGGCCAGCTTAGAAGATCAGTTTAGACTGGGGGATATTCAAGTTCGGATAGGAGTGTTTGCTGCGATTTAGTGAAAAGTGATTAGTGTGGTTATTAGTATGAAACTGTAATAAGGTGACAGGCCATCGCCAACGAATTAAATTCCGTTCAACGTAGCAATATTTTCCTTTACATAGTAATCATTGGAGAATTAACAAACAAACGGAGGGAAATATGCTCATATTGTATTTTATGATATAAAGTTGGATTAGGAAAAGTTGGAACACGCATTTATTTATTGCATTCATTTACTGCATACACAAGTTGAAAAAAAAAAACTTTAGCTATTGTCAAATGACAATAACTACTGTATATAACTTGGAGATGTGTGAAGTATTAGCTCACCTCGCTAGATCTTTTGTTGTACGTAGGGACAAACAAACTGCGCTTCCTTTTAAGTTTCCAACCGCTTCTTCCACGATCGTATAGTTGCACGGCCAATACACCCGCTCTCCTGCCTCCTGCATCAGCTCTCCAGTACTGAGAAGCACACGACCGGCTTTTCATTCTGTTTGTAACACGAAATTGGCTGTACATAATTTGTTTCATTCCTCTGACGTATCAACTAAAATTCTCAAATCTTCTACTGTTTTGGCAGTTTTCGATTTAAAATATGTAATTTTTGTAATAAGTGTATAACGTAACTTACTACATCAGTGCAGTAGTGAAGATATTAATGAGTTATGTTATCAGATATCATCATCATTATCATCATCATTGGTTCGACAGTAGGGTAGGCCGAAAAATATTTTTATTTTTTTTTTCGATTCGCTATACCTCTGAAAACTTGCCTCTGGGACAGAAAAAAGAAACAAAAAATCGGTTAATATCATCCGGTCGCACATCACCCCGAAAATCATAAAAACTGTTCAATTTTAACAATTTTTCGTAATTAAAAAAAAACTTTTTCTATGTAAGTCAAATGCTACATCTTTGGATAAGTAAATAATATCATAGAGTAGATAAATAAATTTAAAAAAGCATAGAGATTTCAACTTTTACTGCTCGCGCATTGCACCTGAAAAACACATTTTTAACATTAAAATTGCATTTTTTACACTTTGACATAAAATAGGTAATGACAAATGTTATAAGCTATGTCGCGTTATATGAATAGTCTTTTACTCATTGTTTTTGGTATACTTGCTATTTTAAACTTCGATTTGTGTTTTACACATAATTTTAGCACGTATAATGTGTTCAGCCCATTCTAATCTTTTTAATGTAATAAAGGTGACCACATCAGGTTCATCATACTATTTATAGAGTTCTAATTTATATCTTTTTCTCCAAGCTCTACCCTCTTCCACTGGACCAGAGATATTGCCTGATGTTATCAGATATCTCTAACATAAATTCACGGTCATTATTTAAAATTAAAAATAGTGCACAATAAAACTGAATATTTTTCAAAATTACTGCATATTTTTAATTGTGCATAATTAATTTACACATGAAGGTTTAAATTTGGGTTGTTTAAAAATGTTTATATTTCTAAAACATCTATTTCTCAGCTAAGCAACAGAGTAAAATTACTGTCATCAATCTGCCGAACCATCGTATGGCTTTTTGGTTATCGTGACGAAATAAATTTATTTAAAAACTGGTCTGGCAGCGTTGACTACTTGTTTCAAACTGTAGGTGTAATGAATATATCTTTATTGATTTTTGTCAGAAGTGGGAATAAAGATAGGGAATAAGAACAGACGACGGTCAGATCCCTATGGACGAACGGCAGAACTCCTCTCAATTGCAAGTCATTTGGTTTATGCCGAAGGCGCTGTTATACCAAATAGGAAAAATATGATTTTGCGCCTTTAAATCACTATCATTTATAGTTAAACTTATTTACTGCGTCTTTGTTTTGTAGATGTTTTTTCGAACAGGAAACTTTAAGCATAACAGCAAATAAACAGGGCGCGTCACGGTAATATTTTGTTGTTATTATTTAACAAAATATTCGTTAATTCTATTATCAAAAGCAAGTCTTTAAAACTTGTATAGGCTATTAATTATAAAACTCTTGGAATCCTAAATTATCTAATACTTAGCAGGGACTGAAGCATGATTCCGAAGAAACGTAAGACCAAAATTAATTTATGAGAAAGAAAAAGTAAAATCTAACTTTATTAAGAATTTATCTAAAGCGAGAAACATTAGGAAGAAATCAAATCAACATAAATCAAAAGACAATATAGAAAGAAATCAGATTATAATTTCAGAAGTCTTTGTTCATTACGTCTTGATGTCTTACGACAAATGACTTTTAACAAAACGTAATACTTTCGTCAAAATCAATTTTACATTTGCCCTTTCTTTTAAATTATAAAATCAGTAGGTTCTAACAGATAATTGATTAGGAACGAAAGTATTGTACTCAGAGGTGTCATCTACGCGCTAGTCCAAATGTCGTCACATTGCCTATATATATATATATATATATATATATATATATATATATATATATATATATATATATATATATATTCCGAAGATACAAATAAATACTTTTGCATAGGATAGCTATGTGTGTATAAATTATGAACAAGTCTATATTGGAGGTGTAGAAAAATTATTTATTCAGCACACAAGTAAATAATGTTTATATGATATATTTAAATATATTTAAAACTAAACAAATGTCATGTATAGTATTTTATTATTTATAAAAGAGTTTATATAGTTCAGTTTGGATAAGTTTACTTGAGATGTAAAATTCCTTATACTCGGCGTGACGTCGCTCGCTGCGCCGCTGGCTTCTCTCTCTCTCTCTCTCTCTCTCTATCTCTCTCTCTCTCTCTCTCTCTCTCTCTCTCTCTCTCTCTCTCTCTCTCTCTCTCTGTACTGACCGCCCCGCTCTCCGCTCTCTCTCTGCGTGTGTTGGGTTTGTCGAACAACTGATAACACTGTTACACATAAACTGAGCAGATGTCACACATAAACTGTCACTTTCCGAATTGTTAGCTTGTATCGCTCGGAATTTGTTATTATTAGTATTTAATCGTTATGAATTATCGATTCTCAGGGTTGTAATGAGTTGTAATTATAAAAGCGGTGTATTAGGCTTACACCTTCCGGCTACCCTTGAAGTGTTCCGCGTTAATAAGATTTACCCCGGTAAATAAATCTCCCTAAGCGGAAATCTTCTACTAACACGCAATAGCACTCAATATAATATACTAGATCTTACGTAATTCACTCGCTTGGTTCTAATCGAACAACTCGAACAGAGTTCCAAGGCTTAGAGTTACGTTAGATTAACCAGTTCGAACAAGAAAAACTCTTGACGAAGAGCACACGTTCACTAAGCAACGGCTTCGGATGAAATGCCTCGAAATACACCAGACAACGGACGAATCTGACTGAAATTAGGGGCTTCTGATTGGTCAATCGACTGTCTACGTGGTAGATTGAACAAAAGATACACGGGTTGCAGGCAACTCTTTGTATAAGTCTGCGAGAGCCTACATAGATTTTATCTAGAAATGTTATTACTCTTCAAAAGATAAGCGAAAAAAGTTGAGTTTTCAATCACAAAAAACCATATTTAAAAAATAGCTGAGAACATCAGAGTATATAGAAAATGTAGCTATTTTCATAAATAATTCACTCTCCAAGTTTCATGCCAATAGGTTAACTACCGCTGAAGATATAACAACGAAGGTTAACCACACGCGAACGCGTTCACATATTCACACACAAAGTACATGACATTATAAAGCAAACATTTACAAAGAATTTGGTTTAACATAAGTCCTTATCCATCACTAAATACAAAACTTATAGCTAATTGACAAAAATTGCATAAATTAATTTAAAACATGTTAATGTTTGTCATCCATGCTCAGATATTCTTATTCATAGATCATCATCCTGTGTTTTGTTGCAATCTACATATATGCTGTACTTTGTTCACTCACAAAACATATACTCTACAAATAAATTTAAGAACATAGTTAACCAGTTATGAAGTACCGCTGAAGGCTATATTCGAAAAAAGTTGATCGCATTAATAAATTATTTTGTAACTAAATAATACGATTGAAATAAAAATAACTTATTGTGGTTTATCTCCAGGCATCGGAAATTCTAGTTTTATTTTTACTTAAGTCGAAGTCGTTCACTTGTTTCTGTTTTTTACTTTTTTAACTATTTTTTTACTTTTTTTTGTGTTATTTGAGAGGGCCGACTGGTCCTCTCTCGGGCTGTTTTGGAGCTAGCTCCCTTCAGCCATGTGGATATGGAAATGTAGATAGGTAGCGTACGCCAGCAATGCCCGGGCGATGAGAAGGTGTTGTTACCAGCGAATAGGGAGGATGTTGGTGTTCAGATGTTTGTAGCCTCATGGAGAGGGGGTGGTGGGGTAATCAGTGCCAAACTTACGGACTGTAATACCAGTGTCGTGTGCAGCAATTGACGCTAAAGTTAGTGAGAAGCGTCGAAGTGATGTCAAGGGCATGGGCGGATTAAGGAACAGGTTGTTGGGTTTTAATTGGGCTACCCAACGATCTATACTAGTATAGATCGTTGGGGCTACCAATGGAGGGTTTTGTTTTTATTTATTTATGGGTAGCGACGACGTTGAAGATGTAGGGAGATGAGATGCTGGACAGGGTTTTTTTTGCGACGTAGAAGTTGTAGGAAGAAGCAGGAGGACTGGTTGTTTTAGTTTTTTTATTTTTCATGTAATTTTTTATTGTTTATTTTATATTTTTCAAATAATTTTAATTTTTCTATTGCGATAGAGGTGGACCCTAGACGGGTCCTGGGACCCTTCTGTTGCGTGGTCTTCTACGTAGAATCCTGGGCGTGGGTTCATCCATAAGAGTCAGAAGACGGTTTAGAAGGAAGTGTGATCGTCGGGCATTTTGGGCAGGTCAATGAGGGGGGTGAGGAGGGTTTGTAATGTTGATCTGGTGTTTGCTGTCGTTGCGTACTTCCAGTTTAGTTTGTGTGGGAATGGGTCCATGTCTGGGAAGTGTTTGTTTAGGGCATATAAAGTCGTATTCGGGGTTTTGGTGACAGGAAGACGGCGGTAGATGATTTTTTTACTTAAAACTTACATACAGTAATTTATATACAAACTTAAACTGTTTAATAAATATTATTATATAATACCAATCTTTAGCGTTTAGTGGAATTACATTGACACCAGATTATGTAAAACAAATACAATTTTTAATTAACATTTTCTTACGCCCTATAAACAATACATCAATTAAGGTATTGTTACGTTTAATAAATCGTAGTTAGAAACAATTATACTTTTAATATTCCACTAATTACAACGTACAAAACAGCCTGTAACAAAACATATCTGAGTAGATCTTGCGCTCCGTGGCAGTCACAGTCACAGCACACGAAAGATTTCGATGCTGCCACCCTTGTAACGATATCGGGACTGCTCTGGAACGTACAACTGTATTTCTAGTTCATTAGGCACCGTACTCTCATTGGATGATTTAAGACGTTTTATTAAGTAATAAACACAAGCCCCCCAAATGCTACTTTTTTCTATCCGTGTACTGTTTCTTTGTGAGCGTATAATATACAATATTATTTTTTCTCAGGAAATTCTCATATAATTTCAGTAAATGACGTTTGTTTATTTGTTACATTCCAGTGTAACACGTTTTATAGATAGTCGTAAAATTAGGTAAAATACGAATTCAGATTGCGACATAGTTCAGTTTGCTCCAAATTCACAACCACAAAAAGTCCCTCACCGTTTTTTTTTCACGTTTTTTTGTTTTGCACAGATGATTTTAAGAGAGGCTGTTAAAATTCTGAATAATTTCTCAACGCGAGAAGAAGTTCCTAATAAAGTAACATTTCTGCAATCAAACAGCCATTATTTTTCCTAATTCATGCCTCTGAAATGATTTTCTATTTGGGCTTATCCACTTAAAGATACCACGGGAAAAGAACTAAAAATCGTATTGACTATACAAGCAATGCGCGCATGCTTATGACTGTCTCAAACACAGGACACTAATCAGATTCTCTATTTAAAACCCTCAAACTAAAGTCCTAAGTGTCGGTTTTAAAATAGCTTTAAAATAGTAATTTTAAATCGATGTTTTTCATTCAAAGCGATGTGTACTACCGTGTAAAAGTTCGTACAATGCTGTGTTTATTAAAGACGCGACAAAAATTGCAAGACTTTTATAATACCAAACAATTTTTAAGAGTTTGATTCTTAAAATATTTGTGTGTGTGTGTGTGTGTGTGTGTGTGTGAGAGAGAGAGAGAGAGAGAGAGAGAGAGAGAGAGAGAGAGAGAGAGAGAGAGAGAGAGAGAGAGAGAGAGAGAGAGAGAGAGAGAGAGAGAGAGAGAGAGAGAGTTAAACCTTATTGCCATCAATTAGGCAGCTGTGTCATCTTATCTCTCGCGAATGTTCAACATCATGGTAAACACATGTAACCGATAATTCAGCATGTTTACCTTCATGTATCAAGAAATCAGCCCATCCAGCTAACAGCAGTGTATTCCTATTTGCCATGTATGTAGCACGGCGTATCGCACACAACAAACACAATACAATATACGGCGATCGCGTGATAGTTACCTTATAACATTGTCGTAAACCACTGAACACCAGAGAAATCAATATTCGCTTTATTATATTGATTTGAAACAATATAATATTTATTATATTATTTATTATATTGAAATAATATTTTATTTTATTATCTAACGCACATTTAATTCTTATTAACTCGTATCACCAACTTGTAAAATAATTCTCTATAACAAATACACTCTAAAACAGCTTTGTGCACCCAGAACAGTCAATAAGATAGTAAACAACGATATCCCATTGCAACTAAACAGTTTACTTGTATAAACAGTTTCTCAGAACTGAGCTGCTATCAAACGTACCTACCCCTTTATAGTCGTCGTCAACATCAACGTAAACGAGATATTAATCCGCGTGAGGCTCTCAGGGTCGTTCTAGAAGGATTATATTTATACTAGACGAATATACACATCGTTGTGAAAACGGTTAGAGTAAAAAATTTTCCCGTAGAAAGAACACCAAATTCCAGAATGTTCCATTAACAACGAGTATATATTAAAATGCGAAATAATTTCAGCTACAGATTTCATCGGCTTAAAAATCAGATTTACCGCTGACCGGAGAGATGAGCTGCGAATAAGCGATTAATTTGAAAACTGCGTTTTATGCGAAATGATATAAAATAGGATTATTGCAGAAGTTTGTGAATTTTTGGTAAAACGTATCGGATTATTGGATTCAGGTGATAAATAAGTACAAAGGTTTTTAAAAATTATATAAACACTTGGTACGTTTCACAGATTTTATTTAACTCTGACAGCTGTTTCGACTTTCTAAGCCATTGTCAAAGAGATGAATGAATTAAAAATCTAAACAGAGGATGTAAGTAAGGGTGGTGATGGCCATCTGTTTAGGGCGTGTATTGGAACATCTGTGAGGTGTTAAGATGGAGATAGGGGGGGTTGCAGGAGCTAAGGGAAGGTCAGGTGTCTGTAAAAACTAAATACAATCCGAATGGAGAATATAAAATTAACTAAACTAAATATAATCTGAATGCAAAATATAAAATTAACTATACTAAATATACTCTGAATGCAAAATATAAAATAAACTAAACATTTGTCAGAGTTAAATAAAATCTGTGAAACTTACCAAGTGTTTATATATTTTTAAAAAACCTTTGTATTAATATGTTTCATCAAGTGCCCAACGAGTCATCAATTAATATCCTAAATAAATAACTTGTGACTATTATGGTGTCACTGGTTTAGATTTTCTTCCACCACAATGAACCGTTTGAGTTTTGTTACTTGTTTTTCTCTCTAAAGTTTTTTTGAAAGTCCCACAAATCGCCTGAAATCTGTTTATCTTTCTCTCGATGTCCACGTCAAATTGATATGTAATATCACATCCTAGGTATTGAAAGTGGGATATTTGCTTCAACAATTTTTCATTGATCGTAATTTTTGATCTTATTGGAAGTTTGCCTTTGGAAAGCCCTTTACTTTTATTTTATTAATAGATATATTCAAACTATATAAATAAATGTTCAGATATGAAATTCGACAGTATCGGTCAAAGTAGCCATATAACAGAATTTAGCTTATATTAAGTTGAACTGTAATGTTAATTTTTGCTCACTTTAGGCATACGTCTAACATATATTATTAAATTATTATTTTGAAATTTAAATTATTTTTTAATGTACATTGCAATTAACACGTTTTTCTTTTTAATAATTTGAGTTTCTGGTAAGTAAAGCATAGTTCACCAGTATAGAATTTAATCAGTCTAACCTTATACTTAAACATATATCTGCGTATAACATTTGCTCAAACAACGATGAGAGAAAATAGTAAGTTACTCGTGGAAAGGGCACTATTACGTATACACAAATACGTTCTAAACCATGTTATTGGCGACACAAGAAAGGACAAATAACAGTAAATTTCATATAACAGAACCTATTACTATAAAAAGTTTATAAAAACAAAATCAAAACAATATTTTACAACAATTTTGGCAATAATACCCGGTGAATTGATGATTAGGTGATTTTGGGTTGAGCTACAAATACGGTCGTGTATGTGGAATATTAAGCAGGTACGCCTACCTAAGAAATCTACCGCATTGCTGTTGTTAAGACTATGCCTGTATCAATGTTATTTGGAGTGTTAAAATTGATTATTTCAAGGATCTTCGTATCGATTTAAGACCTGTACGTAAACGTGAGGACAAATAAAGAAACTGAATGTGAGTACACAGTAAGTAAATATAGTTATATAAATAGTTAATTTTCGAACTATATCGACAACTTAAACACTAAAAATTTTATTTTAAAAAAATCCCGTTTATCAAAATCACATTTAAATTTAAAATCTTGTTTACATATAGAATAACCTATTTTTTGTACACAAACGGTAATAATTACTACAGTCTGTCAATTTCTTAAATTTATTTAAGACAAACGGTGGCATTCCATGTGCATATGAAATTACTCAACTGAACAGGCGACGCACTTTTATCTTGAGTGTCGTGCGACGTCCACGCTTGAGTGCGGCGCAATGTGCTGTTAGACAGAGACGTAATAATAAGCCCAGTATCAACTCGTGCATGGTGCGTTATGACGAAAACTCTCAGAACAAACAATAAATCGGGTTTAATTATAATCGCCAATTCTTCTATATGGTAGTGAATCTTAGATCGTGATGCAGTGAGACGTAAGCCGTATCCGTGCTATGGATTTTAAATTCCTGCAAGATCTCAACAGCCGCACAAGAATAGATAAAACAGCAAAAAGGAGATATTCGAGTAGAGAACAAGGAAAACCTTCTACTGGCGATAAAATCCGTGGTCCGTATAAGTGACTGGAAAACCATCGGAACAGGATAACAGGAACACCAAGATTCATAATCGTAGGCCCTCGGGTTGAACAAGTATTAGTAAGCCAAGGAAGCTATGAGAGTATTTAAAGCAAAAAAAAATGGACAGGGCTATTCTCTTTGACAAAGGGAAGAAGAAGAAGAAGAAGAAGAAGAAGAAGGTGTAAAATTTGCAAGTCGTAGTAGGCAACTGATTTTTGCAGTTCAAATCAATCAAACACAACGAAGCTGCTTGCGGTCGTCTCTGTCTATGTAAGAATTCGATCAAAGTCTCGCATGAAAATAAAATAATCGCAGCGCAGCCAGAACATACTTTCCGATTCTACGCCGTTCTAAAACGCTTTATTTACAGCTTATTACGCATCACATTGTTATGTGCTTCATCAATACGTCCATTTACGTTATAAACATCAAGATTCACACTATTATTGGTTAAAAAGAAGTTTTTCTAACAATTATGTTTCATTTCTTCACTGTGTTTTAATCTGGGCACAGTAATTAATTACAGGTTTATTACACTGTTTTTATTGGACGTTAATTGGACACCTTACAGTTGCGTGTCCGGCTACCGTTACGTAAAGAATCGTGTGGAAGCAGTTTCAAATAACCGTGCGAAACGAACTTTATGTTTACACAGACGTAATTAGAACGTTGTAAAATTTGTAAAAGGTTTTTTTTTTATTCTGTGAACTGTAATTCATCACGCGCAGCTGAGTCGACAGTTAATCCATTATTACCCCGCCAGCTCCTGTGCGAATCGCACGGCCATAAATATTTGTTCACGGCAGAAAGGGTAACGCGCTATAATGTAATTGAATAATACTCTTACGAACGGACATATGAATCGTTGAGTTATGTACATATATCGTTTATACATACGTATCGTTTCTATGACGTATTGATCACGAAGGCTGGACTCGGCCAATAATACTCTTAGA
The DNA here is from genome assembly GCA_034769895.1 of Magicicada septendecula. Taxonomy (NCBI): domain Eukaryota; kingdom Metazoa; phylum Arthropoda; class Insecta; order Hemiptera; family Cicadidae; genus Magicicada; species Magicicada septendecula. Next base: position 86,439,482 of record CM068368.1, read on the forward strand.
TTGCTTTTTCAACAGAAACGTACACTTCGTTTAGGCGTAGAATTCAACCAAACAGCTCTGAAATACATATTCATATTTTAATTTAATCAAATTATACGTGAAGGGTTTCAGCCATCTGTGATACTGTGAAATTGGAGTAACCGTGTAGAACATTTTTAATTAAAATTTTTATTTTATTGTAGATTTAATATTAAACTTTAACAAGGAATAGTTATAGAAGTAGTATGAAAGTGTCTGTCTGCACTGACATTAAAATCCTAAGATGACGACGAAACGTGACCACTTTACGGACGTAGAGAGCGGTTGGATGTTCTTGATGAGCCGATTAATCTTGTCTTCTTTTCCTACACCTATTCCTCAACCTTCTTCTTCTTCTTCTTCTTCTTCTTCTTCTTCTTCTTCTTCTTCTTCTTCTTCTTCTTCTTCTTCTTTTTCTTCTTCTTCTTCTCCTTCTTCTTCTTCTTCTTCTTCTCCTTCTTAGCCTTCTTATTGTTATTCATATTCTTCATCTTCCTTGATTTGAGGAATTTATTTGAGCCTGTTCGGACCATCTGTCCATGGTCTGCTACGATCTCCTTACTGTTTGGCTTCTAGCATTGCACTTGTTTACAAAGACAAGTTCGTCATTCGTTTCACAAAAGATTTTATTTTTTTATCTCCTTTGTAAGTAATTAAATACCAGATTATGCGCTGATATAGTCGTCTGTAAGATAATCCTTGAGGTTACATTCTTTCAAAGATCTTAAGAATTTAGTTTGGAGTCCTGTATTTACCAACATGTTATGCTGCGCAGAAAGAATTGTAAGACAGTGAACTAAATCAAATAAATACAGTGTCTAAGAATGTATAATATACTGTATGTATTCTTCCAATAATGCAAATACCTATGATATCCAAATGAGGCTGGTTATCTAGAAACGTTTCTGTTCATGCACATTGAGAAAACACATAGAAACCTCTCAAGGTGAGAAAAGCGCTTAATTGCATCTTATAATCAGATTACCACACTTATAAATACACTCACTAAAATTCGATAATGATATTTTTTATTAATTTTATAATTATATTATTATTTCACGTGGTTTCATTGAAAAATTCCAAATATATAATGATTTGAAAGTGATCTTATATAATGCTTCTGTAAAATAGTATCATTATCTCTTTACATGGACACAATAATAAAATATTATATAAACATAAATATAAATTTAAAAAAAAATGTTTATCTATACATTTCTGAAAGATACATAATATACATGTCCAAGTAAAATTGTCTTTTTCCATTAACCTGTAAAGGTGATCTCACTTACTAAGCTATAATTTGACATAATAAAAAACACGTATGTTGACGACATGTTGAGAGCATGGAAATGCAGCTTAACAAATCAATTTGTATGGGTACCCTGCTATATGCGGATGACAGTTCTTATTCAAGAAAATGAGGATGATTTACAAAGAGCTATGTTTCAATTACAAGAAGTGACAAGAGAGTACACATTGACAATTTCAGTAAGAAATACCAAAACCTTGGCCTTTAAAGGTAAATATGCATGAGGACTAAGATAATTATAAACAACACCACTTTAAAACAAGTGAGACGTTTCAAATATCTCGAGAAGATAAATAAATTTAGGAATATTTGTGGTACGATTCATAGAAATCTTAGAAATAAAACAAGACACAGCATAAGGATATATAAGACAATTGCAATACCGACATTGATTTATGCGTGTGAGGCGTGGGTCATGACAAAAGAGAAATTCGCCAAGATTCACAGTACTGAAATCCAGTTTCTTGGAAATACTTTGCAATTATACATTGCAAGATAGAATAAGGAATGAGAATATCACAGCAGAACTTGAAGTGAAGAACATAAATGAAATTATTTAAATTTACAGAAGACAATGGTGGGATCATCTGCAAAGGATGACAGAGGATCGATTGCCGAAAGCGGCACTGAATTATAAGGCCATTTAATTAAGAAAGTTGTATTAGTGATTAAATCACTGTTACACACAACCATAAAAAATTATTCCGATTTGCGCTTTCAAGCTTCACAGCTCATCGTCAGATCGCAAATTCTGACGATCTGACAATGAGCTGTGAAGCTTGAAACCGCTAATCGGAATAATTTTTTGTAGTGGTGTGCAACAGTGATTATTCTGTGTATAAGGCCATTGGTAATAGAGACGTGTGTCGTCCGAGGATGAGATGGGTGCCAAAACAGGTTTATGTAACCTAATCCTTGAAGAGGAGAAGAAGAAAAAGAAAAAAATACACGTGAAAAACAAAAATGAAACAAAACGAGAGTTTAAAATTGAAACAAAAAACAGCGTGAACGACAACGTTTAAGGTACTAATGTTCATGGACACGTAATGTAGCAGACAAACTTGCAACTAAGTTTTCTCCAGGGCGAACGCTACATCATTAAGTAAACTGTTAAAGCAGTTTTGCAAACTTCTGCTATAAATTATTTTACTCATTTATACTTTACACTGTCCAACGGATCGGCCAGTTCTTTACACCATAAAATAAAATTACTCGTATATTATCAATTATATATTATCTTCAAATAAATATACTGCAAGTAGGTTTATTTTATCACGGAAATATTATTTTATTTTATTATCGCGGAAACATAACTCGTAAACTAAGCAAACTATTTACAAATACAAACATAAAAATATCTTATAATACAGGTAATATTGTTTTTAATAAAATAAAACCTAAAACTAAATTCAACATTTATAATAAAAATGGAGTTTACAAAAAAGAATGTCCAGATTGCAACAAATTTTATGTAGGCCAGACGAAGAAAAAACTGTCCGACAGATTCATTCAACATCGTAGTGCGTTTTTAAAACCTAATATTTACAAATCTAATTTAGCTACACACTGTTTAAACAATAAACATAAATTTTCAGACATTCAAAATGTCAATTTAATTAATAACGTAAAAAAAGTAAAAAATGAATATCTGGGAAAATCTTAATATTTTTAAACACAATAATAATAATAGTCTACTAATTAAAAACCAAATTCAAATAAAAACAAAATATGACGATTTATTTAAAGTCATACATTTATTAGAATAATAAAATAAAACATTAAATATTTAATAAATATTTGACTACGTAAACATTACAACAATCGAAAATAGAATCTAAGTAAAATTGATAATCCGTTAACTATATTGTAAGCGAAACATTCAATCACAATGCAAAAAAACCTCTGAAGATATAGAATAATTTATGTGAAACGTGCGTCAGGCAAAATAAACCTACTTGCAGTGTATTTATTTGAAGATGTTACATGGGAGATCTGCAAGAAACGAGTAACTTACAAATTAATATTCTTGGATTTCGTTGTCCATGACGTGTCCGTTACTTAACTAAATATAATTACTTCACTACCGACTCGGAACACAAAGTTTTTTACTCCCACTAGATGAAAAAGACTACAAAGACGAACTAAACACGACAAAATATATTGCAGAATCCAACGGATACGGCAGAACAATAGTCAATAAACTCCTACACAAAACACAAAACAAACAACAGACAAAGACAGAAAACAACAAATTCATAACACTAACATACATCAACAACCAAACTGAAAAAATAGCCGACAAATTCATAAAAGCAGGATACAGAATCGCATACAAAACTACTAACAAAACAGAACACACACTATCAAAACACACACACAAAGCACAAAACAAATTCGATCTACCTGTTGTTTACAAACTAAATTGCTCAGACTGCAACAAATTCTACATAGGCCAGACAGGACGTAGCTTCAAACAAAGATACATTGAACACACAAAGGCACTACACTCCACTACAGAATCCACCTTTGCAAACCACCTCATTCAAGCAAACTACACATACAAAAATATCGACAATAACATGGACATCCTACATGTACACAAAAAGGCAGAAAACTAGACACTCTAGAACAATTGGACATATACAAACACACGAAAACACATAAAAACGACATCCTAAACGAACAGACACAATTCAAATCACACGCATTATTCGAACATATCACACCCCACACACACAATATCGGTCTTTCAAAAGTCGATACCGTCGCCAACAACAAGACGGACAGTGCTTCCAGCGGCAGCCTCTGAAGAAGCTTTTTAAAAGCGGAAACCGGTTCAGGCTATAAGATAAAATTTTATGTTCTTACCCGTAAAAAACTTTGTGTTCCGAGTCGGTAGTGAAATAATTATATATATACTACCTGACAACATCAACAAAACATACAGGAAAAATGTGAACTAAGAGAATTCAAAGACAAACGCGCAAGCGCGTCTCGCCCCACTAAGCAGTTTACAGTCATACTGAAAAGTCTGTCATTAGTGTTGAATGTATGTTTTCCAGCTATGAATATCGTGAGCGTCGATTTGCGTTACAAGTACTAGGCTAATATTTGTGCGTGTTCGTGTTACAGAGTTTGTTATTTGAATTTATATTTGCTAATTGTGAGTATCGTAGCGTTGATCTGCGGTATAATTAATATTTGTGTGTGTTCGTGTTAGACCTACAGAGTTTGTCACTTGAATTTATGTTTACTAACTACGAGTATTGTGAGCGTCGATTTGCCTTAGGCCTGTAATTAATATTAGTGCGTGTAAACCCGATAGAAGTATTTAAACTTGAGTTTCTTATATAGTGTAATTTCCAGACTGTTAACACCACACTCGACACATAAAGTTTAGAACAGCGTAGAACGTGACAATACAAGAGTTAAATAATAGTTTATAATCAACTCCAAAATTAAAATTCATTAACTGTAGAATTGAAAGATGACAAGTAACAGAGAAAGGCCTACAATCGCAGTCAAGCACGCCAAATAGTTAGGCGAGTTATTGAAATTTTTTATGAAGAAAATAACAGTGGTTGTTATAAGTACCCAATAAACAATGCGATAAAATGAGCAACAGCTGCAACAGGAAAGTCAGTAACCACAATTTGTAAGATACGGAAAGAGGTAAAAGTGTCAAAATCGACTGGTAGAAAACTGAGCACTTTACTCAATAAAAATAAAACAAATTTTTATAAATATTCAGTCTTAACGAATGCATTCAACAGAACTGAAGTCCACTCTGTTTTTCAAGGCTTCTTGAGGTATGGCCGCGTTAAAAAAGAAAGGGCCCACGTAACGGACCACCCACAGCCATTCTACACTACATAACTGAGTTCCCTAGCCAACCTCATCGTCACATAGACATGAACATACTCTTTGTAAGATAGGTGAAGCATTGTCTTACAAGACAATTTTTGACGCGGTCCATGCCGGAAGAACACTTCAAAAACAGAATGGACACCGGCTGCATAACCCTACGTGAGAATATAGAAGTAGAGTCTGTTAAATGAACATATATAGAGAAAGAATGATGGGAGACTACCGCTCAAAGTAGATCAACATAGATCAAGCAGATGACGAAGCACACGCAGACTGTAGAGAAATAGTAATCGTAAGAGAGCCCAAGTTTAATAAGGAAGTACAGAAGAATAATAAATTGTTATGACGGTCTCACCTATCGTCGTATGGTGCAGTGGAAAACAAAATAAAGACACCAATTAAGTCACTGATCACCAGTTTTAATTGATCACAAATAACAGTTTGTAATCAACAAGTTATTCAACAAGATTATACTTGTACAATAATTCAAGTTAATTTGTCCACACCAATAATAATGTCAACTAATAGAGTCCCACACAATAATTACTTTTCACTAATAACCATTTGAACGCACTGAATAATCGCCCGACGTAAACTAACTCAAGTGACCGTCGCTGGATGCTTATGTTTATACCCCGCTGAGATGCCAGAATAATATGTCACTTTTTGATGACGTGTTATACAATTGCCTATTACAGGCGCTCTCGGATCCACTAGAAACAGCGCAAAATGTCTGGCCTTGAACACAGTACGCCGAAAGGTGCGATCTGGAGTAGCCTCGATTGTTGACGCATGTGAAGCCATGTTGTTCTTCCTCTAAAAGAGTTTCTGCCATGTTTTGTAGTCTTGTTGTTATAATACGTGATAGTAGTTCCTATGTATTGAAATCTGATAACGCTCCAACCTACGGGCTAAAAATTAAATGTCAGAGAAAGTATAAAATGATGTTCTGTTACGTAACACACGTCTCTTAACGAAGATATGTCGTGTTTATTTGGATCACAAAAGTTGCTTACAAATTTTCCAGACTTATCAGATGAAATAAATGTTAGTACGTTTAAAGGAAGAAAACTTCATAACTTCTATTGAGAACAGACACACTAACATAATTCACTGGTCACTTTACTTCAATGTTCCGTAAGGAGATGAAAGTTTGGTGATGGCGAAAAAATCTGATTGTTTGGTGATGGGTTGATTCTGATTGTACTATTCTCAAAACGTGAAGGAAAGTCATTTTCCATAAAGTATCTTTATGTCTGTCTGTGTGTAGAATTTTTTCTATGGCGAACGATAACTGCGGCAAATTCAAACAGAACCAAATAATTTTTTGCATATGTGACCGAGTTCTAGAGGACTCAAGGCCTATTGATTTTGGTGAAGGTCGGTTAAGGAAGAGGGGTAGTTTTCCTGAAATGTTTTACGTTTTAACCAAGAGTAAAGTAGTTAATTTTGATAAATAAAGTATCCTGAATAGAAGGTCATAATAATCCACTGCAGAAAGGTAGATGAAATATCTATAAATGAAAAGGGTAGTTAAAAGGAGAGGGGTAATTTTTTTACGTTTGGGATTTAATGAGTTTGACGAAATTAAATAAAAATCGGTATGGCGAACCATATGTCCTAAAATTTATATTTAAAATCATTTAAGTATTAATTAATTAAGTGGATTCTTGAGTTCTGAAGAAATTACGTATCAGCTAAAATGGTACCACCATGTCAGGTGGATTAAAACTATCCTCAACCTTCGTGAGGAAGGACTGTACTTTTGGATAAAATGTCTGTAGGTCGAACGAAGATTCTGTAGGTCTAAAGGTAGCTGCGATCTGATTCCTGTAATGAAATTGGACTCTCGCTGCGAGGGGCCGAGGGATGTCTATAGTGTTATCAAAGTCTTCCCTGTCAATACTATACTAGTCATTTTTCTTTTTTAAAATCGAGTCTTGATTTCTTTCTTTCCATTCGTCTTCTGATTTCCTGAACGACGATTCTGTTCATCCGTATAATTATAAATTTCTCAGCAAAACATTTCTTCCTTAATACGTTTGTGTCTCCTGTTTAACACCCACCATTCTGATCCATGTCATAACGCTATATTCCACACAGGCTAGTAAATAACTAGCCATCAGAGAGGTCAAAATATTTTCAAGGAGGGGCAAACAATTTTCCAAAGGAGAAAAATATTTATATATTTTTCATACATACACACAATGTCGTGCACATATTAGTTTATAATTCTCATATCATAATAGAAATAAGTACACAGATTGTATTAATTGTTTTAATACAACAACACTCCCCAGCGATCCACAGGAAGAAAATCGGTGTCCACCTTTTCGGCTTGCACACATTGTGTTGGTGTGGGTTTCGGCACTTTTTATTTAAAAAGCGTGCAAACATAAGGAAATAAACATGATTGAGGCCAGAAATAACGCGAATTGTATGTGTGTGTGCGTGTGCGTGTCCTGGCCGGCCTTTTTATTGGGGTAATCACAATAATAAAACTTTGGAAAAGTAAACATTACATAATTGAGATATGCTTGCCTGCCAGGAACGATATATTTTCACTCATACGTGAGTTAAATGAAAATGAAAAATATAGAATTTTGTTAAAGTGAAATGAAATGTTTTTTCTTCGTTGTCATTAACGTATTACACATATAAAACTTATAAAATTTACTTCCTCCATCATCAACTACCATTTTAATTTATTAAAAAAATTACCCACTCCCCCTTTCAACTACCCTTTTCATTTATAGATATTTCATCTACCTTTCTACAGTGGATTATTACGACCTTCTTTTCAGGATACTTTATTTATCAAAATTTAGCAATTTACTCTTGTTAAAACGTAAAACGTTGCAGGTAAACTACCCCTTTCCCTTAACCGATCTTTACCAAAAACAATAGGCCTCTACAATTCAGGACTGTATGCAAAAAATTATTTGATTCTGTTTGAATTTGCGGCTGTTATCGTTTACCATAGAAAAAATTCTACACATAGACACAAACACAGACACTTTTAGAAAAATGACTTTTTTTCATGTTTTGAGGGTAGTACAATCAGAATCTGCCGTTATCTTGAACACGATTTTTTTCGCCATGACAATACTTCCATTTCCTTATGGAACATGGAAGTCAAAATGCATTTAATCTTTTTCAAACAATGGTAATTCTTAAAAATAAATTAATTTTGTTGCCAGGCAATTTTTTTTTTATTTTAATTTGAATCAAATGCGTGAAGATCCGCAACCACGGCCCAGCAGGCCACAAAATAATTTGTGGCCACATAATTATATAAATATGTAATTAATGCATTATTATCTCCGTAGTTCAGTTTCATTATAAGAATAAAGTACCTAAATTTTTATAGATAAAGTAACTCGAAAATAACATCATATTAAACGACTACCTTGTAATAACGAAAATATCTATCAATAGTGAAAATACTTTGAGGGTGGGGGGATATTTGTTTAGAAATTATCGAACTGAATTCAAGTAAATGATTTTAAATATAAATCTTAGAACATGGAAGTTTAATTAGCTAGACTCAAAATCCTGTTATATGTTCTCAGGCTTTAAAAGCCAGCGTCACGTTGATGAAAATTTATATTCGGGCTTTGTCTAGTGTTTAGTGGAGCACCAGGCACACTATATCAAAATTCCATTAGACCGTTACTGTATCGATATGACATTGTTCACTGGGTATGTGTCTCTTTTGGATAGTTGCAGAACATAACCAGTACCGTTTAGTTATTTGCGCTAACTCACCTACGTAAGCGATACGCGTTCTCTTGGTCGAAGGCTTTTTCGTATGAAACTCAGAGCCAGTAAAACTTTGACAAGAGAATAACAACCACTGTTATCAGAACTTCGGCTTGCCGGGCTGTTAAGCCATGGAAACGTTTCGGCCGTGCCTTCGACGGCCATCTTCAGTGCAGGAGGCTGCAACACGCTGACCAATGTTTCGTAGTCAGTGGCCACTGAACTGTGGTTAAGTCTAGTGGCTGTGAGTAGGACACCCATATTTATAAACTTTTGGAGCCCGCACGAAGCTGTAGTCTGACACCACCAGCCAATCAGAAGAAAGGCAAATTCTTATTTGCTATAAGGCACGGCCGAAACGTTCGCACATAATAACCTTGGACCACAGCCCGACAAACGAAAGTTCTAATAACATTGAAGCCGGCCGTGAAAGCCTCAAACAGAATTTGATAACAACCACTGTTTAAAGTATCTTATTCCTTACACAACACAACGATGTGATTCCTTACATGGTAATTACAGCAGACAGAAAAACTAACGAATGAAGGGGGCGAACGAGGAGACATGTTAGGACTAATCAGAAACTTAAAACATTAAAATTTTCAATCGTCTGCTACCAGCTCTTTAGTGAAGAACGCCAAGTTTTGTGGAACACATCATTCGATGAGGACACAAACTGAGAAACTGACCACCTAAGGGAAGTTGGATGGGAGAAGAAGAAAAGTTAAGTCTGCCAACAGATCAACCTCGAGCAAGCGTCAATCTGAAATCACAGATACGTATCTTATCTGTATACGTTTAGTATACATATATGCGAAAAACAGATACCTATGGCAAAAGATGGTAAAGTCCTTGCTTGCCTGCATCCTAACTCTATGAATAATAATAATGAAACATACACCGACAAAGAAGTAAGCCGCTTACGCACTGGCCGGGCATTCTGACGTGATTCACACTTTGGTTAAAACTTGAGATAGGTTTTGAAGATAAGCAAATTCTAAAAAAAAACTTGTATTTAAGAAAGGCACGCTTAATTTCTCCAACATCAGAAGCATCAACATTTATTACCTCTGTGTGTGTGTGTGTGTGTGTGTGTGTGTGTGTGTGTGTGTGTGTGTGTGTGTGTGTGTGTGTGTGTGTCTTCTAATTAATTTAATAACACCAGCAATGTAATAATAATAATTACTATTATTATTAATAACAAAATGTGTGTATCTTAATAGAAAAATGTCTATTAAAATAATGTGTATAATAGGTAATAATCCAAATAAAAGTACGTTCTCTAAATGCATTAATCAATAAAGTTTCTCAAAAATATTGATTCTCTAAAATGTCTGGATCAAACAACTTTGGGTTTCATTCGGAGACCCATATCCTAGGTTCTTCCGCCCATAGGACCGTTGTCTAACTGACACCTTTAAGTCTGGCCGGGTTTCGTACCTGGTAGTACGAAATGAAAACAAGAAATCAAGAACTACATAGTAAAGCTGAAGAATGAAAACAACGATAGGCTCACTAGCCCTCGAAAAACCTAATAGCGTTAGGGTCGTAAAGACCATGAGTTGGTCAAGAGAGACCAGAGAGGAAAGATTAAAGAAAGCGATTCCACCCAAGACAGGTTGAAGCAAAGTGAGAATCCAGCTATGGTACAATCGTGTCTCCTAAACCCGTACCCACCAGGTGTGGAACCCTCATGGTTTTTGTCTTTTATTTTAAAGGTACTCGACTAAAATTTTATAAGGTAATGGTTGTGTTAGTGTTATTGTACGGCTCTGAAACTTGGATTCCGGCGAAAAAACATCTGAGTACAACACAAGCATCGGAGATGAGATTCTTCCGACCTCTTAAAGGACGCACACGAAGGGATAGTCTCTACAATGACGACATTCGTAAACACTTAGACATTTTTAATACCCAAGATCGTATTGCAGAGAAAATGAGAGATTGATTGTCCATCTGAGTAGGATGCTAGATGGCAGATTGCCTAAGGAAGTTTGCCAACACAAGCCTATGAATCCACGTCATTACTTGTGAGTAAATTTTCTTTATTCTGAACTCGAATCAATCTTTCCGTGTTTAACCTTGAGGTTATCGCCGATCATCGGAAACGCAGTACGTAATTTCTAACATTTTAGTTTTCCGGAACTATTTTTAAATCTCTGGCGTACTACAGTACGTAAAACTTTTAACCTTACTCATGACTTACCTAACATTCCTTTTCCCGTTCTCACAGACCTGTGACGTAAATTATCAGATTCATAATTGTAATATGTAGTATTTAAAATAGTCAATCGGTGTAATTTACAATTCAATCAATTTGTGTAACTTACATGTATAAAATGTATCTAACTGAATTTGTTTTATTCAAAAATATTTATTGATTAAGAATATTTCAAATTTAATGCTTCTTCTTCTTCAGGCTGGGCACCTTACGATCCGCTGCGCACTCCTTGGTCCGACCATCTTTTTTTTTTTGGTCTTCCAATATTCCGCCGTCCATTCGGATTATAAACCAAAATTTGCTGTGGTATTCTGTTCTCATGCATTTTTCAACATGGTCTGTCCAATCCTGTTTGTATTTCTTTATTCTTTCGTTTAGGTTGTACATTCCAAGGATGTTCCTTATTTCTTAACCGTTCCCTCCGTGATATTCCTAGTAGGCCTACTTATCGTAAAGATCTCCTTTCACTAGCCTATATCCGGCTTTGGGTCTTTGCGTTCAGCATAAGTCTCATTGCCATAAAGACCGAATGGGACTGCCATCACTTTATAAAATTTCAAAAAGAGCATCTCTTCTGACCTTTCCATTCAGTGTTCTTCTTACCGCTCCACACATACGATTATACTTCTCTCTTTTTTGTCTACATCTAAATTTTAATACTTCAAATCTATAATTTTGCAACCCCCTTCCGTGTGCTACAGCAAACTGTTTGTGAATCAATGTGGTAGAGAGAAATTAAAAGTAAAAATTCCCATTTTTATGCCATGCTATGTAATCAGTAATGTTTTGCTTTTTGTTCAAAAGAATTATCAGTTGTGCGTTCGTTCTTATACGTTTTACCCCATATATTATTACGGGCATTACAATCTCATCACATCGATACACCGATGGGGTCAATTTTTTCAGGTTGCCTTGCCAATTTGTGTGTGCGCGTCCGTGTGCGTGTGCCGGCGCGTGAATGTGGGCGGGCAGTTTATAAAATAGTAACGCGCTGTCATCACTGCCTTCCTGTGATAAACCCAATATAGGCTATATCCAGCATTAAGTAAATCTCGATTCGTCGATAGGGCTGAGGATTATGTGATGAAAAAAGCAATTGTCAAAATAAATCGATCCGTTTCATTAATATGGAGGAAAGGGTAACGTAAATGCAGAACTTACGAATATGGTGTTTGTATTCGCTGAACTCATCGGCGAGCAATTGTAACTAATTATTACATTAGGAGTTGTAATAATATAAGTTAGGAGTTGGTTTTGAAACAAGGTACGTCGAGATACAAAACTAAAGTTATTATTAATAATAAAACAAACTTTTAACAAGAATATATTTTATTTTTTAAATTACATGTTTCTATATTAATCCAACTATAATCATCAGATATAAATTAATAAATTCAAAAATTTTTAAATCAGTTGTTTAAAAAATTTTGAATGTATTAATTTACGATGATGATAATATATTAATAATGATGATAGTTGGTTTACTATCAAAACATATGTAATTTACAAAATAAAATCTATTCTTGTTAAAAGTCTGTTTATTATTAATAATAATGTAAAATAACAAGAAAAATTTGAGCAATGATGAATATAATAAAACTAAAGTTCTACAGAGTTATTGCAGTCCCTGTACCGTCCTATGGGTGAAAATTGTGGCCAATAACCAAGGGACAAGGCAGTAAAATACAGGCCTCGGAAACGGCGTTCTTAAGAGAAGTTAAAAGTGTTCTTAACTTGACCGTATAAGGAATGAGGCGAAAAGATAAGAGTTAAAGTTTTTAACTTGAATGAAAAATTAAAAGCTTGCAAACAAAGATGCACAATGTATCTAACAGAACAGCAGCTGTAATGGAGTGTGTTGTGTGTTGCGTGCGTGATGACTCATCACGGAACAAGGAGATAAATCAATACAAAGAACATTCTACAACGTCATGGAAAAACATATAATATACAGAAACACGTTAGGAACATCCTCAAACTGTTCCATATAAACCGAATAGTTATATGACAGCATATTACCAAGTACCGTCCTTTAAAAGACGGAGAGTAGTCATGGCGATTAATCCCATGGCGAGACTTTTGATGACGACATTAATAAATAAATCACATTGATTAAAGGCTCACACAAGTAATTGTTTATTTGTATGTGCGCATGTCCGTCTTTGCGCGCAAGTGCGTGTCACCTGCTTAACAACAAAACCGTCTCACAAATTAAACATCCGTGAACGCTTATTTTTTTTATTTGCAAATTATGTAGAAGGTAATATAGAAATATGTAAACAATTTAAATGTAATAAGGTTTAATTTAGACTTAGTTAATTCGTATGTACATATAAAGATATTCTTGTCCCCACATATTGCTATCATAGTTTTCTTTATTTTATTTCATTCTCTGTACCTGTGAAAGTGCAACCATACAGGCCTATAAACAAATAAAATTCTGTGAGACGTACAAGTGCAGTGCTTCGCTGGTGATATTCAGTTTATTGTTCACGATTGCTGTCAGATCTGATAGTTAGATCGTTCCTTGTCAATTGGCGACCTTGTCATTCAACAAAAACTTATAAAAGCCTATAGCTTCATGAAACTACACTGAAAAAATTCCAGGATTTGTGGCAACATTTTATGTATTTGTTTTTAGTTTCAACGTTAATTAACAATTTTTCAGCCGTTTGGATGAAAACAGTATAATATTTTAAATCTCGTATAACAGTCTACATCTGGCATAACCGTTTAATCTAAATCTCGTGTCATTTAAACCTCAGTTACATGTATTAAAATGATTTTATTTGATTAGTTAAAAACAAAATTCAATTTGAAGTATATTAACTAAGGCCTAAAAAAATCCCAAAAATGTTAAATATAAAAGTAATATTAATCATGGAAAAGTTATTTGCAACGAATTGGTCGTACCAGCACTCCACTGTTAGCCTATACTTAACCAGCTACATGGAAGAAGACACGCCGGACGGTCGGTAGCAAGGTGGCGAGAAACATGAGGCCGGAGCGGAAGAATCCTCCTAAGCCTTGAACAGTTGATGATATCACTATTTTTTATTTAAACACTGTTTTATAAAAGTTGAATAACATTCACCAACAGTCAGAAAATACCAAAAATTTAATAAAAATTGAATGACGGTACGTACGATTAGTTGTTAAAGAAATTAAGAATTGAAACAATACTAAATTACGTATATATTATAAGGACGGAGACGAATACTTGGAGATGGACTGAGGGTGCTCACTTTCTTTACAATGACTACTTTCAGCACTGCACAAACGAATGCTAACTCCAGTTTATGATGACAATATCCACCACATCGTGATTGTGATCGGACGGAATGGAATTTAAATTTAAAATTAAATCACAATTCAATAATTAATAAGCACATTAGTTCTTATCGCCTACCTAGGAAAAGATTAGTATAATCTTGTTATTTGAATTAGAAGTCTCTGCAATAATTCCAACTTTGTCGTGCTTTTGAACTTGATAATGGTGGAGACACTCAAAGGCCTCGTCCGAATCATGAGAGGTAGCAGTTCAGGAAGAAAGCATGACAAAGTTGGAAAGATTAATCTGTAGATCACAAGACAGAGGAATCATTCTTAGACCAAAAAAATGTGAGGAAAACGTTTGTAATCGGAACACACGCTTGTATCCTAATCGTGGAAGGAGGAAGAAGAGCGTAAGTTGTCAAATTTTACTTCATGTTTCAACGGTGGTGTTAAGTGAACTTGTTGTCCCTGTTATAAATTAAGAGTGACAACTATTCATAATAGTAGTAGGCCGCTAGAGTTTTACTTAAAATAAAAGAATAATGGGACTGTATGAGTAAATGTTTATTCCTCACTTGAATATACCCATATAACGTGTAAATGTATGTTGATTTAAATACATCACCGAAACTTGAATAACAAATTTGTAGATCTTAACGAATATCTTGAATAATGTAGTGTTGCGCTGGACGAGATTGAGATGTGCGACGCCCGAAAGCCCTTACATTACTGAAACTAAAAATAGTGGGGCGAATGAACGTCACGCGCGCTGGCCAATCAGAACTAAGCAACATACAGTCACAGTTACACGCGCGTATAATTGAATTTACAATATAATCTTAACAGGTGGCATTATAGCTGCTCGAACACACATCTCGTTTAGTTGGTTATGAACGCATCACGTTATAAATATTGCTTTTGTGTGTTATGTAACTTTGCAGCCGAGTCGACGCTTGATTTCAATATTAGATTACGCTAATTAGATCTAGGCCTGCACAGCACCGGACGTAGAGCGGCTACGACATAAAACGGTCGTCTCCTCATATTTACGACGTTACAAACCCAGATCACGGCCCCGACTAGTTTACTGCTCTCCGTAATTTAACTAGAGTCGGTTTCATCACGTTCAATCTCAGAAGTACCGGCAATAAATCGCTGCGGATATAAGCTGCGAGTAAACATAATCGTTCCAGTTAATAAGTGAGTCAGAACTGGATAGCACGTAACAGTACAGACAAATATTGTCTCGTAATTTCGCCCGTATGGGTTGGAGTAGAGTGTAGAGGCCAAACAATATGCAGTACAATTCCTTTTGAAGTTGATATCTATCATATTCACAACGGAAATCTAGGTCAACATATATGAATAATTTTTCTTGATATATTAATCATCCGTTATTGGCCTATATAGTGTTAGGTAATGGTGTGTTTCAGAAACAAAGGAAACGCGCTTAAGAGCATTAATTAGAGCCACGCATACGTTCGGACATTACCATGGGATTAGAAGCAGCATAGCTGTACCTCATTAAATGAAAATCATGTTTTCCAAATCCAATGTAGGTTTATGGAGCGATTTAGCCTACGTGAAAACGTTTTATACTACGTCTTGTCTGCTTAGACCTTGCAAGCCAACAAGCCTAAACGTGTTTGGCATGTATACGAAATTTCAAAACACAAAGTTCTTCATTTAACTGAAAAATTTGTAAAGATACGTTGCTTACTTTGGATTATTTAGCTTCATACCTTTTATATTTAAATAAATTACGTTTAGAAGATAACGTCTCATAGATACGGTTTCGGCGTCCCAAGGTAAGCCTATACTACTGTAAGCCGGCGAAAAACATTCAAAACAAAAAAACTGTCATTTGCTGGAAACTAAGTAGCGGACACTTGCTCTGACAAAACGTAATGTAAAAACAAGTTGAGGAATCTTCCGTTAACAAGAACTTAACGCTCTCCCATTGAAACTCATATATCAGCAACTTTGATTGCTGTAATAATCTCGTTCCAAAAGTCTTCATCTCGTTCTTATCTTCATCTCACCCAATCCTGAGCCGAAAAGCGAAATATGAAGGGAGAAATTGATAGGCCTAAATATGAGTACACAAGAATGATGGAAAAGTTCTAAGCTGGAGTTAATGCGTGAAAATTACCGTATTCTCAACACGAAACAGAATTACAGTGCACAAAAACTACTGTAATTTTTGAAACACGTAAAATTTTTGAAATTATAAAATGTTAATTCACACGATTTAAAGCATAAATGTGATTATTATTGTAATTATAACTATTGTGAACTTCTAATAATGTTTTATAATAGTAATAATAAAAAATAATAATACGTCAATTACTGTTGCTGATATATGTTGCTAAAATGGCACTACCGAAACACATTAACCACGTGTTGATTGCATACAGCAGACTTACTGTTGCTGAGGTATGTTGCTAAAATGGCACTACCGAAACACATTAACCACGTGTTGATTGCATACAGCAGACTTACTGTTGCTGAGATATGTTGCTAAAATGGCACTACCGAAACACATTAACCACGTGTTGATTGCATACAGCAGACTTACTGTTGCTGAGATATGTTGCTAAAATGGCACTACCGAAACACATTAACCACGTGTTGATTGCATACAGCAGACTTACTGTTGCTGAGGTATGTTGCTAAAATGGCACTACCGAAACACATTAACCACGTGTTGATTGCATACAGCAGACTTACTGTTGCTGAGATATGTTGCTAAAATGGCACTACCGAAACACATTAACCACGTGTTGATTGCATACAGCAGACTTACAATCGCCGTTGTAAGTTTAGCCAAGCGAGGTGCCTCCCTGACTGCTTCACAAACCAAATTGTCTGCTGCATGTTACCAGTTGAAGCAAGAAATTGCGCCATCTAACGGAACTGAAAATACTTTTGACATTAGTCCTGGAGGAATACGTTGAAAATCATACCATTGTATACACTGATGGTTCAAAGACGGAGAACGGAGTAGATAGTGCGTAGATACCAAGGGCATCTCCTACTCCTGGACTCTGCCCAAAGTGACGAGTGTGTACACTGCCGACCTACATGCGGTGTGGCAAACTCTTCGATTCTGTGAGCACCGAGGAGAGAGAAAATCGCTACCTGTACACCTGTACGGATTCACTGAGTTTTTTAAAATGCCTTGGACAATCCGGACACACTGAATCCGTTATTGTAATCAACAATGCCAGTTTACCATGCGTTTAGGCGACCTTGGTATATCTTGCACTTTTTTTTTACTGTCCGGGTTATATAGGTATTGAAGGAAAAAAAATACCTGACGCTGCAGCGAAACACCCTACAGACCGCCCAGGAGTCGATGCTACGCAAAAATAGATGCTACAACCACCATTATTAATGCGTAGCAGCAGATGTGGAATTCACGGCACAGAAAACTTTCTGCCGAGAAACAGAGCGTCCGTTAATGGGAAATGACAGGTGACCGCAGTCGTTGTAAACAAGTCTGCATCACCAGACTACGAACTGAGCACACGAATCTGAAAAGAACGTTCAGATTATTGTCACACCTCTTCTTACCTTCTATTAGAACAAGAGCGACCCGTTTGCACCTGTGACGGAGCACTTATAGCGAAACGTATAACTGAAAACTGTAGTGCTCTTCCTGAACTGAGACAAAGGTATAGAGTAAAAGGTATCCTGACAGAGGACCTCGGAAGTGAATAGTTAGCGATAAATAGACCTCTGCCCTTCCTAAGTGTTGAGAATATACTGGAAAACTCTACATTCAATTTTAAGTAAGTATACCTGTCATTGTAGAAGTGAAAGTTTGTATTGTGCGGTGGGGGGTCGAGCTGCCTGGGCGGGGCCTCAACCCGCACACATGCGCTTTTACTGTGAGAGTCTAGAAAAGTAATGTTCTGGAAGTTTTAAATAAAAGGAAAGATCTGGAAGCTTTTTTCTATATAAATAGAGATGCACTCGACAACTTCGGTTCAGTTTTAAATGTGCTCTTGTAATGTGTATTTCGTGTGTCCGTTTTATGTATACTTGCTACTAAACTGTTCCTTCAATAAAGCGGTGTTTGCTCCTGTACTTATTAGCATCGAGGATAGCACTAATAGGTGACAAAGGCAGCTGTGGCAATCGGGATGATCTCTGGATTGTGGATTCGGGTGCGACGGATCATATGTCGAAGCATCGAGAATGGTTTTCAACGTTCGAAGAATATACAGCACCAGTCAGTGTAAGAATAGGCAACGGTATGACAATGTCTGCATATGGTAAAGGTAATATTGACTTTGAAACTTATAAAAATAGTGAACGGATAGAAGGTACTATCTATAATGTATTATATGTTCCTGATTCAATGTATAATCTGTTTTCTGTTAAATATGCGGGTAAAAGGGGTATAGATTATGAAATAACACATAATGCTACGAGATGTACTTTAAAGCATGGTAATGAAATTCTTGTAACTGGTTCCGAATATGAGCCTGGTAGTTTGCTAAAATTAGACATTCAAACTTTAATTCCAAAAGAATGTACGTGGTAGAACAAAAGAGTAGATCGAGCATTGCCAACGGTAATGTTTTACAATTATGGCACGAAAGACTTTGCCATCAAAATGTAAAACATGTGAAGAATTTTTTGAAAAATTTAAATATAAAATTTACGGATGAAAATTTCTTTTGCTTATGGCAAAAATCATAGATTGCCTTTTCACAAAAAGATCGATCGTGCCACTAAAACTCGCGAAATAATTTATACTGACGTTTGTGGTCCTATGGAAGTAGAGTCTCTCGGTAGAAAGTTATATTTCGTTTCTTTTAAAGACGATTTTTTAAGTTATAGAGAATTCATTTTATTCGAGAAAAATCTGAAGTAATAGAAAAACTAAAATCATTCTGTATCGGGGTTGAGAATCAATTTGCAACAAATATTAAAGAAATTCATTTTGATGGTGGTAAAGAATACGATAATAAAGCTGTGATCTCTTTTTTAAATAAGGTATAAAATATTCGATTAATGTTTCATATACGCCCGAACAAAATTCAATTTCAGAGCGCGATAACCGAATCATTGTAGAGGCTGGTCGATCAATGTTATATTCAAATTCAAACTTACCTCTATTCTTATGGGCACAAGCAATGAATACTGCTGTACATGTAATTTATAGAACAGGCCCAACAAAACAAAATAATAAAACTCCTTACGAGTTATGGAATGGAAAAACAGCTACTGTTGATAGATTTAAAATATTTGGAACCATGTGTTATGTACATATATCAAAAGAAAAGCGTAAGAGACTTGATAAAAAATCGATGAGGGGTTATCTGGTCGGATATCATGAGGATTGTAAAGGTTATCGTGTATATGTTCCGGAAGTGCGAGATGTCATTATAAGTAGAGATGTACTTTTTAAACCTGAAAGAGTATTAGCTGATTCAATTATTTTGAATTCTTTGAACAATAATAATAAAGAAACTGAAGAAAATGAAATTATAACTCATAAAAATAATGAACTTTTACTTAAAAATGAATCAAATGAGTTTGAAGAAAGAGAACCTTTACAATCTTCAAATAGCGAAACAATCAAACTGGACGACAATTGCGGGATAGAACAAAATTAAAACCTACAGAATATTATGGATGTCCGATCACGTTTATTGCTGAAAAGTTACCATCTAATTATAACGAAGCAATTACAAGTAAAGAAAAAGATAGTTGGCAAGCTGCAATGCAGGACGAAATGAACTCTTTGTATGAAAATAAGACATGGGTATTAGTGGAAAAGCCAAAAGATAAAAAGGTGATTAACAATCGTTGGGTTTTTGTGAAGAAGCTCAATCCAGATGGTACAGAACGTTATAAAGCGCGGTTGCTTATTAAAGGTTATTCGCAACAGAAAGATATAGATTATAAAGAAACTTTTAGTCCGGTTGTTCGCTTTGATACAATAAGATTGATACTTAGTATTTCTGCTCGTGAAAATTTACATATCGGTAAATTTGATATAAAAACGGCTTTTTTATACGGTGACTTAAATGAAGATATATATATGAAACAACCTGAAGGTTTTGATGATGGAAGCTCACGCGTATGTAAATTAATGAAAAGTTTATACGGCTTAAAACAAGCACCAAGATGCTGGACTGAGCACTTCACTAATTTTCTTGTAAATTTAGATTTTTGTCAAAGTATGGATGACCCATGTTTATACATATATAACAAAAATAATAATAAGATCTTGTTAGCAATTTATGTTGATGATGGACTTATTGCAGCTTCAAATGAAAGTTTGATTGATAAATTGTTGAATGATTTGAATAAAAAATTTAAAATTACTAGTACTAAAGAAGTTACTAATTATCTTGGAATGGAAATTTGTAGATTGAATGATGGGTCTGTTTTCATTCATCAAAGTAATTATATTAACAAAATCTTAGAAAAGTTTAATATGTCAGAAGCTAATATTGTATCCACGCCAATTGATTGTAATCATGATGAATATTTATCAAAAACTATTGTAAGTAATGTACCTTATCGTGAAGCTGTCGGCAATTTGATGTTTTTGCAAATTGTAAGTCGTCCGGACATAAGTTTTTCTGTAAATGTTGTATCTAGAGTTTTAGACAAACCAAGTGTAGCTCATTGGTCAATTGTTAAACGAATTTTACGTTATCTAAAAGGTAGGATTGATTTTGGATTACTATATTGTAAGGATGGCAACTTTAAAGCTTATAGTGATGCTGATTATGCTAGCGATACAGTTACACGTAAATCAACTTCTGGCGTAGGTTGTATGTATGCAAATGCTGCAATTATTTGGCGAAGTAAGAAGCAACAATCTGTATCATTATCAACAACCGAGTCAGAATTTGTAAGTGCAGCATTAGCAACAACTGAAATAATGTGGTTAAAGAAGTTATTTAATGAATGCGATTGTAAGACTGATAAATATGATTTATATATAATATGAGTGCATTAAAACTTATAAGTAATCCTGAATTCCATCAAAGGACAAAACATATTGATGTGAAATATAATTATGTACGTGATTGTTTTCAAAATGGAGAAATTGATGTACATTATGTTAAAAGTGATGAACAAGTCGCTGATATACTTACGAAAGCTTTGTCAAAACCAAATTTGTTTATTTAAGATCTAAACTTGGACTTAAGAGTAAAAATGAATTTTTTTAAAATTAATGTGATTGTGAGAATGTAGAGTTTTAGGGAGGGTGTTGAGAATATACTGGAAAACTCTACATTCAATTTTAAGTAAGTATACCTGTCATTGTAGAAGTGAAAGTTTGTATTGTGCGGTGGGGGGTCGAGCTGCCTGGGCGGGGCCTCAACCCGCACACATGCGCTTTTACTGTGAGAGTCTAGAAAAGTAATGTTCTGGAAGTTTTAAATAAAAGGAAAATCTGGAAGCTTTTTTCTATATAAATAGAGATGCACTCGACAACTTCGGTTCAGTTTTAAATGTGCTCTTGTAATGTGTATTTCGTGTGTCCGTTTTATGTATACTTGCTACTAAACTGTTCCTTCAATAAAGCGTGTGTTTGCTCCTGTACTTAAATTATTCATTATTTTTACCCATACCTCAACACTAAGGATAATAAGTTTCCTGTACCCCTTACGTACAGTTACAGCAAACCTTAGTGTGTCGGCGCTGACAGGATTGTTTTGCTTCTGTGAGTTACGATTTTCCACTTTCATTGTTTGACTAGAATGTTCGTAAGAAACAACCAAGATCACGAACACTTGCGGTCGACGTCGTTGGGCTAAAGGGCTTAGTTGTCGAATCTCCAAACATAAAATAATAATAACAATAATAATAATAATAATGAGTTAATATTATCTCTGCCTGTAAGTTAAGCGTAGTTAAATTTTTTCAAACTGCCAAAGCCAGTAACTTTTACATTATAATCAACAAATTAAAACGCAAACAGAATGTAATGAGCAAACTAACTGAAGTAACGAAGTCAGAGTTGTCAGCACTACATTCTTTGATTATTATCCCAAAATGAGTGTCGCTATTCTAGGTACTACTAGACAAATTTAACAAATGATGCGGAAAAAGTGTGAACTACGGGAGTCTAAAGACAAACGCGCAACCGCGTCTCACACTACCGAGCAGTCTACAGTCATACTCAAAAGTCTGTTAATTTAATGTAATGTTTCCTAGCTGTGAATATCGTGAGCGTCGATTTGTATTACAAGTAGTATAGGCTAATATTTGTGCGTGTTCGTGTGCAAAGTACATCATTTAAAATGATGTAGAATAACAAAGTATAAATTTTAAGTATTCTAATGCTCTTAATGTAAATTTCGGAAGGGTAAATTTTAAAGTTGCATATGAGTTTTACTATGACTGTACAAACGTCAAGCAGTGTGGGGGAAAGTACTGTATCCCCACGCAACACGCAGTGCCAGTGCTGCTACGATTCCCCTCTCCGGATCTAATGTTAACGTAGCCGTGTAATACTAATTTCCACAGTTTGAGTTGATCGTGGGGAGGGGGGAAGGCTTTTAGAATTTTTATTTCCTGCCTCATCTGTGGATTAGTAGCCAATGGTCATGTTCGCTGCCATTGATTACTTGTGCAATTATAAGGTAAATTAAATTATTTTGTGAAAACCACGTCACAAGCACCAATTGAATTAACCACTGCAAATTGATAAAGCATATACTTATAACGGTAACAACTGCAAATACCTACAATTGTAAATAAGTGTCTCTTGTCTTGTCAACACTATTGATTTGCCTAGGGTAAATAATTAGAGAACGATCAAGACGCGCCCCTATTTTGAAGTAAATTTAATACGCTCTCAAGTGTTTACTCAAATTTTAGGCCTTATCGGAACAAGACTTTGCTCAAATGTCTTCTCGTACCATAAATAACTGAACATAGACTGCTCACATAATTGAACTAGGTGTAATTAGTTTCTTAAAAACTTATAATTATAAATATATTACTTTCTTTTAAACCTGGCCTGTAGTGACAATATAAATTGGAAGTCGCGAAACAAAACATTTACAAATCTTACTAACGCTGTATAAATAAATTTTTATTTAATTATATACTTAATTTGTATCTTTAATTATAAGGCCTAATGGGTTTTTACGAGTACTATTATCCAAAATAAACATTTAATTTAAATTCACAGTATTTTGTAATAAAAACTTAAAAAGAAAAATATAAAATTACCGTCATTCACAAATAATCAGCTAGTATAACATTACAAGCAAATCGCCAATCGTTCTAATACCATCGTGGTAAACTCCGCGTTATAAGTGCGTTAAGTGCTTTGTGGCTAGCACTATCAGTAATTCACAATAAAAAATACTCTTTTCTATCGTGTTTTCGTCAGTTTCCTCCTACAACTTTAGATCTGTAAAATGGATCTTCTTCGGACAACAATAGCCATACTTCTTAAAATGTTTTTATTTGTAAACTTAACTTGATTTTTCCAACAACCTATTGCCTTATAAAAAGAGGTAAATGTCGTTCAACAGTATTAAGATATGTATCAATTTCCATTAAGATGACCTTATTTATTACCTTAATTCATTATTTAATTACTTTCATTACCTTATTTGACCTTACGTTTTCCATAATTAGGTCTATACGAAACAGTTTCGAGATTAGAAATAATTATATTTTTAAGCTATGTAAATAGGTCTAACTCTATACCACGATGAAAACTTACAACTCCTATAGGTTGTGTGATCACATCAGGCAACTCTTTAACTTTACAGTTATTCTTCATGCATGAAGAAGATGCAGAAAGGACACTCCAAGCATAATTTTTTGAATCTGCTTTCCAGTGTTTACGTGGAAATGTACAGCGATTTACGTTAATGTAAACGTTTTAAATTTATTTGACTGTATTCTAATATGACAAAGCGTAATGCTGTAAGCCTATATTCCTTTGATTCTTTTCACGTGGAAACAACTTTTCAATAATTCAATGACAAAACGTAATGTAATGTTTTATTGTTTAGTCTATTCCACTACAACTCAAACTCCGATGAAGGGACTATGCGTGTTCTTCAATACACTGAAGTTACGGGAATGTAATTTCGCAACTGATGACCGAAACGTGTTAGCGCATTAAACTGATGACTCGTTCTCCATAATTTACTTAAAAACGTACGGTAAACACACGAAATATACGAAATACGTGAGAAAGTGTTTAGTCCTAATTATTCAATACGCGTTAGGCCTAAACGTTTCAACCGTCAAAGTTGAGTTCACCCATAACGGTCGCTATCAACGTTGGCCTGTCATTTTACCTGCAACTTTAGTTACTGAAAGTAGTAAATAATTTGATGACGGTGCTGTCACACTGCTCACTAAAATGATCTGACGATCATCTCTTGTTTAATAAAACTGGAATTCTACAACTTTCCGCAGTTCATTTTTAATATTAAATAAACAAATATAGGCGGTATAATAAATTGTTTTAGACAACAGTAATTATGAACATGTGGTATCTTATAACTTTTGGTATGTGTAATTTATTTATCCACACAATCATAAAATAGAGTGTTGTATAAAAAACGTCGGTATGGGGAACCATGTTCTAAGATTATATTTAAAATCCTTTACTTGAATTTCGTTCGATAATTTCTAAAAATATATCCCCCACCTTGTAAATCGAGTTTTATGTTTGTAACGTAGTGCAAAAAAATTATCTCCTCTCCCTTCAACTACATTTATATATTTTCATTTATATATATTTCATCTACCTTTCTACAGTGCATTATTATGACCATCTAATCAGGATACATTATTTATCAAAATTAAGTACTTTAGTCTTTTTAAAACGTAAACCGCTGCAGGTAAACTACCCCTTCCCCTTAACTGATCTTCACCAAAATCAATAGACCTTGTGTCCTCTATAACTCGGACACATATGCAAGAAATTATTTGATTCTGTTTGAACTTGCGGTAGTTATCTTCCCCATAGAAAAAATTCTACACATAGACACACAGGCACACACACACACACAGACACTTTTCGGAAAATGACTTTTCTTCGTGTTTTCAGGGTAGTACAATGAGAATCAGCCCTTATCTCGAACACGATTTTTTTTGCGATCACCGTACTCCCATTTCCTTACGTAACATGGAAGTAAAATTGTACACCTTGTTTCGGTTAATAGTTTATTCTTTATAATTAGACTATCATAATTTTAAATAACATTCAAGCACTTACGCGTTTTTAAAACTATAAGGTACAATTTTGGCGTTTCATTTGTGCCTCTGTGTCATAAATTTTATTTTCTGATATAAACTATTTTACATAGCATTTTATGTCTCCTGAAAACGAAATAAAATAGATTTTCAAATGTACGTACGTTGCAGAGTATTTATAAAAATAGCGTACATGATTAAAAATTTATAATTAATACAAACCTGAACTTGCTTGTGTCTTCAACCAACTCTTTTCATTTTGGAAAACACTAATTTGCTTGACAAACATGAAACTTAAGAGAAACGTTTCTTTGAATATTTTTATAAAATCTAATTATTATTTGAGAATAAAGTAGTTAGTAAATCAAAACACATTACAAATATATTTACACGTTTGTGTAATCATAAATTCTTAAACCTTATTATACCTTATTAACCTTTATACCTTATTAGTATATAAAATACATACCATAGCAATAAAAAAATTTATAGTGGGGTAACTATATATTGTAAATGCATTATTTATTTCCGTTGCAATCGTGAATTAGTAATTAACAATATTATTACGTAATACGGAACGTTCTACAAGTATCTCGGCTATTCCAGCAGAACCCAGCTGTACTGTATGAGTGCGTACATATTGCTGCTGATTTAAGATGAAAGACAATTACATGACATTTGTCATGCGTCGGCAATCGAGTCTATTCCAGACAGTACCGGTCAGCGCACTGTGTTCAAAGACACTGTATCTAGTGGATTCGAGAACCCCTGTTTGTTTAACACGTCATCCAAAGTGACAAATTATTCTGGCATATCAGCGGGGTATAAATATAGGCATTCAGCGACGGTCAGTTAAGTTTATGTCGGGCGATTTACACAGTGCCTCTCAAGTGGTGTATTAATGAAAAGTGATTATAGTGCGAAATCCTTTAAAGTTGACATTATTATTTGTGTGGACAGATTAACCTGAACTATTGTACGAGTATAATCTTGTTGAATAACTTGTTGATTTCAAACTGTTGATTAAGATTAATTAAAGCTGGTGATTAGTGACTTAATTGGTGTCTTGTATTTTGTTTTCCACTGTACCATACGACGATCAGTTAGACCGTCGTAACAATATGTTTATTGAGGTTCAATTAATTAACTGAATACAATTGCAAAATAATTATATTTTAAAAACTGTACAAATTATTTGTCCAGTTATATTTACAAAGACATTTCCAAAAATATACTTTGGTCTCTGTAGTCTTTTATAGCTCGGCGCTTATATAACACAAAATGTTATAGAAACATTCTGATTAATAAAAGTCTTGTTTGAATTGGTCGATAGAGCACGACCCACAGAAGGATTCATATTGTTTTACGTAACTATCGTCTAATATTGTGGTACTTTGTGGAAGGAATAATTTACGATTATAAAGAAATTAAAATGAAGTCGGCCCCATAAGTGGGCAGCCCCTCCACGTGACTTCCCCATCTATAGGCTGTGGTGCCTTATAAAGGGGAAATTAATTTAATTTACTCAGACCTTTCAAAGAACACAGCGGGACGGAGATTACAAACAACGGTGGAAAGAAGCTTAGAAAAAATTTCAGATTCCAGACTGGCTGAACAAGTCTGGAAATACAAACCTGTAGGACAGAGCTGTGTGGGTAGACCCAGGAAGAGATGGCTGAAGGATCTTTGAAGGCGGAGCAGGCAGCGCCTTGCCTATGCCATGTTGAGAAGATGATGATGAACTGCGTTTTTTTTTTGTTTTTATATGTCACTTTTGAAGCACAGACTTCCATCCAAATATATGTTGTACTAATGACTCCTGTTTTGCGTGTTTCCTGTGATTATTGAAACAACCGCCGCGTTTCGTGTTACCACTTAACTCCCCCGACGGTTTGTATCGCATGATCAATATCGAGAAAAATATCCATATATATTAACCTAGATTCCTATTGTGAATATCAAGTTCAACAGAAATTACTCGTACAGTCCACTCCACCTCGTACACGCGGATATACGAGCCAGTATTTGCCTGTACTGTTACGTGCTATCCAGTTCTAACTCACTTATTAACTGGAACGATTATGTTTACTCGCAGCTTATATGTGCAACGATTTATTGCCGGTACTTCTGAGATTGAACGTCGTGAAACCGAGTCTAGTTAAATTGCGAGTCAGAGCCGTGATCTGGGTTTGTAATGTCGTAAATACGAGGCGTAGTTTTATTATCGTATTTTTATCGTGTAGTCTGAAATCTGGTCAGCGTATTACGATATTAAAAACAAATGCTGATTGACCTAAAAGTATGACACGTAAAATTCGTAAGTACATTAACACGAAAGGCCTACGCATTCCTAAAGATGTAGGCCTACTCTGCTCAAAATATAGTTAAAAATATAATTTGTCAGCTTACCATAAAATTATTTTTAAGAAAGTTAAGTTATGGTAGTAATATAGTTGATATGATGATGAGGAGGAGGAGGAGGAGGAGGAGGAGGAGGAGGAGGAGGAGGAGGAGGAGGAGGAGGAGGAGGAGGAGGAGTGGGAGGACGACGACGACGACGACGACGACGACGACGATGATGATATGATGATGATGATGATGATGATGATGATGATGATGATGATGATGATGATGATGATGATGATGATGATGATGATGATGATGATCGTAATTAGCATTATCATCACCGTCACTGTCACAGATGTCACTGATTGTCTGATCACTACTGACAAAATGCCTTCCCCAGTCATTTGCGTTAGTTTCCAGAGTAATTTTATCCACTTATCAGGTGATATCAGATAGAGCTTTACCCAGTCATTCCAGTGCTTAACCAGATCCTCCCACATTCTTAAAAACTTTTTTTGACCCTTTATCTCTTGTGGCTTTTAATTTTGTGCCCTGTGAAATCATGTGCTGTCTTCTTGCTTATCTTGTTTACATACTATATTACTCAATATTTTAAACAGATAAAGTATTTTCTTTGTGTATCTGTTTGTTTTCTTGCGTATCCTTGATCTTTTAACGTATTTCTGCGTTTCCCTGAAGTTTCTATTTTTCATCGTACTTGTGTTTACTGTACATTTTCCAGATGGTTTTTATTAGTGAGTGACATTTCATTGGAATTTAAGCTTAAATAGAGATAAAACAGTTCATAATTTAAGTAGATAAAAACAGCGCGCACGTGCGTGCGTGTGTAGAGCGAGCACATAATTTAATATTATTTGTAACACGTTTAGGTGTTTACATCACGCACATTCAAATAAATAAAAACAACATGTAGAACCAAAGGCGAATTGTGGAAGTCAAAAGTTTGTAGAATTCAAATGGGTAAACCCTATCTTCTGTGAAACTTTGCCGTGGCAAATTAGGGAACTTAATTTCTAGTTAGGACATTCCATATTTCAGTATTAACTAGTTATTAAACAATATACGTTACAATCGATAGTGTCTAGTGGTGGTCTCTAATCGACGGTACTAAGTCATATGGTAGTTAATATTTCACCGAGATGACGTCAACTTGCAATTACTGTTTGAGACGCGCGCTGTCTCTATAAACTGTACACGCTAAATAATTAAAGTTATGACATTCGACTTTGCTACATTCATTCCCATATTATAAAATCTGATTAAACATGAACAGTGAAGCAATACAACAGTGCTTATGGTGTTCCCGGGAAATATTCCGTAGTTCGGCAGCGACTGAAAAAAATAATATTAATCACCATTAACTCTTAATACGAAATTAAAATAGGTGCAAGCAATGTAGAAATTATTAAAAATGTCAGTTGTAAAAGATAATTGGTTAAACATCTTGTACCCTTCTCTTATCGCTCTAAACCCATAATCCAGAGTTTCCCTAACTTATTTAGCCCCCGGCACACTACAGATAAATAGTCACAAGCCGCGGCACACTATCTCCCTTTACATACCAACCCCCCCCCCTAGTACCTTTCCGCGATGTCTTTGAAATCACCACAGTAACGAATGTTACCTACTGCAGTACTACTTGTGGTGTACCAGTTATGTCAGTGGACTTCTCCAACTGTAACGCAAATGTATCAACAAATTTTCTCACCATGAGAGAGTAACAAATAATGAAGAAGAAATCTGCGAAAAAGCTTCAGTGGGAACATAACTAGGCTGGAAAACTGAACTAGCCACAATACCTAAGTCACTGTATCGTAGAAAAGTAAGCTTACTGAGTAAATTAATAGAGAAAGGCCAAGAAAGCTTGAAAATGTACAGGGATTTTACAAAAATAAAATTACCTGACGACTCCGGTTGGGGTTGCAAGCAGAAGAGAAAGGGTTGTGTGATCCCTTTTAACATACGCCCTTCGCAACATATTACTTATAAACGATTTTAATTCACCTTTATAAACGCTTCTCTGACGAAATACAGAAGTCTACCAATTAGAAATATCATCCTCTAAATACCAACAGGCGTCATTGTAGATCCTTCCACTTAATATATAATTAAAGTGTACTAAGTTTTCCAAAATACATTGAAATTTTTTTAAAATACATAGTAAATTTTTTTAAATGATTTTCTTTAAAGAAAACATCAAATTTATCGTTTTATTTTACGTATTGCATAGTCGAAATGTGTTTTGAATTCACAAAACTCAGGACTATAATCTAAAATTTTCAATAATTTCTTTTCCACTTTACGAAACTAAATAAAATAAATTTAAATTTTGATGTTTCCACCTAGATGCTAAAGCAAAACTTTATGAATTACTAAGTAAAAGAAATCGAGTTAACTGATTTAATTTTATAGGAGGGTTTGAGTACCACTTATACTGAAGCAAACAAACGCTAACCTAAAAATATATAGAGCGTATTATTCTTTCAAGCCTTAATTACCCCTTTAAATCCAAAGTTACACGGGGAAGGTTGATTAACCCGGAGGAAAGTAAGGGAAAGCGGAAAATAGAATAGGGGATTTTCTCAGCGAATTCAATTTAGGCTTTTAAATATTAACAGTTAATATGAACGTAAAAGTTTGAAAGCGACGGACAAAATGGCTGAGAGAGAAATGTGTTTGCTTCAATCCAAATTAACGTTACAAATGTTTTTGTTACTTAGTCTTGACGTATAGGCTAATTTAGTAACATCTGTTACATTATCTATTTATACGCGAAGGTATATTTTAAAATGTTCATTTTATTTCGTAAAATAAAACGCAATTCTTTCATTCCTATTATACTTTGTTGCTTTCACAGTATAATACCCTTATGATTTCAAGGGTAGATAAAGATACCCTTGAATTGACTAATTGTACATGAAACAAAAAATAAATTACAAAATTCGTATTGGTAATAAATTATATTAATTGAGCCTTCATTCAATATATTGTGTCTTTGTTTTTGTAATACTGAAAAATAATTGATGCAAAGAAACAGTTTCCTTTATTCCTTGTTAATCTTTATCTACCAATTTTTGTATCTACTAATTAACAAAAATTATTTACTAAAAAACAGTTCAGTCACTATGTGAAACAGAAACTAATAATGGGAAAATTAAATAAAATTGTAGGAATTATACATTGTAAAAATGTCATTAAACAAATTTTATTAAAATTTTGTTGATTCTGATTATTTAAAAATTAAAATTGTATTTATATATCAGCTTAACTGCTCTGCGAATTGTAATTCGAGAGTAGGTCGTATGTAAGGTGAACTATATTAGGGCTGCCAGAATAATAAATGTTTTTAAAGGCCTTTTAATTATTGTAGAAGAGCATCCAGATCAACAATACCCAAACAACCCTGTGTTCAGGGTTTCTGTTACGCAAATATACAGGCACTAAAATTTATACGAATTTAACGCTTCAATTTTATTGACTTTTGATCAATTTGCTGCTCTGATAAAATAAAACAACTCAATATTTAAAAAATAAAACAAGTAACATATGAAACAACCACAAGCTCACCGCAACTGAGAGATCCGGATACGATAATTCGGTGCACCTAATAACTTTCCACACCATCCCGAGACGTTCAGCTTGACATTTATGTGAAAACTTGACATAATCTGAAAGTACAGCTATAATAATTAGACAGACATAAAACGGGTGTCTGGCTGCGCAGTTTCAAAAGGTCACATTGCGCATGCGTAACTTTGATGTGTTGTTTTCCGGGCAATAATGTTGTGTTCAGAACAGATGCATGGTTATCCTAGAAACCAAGAACAGCTCCTAGAGTTGGCCTGACGAATTGCAGAGTACGACAGAGGTGTCCAGTATCACCTCTTTTTAATTTATATAATGACGATGACATACATCGTGTCTTCCTGCGCATTTTTTAATTGACCACTCTGCAATTGACACTTTGTTGTTTGCGAAAGATCAGGCTATTCTGTCGGACTCAGAAAACAGGTTGCAGATGAGTATACAATTGTTAAATCGAATCTGCAAAGACTCTGGATTAGAAATATTCACACTTAAGACCAAGGGAATGGCTTCTAGTGGAACAGATCCCGTATGGGCAAAATTGTTGCCAAACAAAAAATTGGTACCAAGGTGGTACTGCCCTGGAACAAGTCAGAAATTTTGAATACCTGGGCTACAGTGTGTCTTATAATACAGAAAACGACGTTGTGAATAAGTTGCATACGTTCAACTTTATGTGCGGGATTATCAGGCAAACTCTTAAGTCAGGAAGTAAAGGAACACGCGCAAAATTCTACATGGTGATCGCCCTTCCAACACTTCTTTATGGGTCTGAGAATTGAACTTTAACGAAAGGCCAGGCTAGTCGTATGCAAGCAAGTCGAATATTATGAGTATACTCGACAGGATTGCCAAGTATCGGCTGAATTGGTGGGAACATCTTTGCCGAATGGATGACTGCCACATCCCCAAACAACTATGGAACCATAAGCTGAAGGGACGGAGAGGTGTGGGACGTCCGAGGAAGCGCTGGAGTGACCGGCTCTAGCTCTCTGACTGTTTGAGACCTGAACAAACCATCCTTGGTTTAATCCTTGACGACGACGACGACGACGACGACGATGATTATGATGATGATGATGATGATGATGATGATGATGATGATGATGGTGGTGGTGGTGGTGGTGGTGGTGGTGGTGGTGGTGGTGGTGGTGGTGGTGGTGGTGGTGGTGGTGGTGGTGGTGGTGGTGGTGGTGGTGATTGTGAATCTTGGTACACCGAAGAGGACCGAACAAGGATGCTAGCAATTACGTAGCTAGTCCTATGTAGGTCTCCGTATATAATGAAACTACTATTTAACGACTTTTGTTGTATCGCTTAATTCTGAGAAGGTGACAAAGGCACTGACTGGAAAATGCAAGTCTTTGATAACAGGTGTCTTAGAGAAATCATCAAAACATCTAGTGGCCAGAAAAAATTTTAATGACGACTTGTAGCACAAAACGATCAAGAAGAAACAGAATTACAAACAAGACGAAAAGTGGCTATGGGGCCTTAAAAAGGGTAACAGACGACTAAGTAAGCAGGCATTAGACTGGAATCCTCAAGGATCTAGGAAAGCCAGTGGCGACAATGCGTCGCATACGTAAAAGTTGAAGGAGCAGGGTAAAACCTAGATGATGGAGCTTTGGTCATGAATCGGAACTGTTTGAGGGTGTTGGTTGATGCCCTGTACTCACCAAAGAATCAAAGTAAATATGTCGAGTTAGTCAGTTACGTAGTAAACTTAAAACCAGGAAATCAACCACTCAGTTTGGTTGTAAACTAGTAAAGTCTCTTCCCCGCCTAAATAACAAACGTATCGTTAATTTGTTGGTCATTGGCGTTGGCCGATGTATTCATAGATTTATTCAAAGAAACTTTTTTTTTACGATATACCTAAACAATGGGCTATCCAAGCTGATGATACAGTTTTTATTTTGTAACTTGGTAGAATGCAAAGTAACCAGAGTCAGTCTGGCCGAATCACGGATGTTTTTAATATAGGTTTTTATCAGGTTTTTGGGTATATCCGTGTATGTGATGGTTACATTGCTGACGTTTCGTTCCGTAATCCCGGAACATTTTCAAGGCGTACTGATAATGATTTAACCACGGCGAGCGTTTTATATCTTGCTTCCCTTGTGATTTTCGCCGTGGGAGGATTAGATCGTGGGGGTGAGTGTGTTGTGGCCATATGTTGTTTGTTAATTTGTAAACTGTCAGTTAGGAATTTCCAAGTTGTCGCTAGTTTTGTATATTCTTTTCTGTCGTTGACCGCTCCCCCTCTCATCCGGTAAATCTCAATGGCCTCTCTGTACTGTCTGACTTTCTTATAATTGCCTCTTGGCAACATTTTTTCATATATACATTTAAAACGTACTTCGGTGACATTGTCCGGTGTCCAACATCTACTCGATATGATCATTACATGTTCCATCCCGGAGATCTCGCGTACCCGTAGCTCTTGATATCCCTTCCTTCCAGGACTTCCTGACGATAGGGAGGAACCCACTGCTTCACCTTTTTTGGAAGTTTCTTATCCCCCATCCTCTCCACGTGAACATACCAAATCAAGCGGTTCCTTTCAATATGCTGAAACAAAAATTCCTCTATTCCTTTCTTCTAATTTTTTCATTCGAAATTATTTCCCGTCTAAAAATTTGTAGAGATCTCCGAAGCAAAACCATCTCCACCGCCTCTAATTTCTTTTTATACTGCTCTTTGACGCGCCATATTTTTGCTCCATACAGTAGCCGACTCTTAACTAATAGGTCATAAATATATATTTTTTCTTTTTACCAATGTCCTTACTCGCCCTCAATTACGTGTTTCCTTGCATAAAGTCAACTAAGGATGTTACTCGTAACAATAAAACGTTACCCTTACTGGATAAACGTTTAGACCTCGCCATCGAAGGCTATCATCAGTGTCGGGAACTATTGGCACGGTGTCCGCCAATGTTTATAACGGTGGTCTCCGCTGGTGGGCCGATACGTCCGTCAACACAAACTGTAGACTCAGCCTAATGGCCAGGCAAATAATGTTTATAGCTATGTGGAGACCGGCCGTAAAAGCCTTATGAGCACAATATTGTTAGGGACATTTAAACAGCATTGTGTTTGATAAAAGACGTGTTTGAAAGCCCGTTAAAATTTGCTTATTTATATCACTATCGCATAACTTAGACTTGGGTGTATGTACGGGTCTGACACGAATATTGAAGTAAATAAGAACAATATTGTAACGAGAGAAAGTCCATCCACTCGTTTCTACATTATTCGAGGAGGTGTAGCGTTTCACAAGGTAACACAAAAGTACCTTCCAGAGTATTCAAGAGTACTTGAAACACACATTCAGGTGGCGTGCTGTAAGGATGGAAAATTGTTCTCGAACACGTGCACTACCTATAAAAGAGACAAAGGCTGGCTTTGTCAGTCAGTTACAGTTGAGCGATCTCCTAAGTGCGTTGTGGTTGAAGATTAATGGAAGTGTTTATTGTGTTGTGTTATAAGTAATACGGAACTCTTAATAGTAGACATTATTGTTGCGTGTGGATAATTTAACTGAATTGTTGTACTACCCTATGTTATTGATTTTAAACTGTTATTTCTTATTAATTAAAGCTGGTAATTAGTAATTTAATCGGTATCTTTGTTTCCACTGTACCACACGACGATCCATGTGGCCATCGTAACAGTATGTAGGCTTCAGGTGACGACGTTTATTGATTGTAAACGGCTGGAACTTTCTACGAAACTTCGTCTCGGACCAACCCAAAGTTATGAAGCTTAGTTACTGCACTCTATATTCCAGTATTAACTAGTTATTGAACAATATACGGTACAATCGATTGTGACTAATGGCTGTGTTTAATCGACCCGGTATTGAGTCTTATAGTTGTTAATATTTCACTCGGATGACTTCGCTGTGTAATTACAGTATGAGACGCTGTCGCTGTAAACTATACACGTTAAATAATTAAATTTACTACCATTCGACTTTGGTGCATAATTCGTTCACACATGAGACCCTGGCGTTGCTGGATTGTGTCCTGCAAGTAACGAGGTAAAATAGCTATAAAACCGAACGCCACAACACACGTTTTCTGTTTCAATGATTTCATAGTTCGTAAAGCATAAGCCTATGATCGTGTAACAGTAAGTATAATTAAAAACGTCAATGCAACGGATAAATCTAAAACCTATAGCTATATATAGTTAACTAAAATGTATAATATATAGTACATAGTTATGCAACTCCTGAAGCTTTCACGGCCGGCATAAACATTGTTAAAATTGTTGTTACTAACTGGACAAAGAAACAACAAAGCTTGTTATACAGTGATCAGACCGAAATTATGGGACATACTTGAAAATAAAGGTATACCACAACACCTAGTTCAAGCCATAAAGAGTTTATGTAGACACACCACGAAATCATAGACGACGGAGAAGAATCTAACCCGATTGAAACAAACCAAGCCGTAAGACAAGGTTGTTGTCTGTCACCACTACTTTTTGACCTTTATAGATGATCTCCTCAAAAAAATGGAAATAACAATCCCCTGATGGTATTAAAATCCACCGAAATAAAATCTTGAAAACCATTCTGTTCGCTGATGACCAAGCTATATTCGCCACTTCGGAAGACGATCTCCAGCAAGCAATATACATCTTACACAAAACATGAAAAGAATATAAATGTAACATATCTGAGTCAACGACAAAAGTAATGGCCTTTGGACAAAAGTAACCGGTTCGGACCAAAACATGCATAGACAACACATACATAGAACAAGTAAAACATTTCAACTATCCTGGACGTGACGTTATTTATGATCAAGACAGATATACAAAATAAAATGACGAATTTCAGAAGAATGTGTAAAACGATTTGGAGATCGTTAGGAAATAAACGTAGAAAAGAAACCCAAATAAATTTTATAAAACAATGGCGATACCTATACT
Organism: Magicicada septendecula; assembly: GCA_034769895.1. NCBI lineage: Eukaryota > Metazoa > Arthropoda > Insecta > Hemiptera > Cicadidae > Magicicada > Magicicada septendecula. Next base: position 86,476,047 of record CM068368.1, read on the forward strand.
ACTATATGTTTCTGAAACTTGTCTCATAAAGAAAAAAGATGAACAGAAGATACAAACAGCAGAAATGAAATTTCTGAGATCAGTTAAAAGGTGTAATAGACGAGAGCATATAAGAAATGAGGCGATAAGAAGTGATTTAGATAATTTTGCAATTAATGAAAGGATTAATACAGAAGAAAATGGATTCAACACATCAGTAGAATGCAAGAAAGTAGAATACCGAAGATGGTGAAAGATTGCAACCCTAGAGGCACAAGAAAAGTTGGTAGGCCTAAGAAATGAAGAAATGTTGGACTGTGGAATAGGAACAGGCCGCTAAAGCCTAAAACCGTTGACAAGATGATGACGATCACTGGACTGTTGGGCCGTGGTCGACTGTTATTTTGGACAGACGTTTCGACCCCACCATCGGAGGCCATCTTCAGTGTTATAAAATGTTTGACAAAGTCTCAACCAATTCACCCCAGTACTTAGGTAGAGGCATTGAAGATGACCTCCAACGGTAGGGTCGAAACGTCTGGCCACAATAACAGTCGACCACGGCCTAATAGCCCGGCTAGTAATAACAGTAAATGTACCAGTATATAGTTAACCAACTCTATGGTATCATCTCCTGACAGCTCAGGTAACCAACTCCGGACATCCTTTTTTACTTCCATGTTCCATACGGAACATACATATGGAAGTATGGTCATGGCGAAAACACTCGTGTTCGAGATAACGGCTGTTTGTGATTGTACTACCTTCAAAACATGAAGAAAAGTCATTTTCCGAAAAGTGTCTGTGTGTGTGTCTGTCTGTGTGTGTAGATTTGTTTCTATGACAAACGATAACAGCCGCAATTCAAATAAAATCAAATAATTTTTTGCATACATGTCTGAATTCCAGAGAACTCAAGGCCTATTATTTTTGGTGAAGATCGATTAAGGAAAAGGGTTAGTTTACCTGCAACATTTTATGTTTTAACAATGGTAATTTTATATATGACGAACGATAACTGCCGCATATTCAAACAGAATCAAAGAATTTTTTGCATAGTTTCCTGAATTGTAAAGGACTCTAGGTCTGTTGATTTTGGTGAAGATCGGTTATGGGGAAATGGTAGTTTACCTGGAACGTTTTATGTTTTAACAAGAGTAACGTACTTAATTTTGATAAATAAAGTATCCTGATAAGAAGATCATAATACTCCACCGTAGAAAGGTAGATGAAATATCTATAAATGAAGAGGATAGTTTAACGGGGTGGGGGTAATTTTCTATAAATGAAAATTATAGTTGAAGGGAGAGGGGATAATTTTGTATATGTATACTACGTTATCGGCAACAAAGAAGTAGTTTGTTGTTAAAATTCCTTCCCGGGCTGTTTGGTTGTAGTCCAATGTTTTCTGCAAAACCAGACGTTTCGGCAGTGCCATCGACTGTCATCACCAGTGAAAATCGAGTGCGATAACGTGAGGTGGTATACGTTAGTGGCCACGGTACGGTGGTTAAGGCTGAAGCGCTAATTAGAAAGAAGTAGTTTCTATGGAAATATTTCATTTCGAACATGATTTTAAATATAAATCTTAGAACATGGAAGTCATGTATGGTTCTCCATACCGATATTTAGATACTGGCAAATGGAACTGCTAGTTATACACGTAACAAAGAAACGGATCCTACAGCCAAAGCTGGAGTTCTTTATCAAGGAAACATATCGTACGTATTTCGGAAACACAGCAGTTTATCACCGATTCCGTACATGGTACTGAAGAGAGTTTGTGCGTACAATAATTTCACTAGTGTAATATTATAATCCACTTCAAATAACTGTTTGCTGTTTGTACAAATACTAACTTTCTTTGCAGAAATAAATATTCGCTACAACACTTTCAGCGTCAGGCCAAATTTTGTTATTATTTTAATAGACCAGCTACTTTCCAGAATAGTTTTACCAGTGGACCAATACATTTTTTTCTTAAATAAATTCAAAATTTATTTGAAATTTCTGTTATTTTTTCAAAATGAATTAAAATGAGATAATATAAGTTAAAAAAAAAAGTTTAATAACTGCAAGGTGTTTTACCTCAATCCAAGCCTGAACGATTTAAGTTATACATTTATATCAATAATAACTGTGAATAAATGTTATACACCGTGTTTGAAACATGACCACTTCGTGTGTATCAAATTGATACACATGGTCCATGACGACAAATGCAGTGTGTATCAAACTGATTCACATATTCCACTGGTAAAACACAAGTGTGCATCACACACATGGCGCTGAAAGTGGTGCGGTAGATGCAGTTAGTATTAATCTACACTTGAGCCGTGATAAATGTAATAAAAATTTTAAATTCAACCTTTTTTCGAATAAAAAACACCATTATAGTTAAAACAAAATTTTAAGTAAGAATTAGGTTTGTGTACATAAATTTAAACTTTCATATTACTTGTCGCCTTCCTAATCGCTGTTATACGAAATTTTGAGAGTTAGGAAGAAATGCGAGAAAAAAGCGTGAAATCAACTGATGCTGATAGCAGTTAAAGGGTCATGAAATAATTGGACACTTTTTTAAAATGAATCCCTAAAACACAGTTTGGTTATTAATAGATCGCTAACAGGCATGCAGATAATTAAATAATTATTTTTCAATAAACGGTGAAGAATTTAGTACCGACTTATGTGATACTGAATTAAGCGGATATAAAAGTAACGACCGCATAACAATGTGTGTAAGTTTTGTTATACCGTTGTTGTTTATAAAACAAAAGAAGAAAAGTTTTAGAAAACATTGGGCATTTTGACCTCAAAACAAATTTAATCCAATTTTCATTCGATTTTCCTTACAATAATGGATTCCACTGAGCCCAGTGGTCACGATATAAGCTTCTAAATTTACATATTATCCATGAGGTTTTACTGACGCACCCGTTCCGTTTCATGTGTTATTCGTCTACACACGCACGCCCCCGCGCTCACACAAAACACGCAAACACACACGCGCACACATCCCACACACACACGTGTAACGTGTTTAAATGTACAGTTTAATTACAATTTACAATACAGTACATTTAGCGCCTTTCGTTACCAGCACAGTATTGTAAACATTGCAATGCCACTTGGGTCTTTAGGGCTGCAAAATTGGCCCAAAGCCAGTAAAACAATTAAAACTTTTACTAAGCATTATAATTCAAATCGCTGTGGTTAAACAACATTTCTCCATTTGCAATGTCAACCGTCACATACATGTCTGCAGAAACCTGGATAGGTAAATGACTACACTAAAGCACAAATATATCGCTAAAACTCAATTCGCTGACTCGTTCAACTCTTGTCGACGGCTCCGCTTTACAAAGACTCTCGGCAGTATTCTGATATTTGTTTCACTCCTTTCATGTTGAACCATGTATAGTGTTATTTGTAGCTCATAGCGCATCGCTTTGTTATTTGACAACTCGTCGCTGTTTACAAACAACACGCTCAACGTTACTAGTTATACATTTACGTTTTCTGCGTCGCCATAACAATGTTTTGTTTGTTTGGAAGTAGCCGTCTATTTGTCTAAATCCAAAGCATAGTCAAGCCAGCCACGAAGTCAGTTTAAGAACGTTATGTTTTATTAGTTGAGGGATACGGATAGACTTAATCCAGTAGCCAAAACAAGTTCCATCAATCCGATTAAAATTACATCTTCAGTAAAAGGGTTTTTTATGTTGATATGATTGAGTGTTCTTATCCATATTGTTACGACATCACAGAACAGTCTACGTGTTTATCGAATGTTCGAGAAGAATCTCGCTGTAATGTGTGTGGCATACGTGATTGTCGGCGCATTTGCTAGACTGTGGCAGAAGCAGCACGCACTGTGTCAAGGCCGCAATTAATTACGCCGTAGTAGAGATAATGCGTAGTTAGGAATGTTCTCGTCTGTGAGCGGGGGTATAAATACAGGCGGCAGCGGCCTTAGTATTCAGTATAGTGGCGATATATTTACATGTAGTTAGAGTTATTATCGGGCGATATAACTGTGTACGTTCAAGTGGTTTTTAATTAAGTGTTGCGTTTTATATTCGGGCGCTATAATTGTAATACAATTGTGTTTAAGATTAGAGACATTTTCTTGCCTGTGAACAATTTTTACTTGATTTGTTGTAGGAGACTGTGTTATTAATTACGAACTGTTTAACTGTAAAAATTAAAGCTGGTTATTAGTGACTTAATTGGTGTCTTGTATTTTGTTTTCCACTGTACCTACGACGATCAAGTAGACCGTCGTAACAATATTTTTGTCTGTCAACTAAATTTTGCTATTTAACATTAGCTTATAAAATTAATTATTTACTTCAAAATTTATCTGCCTAGAAAGAAAAAATAGCTTTCAGTTTCCTGAAAACGATTTTCCTAGTATACGCGTATGCTACATTATCCTATTAACGCGCATTTCTTGTTGCCACCAAGCTTCACTTGTTTGGTTTCTTATAAAAGAAACCTTAGATTTATTATATTCTACATTTGTATTTTCTGTGTCACTTATTTTATTTTTTCTGCATTATCTGCTTTAATTTGAAAATATTTGTAGTATAACTGGATCTTCTTTGGACATTACTTCTCTTCCATATTAAATCTTAATCTTTTCTGAACTAGTCTTTCCTTGTAATCTACTAAGACACCATTTGTGCTATTCAGCGTTATTGGTTGTATTGTATTTGGTACAGTTATTTCAAATCCTAACTATATAACTGTTTAATTACTTCAGAATTTTGTTTTCGATGTCGTTGTTTGCCCCTTTCTTACCACGTTTTTCTAACATTCTTTTCCCCTACTGATAGCACTGATTAGTGGTCACAGGTGACAATGGTATCCTGAATATCTGCCTTTTACAATTACATGGCTGATTACCTATTGCTGTTGTTATATTTGTACAACAGCCTGAGTTACCAAAATCTTATTTTACACCACGTACGTAATACACATGAATTTCTTTTAGCTAAAGAAGTATACGGTACATGTATTGATTAATTTTACTTTACTACATACAGTGAACAGTGTCTTTTAATCACTGTATGCAAACTAGTGGCTTGTGTGTAAGACTTATCAATAGTTTTCAATGCTGTTAAATTCGTAAATTTACGTTTTACGTCAATTCCTGTGGTTACAAGTGGTTTCTCCAAAAATATTGCAAATCTATCTCTTTTCTCGCTTTGACATTGAGAAATTCTTATTTTTATTAATTGTTCCTTTTTTCTTCCCCTTATATTTCTTTCCTATCGTTTCGTTTATACAGATTATCCTTTTTCACTATCATGCTAAGCACACGTGTAATTTTATCTTTCTTTACGCTAACTTTAACCGTCCTTACGCTACTTTGTTACAGACTGATAATAAAGATAACTTCTTAGAGATTACCCACCACAGTGTTAGAAGAATTGATTAACGGCGCTCTCTAATGGTCCATAATTTATTTAATACGCTCGATTATTTAACAGGATGTTAACGTTAAGGCAGGATGTTACGGTTTTTTAAGCAAACCGCTTAGCTGCCAATTTACAACGTTCCCCTTCCAGAAAAGCTATTTACAACAACATCATCTCAGTTTTAAAAAATAGAAGAGGTTAAAAGTTTGTTCAAAATTTTGTTTAATTAAATAATTATTTTAAGTCTTAAATTGCCTAAGAAACCTAAATGTTTGCGGTCATAATTAAAAATGTTACTGTAATTCTTAAATAATTATACTTAATTCTTTAACCCTGAAGAAAACTTAAATGTGCAAATGAACTTATTTTTACAAATTAAATAATCAATTAATTTCATAAATTTAAACTTTAGATTTATGATTTCCTGTAAACACATGCTCTACTTAATATCTCTAATAGCAGGTGCTACTGCAGGAGTAAACATTATTTGCCTATACAGTGGAACCTCGATAACACGAATCTCAAGGGGATTATATAAAATTCGTGTGATCGAGGAATTCGTCAAAGCGAGGTTCGTGTTATCAAGGTTAATATAACAAAAGTTCGTGTTATCAAGGTCCTGCTTCATAACATTCGGCTTACTGAGCTCGCTGCCGTGGGTAATTCGTCTTATAGAGGTCAAATCGTGCTGTAAAGCTTTTTTTGAGTAAAATTTCGTGTTATAAAGGTAATTAGTACAGTACTTTGATCTAAAATCAACGAAAATTTGTCTTATCAAGGTTTTTAATTAAGGGATTTCGGGTTACAGAGGTTCTTTTAACAATGAGTGTTATGGGACATTCAAGGGGAAATAAAAAATTCGTGTTATTGAGGTTCGTGGTATCGAGGTGCTACTGTATTATTTGTCTATTATTATAAGTTAGTGATATATAGTTCTGTAAGTGTACTAAAAACGAAACTACTGCAGATAAAGCGAGAAGACTCTGTAACTTTTTGGGATGGTGTATTTCTATTCAGTTTGAAAAACGGTCGTGAAGTGTACAACATTTACGTACGATTGTTGGAATATGATTGTGTAGGCGTACAACTGACGAAACATTGCCGCATATCAACATCTACCGCAAATGTCACCTTAAGAATACCAATAGTAACGCAGATTATAACATCCAATTAACATGTAATATATTTCCTGAATTTTTGAAAAATAAATTTCAGTTATCATTTTTATACTTCACGAAGTTAAAACAAACATTAAATATCTAATTTTAACTATGTTGATAATGAAAAGTAGCCTAACTTAAACAGAAGACTTCTTTAATAAAAGCAGTTGACTGAATTAATCTGATAGCAGAGGTATAGGACCACTCGTTAATACTGAATTATAAAACGTTACATACGAAGTCTATAGAAAATACTGTTACGACGGTATCACGGATCGTCGTGTTGCACAGTGGAAACAGAATAACTGACACCAATGAAGTCTAATTACAAACTTTAAGTAGACAAAAACAACAGTTAGAAGTCAACAATGGCACTCTTATACAATAATTCAAGTTAACGCTTCCGACACACAACTATAAACGTAAAACTATTACGGTTTTGCATTAATTAACACAATAATCACTTTCCACCAAACCGCAACAATAATTCCGAATCGCCAGGTACAACTGAACAGAAGTTGGCGGTCGTTGTATGCTTATGTTTATACCCCGCTGAGATTCCAGAATAATCTGTCATTTTCCGGATGACATGTCGAGAAATGACTGCGTAGTTACAGGCGCTCTGCAAGACGCTAGAAACCGTGTCAATGTCCGGCCTTGTACGCACTGCGCCGATCGAGTGCGGCAGAATAAGTTCCAAACTCCTGGAACGCCCTAGCATCTTCCAACTACTACCAAGCCTCCCACCCTTGGAACGCCTTGGCATCTTCCTATACTATTCTTCCAAGCCCTAATTACCTCTTTAAATCAAAGTTACTTGCAGAAGGTTGATTAACCATGGAGTTAAGTACGAAAAACCGAAAGAATGAGAATTACTTCTCTAGGAGAATCCAATTTAGGTTTCAAATATTAACAGTTAATGTAAACGTAAAAGCTTTCAAGCGGACAAAACATCAGAAATAGAAAGGGTTTATTTGTCAGTATCAAACTAAATTATTTAAAATATTAATTGTTTTTTAGGTTTTACGTTTAGGATAATGTATTACTATATATTTATGTACAAAAATCGCAATACCAAGACATAAATTTTATGGCGTAAATGTCATTCTTTCTTTCCCAATATATTATATATCCGTTTTACGTGTTAGGGAAAATTTACAATGACGCTCAACCAATTAGTTGTGTTTGAAATTAAAAATTTGCATAATGCGTATTGGTAAGGATGTTGTGTTCACTACTTCAGTCAGTACATTTCACCACTATATTTGTATACGAATAGAATACAATTTACCTCATTCATCCGTCTAGTCGCTTTTCCTTTTTTATATTTCACTACGCGTTTCTGGACATATTCCCATCTTCAGGTGTAATCCTTCAGTAAACTTCGTCAGATAATTAAAACAAATTACGTATAATTTACATGCATGTCGTAAATAAATATAGAATATATGGACACGGAACACACGCGGTGCTGTTGGTGCGCATTACGGTAACACTATGACAGTTAGTGTAACACTATGATAACACAGTGACACTAAGATAGTGTTACCGTGGTGCACACTAACAAAACCGCGTGTGTTCCGTGTTCATATATTTTATATTTATTTACGACGTATGTGTAAATTATACGTAATTTTTTTTAATTATTTGACGAACTTTACTGAGGGATTACACCTGAAGATGTCCAGAAAGTCCAGAAACGCGTAGTGAAAAATAAAAAAGGAATAGCCACTAGACGGATAAAAGAGGTAAATTTTATTCTATTCATATACGGATAAGTGGCTTGGATACTGAAAACATGAATTTAAATCAATATTTGTGCTAGAAAAGTAATACAATATTAAAAATAATAACTAGAGGGTTTATTTTAATGAATGGGTAATTTTACTGAAATGACCTGTTTCTGATGTCGGATACAGGCATTCAGAAATCGATATGTCAGTCATCTTTTCAGTCTACTCATAGCTGCTTCCGCTCTAAAAAGCATTAACAGTAAAATGATCGATTCAAGAGGAAGAGCTTATTCTGAATTTTAACGCCCTCATCCAACACCCGAAACAAGCTATTGACACTTAAGCAAAAATTCTTTTTGGAAGTACTTGGTCACCATAGCCTTGTTTACTTTTTAGATGTTACATATTACACTCCCCCACAAATGTCCCCTACACGTCTGCAAACATGAAATAAAAATTTTAAATAATTGCCGCGTGTCGATGCGGTGAAGGAAAGAGTTACGACCACTCACTGAGTAAAAAATGCGGAAAATTGAGCGTTTTAAAAAGTCCCCTGTCATTAGGTCACTGCCGACTAACTAGAGGACGCCCACAAAAAGTATGGATGCCGGAATGTTGGTACTGTTCCAGCTACACAGTTACTGAACAACAATTCGATTATCATGCGGGTCCCACCCACTTTCAGTAGAACATATTTAGGGACGAATAGTGACTTTAGTGCACATTGTCTATACGCATGAGCTATCTATCTTTTTGCTATTCAAACCAAAATTGCTCGATACGAGATATCTCAGGCACATGGTAGGGTATACTCTCCATGATTATAGAACAACCACGGATATACTGAATATTATGAGTATACTCGACAGGATTGACCAGTATCGGCTGAATTGGTGGGAACATCTTTGCCGAATGAATGACTCCCGCATCCCCAAACAACTATGGAACTATAAGCCGAATGGACGGAGAGCTGTGGGACGTCCGAGGAAGCGCTGGAGTGACCAGCTCTATACTCTTTTGACTTTTTGAGACGGGAACAAACCATCCTTGGTTTAATCTTTGTAGACGATGATGACGATGATTGCTCAATAATATCGCATTTTCGCGCACGATATACCTCCTTCTTAAAGTCAGGCTTAAAACCCCATAGATTAAGCTGTCAATCAATGATTAGCTTCCAATTCTTCCGTATTCATAGCCAGTTCCCGGATTAGTTCGATAAAACATATCCGTGAATACATTTCGCCTTGTTATTAGATTCTATTGCTGGCTGATATTTTAATACGATTAAACAAAAGAAAATAATTATATTCTGACTCTTTTCCACTACGCAATAAACGTGCACTAGCAAAATGTCATTCAGCTTGTGTAAACACTGCTCGGACTGTTGTACATCACACCGTCAAATGACGACATTGTCATCATTGGTCAATGTATTGACAGAAGGATTTGAAGAGACACTTTTCCGAAATGTGAACAGGATACGAAAATTGATAATAAAAGCAGGACATAATGCAATTGACCAGTTTTAACGGAGCTGAACGATCGGTCAGTTTCCTAGCGCTGTTTACTTCGGAAGTGGAAAACAATAAAATGTTACCCGTTACTGGATGTAATGGTCGATCAGAATAAAACGCTTGTCGGTATGGGAAACCCACGTTCGGCGCGAATACGGTAACTCGTGTTTGTTGGAATCACCCGGGTACATAACTAGTGGTACTGTTACATCATTGCAGTATCGTACTGTAAGATATGGACCGGTCGAACAGTTTTGTAGTACAGCGTTAATAATATTGTTACGGATTTTTATTTTAATGGTTGCAGTTATAGTAGGCAAGTTAAAAACGTATATTTCTGGTACGATTCATTGCAATCTTAGAAATAAAACAGGGCGCAACACAAGGATTAAATTTTATAAGACAATTGCAATACCCACATTGACACATGTCATGCGAGTGAGGCGTAGGTTATGACAAAAAGTAGGTTATGACAAAAAAGGAATGCGGCAAAATTCAGAGTGCTGAAATGCAGTTTCTTCGAAGTACTTTAAACTATACATTGCAAGATAGAATAAGGAATGAGGATGTCAGAGAATAACTAGAAGTAGAGGATATAAATGAAATTATTTCAGTTTACAGAAGACAATCGTGGGATCATCGCCAGAGGCTCGATTGCCGAAAGCAGCACTGGACTATAAAGCCATTGGTAGACGAGACGTGGGTCGTCCGAGGATGAGATGGGTGCCGGAACAGGTTTATATAACCAATCCTTGAAGAGAAAAAGAAGAAGAAGACGAAAAAGAAGAAGACGACGAAAAAGAAGAAGAAGACGAAAAAGAACAAGTTAAAAAGTAATTCGAAATTTCCACGAGGTAGTGATTGTAGTAGGCTATAGCTGCCGGCTGCCGGCGTTTACTTGACTGTCTGAACGATGTCGTCTTGGTGGCAAGTTACTAACAGTGCCTTCATATTTGTTATGATCGCCTTCCCTCACAGAATGTTTTCGTCCGTTGTGCTTCTGCGAGCATTGCACATTTCTGTCCTATTTATTTTTTTCAAGAGTACTGTATATTGTCTGTCAAATATTTGTAAATAACAAAGCTCTATAACTTTATCTTTGTATTTATATTATAGTTATTCTAAGTATGTTTTGTGTGCTTTAGAAACGTATGCACCTGTACCGCTTTTTATATATGTTGATAGTTTTTTCTGCGTACGTCTTCTTCTTCTTCTTCTTCTTCTTCTTCTTCTTCTTCTTCTTCTTCTTCTTCTTCTTCTTCTTCTTCTTCTTCTTCTTGGTTGTAGCCCGTTCCGACCTCACAAAGTCTCTGACCAATTTTTCCAGGGACTTCCATGGTCTCTCGCTCCCACTGGCCTATACTGAAACGCTTGTTTAGTGGCTACCATGCGTTCCACATGGGACTTCCAATTCTGCCTGTATTCCTTTATTTTATCCAGAACTGACTGTAAATTCAGGTTTTTCCTTATGTCGCTGTTTCGTAGATGATCTCTCAAACTCCATTCCTTAACTGCTCTTAAAAATTTCATTCCCGTGGCTTGTATTTTTGAAATATTTTTATGCAGGAGAGCCCGTGTATCACATCCATACATTAAAATCGCCACCTTATTAGCGATTATACATCCAGCGACCTTATTAGCTGTGTCTCCCTCTGCTTTTTATTCTTCAATAATCGTCTTATTGTTCCACAAATATAACCACTTTATCAGAACACAATAAATCAGTGCACTGCGGTAATACCTACTAGTAAAGACATAGAGGTTGAATGGCGTAATATCGAGGAAATAATAATGCAAACAGCTAAGGGAACAATAGGCTGCAAAAAGAAGTATAGACGAAGGAGGGATCTGAGAATTTGGACAGAAGAAATAGATACTGCGGTAAAGAGAAAAAATAATATCTTTAGAAGAAATATATCACATCGAACAGAAGCGTCAAGAGAAGCATACCAGAGAATAAGAAGTGAAACAAGGAGATTTATTAAACAAGCCTATCAAGACTCATGGGAACGCTTCATAGCCACTATGGAACACGATCTATATGGTAGACAGACTATGGCATATAAAGAGATGAAAATATTTAATAGCTCTGAAAGAGAAAAGATTCGTATTAATATGATTGAGGAAAATGAATGGTCAAACCACTATAGCAAGTTATACTTTGACAGCGCAATAGAAAATGATAAGGAATATATAAGTAGTAAGCCCAATGGAAAAGGCCTAGATAAAGTAACTTTAAAAGAACTCCAACAAGCAATGAATGGAATGAAAAGTAGAAAGGCACCAGGACTTAACGGAATACGTGCTGAGTTAATAAAATATGGTGGCACATTATTGTCTTTACAAATTCTCCATATCATAAATAACATTTGGATGGAAAACAAAATTCCGAAAGAATGGAGACTGCCAAAAGTGATTTCGTTATATAAAAAAGGAGACAGAACGGATGCAAATAATTGCAGAGGAATAAGCCTGTTGGACTCAACATACAAAGTATATACAAAAATTCTCAATCAGAGATTAAGAGTCATTACAGATGCATTACTTCTTGAAGAGCAAATGGGTTTTAGAAAAGGTAGGTCGACTGTGCATGCATTGTTTGCATTACGACAGATAATAGACAAAAGGCGGGAGTATAATCAGGAAACGCATATCGCTTTTATTTATCTGGAAAAAGCATTTGATAATGTAGACCTCCAAAAGTTATGGAATATTATGGATAGAAGAGGAGCTTGCTGGACTCAACGTACAAAGTATAGCCTATACAAGAATTCTCAATCAGAGATTAAGAGTCGTTACATATGCATTACTTCTTGAAGAACAAATAGGTTTTAGAAAGAGTAGGTCCACTGTGGATGCATTGCTTGTATTACGACAGATAATAGAGAAAATGCGAGAGTGTAAGCAATAAACATATATCGCTTTTGTTGGAATTTGATAATTTATTGTGCGTTTTAAAAGATTATAATAGTTAAACAAAAGTTGTAGAGTGTACAAGTGATATGCGATATGCGTACAGAACTTGTCAAAGTACTAACTTATACGTGTTATTTAGTCAGATTGTTATACTTATATTTAACATTCAAGTTATACGTTTAGCTTACCGACCCCATTTCGTGACACAAAACACATAAAAACCTACGTTTTATTTACTTTTCGCTTTTGTTACACGTTCCTTATAATAAATGTGATAGCGTATAAATTGTTTTCATTGTTGCGCCCAATTTCCTTACCGTGTTCCACTAAATCACGAAAACCTGGGTTTATGTGTTTCACATTAACCACAATGCAGACAATCATTTTTATATTTACATACGGTTTCCTTGACATTATATTTCTGGAGTTTTTCGAGGCACGACTGGGTAGCGTAGAGGAAGAACGTCAGTCTTTGCATGACGTTCGTTGTGCGTGTTGTGCTCAAGGACAAGTCAATCCACACTAGAGGTGTGCCAAACTAGTATTTGAAAATAACAGGTACGAACGATACCGTTCCAAAAAAATAACACGTACAAATGCCTGTTATTATATACTTATTATACATACGCCTGTATTATATAATTTGTTATAAGAAATAAATTGAAACTAAAAGTATTAACAGTGTTACTTTACACTGTTACTTGATTAAACTGTTACTGTTTAAAAGAAAATAAGAAACAAGAGAATTTATAGGCCTATCTCCCTTTGGGAAAACTAATTTAAGTTTTCACTAGGAGTAAACAAACTGACATAGATTTAATATTAAATTATTGATTCCCTTTTTGTTAGACAAATCAGTTGCGAAACCCAGGCAATGAAATTTAGAGTGCATGTAATAGCACAACAAAGTGTAACGAGCAGAAAATTTTAAAATTTTTAAATTTTCACCTCGGCAGAGTACGTTCACACGAGGCAAGTGTCAACGACTTATGGTGGAGCAATAAATAAGGAGTAATGAGAAGGTGTCAGTGAAGCGTTGCTGACTTGACAATAGAAACACATTAAGTTCAATCCAACTATAGAATTTGGTGGCGTATGATGACAGGGAAAGTTTCGTCCAGAATTATTGCTCTCCGCAGCTGTAACAAAGTAAGTAAGGACATTCACACCCGTACCGAGAATTGTAGCAGATGTTGACCATGTTACATCAGTAGACGATAAGCGACAAAAACGAGTGAGACTCCATACTACAATGAAACGGATGCGCTGCACCTTAAGAAACAATACTGGAAGATAGGCTGACAAAGACTACAGTCATGTTACGCAGCTGGAGGTATCGTCTAATTGACAGATAAGAATTTACGAAGGGAAAGTTGGGGTGACTTCAACGACCAGCAGATGTTCGAAATTAGTAATAGCCAGAAAAAAGGGGTTAGAGCATAGAACAATACGCCAGGGAGACTGTAAGTACAGATAATGGGAATCTATAGAAACGCAGAGTTTACTCAGACAATAGGCTGATAGACAAGTGTTTAATAGCCGTAGTTTCTTCGAAGCGGGTCAACGATCGTCAGGGCAGAAATCAGGGAGACCTAAGGACCTATCAGAGGCCTTCAGCCAGCGAGAAATTTGATGGTGAGGGGTGTTTCCATAGCAACTGAAACGAAGAACCTATCGGAAGAACTATGACGTAGAATCTTGACATGGTGGGACAGTATTTTCCAAGAAAATCAAAAACTGACCAATCTCGAAATGAAGTAGGCGTGAAGCGCGCCAGAGACAAAATTTTGAGTAGGGACGAATTAATAAAAACTATCTGCCCAAGACAGAGAGTCAGTGATACTCAATTTTTAGACAGTCAGTGATACTCAATTTTTAGACAGTCTACACTCAATCTTTGAAACAGTTATACTAAAGTTTTACAGTCAGAATTTTCGGACAGTTTACATTCAAAATATCAAGTAGTTTAACTTCAAGTGCGAGAGACGGTATATCATAAACTTTCAATTGTTTACTCAAATCATTCGGAGTTAGTAATTATTCAAAGTTCAGAAGAGTACATTAAACGGCGGAATGCTAACTCGAGTTCGGAAGTTAGATCGGTAACAAGTAACTTAAAAGACTTAATAATACATTCATATCGCGGTAGTGATACTTTACCGGTGTGCGCAGTAACGGACTTAGTGAAAATTACACCAAGTGAGCAATCAGACCGTTACACTAACCGACAGCATTACTTAACGATATACAAATTATTTGAACTTAATATTGTGTACGACACATTATCAACAACATAATGAACACGAAACATTAAACAAACTAATAAATTATATGAACGTTTAATGAAGCAGCGACAAATGGAACTAGACAGGTATATTGACTTTAAAACGAACTCACAGCATACACAGTAAGATGAAACATTGATTGAACACTGAACTTCAATTACTCACACATATACAAACGCCTACGCGAGTGATCGGAAGAATAAAGTGTTAAGTGGTTGTGATAAAGCAGCATCCGACGGAATGTGTCTACGAGCCATCTCCATCACCAGAACGAGACTTCGTCAACAACTAATGGATATTCAATAACCAAGTAACCATTACTATTAATTATTTCTAATTAATAACTTCTACTGACCTGGTTTCTTTCAAAGAATTCACACCTGAGAAAATTATTAAGAAAAGTAATGAATAAATCTGAATAAAGTAGTTAATGAACGTATAAACAAAAGCTTATTTGGGATTTAATGAACGCATTAAATAAGTAGAATATTGAATTGTAATATTATTTGATTTATATATGTATGTATGTTTCTTTGTTTTCAGCATATGTTGAGACATGTATTTGTTTATTATTAAATATGTATGTATTTCAGGTACAGCGACGTAACCTATGTACTATTATAATATGTCATGAATGATAATTAAACTAGTATTTTAGTTGATCATAATATGCGTTCATTATTACCAATGCAACCCAAATATTAACCTATAGTTTGAAGGAATACAAATAGATTTTAAGAGTTTCTTGTGTTCAATTAAATAAATGAATCAATGACTACCATCTATTAAATAATATCACGTATGTGTTGATGAGCATAGATAGTCAGAGTCATAAATAAGATTCAATTATACACATACATGTAAGAGATCGATAAATTTTGTACTTAAGAGCAAACACAATAACAATATTAATTACCACAAGTGTGATTTTACATTTACTACACATTTACATAAATTCACATTTATAAATGGCGTCCAACTTAAGGGCTAGATACATTTGAGAAATTATTAAATTTACATATTAATAATTAACCCATTTATTACATTTATAAATGGCGCTTCCAACGCGTAGCATAATAGATTTATAAATTATACATTTATAAATGGCTCCCAAAGAACGTGGGGCTCGGTAATCACAGATTAATTAATTGAATCACGGTTAGCATAATAAACAATCCCCATTCATTTATACATTTATAAATGGCGCCCATCCGCACGGCATGATACGTATTAACAAAGATTGTTAACACGTACAGCTTTGGTAAAGAACAGGCAGTAGAAGTAGTAGAGAAAGTAGTGTCATAGAAGTAGAAGTAAGATAAGTGTTATTAGTGCAAGTCAGTTTGAATGATTACGAGTAGGAGAGCAAAATGGCGAGCAGTTCCGAAAGCATAGAATTCAACGATAATAACCAATTAGGTGCAGTAAATACCGAGGACAATACTACACCTAGTGAACCAAGTAGTGTGGTAGAGAGTCCAGAAGATAGGGCGCGAGGACAGACATCGAAACTAGAAGATGGAACTCTACAAATGGTGATGGAGGCCCTCCGTCAATATTATAAAAAACAAGAAGAGCATAACAAATTATTTATAGAAAAATTAGATGAACGAGACAGAAGACAAGAGGAGAGTTTTAGAAGAATCAATGAGAATTTAGATAGAAGTAACAAATTATTTATTGAAAAGCTTGACAAAAGTTTAGATAGTTATACGAAAGAGTTGACGCTGTGTCGCACGGAGATACGTGGATACACGAATGCCTTGAAAGCGGACAGTAACGAAGTCCAGAAGAAGCAAGAAGAAGTGGTGAATGAGAATTACGAAGATATGAAGAAAGTACAAGATACTGATAACACTGTCGATTTTACAGATGTATCAGATATCAAGAAATTATCGACTGTGGGATTTAATGCAAATGTCATTAGCAAGCCAAGGAAGAAGTGGATTAAGAAGAGAAATGACTTTGTTTCTCTGTATCTGGCGGTATCGGAGGATGATCCAGACATGGATAGAGATTATAAAAATCTATTACTACTACCAAGTAGAAGGCATAAAAAGCACAAATTAATTAATACGGGAAGAGGTACTGCATCAGTGAATCCTATGATGAAGTATCCAGCCTGTAAAATAAGCATGGATCGGCGAAGTAGTCGAGCTGCACCAATAAGAAGCATGAAGGGAAAGTTTAAAGTTGAAACGAATACCACATGTTATAAAACTGAAAACCAGTTCACGCAAGCCATGGATGACGTAAAGCGGAAGGACATACAAGATCCGTATGCATATTCATCATGGACAAGGAACGTTATGAGGAAAAGGAGAGGAAAGAATTTCAACAAACTACTTAAAAATGTTGTAAGGAATCGTGATAGTACTGAGAGGAGAGTACGAGCACTCGAGGTAATATTTCTTAGGAACTTAAGAAATAAAACTTTGTTATGTAAGTACACGAGGGGTGAGCTGATTGTCGAACAACAGTGTTGTACGCAGGCCTGGAAACGACGACATAAACAGACCGGTGCGTGTTTACTTAGAGAAAGTTATTGGAGAAAACGGCAAAAAATACTCAACGTATACGTAAACAATGGTAGTGCCGTTGAGGAGAGTTGTCTAAGGCGCGGCAAGCAATTTAACGCACATTTACCCGCGAGGGGTCGACACAAGGAAAGGTACGACACATTTCTCACTCACTTACATAGAAAGAGACAGAGAAGGGTCGTAAATCTTCAAAGTGTAAGTACGGCACATCGTACCAGCGTAACGGGAACGACCGACCGGCTATTAGGAAAACATGTAACGCAAACCCCTAGGTCAAACACCTTACTGTTTACAAACAAAACCACGTGCGTTAGTGACAGCACAATATTGATGGGACATACAAATATGTCATCATAAATATAACTTGAGAATAAATAAATGAAAAGGTATTAAGAAGGCGAACTTCAGAATATTTGAAAATGTAATGATTAAATCTGAAAACATTGAATAAAATACATTAAATACATGGGTTATATGAAAATACGTAAACCAAAGATGGTAATTAGTGATGAATATTGATGAATGAAGAGTGGGAGATTAATGGATAAAATAAAACGAAGCTACATATGTACTCGTTGATTGCAATGATATGGTAATAAATTGGATCTGTGGAAAATTTAATGCCAGACAATTGAAAAAATACTATGAATCAGAGAATTGAAGATGAAGGAAGAGGAAGAAATCGAAGAAGATGTCTTAAGAAGCGAGCCGATGCTGATGAATCAACTGCGTTAGGGTAATTGACGCGGTGCTATCATTCAAGCTGGCTTAACCAAGAAAGTTATGTACTTTAATTGTTAAAACATAATATAAAAATGCATTTAGTTAATTAAGCACTAATTAAATGTTAGATAATAAGATAAATTAACATTTATTGTGACATTTTATAAAAATATTGCAGTGAATGCAAAGGACATTTAATTGCTATTATTTGATTTATATGGTAATAAGTTACAAGGACAAAGTGAAAAATGGACACTTAAAATCAAATAAGTGATAATATTCAAAAGAACTAGATAGTGAATGAACTTTATTAATGTGAGTGTATGTAATTAGTAGGCTAGGATTGTAAATGATGCTATCATGAAGTAGGTAAATCATTAAAACTAAATGTAATACGTGTATGTAAATTATTAAGATAATCACAATTAACGTAGCGGTTGTGTCAATTAACAATCTAATTTTAAAATAACAGTTTAAAAGATTTTGTTGGTAAGATCATTAGTAATGCACAAAGGTGTATATGTATAGGAGATTTTCTTGGATATCATGTAAAGGTTACATTGAACCGCTTAACTGTTTGATAATATCTTGTGAGTATGATATTTTAGAAGGTAAACTTTTATTCAATTGATGAAATTATTTAATTGCTTATGGAATTTATGATTTGTCTTATAATTATAAAGATAAGGTATTTATATGTAAATTCGACAATGTGAAATGCGTTCAGCTATCCCAAATAGCTAGCAATAAATTCAGAGAACCGATTCAAACCAAAAGGGGGTGTACCACTGGTAATATAAGCTTTTGAAAGTAGGTTATTGTGTATACCTTCCCCTGAAGAAGATGGATACGGCGAGGCGACGTACAGGGCGCAGAATTTAGATTTGAGTTGTTCCCTGAGGTCACATCGTCAAATCGAAATTGAGGACACTGTAACGAGCAGAAAATTTTAAAATTTTTAAATTTTCACCTCGGCAGAGTACGTTCACACGAGGCAAGTGTCAACGACTTATGGTGGAGCAATAAATAAGGAGTAATGAGAAGGTGTCAGTGAAGCGTTGCTGACTTGACAATAGAAACACATTAAATTCAATCCAACTATAGAATTTGGTGGCGTATGATGACAGGGAAAGTTTCGTCCAGAATTATTGCTCTCCGCAGCTGTAACAAAGTAAGTAAGGACATTCACACCCGTACCGAGAATTGTAGCAGATGTTGACCATGTTACATCAGTAGACGATAAGCGACAAAAACGAGTGAGACTCCATACTACAATGAAACGGATGCGCTGCACCTTAAGAAACAATACTGGAAGATAGGCTGACAAAGACTACAGTCATGTTACGCAGCTGGAGGTATCGTCTAATTGACAGACAAGAATTTACGAAGGGAAAGTTGGGGTGACTTCAACGACCAGCAGATGTTCGAAATTAGTAATAGCCAAAAAAAAGGGGTTAGAGCATAGAACAATACGCCAGGGAGACTGTAAGTACAGATAATGGGAATCTATAGAAACGCAGAGTTTACTCAGACAATAGGCTGATAGACAAGTGTTTAATAGCCGTAGTTTCTTCGAAGCGGGTCAACGATCGTCAGGGCAGAAATCAGGGAGACCTAAGGACCTATCAGAGGCCTTCAGCCAGCGAGAAATTTGATGGTGAGGGGTGTTTCCATAGCAACTGAAACGAAGAACCTATCGGAAGAACTATGACGTAGAATCTTGACATGGTGGGACAGTATTTTCCAAGAAAATCAAAAACTGACCAATCTCGAAATGAAGTAGGCGTGAAGCGCGCCAGAGACAAAATTTTGAGTAGGGACGAATTAATAAAAACTATCTGCCCAAGACAGAGAGTCAGTGATACTCAATTTTTAGACAGTTAGTGATACTCAATTTTTAGACAGTCTACACTCAATCTTTGAAACAGTTATACTAAAGTTTTACAGTCAGAATTTTCGGACAGTTTACATTCAAAATATCAAGTAGTTTAACTTCAAGTGCGAGAGACGGTATATCATAAACTTTCAATTGTTTACTCAAATCATTCGGAGTTAGTAATTATTCAAAGTTCAGAAGAGTACATTAAACGGCGGAATGCTAACTCGAGTTCGGAAGTTAGATCGGTAACAAGTAACTTAAAAGACTTAATAATACATTCATATCGCGGTAGTGATACTTTACCGGTGTGCGCAGTAACGGACTTAGTGAAAATTACACCAAGTGAGCAATCAGACCGTTACACTAACCGACAGCATTACTTAACGATATTCAAATTATTTGAACTTAATACTGTGTACGACATATTATCAACAATATAATGAACACGAAACATTAAACAAACTAATAAATTATATGAACGTTTAATGAAGCAGCGACAAATGGAACTAGACAGGTATATTGACTTTAAAACGAACTCACAGCATACACAGTAAGGTGAAACATTGATTGAACACTGAACTTCAATTACTCACACATATACAAACGCCTACGCGAGTGATCGGAAGAATAAAGTGTTAAGTGGTTGTGATAAAGCAGCATCCGACGGAATGTGTCTACGAGCCATCTCCATCACCAGAACGAGACTTCGTCAACAACTAATGGATATTCAATAACCAAGTAACCATTACTATTAATTATTTCTAATTAATAACTTCTACTGACCTGGTTTCTTTCAAAGAATTCACACCTGAGAAAATTATTAAGAAAAGTAATGAATAAATCTGAATAAAGTAGTTAATGAACGTATAAACAAAAGCTTATTTGGGATTTAATGAACGCATTAAATAAGTAGAATATTGAATTGTAATATTATTTGATTTATATATGTATGTATGTTTCTTTGTTTTCAGCATATGTTGAGACATGTATTTGTTTATTATTAAATATGTATGTATTTCAGGTACAGCGACGTAACCTATGTACTATTATAATATGTCATGAATGATAATTAAACTAGTATTTTAGTTGATCATAATATGCGTTCATTATTACCAATGCATCCCAAATATTAACCTATAGTTTGAAGGAATACAAATAGATTTTAAGAGTTTCTTGTGTTCAATTAAATAAATGAATCAATGACTACCATCTATTAAATAATATCACGTATGTGTTGATGAGCATAGATAGTCAGAGTCATAAATAAGATTCAATTATACACATACATGTAAGAGATCGATAAATTTTGTACTTAAGAGCAAACACAATAACAATATTAATTACCACAAGTGTGATTTTACATTTACTACACATTTACATAAATTCACATTTATAAATGGCGTCCAACTTAAGGGCTAGATACATTTGAGAAATTATTAAATTTACATATTAATAATTAACCCATTTATTACATTTATAAATGGCGCTTCCAACGCGTAGCATAATAGATTTATAAATTATACATTTATAAATGGCTCCCAAAGAACGTGGGGCTCGGTAATCACAGATTAATTAATTGAATCACGGTTAGCATAATAAACAATCCCCATTCATTTATACATTTATAAAAGAATCTCAAAAAAATTTACGTGAGATGTGCAGTGGAGTTAAAGTCATCTCCGAAATCACATTAACAAAAAGTACTACATTCTATCAGCCGCTCTGTCGGTTGTAACACAATACAATTCGCTTTTTCAAACTTTACCAAGTTTGTGACTAGTATAATATATAATTTGTTATTATAATCTGTATTATATATCTGCATAACACACGAGAATAAATGTAACATCAGTATGAATTTTTTTCATTTACTAAAAAGAGTTTCGTCTCTTTAGCATAGAGATATTCTGAACCTCGCTGTTTTGCTTCGTTTCGTACTTGTATGCCAATCGGCACATACGCAGAATGAAGTATTCAGCACCAAAAAATCGCTTCGTACTCGTGTACTCGGAATACTGGTAATACTCCTAATACTCGTAATATTCGTTTACTTGTTGTTACTTGTGTACTTGTTTACTCGTTAGTTGCAGTGGGGAGTTGTACTCGTGTAATCGGAACAGGTATTTCAACTTTTCAGTCACTGTTATATCCGTTCTACAAAAATATCGTTAAAAAATACCTGTTATAAGTATATCGGCCTACCTCTAATCCACACTCCTTGTAGTACTGTTGAGGCAATATAGTACTAAGTAACAACGCGACATGTACACGTGCACAAACACAACACATCTTGCAGCTCGTCAATGCACGTGGTCAAATTCCGACTGGTTTGTCTCCGGAAGTCTTAATGATTACACGTATTGATATAATCTGCAGCCTTAATGTAAATAGTAAATGTTATGTGCTTGAAAGTCCGCACTGTAATTATACAAGAATGCCAGTCCCCATACTCAGGAACGTAAGCGAAACAGGAGTCACAATAGAAAGAGATGAAGGACGAATCCAAGCACAGAGGAGAGGTTTCTGAGAACACTTGTAGGATTAAAGGAAGAATCATTAAGACAAGACAAATGAAATAATAGGACAACAGTTCAAAACATCCGATTAAATCAAACCGTATGAATATATGGGAAGGACACAAGAAACTTAGCTCCACTCTAAGAAATTAACTTTCCTCTAAAGGAAAAAGTATAAAGCAAGAAGAACGATATGGAAGGCTACGTTGACCAAGAAAAACCTAATACATCTAGTTAAGAATAAAACTATAACATACAAACTAATACATGAAACGAGAATGATTATGATGATGATGATGGTGGTGGTGGTGGTGGTGGTGGTGGTGGTGGTGGTGGTGGTGGTGGTGGTGGTGGTGGTGGTGGTGACGATGATGATGACGACGACGACGACGACGATGGTGGTGGTGGTGTCGGCAGTGATGATGATGATTTAAGTATTAGGTCTATAAGAAAACGGGATTGAGGGTGTAGCTGATTACTTAAGCAACATTATGGTTCAACAAATAACAATATGGTGCGTAATGGATGATAAATAGTACGTTGCTGAACATTCCTAAACCATCTACATTTGTCGAGAGAAGTACGATGGCAACACGGATACCCAGGGAGTATTTTTCTGATTGGCCAAAGAAAATCGGGTAAACCAACGTCATGAC
The DNA here is from genome assembly GCA_034769895.1 of Magicicada septendecula. Taxonomy (NCBI): domain Eukaryota; kingdom Metazoa; phylum Arthropoda; class Insecta; order Hemiptera; family Cicadidae; genus Magicicada; species Magicicada septendecula. Next base: position 86,499,377 of record CM068368.1, read on the forward strand.
CCATAGGAAAAATACATAGCAAATTCCGTAACTCTCTCGCACAACAACCTTGGTTGCGACTACAATGGACAAGTCAATCCATGGTCAATGGTTAAGGCAATGAAATGGGTGGCGGTCTAATTTCTTAAACTCCAGAGAAGTCCACAGTCATAATTTTTATTAACACCTCTGTTATATGCCTTCGTTATACCAGTATGTACAACGAAATTTAACCCAACTGATTTTTCCTCTTTCGAAAATTTTTGGGAAAAGCGAGTTTTATGCATTCTTATACCCCTCCTCCATCATGATGGAGATATTAGATAATATTTTTCACTTCCTGTGATCTAGTAACTTAATGACTAGTTCTAAACTGTGAATAATACGTATTGGTTTCCTTCAAGAACAACAAACAAGAGACATATTTATTTAAGACACTGACATTTTATGTTTAAGAACAAACAACTTCAATAATTGTTGACTACTGCTAAATATAATGTACTTTCCATGCAAGTGATATGTTTATAAGGATTTTAATTGTACTAAATAAACACATTAATGTATATTATTTGTCAATATAGTGTCAATCAAGTATTACTGTATTAAACAGAAATTTTGTTAAAAGGTATTAATAAAGTTTTTAATAATAGTCTATAATAATACATTAATTATAGCCTATATTAATATTACATTAATAATATGTTAATAAAATGTATTATTAATAAAAGCTATTAATTTTATTAAACTAGAGACTCATAAAAATATTGTTTGTTTACTGTCTCTAGGTTGACTTTCCAATCGCACTAAAAGTCTATTGAAAAATTTGACAGTACTCACAATAAATTCTACCTACATTCGAATAAATTAATACGTTTCAACCGTTGTCAGAGTTGTATTTAATATTTCAAACCAAATCGTACCTATTGTATCCACCTGCAACATACATTTCCTTCTTATTACTTCTGAGAATCAGTAAGAGTTGACAGCCAGTAACTCTTTGGTGTGTTCATTAAGGGACTTAAATGCGACAGTACAGCATATACAATTGCAAAGAACCATCTAATCGAAATTGTAATTGAAAGCCTTTCCGCTCACAAAATACTCAGTCTTCTTCTTTATAGTAACAAATAGTTCTATTCATCGTGTTCTTCTCGTTTTAAGTCTATTGAGACGGTACAAAAGCTGACTTGAAGTAAAGGCAGCAACCTACAACAGCACTGTACATGATCAGTGCTTTGAGATTTGCATGACCTGCTTTCCTTCTTCTATTCATGTATTCCTTCGTCTTTCCTCTTAGAGTTTAAAAAGTGTTCAATTGATTAACTCTGTGTTATCTGAAATACTCAGAACAGATATCCCAATCACAATGAATAGTCATAATTAAGAACGATTACACAAAAAACTAAAACGATTTCTAGGGCGATGGCTAATTGAGTTCTGAACGAATAAAACAAGTTGTTTTGTTTTTAAAAAGTGTTGTTTACAAGGTGTATTAATTAGATTTCAACAATTACTTGATGATTTAAAATTTGGATTCAGACAACTAAGAACCTTATTACCCTAGTTATATTCTCTTCCCTGGAAGAAATATCCACTAAGTTACAAAAGAATACACGTACGTAATAGAAAATCTCTGAAATGAAACACTATTTTCTTATAATGAAGGAAGAAAAGTACCTCCTACTCCATAGTAACATGCTATTTCATGAAAATAAGATAGCGTTACGACGGTCTAACTGATCGTCGTATGGTACAGTGGAAAAGAAAATACGAGACACCAATGAAGTCACTAATCACCAGCTTTAATTAATCTCAATTAGCAGTTTGAATTCAAGAAATTATTCAAAAAGATTATACTCGTACAATAATTCAAGCTAATCTTTCCACACAAATAATAACGTCAACTGTAAATAATTCCGCACTATCAATCACCTTTCACTAATACACCACTTGAGACGCACTGCGTAAATCGCCCGACAACAACTCGAACCTCACTTGTATACTTCGCCACCTAAACTGAAGTTAAGCGGCTGCTGACGTTCTTTAAATAGATAGCACAAGTGTTCCAGAATTATCCATTATACGCGTCAACACTACAAGAAAACACTAGATCGTAATTGCTTGCGGCCTTGAACACAGTGCGCGCGGACCGGTATTGTCTGGAATATCGTCGTTTGTAGACGCATGTTTAGTGTCACGTACGCAAACCAACATTACAGCTGGGCTCTGCTGGCATAGCCGAGACACATGTACAACGTTTTGTAATGGCGTAACTCTATGTTACTACTTACGAATTGATCTGAATATTGCAAGATTTTTAAATCTATTATTCTTCCAACTAAGAGCGAATTACTGAAGTTAACTCGTGTTAACTAAGTACGCGCTTTACGTTTGCAGTAAACATTCCATCTCCTACATCGTACTTTGATTAACCAGCGATGACTTGTCAGTGAATGGCACGGTAGACACCACGTTCTTAAATAATACAATTTAAAGTAAGACACATTAATATTTTATTCTAAAATATTACTAATTGTACTAATTACTAATTTATATTATTAATAATAACAAAACTGTTTACAAGAATATATTTTTATTATTTTGTAAATTACAGTGTTGCAACAGCATTCAGCTATAATCATCAGAACAAATTTTAATTTATTTAATTTTTAGACTAACTAGAACTGTTGGAAAGACGAATTATTAGGAAAATATTAGGCCCACGAAAAACTTCAGACGGTTGAAAATTAAGAAGTAATGATGAAATATATCTAAGTATAGAAAATATAACAGAAACAATGAGATAAAGAAGACTATTAATTTTGGACATTTATATATAATGGACGACAATAGGTTAACAAAGGAGATCTTCAAATACCTATAGGGGAAGAAGTCAACATCAAGTTGGATTAAAGAAGTCCAAAAGGATTTAGAAAAAAATAATGTACACGCAGAAGAAGCAATTGAAAGAGAAGTTTTTCGCGCAAAAGTGTTAAAAATGGTAGGAGTCCAGGGTAGGAGAGAGAAATACGCAGGTTCAAAGTGGACTGAAGACAGGAAGAAGAGACACAGTGAAAAGATGAAAAGATATTGGAGATAAATAAAAGAAAAAAGAATAAAGAATTGAAATTGGCATGTGGTCCTTAGATGGCTGATAAAAACAAAAAAAATATATTCTTGTAAAAAGTTTTATTATTAATAATAATATAAACACATAACAAGAAAAATATGAGAATTTATGAATATAATTACTAATTGTAATCTACAGCAAGAGTACAGTTTAAATCCTTAGAAACACGTCAGTTGCATGGGAACTGCGTTACACTTAGCAGTACTTAATAGTTATCGCATTTGTCAAAAATTAAAAAAAAAATAAAGACACTAACACGTTTGGATTATAGTAATCATTGTTTATGAATGATTTGAAGCATATGGTTTGTTAGTTACAGACTAGCAGAGTAGTTTTTATAAGTGACAGACTATACTTTAAGTATTGCCGATTCTTCATGACTCTGTCAAGCATTAGGCTATAATAGCTATGTGCGGGCCCGCCAAATCCACGTAGTCAGCGCTATACGTAAGCATACCATCTACAGTAATCTGAAAAATAAATATCAATTACAAATAATTCTATAAGACTTGTATTCAAACTTAAAATGGAAATCATCATCATCATTTCCTTCTTCTTCTTCTTCTTCTTCTTCTTCTTCTTCTTCTTCTTCTTCTTCTTCTTCTTTTTCTTTTTCTTCTTCTTCTTCTTCTTCTTCTTCTTCTTCTTCTTCTTCTTCTTCTTCTTCTTCAAGCATTAAACCAAGGGTGGTTTGTTCCGGTCTCAGAGCTGGTCACTCCAGCGCTTCCTCGGACGTCCCACACCTCTCCGTCCCCTCGACTTACAGTTCCATAGTTGTTTGGGGATGCGGCAGTCATCCATTCGGCAAAGATGCTCCCATCTATTTAGTCGACACTGGGCAATCAGTCCGGTTAGTCCTCATTTGATGGAGTTTAGTAGTGAATATACACCCTGGATATGTTACTAGCATATCGTAGGTTAAGACGTGTGGTAGGGCTGCCACCTTCAGGCTTAACGCTCAGCCCGATTTTCTGTCTGGGTGTTCTCCCATAAACTGGCTGTCTTACCAGACTAAAGATACCAGTTTTCCATGTTGAGATATCCATAAGGATCTTTAATGTGGTGGTTTCTCCTTGCCTCCCACATCGTACGTCGTTGAGTCGTTGACCAATGAAAGGTCATCCGTCATTAGGGGCAATTTCTCACCCAAATGGCAAGAGGGTGCCCTAACTTCTACTTGACAATGACAGGTAGAGGAGGGACAGCTTACACCGGTTGTCACTTGATCTCCAGAGCCGCGTTAGCCACCTGTAGGTGTTCCCCATCCCCCACCATTTAGAGGTGCGACTGCATATCTCCCTTCATCAAGGAATGAGACCTTAAGACATTACTTATTCTCCCCAGTACTTTCAGGGACAAAATGGAAACACATTTCATTTTTCTCGTAATTTGTTTATTTGTAATAAATCAGTGCGCCAGTTTCTGGTTACCAACCCTTTATTCCATGTGTGTGTGTGTGTGTGTGTGTGTGTGTGTGTGTGTGTGTGTGCACGCGCGCGTGCGCGTGTCTCCACGTATTTATTTATGTACGTATGTATGTGTGTATGTAAGTATATAAAAGCATCTATGTATTATTATAGATATTACGTAATGCATACACCATACGTAGGTACATACATACATACGTTTTGTCCTCTGAAATTACGACTACTATAACATATCAACGGATAAAAATATCAACGCCGAACAAAGACTGACGTATTTCTTATTATTTTACTACCGTTTAGACGGTTTCGGTCCCGATCAGAGAAGTCGAATTTCGACCTCCAGAGAATCTTCCTTAAAACGGGACCCGAGAGCTTACTACGTACACACATACAAATATATAACCAAACGTAGCGAAATACAGAAATAAATAAGGACAATCTTAAATATAGATAATACAATTACATTCTCTGTCTGTCTCCCTCCCTCTCTCTCTCGCTCTCTCTCTATCTATCTATCTCTCTCTCTTCTCTCTCTCTCTATCTCACTCTCTCTGGTTCACACACGCTCGCAAACACACACATTTCCGGGAGACCGTCGTTCGGTTTCGGAATCAGAATGACTCCGTCGGTAGTAATATGAGCAGTAGCAGAACCAGAATCAGCAGCACCATCGACTCAGCAACGGAATTCATATCGTCCTTTTTACAGGAACTGTTGGCAATGACATAAGTTTTTAAGAGTAAACATAAGTAATCGAAAATTCGGTATCAGCTATATAACCAAAACAGAAAATTATTAGGAGAACGGTCGTTGAGAAACATATAGCCTAGCGGTATAAAAAAAACCGAAGAAATAACGTTTGTCCAGATAAAACGTATTCATGATCCCCCAATGGGAATAAAAAGGTGAAATTACGACAATGCCAAATATCTTTTACCCCTATTTTGCCGAGGCTAATGATTAATAATTATTCATTGAGGGGAGAAACAGATTCATACTCAATGCATTTTTAATGTGAAATTCCAACCAGTCAGCAGGGGATTATCGCCATTAAGTGAACATAAAAAAATTACGAAAAGTGGGTCACAGAAAAAAATAATAACGAACCGACCACCAAAAGCTGTTACCGTTTAGAAACAAATCACGCCGTAATGGAACTGTAGAAATATTGTATAATTCTGTTGTTTTATAGCCAAAAGCACTGTTGACATCAGCACTACTCGTAATAGTTGAGTTAAAATTAAAAAATTATCTATTGATGTATTTTTTTAAGAAATATGTGTCTTTATGCCCCTAGTGTGAGCTTGAACTAAGTATATTTTTTATTGTGGTAAAATAAAAAAATATTCTAAAATCTGAAGACGCGTGTGCATTTTACAAAACGAAATACAGACAAACAGGGCAACAGTAACTATGTAGCTTTATAATCGTGTAAGAACACGGAGGTGATGGGAATTGGTAAGCTGATAGGATGGTCAACTAAACTTTGGAGACCAAAGGTATAAGATTTTACGGATCCGTCGGAAATACAAATATCGGTAACAATAGCGCAGGTAATACAAGAAATATACACAGGTTTCGTCTTACTCAACTCGGGGTCGTGTGATTAGAGCCTGGTGGCTAATCTCTGCTTTTATCTCTCTAAGTAGAACAAAATAAAAGCAAATAATATGTTGCGGAATTGTAAAACGTTTAAGTAACGTTTAACATAGATACGTAACAACGCTATAACATTTCATACGTTTTACATATGAGAAACTTTACATGAGTATTACTTTTTATTAGCTACTTGATGGCTTATATGTATTATTGTATTTTTTACATATATGTGATAAAATTTTCGACAATATTTTTATCTGTAAAGAATGCTAGGTGGATCTCCATTGTTACATTTTTTTAACGAATTTATTAAGCAAAAATAAGTCTTACGTGATTTGGCACTTCAAGAAGAGATCGTATTGCTCCGTACTAATATTTAAGAAAATTGTTGACTTTGAGTACAAAAGTGTTTCAAATTTAAACAATACAGGAATCTGAAACTTGTTTTTGTTAATATACTGTGTAATTATATTATACGAATATATGTATTCATATAATTCAACTGTTATCCGTATAAATATACTTGTACAAACTGTGTATACGTGTATACGTTTGAGTATGTATATACAGGTGATGGGGGAGTGCGTGGAAACAAACTTTTTTAGGGTCAATATTACTAAAAAAGTTTTAAAACACCGGTCTGGACCACGTCTCTTCATATATCTGTGTGTGTGTGTGTGTGTGTGTGTGTGTGTGTGTGTTTGCGCGCGCGCGTGTGCGTGCGTGTGGAAATATTAAGTATGTAGTATCGTTTGTTCTAAACGACTAAACGGGTAGAGAGTTTAGTCGTAGTAAGCGTGGATATCACTTGGCGGTTTGTCATCGCCTAGCGAGTGGAAAATGAATCCAATTTATTGACATCACTTTTCTGCTCTCAATGTTAGGTAACGATTGGGACGTTTACACCAATGTTAAACAGAATGTTATCAACCTATAGTTGCCCCCATCTCCTCTGTTAATTTGTTCAGAGATTTCTTGTAAGATCAACCGATTTCTTAAACACAAGAAGCCAAAGCTAAAAAAAATAAGTTTATTAGAATTGATAGGAATTATTAAATTATAGAAAACTTTGTTAATTAAACTAACTGTAGTCTTATTGCATCCCGTTGGATACATACATACTGCATTCAAAAAGTTCCGGAACTAACGCTATTAAGGACACCACTTTTCAGATAAATGAAATTTTATTATTTATTATTCAACATACATCCCTTCCCTCTCTATACAGATTTTAGATCGCTCATACAATCTTTGAAAGGCATGCGCATAGTTCTCCTTCGAAATCGTGTTTAAAACAGCTGTCACATTCTTCTCAATTGTCTCTACATTATCAAAACGCTGCCCCTTCAGTGCCACCTTCAGCTTAGGGAACAGAAAGAAGTCAGCCGGAGCCAAATCTGGTGAGTAGGGTGGATGGTTAATCACTGTGACTGATTTTCCAGCGAGAAATTGTGAGACAATCAATGATGAGTGGACTGGAGCATTGTCATGCAGAAGAAACCACTCCCCTGATCGGTACATTTCTGGCCTAACCCTGCGAATTCTATTCAAAAGGCGATCAAGTACCTCTTTGTAAAATGGTCCAGTTACAGTCTGGCCGGGTGGCAAGAATTCTTTGTGGACCAGTCCCCTTGAATCAAAAAATGTGATCAGCATTGTTTTCACTTTTGATTTTGTGGCCCTCACTTTCATGGGTCTGCCATCTCCTGGGTCGCGCCATTCAGCTGTTTGACGTTTGGTAGATAGGTCATACTGGAAACACCATGATTCGTCGCCTGTGACAATGTTCTGTAAGAAATTCGGGTTGTCATCGGCCCATTCAACGAGACTTCGCGACGCTTCCACACGTTGTTTTTTTTTTCTCTGCTCTTAACGAGTGTGGAACGAACCTGGCACACAGTTTCCGTTTGCCGAGTACGTCATGCACGATAGTGTAAATACTACCCACACTGATGCCGATCTCTTCTGATAAAATCTGGACGCTCAGCCGACGGTTGACGGACAGTGCAGCACAGACACGCTTGTGGAGGGGCGCCCACCTCTTCGATCATCTTCTAGAGACTCACGACCATTTTTAAAACGTGCATACCACTCGAACACTTTGCTACGACTTAAACAATCTTTTCCATATACAAGTTGCATCATCGAAAACGTTTCTGTCGTACTTTTTCCACATTTAAAACAAAATTTAATTGCAGCTCTTTGCTCCATCTCGAAAATTATGACAACAAGGAAAAACCAGATAAACTTAACAGTGTCGCTGTTTACTATGGAATGAGTCCTCAACAATGCAATTGTCACAGGAAGTGGGTGAAGGTTGTCACATAGTGTTCCAGCTGTGACACAGAGATAGCTCCATCTGTATGTCTATAGCAGCATCAGTCCCGGGACTTTTTGAATGCACTGTTTATATCGTTGTTATTCTTAACACTTCGTATTCGTCTCTAGCGCTTCAAAGAAAGAGTTCCAATTGCTTTCTTTGATCTTTGGATGTAAGTTTTTTATACCATTTTAGAGGCAGTTTTTTGTCCCATGAGTAACGTTGATGAGATGTTTGCAATTTGTAATACTAATTTGTGACTGAAACTTGTCCATCTTTTATCCATTACCGATTTATTTCGAAGAGTTTTTATTTGATGTCTCTTATTTTTTCGTTCAGAATTCTCTATCACTTTGTCAAACTTATTTGACACTTGTCCACAGCTTTGACCAACTCCTATATGGGAACTAAAAGAGTCTGTTTTAGCCAGTCAGTAGTCTTTGCCAGATGAATACGCAGGCTTGATCTGAACAATGGTGTCATGTGTGAAGAAATTGGTGCGGTAGAGGAGACGGACTTTATGATATCGGACGGAACTGAAAATATTTTTTACTGTGAACACACCGCTGTAACTGTATATATCTTCCGGTGTACAGTAAATGGAATAAGGCTTAGTAGGCCGGGAGAGGTGCACTCTGCACAGTTGCTAATCTACGACTTACTAAAGTATGAAGAGAGGTATAATTATCAGGACAGCTTTTAAAATTTTTCTCTTCTCTGCCACACGCCTATCACTGCTATGAGATAATGAAGCTCAGCTTTCAGCAGAGAGAGTGGAAATTTAGTGCAGCATAGAGTAAAAAGGGTATTTATGTTTATGATTAGCAGTTAGCGTTATTCCCTTCACGACTTTAATAATAACATTCAAGACTATCATTGATACAAAGATTATTATTATTATTATTATTATTATTATTATTATTATTATTATTATTATTATTATTATTATTATTAGCTGCATACGAATAGTTGTTCCAGGGGGGTTCCCTGCCTGTAAAATGGAGTTTTTTTGGTGGGTGCGAGTCCCACACACCGGGAGACCAGTCGGGTGTCTCCTGATGGTGCATAATGCATTTTTCCTCCCCCGCAAAAAAAAAAAATTATTATTAGCTGGGATGTTAGGCCGTGTCCGACTGCTATTGTGTGTGACAAACGTTCTGGCCCAACCATCGGAGGCCATCTGCAGTGTTAAAAAGTGTTTGGCAGCAGCCGCCGATTCACCAGAGTACAGAGGTAGCCTTATTGGCGGATGGCTGTCAAACACTTTTTGACACTCCAAATGGCCTCTGATGGTGGTCCCAAAACTCCAGCCACACACATTAACAGTCGGCCACGGCCTAACAACCCGGCTAGTAATAATAATATTAATTTTAACACTGTTGACACCGGCCATGACAGCTTGGGGACTAGCATGTACATGACTATCATTTGTAAATAATTTAGGAAACATGCCTTCAGGAATTTGAGAATCTGCTACTCCTGACCTTCGGTAGTACCAATTAACGTTATCGTTTTTTTTTTTTTTTTTTTATGTACACAGTGCTAACATCGAAATTACTACGAGAGACAAAGATAACAGTATGGTGCGTTTCAGTTGTAGTTAAACTTCTTGTAGACCTGTGTAAAAAGATTATAAGTGTTTGTGTGTGACAACAAAAAAAACAAAAAAGAAAGTTCTGTAAACGTTAAGAAGCGGTATTAAGCAAATTGTGCGGTTTAACTGGGAGCGGCAGAAATTACATAATCAAGAATACAACTTAACAAGTTGGGCTAACTACAGAAGAACTTCTTTGCGTTTTGTTGCGGCTGGGGTACGTGTTGTGGGTCTGTAATTAGTAGTGGGAACAAACTTCCCTGCACCTGCTTGTCGGACGCACGGTAGCCACTTGCGCGCTAAACTTACCTTAACTACTTTATGTTTAAGAGTATATTGTTACGACGGTCTCACAGATCTTATGGTACAGTCAGGGGTGCCGATCCTCCCCAACCCCTATGACTCCCCCCCCCAATTTTATAAAAAATCCCCCTTTTTCTGACAAGACCTTTTCTGTCTTTTACAGTAAAATTTCTTACCTAATCGAGCAAGGGCCGGGGCTTTCTAACTCAAAACTATTACAACATATTACCTTTTACCGAAACGATATATTGATTGTAGGTAGTTATAAACTAATAAAAAATAAGGATTTCTAATAATAAATCACAAATTAATCTTTTCAGTGAAACGTGATTTGTTTTACAATACTATTATGTGAGACGTATCAAAATAAGCTTGGAGGCGACTGCGGTATTGTCATGTCGCTTCACTCCCCTCCCCTCCCGCCGTTGCCTACTCATACCAAGTGTAACGCGCGACAACGCTGTTGGGCGAGGGGCGGGGAAGAGCTGCTACTATTGCGTAACCTCGAAGCTTATAATGATATGTCCAGTACTATAGTACTCTATGACTTTATTGAAAAGATACTTAGTTTTTCGACTTAAACGGCTCAGTTAAATCTGTTTTTATCGATTTAAGTCGGCACGTCTGTTATCCCTAACTAGATTCGGCGGCACAATTCTCTTAGATTAATTCCTCAGCTTTCTTATCGACGTTCGGCATCCTCAGTGCTTGCCATAAGCCGCCACATGGTGACACCTTGAACTCGATCTGTAGCTTGTTTGAAGCATCGAGTAGAGGACTAGATCCTTTTTTCCATGCACACGGCGCCTACAGCCCGCTCGGAACAGTCAACTGGGTAGAATTATTGTGCGTCTGATACGTGTCCGTTATAAGTTTTTCACAGTTTTGTAAAAATGGGGAAGATTTTTCATACAATAGTAAAAAAATAATCCCCCCCCAAAACTTTCTAAATGTCGCCAATGGCAGCTTTCTAATTCCCCCCTGTAGGCACCCCTGGGTACAGTGGAAACAAAATACAGACACCAGTGAAATCATTAACAATCAAAATGAGTCACAAATAACAATTTCTAATCAACAACGTACTCTCTCATACAATAATTCAAGTTAAATTTGCCCACACGCAATAGTAATGTCAACTATTAGAGTTCCACATTAATTATAACACAATAAACTCTTTCCACTTTTCTTCAACAACCACCAGACATCCGCACCTAATAAATTTGCCCACCCTCAATAGTAATGTCAACTATTAGAGTTCCACATTAATTATAACACAATAAACACTTTTCACTTTTCTTCAACAACACTAGACATCCGCACCTAATAAATCGCCTAACGTAAACTGACTGACTAAGCAGCAGCTGTTGCCTATTTATATCCCGCAGATGTTCCATAATTTTTTCGTCAACAAGCGCTTGAAAAGTCTAGAGCGTACTTGTGTGCGGCCTTGAAAGAGACACGCACCTGCTCAGCTAGCCGAGAAACGTGTAGTACGATACTCCCCAGTGTTCCGTCGTTACAATATTGTCACTGCTACTATATTGCCACAACTGTAGAAACATACGAAAATTAAATAAATGGAAGTTGATTACATGTAGGTTATTATTATTTATGGTGGTCCAGTCTCTCTGTTGGCAATGTCCCTCTCTGTCCAACTATTTCTTATTCGCCTTTTTGTGGAGTTTTATTTTGTTCCGAATTCCCCACTACCCATATTTAAGGCAATAGTATTTGTGTGTGTGTGTGTGTGTGTGTGTGTGTGTGTGTGTGTGTGTGTGTGTGTGTGTGTGTGTGTGTGTGTGTGTGTGTGTGTGTGTGTGTGTGTGTGTGTGTGTGTGTGTGTGTGTGTGTGTGTGTGTGTGTGTGTGTGTGTGTGTGTGTGTGTGTGTGTGTGTGTGTGTGTGTGTGTGTGTGTGTGTGTGTGTGTGTGTGTGTGTGTGTGTGTGTGTGTGTGTGTGTGTGTGTGAACGTGCGCATACTAGTATACGCCTATTACTGAATGATACTAATTCAATATTATTATATTTATTAATTAATATTTAATATTATTTTTAATTCAAGAAGTATTTTGTCTTAATTGGAACATGTTTCGGGCTTCGAATAATTTACCCATCCCCAGCCATATTTGTTATTTTGTTTTTTTTGCCTGTTGAATGTTTTTTCCAGGTTGGCTGTTGCTATAGATTCCTGTTGGCTTTCGGTTGTTTACTTTGGTGTTATTGTGTATAGTTGTGGTAGATAGTTTTGTTTTTTGCCGTAAAAGTTAAAGTTATAGTCAAACCATATCATTTATAGTTAAATCATAGTTAAAGTGTCAGTTAAAATCATGCCGCTCTGTTTTGTTTTACTATGTAAACTACTAGTACTTTGCCACTGTGATGAAATATTTTGCCACACTAACGACTTGACTAAAAATATTTCAGCACTTCGGGATGTGTGCTTCCTATGTAGAACAGCACTTCAATTGCGTTATTCTTCTGTTCTTTTAGAATTTCTCTTTTTCCATATAAATAAAAATTTCAAAAAATTTTTTAAATAAAATTTTTGAAATGTCGTACTTTCGTGTTATTTCATTTGAAAATTGAGTGTATTTTTGAAACATCTATTGCTCAGACACAGTCAGGGACCTGTGTAATATTTTGTGTTAAACGATAGTTTGAATTTACTGTTTGAACAAAGTAATGAAACTACTATTATAATAAAGCGTAATTTGGATATAATAAACTTAAGATTTAGGCGTATCCATGTGTGGAAAAACCAATTATTCTGTTGTTAATATTGTATTACAAATAATTAACGAAATTGCGTAAAATGAATAATAAGTATACATTACCTCATATTATGTAACTATAAAGAGCTATTACCTGAAATTAAAACAATATATAGATAAATTAAAATAGGTCTACGATGGTCATGTTAACGGTCACTCGAACTGAAGAGTGGATTCATCACATAGAGACCATGAGAGGGGTAATCGGAGGGAGAAGAGCGATTGCAGGCTGCAGTGATAATTTAAATAGTAGCGAGTTTTATACGGAAGAGTCTGCACAAAATAGGGAAATTCGCGAAGAATGATGGAAGTCTGTCTTCAGTACCGATCACAACAAGATGCTCCTTTATAACACAACCGACTATTCTTCATGAAGCAATATTTTTAATTAGCTAAAAGTTTGATAAAAGCCTTTAATAAAAATTATAAAAATAAAAACTGTTATAAATAATTGCAGAATATCTAAACACATATCTGTCAATCAAGGTGTTAGTCATGGGTTCAGTATATCACCTACTCTTTCTAACATTTATATTGACGATCTGGTAAGGAAATGGAAACGACTAGTGAACCCTGGTACTACGTTATCACGAGACAGACATTTGAATGTGCTGTTGTTTGCTGAATACTTGCTTGTAATTCAAAACACAGAATCTGATTTGCAAAAATCTGTTTTTAAGCTTCATCAGATTTGCAAACAATACAATATAAAAATCGCCACTATAAAAACAAAAGAAATGGCATTTCTAGGAAAGGAACAAATAAGAACGAAAATAATGATTAGTGATCGAATTCTAGAAGAGGTCAGCATTTTAATTATTTGGGAAATGATATTGGTTTTGATAGGAATCATGATATTGCTGTTAAGTTAGGTAGGTTCTAGACAATTTGTGGGATGAAACCCATGGGTATTAATTATAGACAACAACCAAGAAACAATACAGTAAAATACAGGCCTCGGAAATGGCGTTTTTAATAGCAGTTAAAAAGTGTTCTAAACTTGACCGTATAAGGAATGAGGTCATAAGAGAAGAGTTACAAGCTTTTAACTTAAATGAAAATTAAAAGATTTTCTACAACCAACGGTAGAAGGAACACTTAGAACGAATGTCAGATTCCATATGTATGGAAATACAAACCTATAAAACACAGGTGTGTACAAGGGATATCCACCATCAGTCCAAGGTCACATTATATAAAGTTATGATTAGACCGGTGATAACATATGGCAGCGAGACTTGCACTCTAAACAAACAAGTCGCTAACATACCCAATACCTTTGAAAGGAGAATTTTGAGGAGAATATATGGACCAATCCAAGGCAATGGGACATGGAGAATACGTCACAATGAGGAACTATACAAGCTGTATAAAGACAATGATCTGGCCACCACCATCCGACTGCATAGATTGCAATGAGCAGGACACAACATAAGGATTGAAGGCAACCGAATACCTAGGAAGGTACTGTTTAGTCAAATCGAGGGTAGAAGGCCTGTCGGAAGACCCAAGCATCGCTGGATTGACTCAGTGGCGAGGGATGCTGGATACTCTAGGCTGCTTAAAATAAAACTATGGACATCGATCGCCAACGACAGGGGAAAAATGGAGGCGGATGATTATGGAGGCTAAGGTTCAACCGCGAACTGTGACACCATAGGAGAAGATGAAGGACACAGGTGTGTGGGTAGGCTCTGGAAGATTTGGCTGGAGAATCTTTAAGGGCGGTACATGCAACACTTTGCCTATACCGTGTTGTATAGATGGTGATGGTAATAAAAATGCTAATTGTTTCATTCCCTCAGGTGTAGGATTCTGAATCCTCTCTGGATTCGGCACATCTTATTACGTAACAATATAAAAAAGTCGAAATAAAAAAAAAAAGCTACGAGGAAAAATCTTCAAACGTTGTTCGGAATTTAGGCTTGTGAGCGTGTGTGCAAGTTATCCGTATACTTACGAGAGCGCAGAGCCGAGCTCATACGTTACATCTGTAAGACAATGTCAAGTATTTTAATAATGAACAGTGGCAGGATGTAACGCGTTTACATGATTGCTTCTGAATGGAAGCTGGCAAACATTCCTCGCGCCCAAACATTCCTCCATTATTAACGCATAACATAGCAACTTAATACGTACGTATTGTACCACTGTGTTATTACATACGTTTCTGAATACGAAAACATCGATTACACACACACATTCAAAGCGCATCGTGTGTCTGCTGATATTATACACATTCAGCGGAATTTCATTTCATTATCTTCCTTACTGTTTTATAATAAATCAGTGACTCGAGGAAGGAAGGAGGGTCGTTTCTTGTCAGAACACTGTGTTGCTATTATATTTAGAAGCGTTCATTCTATTTCCGCTTTATAGACGACCTATGGTTACTTTTTAATCTTTTATTGTTATATTCTTGTGCACTTCTTAGTTTTAATTCATAACTTTGTACGATTTTATTATTATTATATGTAAATCTGAATCACGTTCATCAGCAATTAGAGAAGTAGTTTTAGTTTTGAAACGTGGTGTGGCGTGGGTACATAACACCTGCTGACGGTTGTGATAGGCCTAAAGCGACGTAAAAATTAATGCGAATTTTTTCTTATACGAAGTGTTCTTTTTAGAACGTTTTCTATCAATCGCTGGGTGAAGAAGAGAGTCCCGGTTCAACTGGATCTGACTCTCGTTATACTTACACAGAGTAAATCAGAACACAAATAAACGAATTAAAAATAATAAAGACAAACAGAGAAACACAAAACTAAATGAACAAAACACAAATAGGTACGTAGTATCTGCTGCATGTCAGTTCCGAAAACGAGCATAGCTGCTAACTGAGCGTTTTGCCGGTTTATACAGCGGCAACACATTGGGTGGACGAGTGTGTGTGTCACTCCCCATATGGTACCTCTGCCTCCGCAACATTTTTATGTCACTGATTCTGTACCTCCTTATCATTTTTAATTCCTGCCTACCGTGTTAAGTTAGGGATTTCTCCCATTTTTCTCACTTCAATTTCTATTGCAGAACTCAGAAGAAAGTTCTGTAAATTTAGCCATTTTCAAGACAGTCCAAAGCAATGAATTTGTTTCTCTTCTATGCAACTTATAACCGCCGTTTGAATATTTTTTAAAAATAATACACGTATTGACTTTATATATTATTTCTTTATAAGTAAAACCTCGATTTTCTTGCTGGATTCTTGTATAATATATTATACTATTATAAAACAATTTAGGTTAAATTAAAACGACAAAAGTAAGAACATTGTATATACAGAAGTAATTATAATTTGATAATATACATAATATGTATTATCACTTTATATACTATTCCAACAACAAAAATTAACGGGACTACACAATACATGTGTACAGTAAGTATGTAAACAAATTTATTTTAAAGAAAAAGATCTTTCATACTCTGTGACTTCAATTTCATTACTTTAAAAACAGACACTTAACATATCCCGATTGTCGTTCATAATAAAGAGAATATTTCTTTATAAATCTCCTTGTATTTTCATAGAAAAGGTTGTATCAAATACAAAAAATTAATAACTATAATTTATAGTGGTGTGTTATACTTTAAAATCTAAAAATCAAAGTACGGTTAAAATTAAAATAAATCAACACAAATTGTATTCATTTCCTAAATTATTTATTTTATTAAACCATTTGTGTTTTTCCAATACATATTACAATGTATACAAAATTATACATAGGGCTATAGTATACTACAGAATTGTATAAACAAATATTTTGTTGAATATGTTGTTCCTTACAAAAGTGAAGATATATCATGTCTTAATACTGATCTCTCAATAACTGACCTTATCGTAAAATATATACGGATATTAAACGCAATTAAAACTATGGTAAAATTTTGAATAAATTTACAGACTGTATTCATTAAGATATTTATTTCATTAAAATTATTTATTGTATATCATAATACACATAAGAGTGCATAAAGTCTGGTTAAAGATAACGTTTGTTCTCCATTAAGTAATGCTCAAGTTTCTAAAGTTCAAAATATCATAATCGCCTTAATCAAAACATCAGAGCAGGTTATTGTGTGTATGAGGGTCCAACGTGGGCAAAGACTTTCAACATTCACTATGGAGCGTTGCTCAGAGTAAAGCTGCGAATCTACAGTGTACGTATCACAGAACAGATAACCGCGGAAAAGAAGGATCGCTCCAGAGTCGCTCGTATGAACCCTGAGCACTTGCAGAGGGTCCACTCCCTAAAGACGAACGTCTGTCTGATTGTATACACGTGCAGTTACACTGGCCAGCGATCCACAGGAAGCGAATGTCCGTCCACGCTGGACACCATTTCCGCTTGCACGCGTGGATGTCGTTGTATGGATTGCGGAAATTTCATTTAAAATACGTCCAAACACAAGCAAATAAACGTGAGTTAGGCCAGAAATAACGCGACTGTGTGTATGTGTATGTGTTCTGCCTGCCTTTTGATACCGGTAATCATAATAATAAAACTTTGGAAACGTAAACATTAAATAATGGAGATGATATACTTGCTAGCCAGGAACTTCATCTTCACGCGTAATGTAAATTTAGTTTAATCGCCTAGTAACGGATTTACTTTATTTTTAACAATTACCATTGTTTAACCCAGTTTAAATGTATTTTTATTTAAATTGATCAGGTTATTCTTCCGAGATGACCGATATTTCTCGTTCTACGTGTGAAAACCAGAATATAATATTATATTAATGTGCTAATTTTTTTAACATTGCTGTTAGTTATAAGACCGCAATAATTGAAGATTAATTTTTTAAACCGCATTCAAAACAAATTCGTTGCCATGGTAACCATAAATCTAATTTGCTACATATTCCCAGACATTACACAAATTTACTAACTTATTTTATACTAGGAAAAATATATTTCTATACCTTGACGCCCTACTGACGCTTCCCTCCATCTTAGGCGTCCTGCACTACACGACCCCGTCTTGGCTGTCCTTTTGAAAAATTTTTACTCTGGCACACCCATCAGCCTCTTCCATCACTCATTTGGGTCTGCACACTACATTAACACACAAATACACGTCCACGAACTACTCTTTCTCCTGAGTGCCTCCGCTTCTCCGCCTTCGGCCAACTCTGGCGTGCAACTGCTCACATCTTTCCATACGGCTGAAGGGAGCTTGCCCCAGGTGAGCATAAGACTTGTCCTTCGAGACAAGTTTAAAAAAAAAAGTGGGGGAGTATAAAACGCGTCTACCCACGTTGTGCGCACAGGCTCGGCATTTTTCAATCCTGTTCCAAAATTCACTTTCTTAACTTACCCGCCATCATTAATAATATCTATAACGAAAAACAAATAATTGCTACATTACTGTATACCTACTTTTCGCCTGCCCGGTAAAATTGGCCTCAACTGAGCTAAAACACTGTTGAATACACATTGTAATGACCTTTAATTCGAACAGTGAAAACACTTATTGTTCGCATATTTATTTGATAACGTAATAAATCTCTGAATCAAACATTTACATAGTAACGTTATTTTAACGTAGTATTCTCTGACAAAAAAACGTTTACGTAACTGACATAACTTATTGGAAAGAAAACTAAAAGAATTAAAATAAAAAAGTTGAATGCACGTTAGAGTTATACGTATTAGATTATACAAATTATACATATTAGGTTATACGTATGAAACTAGACAAAAAATTCACGAAAAAAGACCTGGTTTGGAGAAGAAAAAAATCATTTTTCACCAAGACAATACACCTGCCCACAAAAGTGTTTTGGCAATGGGAAAATTAAGAGATATCCCCTATGAATTGTTGGAATATCCTCCCTTTTTTCAGATTTGGCTCCCTCAGACTTCAGTCTTTTTCCAAAACTCAAAACTCTTTCTCGCTGTTCAGAATTTTTCATCGGATCAAGAGGTGATTTCAGCTGTAGAGGGGCATTTTGTATACCTTACAGAAAACCACCTCAGGGATGGGATAGTGGCATTGGAACATCTCTGGAATAAATGTGTTATGCTAAAAGGAGATTATGTTGAAAAATAAAAATATTTTTGAAATTTGAAATTTATTTTTTCAGCGTTAAGCCAAGTACTCTTCAGACCGCCCTCGTAATGTATAATCATCATGCCCACATCATAATTTGATTGTATTTGTATCATCCATGCTTGTTTCGTTTTTATGAAATGTTTATGAGTAATGTACATGGTATACTATTATATAAATTACATTATGTATAGGTGGGTAATATATTTTATTATAAAAAATATATATAGTTTTATAAAAAAAATTTTCAAGAACGAAAACGTTAAATTTTCACTAGACTTTATGAATATTACAGCAAATATTCAACCAAAAGTTGATTACACAAGGAAGTAAGGAGCTAAGACCTGTATCCGCATTAAACAAAAAAGTGTAGTAGGGGTGGGACAGGGTAATCAACGCTTTCAGAGAATACAACTTGAGCTTAGCATATTAACGGTTAATAGAGCAATACAAGGCTTCCTCGAGTTTAGCAACGAAAGCAGAGAGCGGGCACAGTTTCCAGCTACGCGAGAAAAAAATTTAATCAGAATTGTTACTCGTTACAGCGTCTGCGAAAACTGACTACCCCGCCTTTCCCCTTACCGCGTACACACGCGAAACTTGTATTATAATTTTTCATCTTAATAATAATAAAGAATTTAATTAAATTTAAATAAGTGTTTTTTTATTTAACATTCTTTGTTGTGAATCTATTAGCCTAATTTAAGCGATAACAGCTAGGAAATTTACAGATTATTATTTTTTCCTGACGTTGTTGTAAGTTAGTTAAGTCAACAGCTGTTAATATACCATCTTTTTGTTTACAGCAATTATTCGATTCATTCAGAAATTAGTTGACTGAGTAATAAAGTAACATTTAGTTTAAAGATCCATCATTTAAAAAACTCAATTCGTTTTAGAGCATGTAGCTGATAAGAAAATAATTATATAAAATAAATAATAATTATTATATAAGAATATAAAATGAAAACATTAAATATTTTAATAAACAGCTGACTACGTAAACATTACAACAATTCATAATTTAAATCGAAATAAAATCGATTATAAAATAAATGATGAAAGACATTACGTACAGTAAACACTAGTGTGAACAGTAAATAATGTGGTATTACATTGTTGGATTGCGTGTAGTTAAAATTGGAAACGACTACTCGCAGATTGTCTGCCATCCCGGCGTAATATCATCATTGATTGTTTCAAGATGTAAAAAAGCAAAGTTTTAGTCGTAGTGTGTTAAGCCTGTTTCACACGGACTAGACTCGCATGTGGTATCTGGAATCGCAATCTGTGGTGCCATCAACTCAGAGCCAGTAAACAAATTGCTTTATATGGTGGTAGTACAGTTTCTGTGGTACCACACACTTTATTACCACAATCGCACACTTGCGAGCGTGGTTCGCGTGCTCTATAAAGTGTGACAAGGAAGTTTGCGATCAAACACTTGTTTGAATTTGTTTAGTTCTGTTTCAGTACCTGTTTAATCGTACATAACGATTTATGTTGTACATAAATTTTGTATTAATAATTATTAGTATGTTAATGATACAGAAAACAGAAGACCAGTTACAGCGGGAGATATTTACGTTCAATAGCATCATACAAGGCTATGGGCTACAGATCTCTGCTACAAAATCTAAAACGACAGCATTTCAGGGCAGGTATCCTATAAGAACTAAGATAGTCGTGAATAATCAGATTTTGGATCAGGTTAGTCATTTTAATTTACTGGGTTGTAATATCTCATATTGAACTGATATTGATTGGGATAGTAATCTAACAAAATTTAGACGCATCTGTGGAACGACTCATAGGTACCTGAAAAATAAATCACGGAAGGACACCCGAATGAAATTTTATAAACTGTGGCTGTCTCCACATTCGTGTATGCTAGTGAGACACGGACTCTTGGTAAAAGGGACGTGCAGAGGATTCAGGGAGCCGAAATGAAATTCCTAAGAGGGACGCAAGATTGTTCTCTCTTGATCGGAGAAGGAACAAGGATATTAGACTCTATTTAAACATTATGTCATGCCACCAGAAGATTGAAAACTACAGAAAGAGATGGTGTGAACACTTGAATTGCATGCCTGATATCCGTCTACCTGTGGCTACCTTGGGTTATCACCCTACTGGGAAGAGAGATGTCGGTAGACCAAGGAGGAGATGGGTTCCGGAACAGGTCTAAGGCCTACTCTTTGAAGTGGGTGATGATAATTATTAGTACTTATATTAATTGTTAATTAAATGAATTTTGAATGGGATATTTAATATACTTTTGTCTACACAAAGGATGTGAAAAATTGTGTAGAAAAATTATAGCCTTCATACACGAAAAGGGAATAGTCGCAAAACATGAGATTTTACTTACCTTAGCGTGATGGTTGACTCTGCTGATATACTGCTATATAATATTAACAGTTCACTAAAAGATGTCTTTGATATTATGTGTACGTGCAGGATTTTTCTGGATCATTACACAATTCAGAATGATAAAAAAACTGACTACTAAGATGGCAAAAGCTCAAAATTCGATAAACGCCGAACGGCGCATTTTAATGACGTATTACGGCGTAACATAGTTAAACAAAATGAAGACCCCCCCCCCTGTTCTTCCATATTCAGAACAAATAGAAACAACTGTCAGCAAACGGTGCACTCCTGGGTTGTCTGGCTGCCTCTGTCGTGCGTTTTGGTCTGCGCTGTGTAGAAGTACTCGTGTGACTGTAGGACTGACAACTAGCTTGTGGGTCCAAGAAATCACGTGCCATTGTGATCCATGTGAAACCGATCTTACAGTTCCATACTACCATGGCGCGATTGACACGAATCGAGTTGCGTTTTGTGTACTCAACACGTGTTGTTGAGTTTAGAACGGGTATTTGTGAAGGATTTCCTCTTTGAAAAAGAAACTATGACTATAACTACTACTACTACTGTAAAGGGATTACTACTACTAACTTGTAACTAGGGAAAGCAATTCTGTACCGCTTGATTCTACGCGATGATCTGCCGACATTTCAAAACGTCCTGTTTCATAAATGATGAATAGATTGAAATGAAAAAGTATCAGTATGTTCAGAAAGATTAAACGTGTTTAGCCCGGTCGTCCACTGGAACCGTAGTCGGGCGACTAACTGGTCGGACGTTTACTGCCGACCAGCAGTCGGCCGACCGAGCTTCGTCCACTGCAAGCGATTATCAGACATGTTCTCAGTTATCATTTTGTACTCTGTAGTGCTCCTTGTTATCGAAAATTGAAAATATATCTGTGGTTAACGTGACACTCGCAATGGATGTGCGTGATATGTATTTTTTGGATAATCCATACTTCATGAGGAGAAGGAATTCTCAAAAGAGGATATACTAGGTAGACCCCACATTGAATAGAAGGAGTCGGCTGGGCGAGTTCCACCATTTACACGAACAGCTACAAAAAGACAACTCTAAATTTTCCGAATGAGTTTGTGGACATTTCAGTATATTTTAAATGCCACTCAGCCATCAGTTACAAAATGGTCAAATTTTAGACTAGGAGAGGAGTAGAGCTTTCCTAATTTCCGGTATTCTTTTATGATGACCCTGTATTTTCTACTGTGATTTTCTAGCGTTACTCTAAAATTTACAATTGATTTCTGTGTATACCAGGTATAGCCAATGCAATAATCCGAATGTAAATTACTTATAGGCGTAGGTCTACCTAAAGAAATTACAGGTCTATCAAAATTCTATTTTTGCACTTTGCTTTGGTCTCTTCTAACAGACAATATATTGCAACTCACTTTCCGCAACTGCTTTCACAATTACGGATTGGGAATAGCAAAGACTGTTGTGATGAGATGGGGCAAATTAGAAGGTCATGCGTAATTTGACGACTACGTCAACGTTGACGAAAATGTTGTTACCACGGAAGCCATGATCATATTGGAAATTGCTGATGGCATTCAGCAGGAAGTGGACAAAGAAGAAGAAGAAGAAGAAGAAGAAGAAGAAGAAGAAGAAGAAGAAGAAGAAGAAGAAGAAGAAGAAGAAGAAGAAGAAGAAGAAGAAGGAGAAGAAGAAGAAGAAGAAGAAGATGATGATGATGATGAAGACGACGACGACGACAAAGAACCCAATTAAACCCCCGTGTATTTTTAGTGATTCATTCATGCTCTAGACACTATTAAACTGTTTACAACGCGCATGACGTGTATGCGACGGAACTCATGCTCGCGTTCCCTAGGTTCCAAGAAATTACGATGACACAGTTGTCAATATTTGAATACATAGTTTATTCTGTAGCCGCGGAAAAGAAAAAACAGGGGAGGATAACGGATTTTGGGGGGAAACGATTAATTATATCTATGTAGTTTTGTCTCTATAAATATGTATATATATGTTGTGTGTTATAAGTTATTATTTTATTATTCCAAATTGTAAATTATATACGTAATTTCTATTCAGTACTACACCATGTAATTATACTATTTGTGTTCTATTTCACTTATACGTTTTTCACACTTATACATTTTTTCTTTAAATTCCCCTGAGAAACCTATAAATTTTATACGTATAAATTTAATTTTACAGTAGTAGTAGTAGTAGTAGTAGTAGTAGTAGTAGTAGCAGCAGCAGTAGCAGCAGCAGTAGTAGCAATAGTAGTAGTAGTAGTAGTAGCAGTAGTAGTAGTAGCAGTAGTAGCAATAGTAGTAGTAGTAGTAGTAGTAGTAGTAGCAGTAGTAGTAGTAGTAGTAGTAGTAGTAGTAGTAGTAGTAGTAGTAGTAGTAGTAGTAGTAGAAGTAGTAGTAGTAATAGTAGTGTCCTTAATTTCTCCGTTGCGACACAATTTTCTAGCCTGAAACAAATGTAAATTTTATTCAGACTTTTTAAAAGGAAAAGTAGCAATAGTAGTAGTAGTAGTAGTAGCAGCAGTAGTAGTAGTAGCAGTAGTAGCAATAGTAGTAGTAGTAGTAGTAGCAGTAGCAGTAGTAGTAGTAGTAGTAGTAGTAGTAGTAGTAGTAGTAGTAGTAGTAGAAGTAGTAGTAGTAATAGTAGTGTCCTTAATTTCTCCGTTGCGACACAATTTTCTAGCCTGAAACAAATGTAAATTTTATTCAGACTTTTTAAAAGGAAAAGTCGTTTCAGTAAATTTTATTCCATACAATACTCACAATTTTATTTAGAATACTGTTAATCACCACTAACTTACGCTAAGTGTTAATAATTTACATCGACATTAACACTTACACTTATAAACGACCCGTTAGTGTGCGCGGAGTAATTAATAGGTTTTTTAAACTGTTGTTTCGTCCGTCCTTTCATTCCCTCACAGTAAACGAAACCTTTAACCTTCCCATCCCTCTGTTGAGTACTGGTCATTAACTACCCCCGGTCTCTCTATTCAGTGTTGTTTGAATAATTACTACAGTCTTTACAGCAAACGTACGAAGACGTAATTTTTTGTCTTGAACGGCTTAATTCACTGTTCTGTATTCAGCGGAGACTGTGTGCTTTTTCAGTTTTCAGTGCGGCTCCATTATAAGCTGCATGGTGAATAGATCGTGACTGCTAGCATTCTGTTCGCACTAACGCGTGCATATTGCTACAAATCTAATATCGTGTGTCTTCAATTAAGCCCCAAGTTGCTGGTGCCAATTTGTTACAAATCTTTTATTTACGAGTTAAAAGCCACACGTTGGTTGCGGCAATTTGTTACAGATATCTTATAGTACGGGTTGGAAGCCACACGTTGGTTGCAGCAATTTGAGAATTTTAGTAATTTTAAGGCTTATTATGTTGTCAGGGTAATGTTGGTTGAGCGCCAATTTGCAATCATATGTTGCAAATAAAATGTATTGGTTAATCGGTAAGCAATATTACATATACCACAAGGGTTTCTTTTTCCTTCTAATTTTTATTTTCTTTAATATCTTTTATTTAATATAATACTACGATTACTAATTCTCAGTAAGGCAGATTCAAATCTTGTGCCATACTTTTCTTGTCGAGAGTGTTACCAACCTATGCCAGTTGATGAAAAAATTAACATTCGATTCGATGTTATACATAATATCATATACATAAAACTATCAACTAAGGAAAGAAAAGAAAACCTTTTATGTGGCGTTATTTAACTCAAATCCTTTATTTCTACTTGTAATTTTATACAAACCACTATGTTGTCTTTGTATAAGACAACCTGAGGTTGGTAAATGACCTGAAGATGGCTTGACTGCCGAAAGCGCTCGTCAATACCAAAGACAACATAGTGGTTTGTATAAAATTACTAGTAGAAATATGTTAGACCACTAACACTCCAATATAACAATAAATCAAATCCTTTATTCTCCGCATTAAATATTGGTAAAAGAAAAATATAATTATTAACAAAGTCTTGTCGGCTGTTCTTTAAATTTGCTCAGAATGGCAGCAGTTACTCCCACCTCTCAGGGTATAAAATATTTGCGTTTTAATAATTAATAAATAATATACAATTAAAACAGTTTTACGTTAGATCCTTTTGGCTACGATATAAACTACAATTATCTTCGGAAAAGTACCAAAATACCTGGACTTAGAATTAAATACAGTGTATCTTAACAAGAGTTTATTACTAACTTTACAATGTTCAGTGTCTTTAGGTTATGTTGAACTACGTATTTTCAATGTTTAATACACTTTAAATGGTCATATTACCATACATTAATAGTTTTTACGATGAAAATAAGACTGTTTATTAATTATTTTCTCAGTGAAAGTTAAAATATAATTTTAATCAAAAAGTGTAAACAGTTTCTTCAGTTTAGTTATTAGCAAAAATACTTCCCTTCCTGGATACGTTGAATTTATTTCTTTATATGTTAATCGGCTTCCTTCTTTCGAATAATGGTTTACTTCTTTCTTCTAAACATTCGATCTTTTTAAAATGATTTAACTTTAATTATCTTCACTGTTATTACACTCGAAATATTTTAGATTGGTTTCTCGTTTTTTTATATCATCCTTTCTCGTTCAGTTCTAATAATGGATTCCTTAATTATTTTTATAACATGTCTGTTGCTAAGGCCTATAACGTAGCTTTCATTGGTTTAAACTGTATCATCTTGAGTTACTATGGTTCTCTCTGAGCCTCAAAATAAACAAAGTTTAACATCTTACATACAATTTTCTCAAAATTGTTATAACTTTTTTATATGATCTTTGATCTTCAAGATACTAGTCTCTTTGAATTTCTGATGGAACACTGATTGTTTTGATATCACTTCTGATTAGTTTCCATTCCATATTTCCAGAGTTACTAGTTGACACTTTTAACTATTTGTACAAAATTATTTATAATTAGTTCTTTTTTATACCCTTCACTTTACTAAAACTATTAGATACAATCAGTAATAACTTAGTTCAATATGACATTAATTATTCTAGTTTTACTATAAACTCTTTTCCAAATTCCTTAACTATCATTAACATTTGTTTAAATAATATTACAGCCTATATTATCAATCAACATCAAACAATTAATTACTAACAGCTATTATGAAACATATTGCAATTCTTATTAAACTTATGGATCCATTCCAGTTTTTACAAACATAAGAAAACTGGTATTCACATGATAAGTAGTCCCCAAAACATTGTCCTCCTTACTTACTTACTTACTTACTAACTTTAATATCTCAAAACATAATTATTCTAACATTCTTTACTATTAGCTACTTCCATTATAAACATATCACAACTCTTATTGAACTTATGAGTTAATCTCAACTTTCACACACATAGTGGGATAAGTATTAACATGGTAAGTATTTACAAAACATTGTCCTTCTAGTCTTACTAACTTTAGTAGTTCAAAACATAATTATTAAAACATTATTTATTATTAATCATTATTATAAAACTTATAATTAGTAGTCATTTAAGCAGGCTATTTTATGTTTTCAGGTACTTTCCTAGGGTTTGTAATTTCTTTACTTAGGCAATCATACAACAAGATGATGGGAAAAATATCATGTAACAATATATAAGCCATAAAGTAATAGACGAAATCAAGAGTTAATTTCTTTATCATTATAATATCATAACACTAAAAAAAACGACTTTCATAGGTGAGGACTGCGTTGAAAACATTTGTAGTCAATTTCTCTGGTTAAACTCGTTAATTATCATCTCCACCTCAACTGAAAATTTAATAAACAATCTTGTATCATCTAGAATTTAAGATTTCTAATGTGTATTTTGTCTAATTTTGTTGTCCTCTTACTCAGTTCGGCTGAACACACTTTCCAATAATATGAGTACAATTTTCGTCAAAAGGCTACCTCCTTCCACATTTTCTTTATTACTGACATTTTGTTCGATACCTTGTACAGTCTGAGTTGAGTTGAGCTGTTGAGTATTTGTACTATTAGGATCATGACATGGACTGCGATCTTAAAACAGTAGAATAGATTAATAAAACCCCAGAGAAATCGATAACCTGCCTTTTTATTAACACTTCTATAAAAGAGTGACACTGGTATTTCAATAGGTCTAGTTACACAGGTATCTAATGCGAACTAAACGTAACAAATGATAGAAGTCACTAAGTTAACTTAATTGTAATGTAGCAACACAAATAAACATTTAAATATTTAACACCTTTTAATACAGTTCTCTAATCGCTTGTAAAACACTTCTGAAGAACTGAACTCCCATAAATGCATCGAATATTTTGTAGTCGACGACAAATTAAATGAAATTGTAAACGCCGAGAAGGATTAGGATTGTTTACTAGGCGTTAATCTCTTCTTAATCTCCGGAGATTTCCAGTTATTGACACAGACTGTGCTTGTGTGACAGATTCTTCAAATGTACACAAACTCTTTACGCCGCGTCGTCATAAAAAATATTTAAACGGGATCTGCAAATGTTCCTTTCTCATCCTTAAAGCCTTTACTGCTGCTTAAAGCAGCAGTTTTACTTGATCAAACACTTTCTCGTAATATACAAAGATTTTTAAATCATACAAACACTTGATAAGTTTCACGGTTTATTCTTTACCTCTGACAATTGTTTCAGCCTATTAAGCTATTTTCAAAGAAATTTACCAAGTGTTTGTATGTTTTTAAAAACCTTTGCAGTAATATGTTTCACCAATGCCCAACGAGTCATCAACTCGTAATATAATTAGTTACAATGCAGCGTCCGCAAAATTCAGTTACTATTTGAAGGGAATACACTGCTTTGTAGTAGACGGTGCTAATATCCTACTAGATTAGGTGACTGTTCATATCTATGAATAAAAATATTGCTGGAAACTGTATACAGAAATCTCAGCACTAAAATTAGTCTGTAGTTTCTAAAATTATGCCTCTCCGTTTTGTTTGACTATTAGAACCACTAGTATTTTCCACTCTGATTATATATTTTCCACTTTAACAAATTAATTAAAAGTACCTTATTTAAGCACTTTGGTACTTGTAATTCCTCCATAGAGTAGCATTTCTATTGTGTCATTCGGGGATTTCTCTTTCTTCGTATAATTCAAAACTATGAACAATTCTTTAAGTAAAATTTTTAAAATATCATATTTCTGTATCATTTTATTTCGAAATTCAGTGAAATAGTATTTTTGAAATACTACTGTTCAGATAAACCAGAGACTTAAGTAACATTTAATATTAAGCAATAGGTTATTTTATTAAAAAAAAAAGAATAATACTACTATTGAAATGGAGCCTAAATTGTTATAAAAACTTAGGATGTAGGCTAATCTATGTGTAAAAAGATAAAGCAGTTTATTACATTTATTACACTAAATAAATAATAAATAAATTGACACAGTATCAATAATAAATATACATTAAATAAAGAATCATAGGATGACATAAAACAATATGAACTAAATTTTTTTTAATTTTTAAATAAGCATACAAAAAATATATGAGAAGTAGATATATGAGCCTGTAGTTTCTTGACGTGAATTTATATAGTTGACTTAATAAATACTTCCAATACATTTTTAAACTTTAACTTCCTGAGGTACTTCCCAATCACCGTCTGTCTATACTCTAGATCACGCCTTGCAGTTTGCTGAAACCGTCGGTACGAAGCGTCTGGAACTGCTGACAATCTTCTGTGCTAATCTTCCATGAACTATCGATGATTAAGATTATATTACTCAGAACCTTGGACAAGTATATAATAAGAGTACCAGCGTCAAAACTGCAGAAAAATCCATGCAAACAACTTTAAGTGCAGATACGCATTAAGCCGCCGGCGTGCAGTAAGGAGGCAAAGCTGTACTGGACCTCAGCGCAGCTTATATAAGCCATAGCAGCCGGGTTGTCAGTTCCCCCACAATTCCCATACCATCTGGCTGAAGGGGGCTTGCCCCAGACCAGCCCTAGTCCGGCCCAATCCCGGACCGGACTCAAACAACCCAAAAAAGTTGTCAGTTCAGTTACTTGAGCGATTTTCGCTAGTGCGGATTGAGTGTTTGTCGAAGTGAAGAATTATTGTGTTTATAATTGTGCAAGACTCCTCTATTAATAGACATTATTATTGCGTCTGAACAATTTTTATTTGATTTGTTGTAACAGACTATCTTGTTGATTGCAAACTGTTTAACTATGATAAATAAAGCTGGTGATAAGTGACGTAAAAAAAATCATCTCACTCA
This sequence comes from Magicicada septendecula, assembly GCA_034769895.1. Taxonomy (NCBI): domain Eukaryota; kingdom Metazoa; phylum Arthropoda; class Insecta; order Hemiptera; family Cicadidae; genus Magicicada; species Magicicada septendecula. The sequence continues at coordinate 86,529,203 of CM068368.1, forward strand.
CCTGAATTCAGAGTTCTCCAATTGGCTAAACGTGTTTGAAAATTCTTTTTCGCTTTACTGATATTAATAAACGTGCCACGTTCTGTCTTAAACTGAATTCACTGTGTATGCCTTTTACGATAGAATTTTACTAGACGTTTTACGATCTGAACAAAACTTTACAGAAACTGCACACTTACTTATTACGACTCTAAACAGTGAACTTGTACGCTATGTTCCACTGACCACTTTATACACGAAAACAAATCTCGTACGTTCTTACGTGAATATGTGAATACATGTGACAGTGAATTACGTCAATACATCAGTACTTGTTAAGAAACCTTACTTTTTACCAAAAAAAAATTATATAAAATTAAAAAAAATTATTTTCTCTTCAGATGTGTGCAGAGCAGTTAAATCGTGTTTTTAACTACTATATTTCAATAACATTGTTATACACTTTATTACACTGTAACTAACATTGTTACTACACTTCAATTTTATATGAGCTAGATAGATGAGCTATTAAAGCATTAGGGCATTGTAAGATTTGTAAAGTCTCAACGAATACAATGGCTAGGTCGCTTAGAGAGGATGGATGATTAGCATATACCAAAGAAAATCCTGAGAGCGCAAGACCTAGGGTAAGATGTTTGGATGATGTGCACGAAGATCTAAGAAGAATGGATGTGAGGGGTTACACTGAGAAGGCAATGAATAAGAGACATTGGAGAAGATGCGTGTTGGAAGACGAACGTTGGACTGTAGTGCTAAAGAATAAGAAGAAGACATATCAGTAACATTGTTATACACTTCACTTCAGTGTAGCTAACATTGTTACTGCACATCAATTTTAAATTTTTATATTTTAATAAAATAATAAAACAAATAAGGTGGGAAGTAGGCAACGTAGTAGATAAAATGTTTAAGAAAAATGTGTGTAACTCAAGAAATGAACAAAAAATTAGATCGACCGTAATTAAACTAAAAGACAAAATAAAAAAGAATGATATAGTTACGAAGAGAAAGAAAGGAAATACAATGGTGCTACTAAAAAAGGATGAATACATAAAGAAAACGGAAGCATTATAAGTGAAGGACCATACGAAGAAATCAGTGATTTTGAAAACAGTAAATGATGAAACAACTAGCATTTATAAAAAAAAAAAAAAATTTTTAATGGAATCGGAAAAATTTTTCTATAGTAGTGTGCAACAGTGTTAATTCTGTTTATTATTTTAATGTAGGACTATATATTTTTTGGTCTAAATAATTACTGGCAATCTCCATCATCACGTTCTGAATGTGTGATACTAAATTAACAAATCAATTAGTTCTGAACACAGACATTCGGAGCTACATTACTGTACAAATTTGACAATACTGTAGAACGTGATTAAAAATCGACTCCATTTAGAAGTGACTACCTATTGACGTGCGTCTTTAATCAGCAAACCTGGTTTTCCGTTCCAATATATAATACTTTATCACAGTATACTCAGAAGTAGAAAAACAGAACAGGGAGGAAAGCGGCCAGCCGTTTTCGCATTTCACGGTCTGTTGGCTGGCATGAATATAAACTTTGTTATTTGTAAAACTGGCGTGACGCTAAGGCAAGACAAAATATTGGAATGACAGGTAAAGTGAATGATTTATGAGTGAAATTTATATACGTATGTGACATGTCAAATGTGACAGGATAAGACAGCAATAACTGAGCGCAGAAACGGGAACAGTACATATGACGTAACGTATACGTCAAATAAAGATAAAAAATGTCCTTGTCTGTGGGAGAAGATAGTGAGGAGCGTTCTCAGTTCACACAATAAGCTAGGAGGGAAAAAGTACATCTTTAATCGTAATCGTAAATGATAGTTATCATTTTTTTTCTATTTGTATCGGCCATCTGAAGACCACATGCCAATTCCAATTCTTTATTCCTTGTTCTTTTCTTTTTCTCTAATATTCTTTCATCTTTTCACTACGTCTCTTCTTCCTGTCTTCAGTCCACTTTGGACCTGCGTTTTTCTCTCCTACCCTACCCTGGACTCCTTCCATTTTAACACATTTGCCCGAAAAACGTCTCTTTTAATTCCTTCTTCTACGTTTATATTATTTTTCCCTAAATCCTGTTTGACTTCTTTAATCCAACTTGATAGTAAAATTATTATTTTATTATCATTTTATTATAACTGTTTTTTAACGAGACAACTTGGCGCCGTAAGAAGTGACTGTTACCTAAAATAATGAATTTGGTAAAAATCTTAATACACTGAAAAATTGTAGTAATATTTAAAAATAAAAACGTTCTCAATAAAACAGATAAATTTTCGTGGGAAAACTACATCAAATGTTGTGAATGAAACAATGATGTAGTTGTAATCATCATCAAAACGGCTTCACAGCTGAGTATGAAATCTTTTTTAGTTCTTCTGACTAATAAAGACGAGTGGGATAAATGAATCAGTTCACCCTACTCTTCCCTTTCCGTCAAGCTTCGCACACTTTTTTCAACTACTTTTCCCCTCATTCATTCTCTCATTCCGCCCTGTCAGTTTCGTAACATTCAAGTATTTTTGACCACTACCATATAATTTATAACGTGTGTGTAAACGTAAATGCCTGTATGTGAATCACACTATGAATCACAGTATAAATTTATAAAGTATAATTGTAAATGTTTTCTTCATTAATAGGTCTATACTATTTCAATCACTACCATTATCAGTAAACAATATATTAACGGTTAAAAATAGATTATTTTCTAAAATAACAACTAACTAAAAAGTTATATAAAAAATTCAATTATTAGAATCGACATCTAATTAGTCAAAGGAATATAGCCTTTTGTATTTGTATTTTGCGGTAGTTCTTTTCTTATTGACTCCGTTATACATAAAAATATCCTTTTGGATAATAAGCATGTTACGAGGCACGAAAGAGAATCCAGTAAACCAATTTCTGTATTAATTTTCAAAACAACACACGCAAAAATAATCATACCAACACTGAGTCAGAAGATCAGAGAGTACGAAGCGTTTGAGCCTCCGAGGTTTATCTGTACCCTCCACATTCACCTGGCCGTTAGTCTGTTTGAAGAACATTGATACGTACTCCATATTTGCGATTGTGTCTTGTAGTCAGTTTGCAAACTTTTGGCACAGAGAAGTCACTATGCGGACATGTTTTGTTCGAACATAACGAGGAGCGTTGACCAAGGCATGGAGCACTTTATGTTGGAAACAGAGAATTTTAAAATTTTGAGATACTGGCAGAACCCCCACAGTTGTCCATTTGAGCTTCAAAACGGCGTTGTATAGCAGCATTTTGTTGTCAACTGTTAACCGTAAGTTATGGCCTTACAGCTTACTGAGTTCCACACCAAGTTACTTCCGTGTGGAGATAACATTGTACGGAAAAATACATGTACTGTGTCAGTTATGTACAGACCAGCGAGATACACATGAGCAATACCGTTGCAACCTATGTAAAAACTATTTACTTTAAGTGTTCAAACTTCTTATTGAAAGCATTTCATTTGTCCGTAATTGGTTCTCATACGCAGGAAATCATATAAATATGGGCGATATCGACAATATGAGACAAGAAAGTGTTATACCCTTATCTATGTGGGTTTTTATAGCGGTAACGATTTGTACATGGCACTGCTGACTCAATCGATCGAATACTTTTGTTTAGACTACTAAGGCGTTTTCTTCTAAATACTCCTGATTTACAAACAGTTTCTTACTATTTGTTTTAAATAAGGTTATGTTGAATACAATTTGTGAGTGTGTGCGTGTGTGTGTGTGTGCGCGCGCGCGCGCGCGCGATGTTTCGGCCATTACAGTTTCTTAGGAATTCTTGGATTTCGTTGTCCATGACGTGTCCGTTGATTAACTAAATATAATTATACCACTACCGACTCGGAACACAAAGTTTTTTTATTGGTAAAAACGTAAAAGTTTTACCTTGTAGCCTGAACCAGTTTTCGCTTATTATAAGCTTCGTTAGAGACTGCCACTGGGAGCGCTGTCCGTCTTGTTCTTGGCGACGATGTCGACTTTTGAAAGATCGATGTTGTGTGTGTGGGGCGTGATATGTTCGAATAATGCGTGTAATTTGAATTGTGTCTGTTCGTTTACGATGTTGTTTTTATGTGTTTTTGTGTTTTTGTATATTTCCAATTGTTCAAGAGTGTCTAGTTTTCGGCCTTTTGTGTGTACGTGTAGAATATCCATGTTATTGTCGATGTTTTCTATGAGTGGTTTGCTTCAGTGAGGTTCAGGCTATAAGGTAAAACTTTTACGTTTTTACCAATAAAAAGCTTTGTGTTCCGAGTCGGTAGTGGCATACTTATATTTAGTTAATCAACGGACACGTCATGGACAACGAAATCCAAGATTTATTTTAAGTTATTGATAATTATTTTATCAAGACAACTATTATTTTAAGTGTTCAAACTCCCTATTAAAATCATTTCATTTGTCCATAATTGGCTCTCATACTAAGGAATTCAAATAAATGTGGGCGATGTCGACGAGACGAGACAAGAAAATGTTATACTCTTATCTATGTGGGTTTTTATACAGATAACGACTTGTACATAGGCCTACTGCCACAATCGATTGAATACTTTAGTGTAGACTACTAAGGCATTTTCTTCTAAATGCTCCTGAATTACTATTTGTTTTACAGTTTCTTGCTATTGGTTTTAAATAAAGATTATGTCATTAATAAGGTTATGTTGTATACAATTTGTGTGTGTGTGTGTGTGTGTGTGTGTGTGTGTGTGTGTGTGTGTGTGTGTGTGTGTGTGTGTGTGTGTGTGTGTGTGTGTGTGTGTGTGTGTGTGTGTGTGTGTGTGTGTGTGTGTGTGTGTGTGTGTGTGTGTGTGTGTGTGTGTGTGTGTGTGTGTGTGTGTGTGTGTGTGTGTGTGTGTGTCCGTTTTATGGGCCATTATAGTTTCTTATAACCCTTCCAGTGACTTCATTTTAAACATTTTTATATCCCATATTTCTACAGAAATTGTTTTCATATTTTGAAGGAAATGACAATGATACTGTGCTCATAACAACGACTATATAGGCATTTGCGTTTCGTGGAACAAGAGTTTTACTGTTCGAGTTCTTCTACAGTAGAAGGATCGCCAGAGCAGCGAGAAACAACGCTTCAAACGGAATGTAACATTTACTATTCATGTAAGTGTTATAAACAAAAAATAAAAATAGTCTTAGAGAATGATGATTACAAAAAAGCCTCCTCAAGACACATCTTATTCAAATTTTTACATTTCATGCGTTTAAATAGATTACTAAAGTCTTACGTTTAGATCAGAGGTGAAATTTTAAGAACAATAACAGTGTGAATTTGTATAACAAAAGCTGCTGTAAAATCCGTGTATGAGTAAACTTTTGACTTGTACATAACGTATTCATCCTCATCATCATCACCACTCCAAGGACTAGGCCTTAGACCTGTCCCGGAACCCATCTCGTCCTCGGTCTACCGACATCTCTCTTCTCAGCAGGGTGATAGCCACAGGTAGACGGATATCAGTCATGCGGTTCAAGTGTTCACACCATCTGCTTCTGTGGTTTTCAATCTTCTGGCGCAATGATACAAGTTTAAATCGCACGTAATGTCCTCGTTCCTTCTCCGATCCAAGAGAGAACAACCTTACGTCCCTCTTAGGAATTTCATTTCGGCTGCCTGAATCCTCTGCACGTCCCTTTTACCAAGAGTTCATGTCCCACTAGCATACACGAATGTGGGGACACAGCCACAGTTTTATAAAATTTTATTCGGGTATCCTTCCGTGTTTTATTTTTCAAGTACCTGTGAATCGTTCCACAGATGCGTCTAAATTTTGTTAGCTTACTATCCCATCAAAATCAGTTTCATATGAGATATTATAACCCACGTAATTAAAATGACTAACCTGATCCAAAATCTGATTATTCATGACTATATTAGTTCTTATAGGATACCTGCCCTGAAATGCCATTGTTTTAGATTTTGTAGCAGAGGTCTGTAACCCATAGTCTTGTATGATGCTACTGAACGTAAATATCGCCGGCTGTAACTGGTCTTCTGTTTTCTGTCATCTGAATAAAGCAGTGAATTCACGTGAATATTTCGCTGAATGATATTTCCGAATCAACTTTAGCTGTCCATCGCCGAAGTATATCGTCCATGTAGATATTAAAAAGTGTCGGTAAAATAGGGCACTTTTGTCTCACGCCTTTATTTGTAGAAATATCTTCTGATAATATCGCTGTCTTGTAATATAAGCTCCTAAGAACTTTAATTAATTGCAAATGGAAACCCCTTCGTTCCATTATACACCAGAGTAGCGAACGTTTCACATTTTACCAAACTCAAGCGACCTAATTTTAGCTGCTCATAACAAAGAATATACGACGCTACATTCAGATGTAGTTAGCATTCATCCAGATTCTGCCAGTTTTAATAAAAATATCTGAAGGTAATTTACGTTCATAGAATTGACTTCAGAAGGATTTTGTAATTGCGGAGGTAGTTCTAAATTATCTACAAAGCTCTTTGTACAAACGGGGGTATAGATTCTTTATATTCCTGTATATATTAGGGACATCAAAGGCTAAAGTAATGCCGCTTCCTACTCCGAAGTGATCATAATGTTGTGGGGGGGGGTGAATAGAAAGCTTGAATGTTGGATTCGAGTGTTTTCATCACAGTATAAATACTTCTTCAACCACTCTCATACACGCAGATTGGCAAACCGTATATACGCCACTTCAGTGCATTGTTCCTATTATTTGTTACTTTTATTCACCGCAAACCGTAATAGTGCATCCTCGCCGCCTCCACACCGTAGTCCGGTCGCAAAGGTTTCAACATTTAGCGTCCGTCCACAGTTGTATCGTAATTATCCAGAAGCAAAATTATAGCCTTTGTCAACCCCGTGCACTCTATTGACGTAGTATCTCTTTTAGCCAAACAGTCGAATGTCTGTAAATATTAAATCGGTTAATACCGCCGCAGTCAAATACTTAACAAGAGGAAACCTTTAATGTAATAATGTGTTTTTAAAAGTATAGCACTGTTCCGACTTTGCCTTCGTGCGTCAATCAGATTGTCCTGTTAGTAAAATGATATTATCGTGTTCGATCCAGGTGGACGCAGCTTTCGTACCGCTAGTATCCATCAACGGCAAGCGTACTTTATGCTGTACTTTCAAATACCCATTAAATTAGTACAACTGACAAGATTGACAATGATACAGACGACGGCCAAAGTCAAATTGCAAATGGTGACGACAGGATTAAAACAGGGCAATGGGCTGGCACCAAACCTGTTCAACTTAGCGCTCGAATATGTGATCAGAAAATTGTCAGTTGATAGGAATGCAACACTAGAACATAAAAGGGTCCAGATCGTAGGATATGCAGATGATATTATTATTATTATGGGAAGATCCCAAGGAAGATCAAAAGAGACCTTCCAGGAACACAAAGAGATAAAGCAGAAGAGATAGGATTACAGGTGAATACAGACAAAACAAACTTTATGAACACCACTCGAGGGAAAACCATGAAACCTGAACAGTTTGAAATCAAACCACTAAACCTGGAAATAGTTCATCGGTTTACATATTTGGGACGTTGGATTGCAGAAGATAATGAATAAATAAATGAAATAAGGAAAAGGATACAGGAGGCAAATAGAGCATATGCTTCGTTGACAACTATATTAAAAACAAGGAATATCACAATCAGTCCAAGGTCACATTATATAAAGTTATGATTAGACCGGTGATAATATATGGCAGCCAGACTTGGACTCTTAACAAACTACCCGCTAACATACTCAATACCTTTGGAAGAAGAATTTTGAGGAGAATATATGGACCAATCCAAGTCAATGGGATATGGGGAATGTGTCACAATGAGGAGCTATACAAGCTACAGTATAATGATCTGGCCACCACAATCCGACTGAATAGATGCAATGGGCAGGACACATTATTAGGATGGAAGGCAACCGAATACCTAGGGAGGTACTGTTTAGTCAAATCGAGGGTAGAAGGCCTGTCGGAAGACCCAAGCATCGCTGGATTGACGCAGTGGCGAGGGATGCTGATAGTTTTCTTAAAATAAAACGATGTATATCGATCGCCAAGGACAGGGACAAATAGAGGTGGATGATTATGGAGGCTAAGGTCGACTCCGAACTGTGACGCCATAGAAGAAGGAAAAGAAGTATCCATCAACTGCAGCTTATCACCTTCAACGAAGTCGGCAGTCTTGCCGAACTTTCTACTATCGGTATACCCTTTGTTCCATTAAGCTGCAAAGACGTGTCAACAACGTGAGTACGTATACGGTGGAAACAAAAAGTTAATTACGACTTGTAACAGCTGCTGTGATTGTTGACGTTAACTGTTTAACTAGCAGAAACCTTACACTACTGAGTAGCATAGTCGATTCACCATTCTCTCTACAGCAGTATGTACTCTTACGCCTACTATACATGCTTCAACATGCTTCCCGTTCGTCCCTCCTCCCCCTCCCCCCAAATAAACTTCCCTGCGACAAGCGATAAACTAAATAAATATTAACGAGATCACTAAAGGGAACGAATGAAAATGACAAGATCAATGAACAAAGAAATTGCAGAGGGAACAGTTACCGGAAGAGCTGTTGACAGGCAGACGATGGGAATCGGAAAACGCTGAGAGAGCGCGATCTCTTCTTAGAATCCTTTTGAAGATTCTGTACAAGTCTCGGACGAAAATTATTATTAAAACAATTTATTACGGCAGTATGTACAGTTCAGTTATTATGTATGGTTATTGTTGATGGGGACTAAATCCACAGATCCTGGGTTCAATTCCTGATTACACAATACAATTACAATGACTTTTTCAGCTTCCAGGTCGATTCATCTATATACTGACTAACCTGGGATAACAAACTCGGATAATGATTGACGGTTGAGCGTGGTGCTGGCCACAACATCTTCCTTGTTTGCCAAACGGGTCACATAAGGGAAACTACCCCCCCCATTTCTTCGGTCGCACAAAGAGAAGCCCCTATTATTATAATTAATCATCATCATCATCATCTTCATAACAGGTAAAGGGAAGGTGCTGCCTGTTCGGCCTTCAAAGATCTTTCAGCCATCTCTTCCTGGGTTTACCCACACAGCTGAGTCCAGGCCCAGCTGTATACGTTTGTATTTACAGATTTGTTTGTGCAGCCTGTAATCTGACATTCTTTCTAAGTGTTAAGATTACCTTTGTTTGTAATTTTTTTTAATTTTTTATTCAAGTTAAAAACTTGTGACTCCTATCTTATGGCCTCATTCTTTATAGGGTCAACTTTAGAACACCTTTTAACTCCCCTTAAGGACGCCAACTTCAAAGGCCTGTATTTTTTTACTGTCTTGTTATAAATCTAGTTGGATTCAGGCGGCTGCAATACTGTGTCCTATTGCTATAGGATTATATTTTGCTGCTGTCTTGTAGTTGCGTGTTGGGGATCAAAGGATAGGAGAAGACTACACTGAATAAAAATTACCCGTAAGTCATGGCCCGTAAGGGGGCGGTCCCACCACACATCTTACCCATCTATAGGCTGGCACCCTATAATGGGTAAATTAATTTACTCAGAACATTCAAAGAACACAGCCGGACGGAGATAATGATATTAGCCCTGTTGTTAATAATAGTGATAATATGATCAATCATATTGTAACGAGAACCGTATCGAACCGCCTAGAACAGCCGAGAGCGTCGTCCCCCCCCGCTAGTAGTGCAGGTGTTGCCTCAGTCAAGGCCGCGCTCAAGTACGTTCTAGAGTCCTCTGGAGAACACTTGAATTAAGTGTGTGCACATTGAGAATGGAAATTTTCTAGAAGGCGAGCGCTAACTGTAAAAAGTCTTACAAAAAAGTCTAAAAAGTCTTGCCGACTTAACAGTTCCGTTCTGTTGAGCGATTTCTTTAGCGCTGATCGAGTGAGCGTAGAAGTATTGTAGCGAAGTGTTGCTATGTAATAATTAGTGCGGAATTCTTTACAGTTGATATTATTATTGCAAGTGGACAAATTTTCCTTGAATTTGTAATCAACAAGATAGTAAGAGACTATCTTGTTGATTACAAATTATTAATTGTGACAATTAAAGCTGGTTATTAGTGACTTCGCTGGTGTCTTATATTTTCTTTTCCACTGTAACATGCGACGATCCGTGAGACCGTCGTAACAATATTCAAACCTGAGCTTGAATACTTTGTCCGTGGAGGTGAGAATCGTGTCAACAGCGCGAAACAAATGTCGCATAAATAGTGTTAAAATTTCGTCCATTTTGAAAAAGTATATTACACACGGTCTTCGACAGAGTACACGACTAGAAAGTTGATACAGGAACATCAGAAATGGGGACTAATCGTAAATATGAATAAAATAAAATACATGGCAATAGATGACCTTTATCAAGACTTTATATTGAAGGAATACATGAGGAAGATTTCATATTCATAGGAATGAAAATTATTTAGGAATGGCCGTATTTAGGGGTAAAAATTACGGCCAGTGGAAAGCAAGGCAAAGAAATACAATCGAGAATTAATTTGGTAAAGATGGTTGTATCTACATTAAATAGAATCCTGTTGGATAAGAAAATTACAGCAGAAACTAAAACCAAAATATGTAAAACTATTGTTAGAAGTATCATGACTTACGGATCAGAAGTTTGTACCACTAATAAACACGCAAGGACAAAATTAATGACAGCAGATATGGACCTTTGAAGACGTTTGGTAAAAGTATCCAAACGTGAAAAAATTCGAAATGAAGTCATTAAGGACAGAATGAATGTGAAAAATGCAATTGTTGATTTTATCTAAACAAAAAAATTACAATGGTATGGACACATGAAAAGAATGGCACAGGAAAGATTGCCAAAGAGAATTATGCAATGGACCCCACTATGAAGAAAGGAAAGAGGAAGACCACCTATCACCTGAATAGAAGAAATTCAGACTACAGGTATAATGAGGGAACGAGAAATTTAGGAAGATCTTTGGATGGACAAACAGCAGTGGAATTCAATCACATCTGTAATCTTTCGTTCCGGAAAATGTGTAAATATTGTACAGCCGGAATAATAATAAAATATCATACACAGTAACTAACAAAATGTGGTCTCAGAAAACCTTATCGTTCACCAAAAAGTGTTAAATGCCAATGACGTTTCTAACTACCGTACATAGTATTCCGTAAGACCAATGTTTCAATAGGTTCATCGTAATCAACGAAAGAATGGAGAAACGGTGTTTGCAAACCTCAGAAGCACGGCGAGTAGTTCCATTTGTTCATTCGCTCGCGGGTACAGTCCGGTCCACGTAACCCCCTGTTTAGCAACTTAATGGAAAGCGCTCACTTTGTGCGTATTGATTGAAACTGTCATCGGACGGTTAGATCCTGTACCGGAACAACAACTGTTTCTCTGAACAGAGATTCTCATCCAGCAAATGTGCTCGCCTAATACACGGTCACTGTAAACTAGTTTAATTTCCTCGTATCACTCAAGTCCGATTCAGTATTATTTACTAACGTACCAGTGAGGATCTTACAGAAGGAGATTATAACTATTATAAGTATTATAACTGGAATTGAAATCTTGCTCGTTAAACTTAGTGACTTTTATTGCTAATATCAATGCTGCGAAGTATACCGCCCTACTTGGGTGAGACATCAGTCCTATTAACCTAGTGAAGACGAATTATCGACGAGTTTTATATTAGCAAAATTAAAAGTGCGTAATTCCTAGAAATTATTCTTATTAAGGTGTTAATCTTAGTGGTAATTATTTTTTGTGTACTATGTAATTTGCTGAAATAAAATCCGAGTAAGTCGTTTTTAAAGTTTTAAACAAGTAGTCATTATTATTATAGGCATCTCAGTCATAATATTATTATGGATAGGCTATTGAATAATACAGGAGAGAACGTGACAAGCTCTCTAAAACTATACAATATATCATATAATTTATTTAATATTTATAATTTCTTTACCTCAAGATGTTTTTTCCCTTATTTTGGACATGTTTCGGGAATTTTATTGTTCCCATCCTCAGCCATCTTAATAATGTATTTTGAGTACTTGTGTTTTGGTTGGATGTTGTTATCGTTTCTTGTTGGTTTTTGGTATTTAAACTGGTATTATTGTGTGTGATTCTGTTGTAAGTATATATTAGCTTTTGAGTATGTTTGATGTTGAGTGCTTTGAAAATTGTGTTATGTTTTGTATTGATTTGTATTTGTTCAGGTACTAGTTTGTTTTGTGTTTGTATATTTTTAAATTTTCCTACATGTTCATTATGGTGCCTTTGTGTGGTATGTGTTTTATTAGTGTCATGTTGGTTATGTGTGGGAATTCATGTCCTGCGTTTATTGTATGTGTGGCCAAATTAGATTTATATATTTCTAGTTTTTTGTATGCGTTTAAGATGTTCAAAAGAACGTTTTTTCAGTTGCCTTTTGTTTGTTCTCTGTAACATTTATTGAATCGTGGATTTCAATTTTGTATATATCATTGGTTGTTGTATTATCTTTGTTGTGTGTGTTATTTAGTTTTGGTAATTATTTTTATTAGTTTTGTATTTTAATGTCTGTGTTTTTAAATAGTTTTGTTATCTTTGTCATTTTATTATTTATGTATGTGAATGTGGCCCATTTTTTATTTTTGTTATTATTTATGTGTTATTCTGTTGAACAGTGAATAGAAATCTGCCATTTTATGTTGTGGTGGGTGGTCAGAATGGTTAGGTGTAAACTATTATATTTATACATTATATATATTATTATATATAAATACATATTATATATATTCTAAGTCTTCTTATACATATTAAGGAGAATATACTGATGGTATTTTTCTTAAAGCGGGCACTCGGAACAGTAGTGTATAACTTGGATCTACTCTTGGGGTGGGGAGGGGGTAAGACTAGCTTGGACTCCCCATTTCCTTCAGGATAAATACGATATTCGATATTCTTTCCATATGATTATTTGTATAATTATTTATACTCCTTATTTTAACACACGCAACTGATTTATAAATAAGCATATGTCAAGTTCGATTGTGGAATTTTACTTAAATTTTTAATAACTCTGGGAGGGACGTTCTCGGTCAGTTGCGACGAAACGACGTTTTTACCTGTTCTTACCCTGTTAATTGGGCCCCACTTGGTCGTAACTGACCGAATCTGTGACACCTAGTAGAAAAGTTCCTATTCCAAACATCCGTGAGGTTCCAGTTCTGTAACTTTTTTCATTTGTGTGGTAAACTCTTTCTTCCAATATTTTTGTTACGTTAGGTTAGGTTAGGTTAGGTTAGGTTAGATTAGGTTAGGATAGGTTAGGTTAGGTTAGTCGAATTGTAATAGTAATTTTTGTGTTATTATTATAATAATAACATGAAAATGTAAGTAACGATTGGCACCGCCTTACGACAGCGTAAAGTTCACTCTACGATAAAGTTGATTGTTCGTTCGTTAATGGTAGAGCTATATAGACATTGGAATCTGTCGTAGCGCATTACCATTCCAGGCGTGAGTCTTCATCTCTTCACACGCCTTTGATAGCTGCAGTCTATGTCTGTAGGTTATAGGACGATATTTTCAGTCTCAATTAGCCGGGTTGGAATTGACCGGTTTCAACTTCCACCTCGGTCGGAACCGGCCGGGTTTTATACGATTGGGTCGCATCTGACCGCGGCCCCTGAGGGAGATTGCCAGCTTCGCTGTATGCTGTACCCGTTTTCCCGCTTGACCTTGAATTTTTACTTATTGCCACACTGCTAAATACTTCGTTCTTGACGAGGCCTTTCGGTGTCTCCACCATCTTCAAGTCTTAAACGTCGTTGGTGGAGACGTTAAGTGTGGCAATAAGTAATGACAAAGTTGGTGTTAAGATGGCCGCTAATAAAACTAACAAAACTTGAAATTTTAAAGTACAGTCTAGAGATAAAGTTAACAGCATCAAAAACGATGGAAACAGAAGATATAAAAAAATTCTACAAAACAAAAGAAAACATTGGAGTGGTCAAGAGAAATGATAGGAGGTAGAGGGAGAAGTGGAAGAAATAGGTGACAGGATTGCTAGAATTCCGACGACCTTTAGGGCACTAGGAAATACGAATAATAATAACAAGTGTTCCAATCGTTAGGTTCGGTTAGACTAGGTGATGCTGGATGTACAAGCAAGCTGTAACGTTGGTAGCCACAAAACGGCACATAAAGGTCTCTACTAATAATTACAGTAATAGTAATGATAATAATGTCAGCATAATAATGATATAAATGTTCGTCGTTCAAACGATAACACCTTTAATAGTGATTTTCATAATACTTTAGACAGATGTGACAGTAATTACTTGTATTATTAATTGTAACAATTAAAACCCCACTTAAAATGTATATATACATCTGCTATATGTATCTTGATCTGCTTATATATTTATAACTAATGTTTTAAGGGCAATTGTGTAAACCAAGACAGGTAAGCATATTAATTAAAAAAACTCTATAATTAAACAACTTATTCTAAATCGCCGAAGAAGAGCATTGCGGAAAAGAAAGTTTCGTCATCATCTTCACAACACGGCATAGGCAAGGCCCGTCCGGCTGTGTTCTTTGAAAGTTCTGAAGAAGTAAATTAATGTCCCCATTACCAGCCAATAGGTGGGTAAGTCATGTGGATGGGCTACCCCCTTACGGGCCATGTCTTCCGGTAATTTTTATTCAGGATTGTCTTCCCGTAACCTTTGATGCCCCAACGCCCAACTGCAAGGCAGCAGCAAAATATAATCCTATAACAATAGGATGCAGTATTACAGCCGACTAGATCCAACTAGATTCCCGCCTCTAATATTCCAAAGATAAGCCGGTCCAGGATCATTTCCCTTACGCATCAACTTGGTACTGGTGGCTCCTGCCGCCCTCCACCAGGAATATTTATCGACCATCCGGTCTAGATGCGTACTGTTCTGCCTCAACAGGGTCACCTCTTGTAGGATGTAGGGTTTTGTAGGGTCACCACGCACTGCGGTCTTGGCTGGAAAGAGGCTAAGGGCTTTAGGGGAGCTAACAACATTTCATCCAACCATGGGAACTTGTGATGACCAATGCCCAACGAAACAGGTACAACTACCTCTCAAAATTTCCTCAACCCCGAAACAATCTGTGGTAATTTGGGCTTCCTTGCCCAACAGGACCCAACAAAGAAGCCAGATCAAGTATGCCCCGCAACGTTTCTACTTGTATAGGTCTAAACCAGTATATCTACCCGTCCTTATCTATTATTTTATCCCGTTTATTAACTTTCAGCATTGAAAAGAGGTTTTATAGAATCTTGGGCCTTCGACTGACAACGCTAGGTGGGCGTATCCACCGGAACAGCAGCCATCAGAAAAATAGACACAAGAGTAAGGAAAAGGGTAACATGAACCAGGCTCCTTGTCTACAGTCTGGTAACAACTACAGATAAATTAACCCATCCTTATAAAATAATCGTGGCAAGAAACTTGGCCAATGGCTTAAATAAGGATGTTGCAAACCTGAAGGATGCCGAAGTGTGGGATATCTACTGAAACTATGGTGAAGCGAAACAAATCCAAAGATCCAAGAGCGAAACAATCAAACGAACTTGCAGATTAAATTACACACTTGCAATTTAAAAATGTAATGTAGCCTCATCCATCACTACAAACAAACCCTTCAAAAACAATCGTTTGAACAACCTTTATTATCAATTTTAAATTCCAGATTATCTGTCTTGAGTCTACGATTACCACTATAAATTTAGAGGCCCTTTACTCCACAAAGGTACAAACCTGCGTCCTGCCCTAAGTTATTTTGTTTTTACAGTTATATTTACCTTTATCCATCCAAGTCAGATAGCTGCAACGAACTAACTGAAAGTTTTTGGTTTCCAAGGTTCTATTTTATTGAATACGAGATGGTAAGCTAACATGATTTTTTCGATTCTTACTGAGCTATTAAATTCAGAATACACGTGTATGCGTGCGTGCGTGCGGAATGTGTGTGTATATGTGTGTGTTTTGTGTTGTTCACATTCACTCAAGTTATTCTTGTTCTTCTAACTTATAATATATAATAATACTTTATATTGTAATATTCGATTCCATTATGATAATTACAAAACAAACTATTACATTTGATAAGGACAAAATAATGGTAAACATATAATTAACATAAAGTTAGTATAAATACATAACAACATAATATAAATGACAAATAATTAATTACGATGGCATATCAGACAAATTAATAAATTTGTTTAATTCATTTTCCGCACAGTTTACTCGAATCTCATTACGTTACTTGTGTAAAATAATAATGTGAAATGTTGTAACATATTAACTGTTTGTATGTTGATCATGTTGTACTAGTATTCTGATGCGGAAGTGTAGGCTAAATATTTCAGATCATGTTAACAAAAACCTATCGATTTAAACATTTAATTGAATTTTTTAAATTTAAACTAAAAAACAACACTCAGCTGAACTAACAGGAACGTGTTGCGAGAAGATTTATTGACTGCACCAGATTGAATGGAAGCGTAGGTCGTCTGGTTATTTTGTCAATGTTATACACTCGTATAGTCAGTAAATTCCTCTGTTTCAAACGCTGTCGGCGCCACAAATTGAATTCCTCTACTTTCCACGCACATCTACACACGCGCGCGCGAGCGCTTGTAACCTAATTTTCAAAATTCTATTTCACATTCCAGATGTAGCAACGTTTCTTCGCAAGTCAACATTCTGAATTTCAGAATACTTTGTAAAACGAGAATTGTTTTAAGGAAGAACTTTCGTCTCCAAGTTAAAGAACGGAATGTGACTTAAATATCTTTGCTATTTACGGATTAAGCAATTTTAATGGTAAGATAAGTTTCCATACAATAGTACAAGAGAAACGTGTAATGTAATAGACAGTAATTCTTGGATTGCGGAAAGAGGAAGGATATGGAATGAACACATGTCAAGAATGGATGACACAAGGCTGATGAAAGAGGCAAGAGATAGCCAACCAAACACCTAGAGTAACATTAGTCGACCAAGGAAGAGGTGGAATGACAGCATGTAGGACCGTTGTTAAAGAACACGACAGAGTCCTAACAAGGAAGTTAAAGAAGAAGAAATAATTTTAATGTTTGCGGTGGCATTAATTTATTAAATTTATTGGGGTTATTTGTAAAGTTAACCAAGTCCACTTAGGTGAATTTACGGAAAACTGAACTTAAAAGCTTTCAAATGCAATGATAAACCGCTAAATCATTAAAGTGATTTTTAAGCTAAATTTCTATTATCAATAGAGTTGTTTATTAACTGAATAGCTTTTGGAAAATGAAAAGTAAAAGACGTTTAATGAATAAATTTGTGTTAGTGGTTGAAATCACAATCAAAATGATCACTGTTGCACACCACTATATAAAAATTATTCCGATTAGCGCTTTCAAGACAATTTAATTAATATTAAAATTAAATTTGATAATGAAGAAATATTTTATACCATGATTAAGAAGTAAATGAGAGAGGACAGATAGATAAGATTAAGAATTATATTGGATAGTACTAATTGGTTGTTTTAAAATAAGGGTGTGTGACTGACCCACGTGTGTGGAGAGGAAGAGGGTAGTTTAAAAGGATGCACACACACACACACACACTGAAACACAAGGAATTTACTAGAAAAATATGTAACTGTACAGATGGTGAGACAGAGTTTAGGGGGTGGGGAAGGGTCATTAATTTTTAGTTTGTTGTGGGTGAGCAGGGTGGGGGAGAGGGGTGAAGGGTTGGGTTTCACATATTTCCTGTCTATTCCCGATCTGACGATGAGCTGTGAAGCTTGAAAGCGCTAATCGGAATAATTTTTATATAGTGGTGTGCAACAGTGATCATTCTGATTGAAAAGTAAAAGAAAAATTATTTTAAAAAATAATGTGTCTTTTTTTAAACATTGGACTTGGGTAGTTGTACCACTAACTCCTCGATTTGATGTCATTCCTCTAAATTTCCTAAACATCCTACCGTCGTGAATAAAAGCTAATAACATCCCCAATATAGTACGAGGGACAGCCGAAACGTTAGTTGAACTTGCCATGTTTCTTCGTCAAAAAAAAAGATATATCTTGATAAAAGTTGCTCCAACATTGGTAAACTTTCATTTCCGCCATCCGTAATAACGTTTCCCACTTGGTATAAAGGTTAGTCCGTTGTTTGTCGTCATGTCAAACCCAAGTAGCGTTCAAGTTTGAAATATGCGTAGTGACTTGTTTTCTCTAGGTGTAACCCAAGGAGGTGTAGTTACTATACTGAACGTTATCGTCAGTTAAGTTTACTGTATGCTGACGTAGAAATTTCACCCGAAAATAGTGCGAGTTGTTGAAAAATTGCCTCTCGGGTATTACCGGAACGGAAAGCCGTTCACTTCTTAAACGGATGACAACGTGAACTCGTTTATCAGTTCCTGCTTGCTAATAAACGAATCGCGGTGGATGAATTCAGGGGCGTGCTTACGGGGGGACGAACGGGACCGGAACCTTCCCCAGAGGGTCGAAAAAAGTTGACAAGTTTTGTTAATCTCTTCATTTTCAAGCCGTTTTATTATTTTTTCATATTCGTACTCTGATATAGTAGTAACTCTTTTTTAAATATACAATCAGATTTATTACACAGCATTACATAGCGTATACGTACGTAATATGAAATTAATTTAGGAAAATCAATTCAGCCAATAAGCATCTTGTAAACAATGTTTCAATAACGCGTATTTTTATTGTTTTATTACCGTTTACTTTAATGGAATTGATTTCAGAATGTTATCACACTTCTTTCAGCCACTTCAAAGGTAGTAATATTGGTTAGTCTTAACTTGTTTTTTCTTTTGTACGATGTCGACTCGACCCCGGCCCCCCAAGGCCAAATTCTAGATGTGCCACTCCGGCTGAATGGAGTATTTCGAGTGGGCGTATTCGCTATATTATCTCAGCGTCTGCAGTGTTGAAAAACGTTCCTGCACAATTTGGCACGATCTCGAAGGAACGCTTTGAAAATTTGAGTGTGTGTAGCGGAAACACCCTATTTAAAGTCCTGACTCTGCGCCTTGTGATTTCCACGTGTTCGATCCTACGAAAGGGACCCTTGTGAAGAGGCGATATCACACTGATGAAGAAGTCCAAAATGCAGCGTGGATAACGTTACCGGATGTTGGACGGAAATTTTTCAGCAATGTCATCGAAAAACTCGTGTCACCCTAAGAAAAATGGGACATCTTGCTTTGCCATCATGCATCATCATCATCATCATCATCTTCTTCTTCTTCTTCTTCTTCTTCTTCTTCTTCTTCTTCTTCTTCTTCTTCACACCACAGCATAGGCAAGGTTCTAGCCTGTTTCGCTTTCAAAGATCCTCCAAACATCTCTTCCTGGGTCAGCCTACACCTATGTCCTATAGGTTTATATTTCCAAACTTGAATCTGACATTCTCTTAGCGTTCTTCTCACCGTCGTTTATAATCGTTTAATCTGTTGTTCAAACTAAAAACTTGTAATTCTTGTCTTATGACTTCACTCTTGATACGATCAAGGTTAGAACATCTTTTAACTCTCCCTACGAATGGCATTTGTTAAGACCTGTAATTTACCTGCTTGATTCTTAGTTGTCATCTACAATTGACACCTATAGGTCAGAACACAGATTGCCATAACTTTGTAGAACTTTAATTTTGTCTCTTGACGTACCGGTACCTTGTTTCAAAAAACCGATTGACTGTTCCACAGATCGCCTGGAACTTCCCTACATTAACATCAATACTGTTATCCCCGTCCGGCTGTTTTCTTTCAAGATTTTAAGTTTAAATCTGTTAATTTCCCCATTATAGGGTGTCAGCCCATAGATGGTTAAGATATGTAGAGGGGCCATGACTTACGAGCCTTACGAGCCATGACTTACGGTAATTTTTATTCGGGTTTCAGGGTTGTCTTCCCCTTAGCCTTTGATGACCAAACCTAGCCAATCATGCAAATATACAGTAAAATGTAATTTTAAGAATTCTAAGAGGATTACGCTATAGGCCAACATATTTAGCAAAACAAACACTTGCCAGCTTAAAAGTTATAGCACCGCAATTTAATATCCGCCAATTTGTACAGACGTTTAATATTTAAACATGAAAGCATTTCGAGGATTATTGACTGATACAAACTCATATCTTTCAGTTAAAGCCACATTCAACATTTATTTCAAATTCGTTTCCATTTTTATTTGTAAAAGTATATTATTAAAAAACATCGCAGAATAGTTTTCCGGAAGATCAAAATTTAATTGAATTCGTGACAAAAAATAAACCTCAGAATATTAAATTCTTGAACTGCTTCGTAGCAGCCGAGAGACTTGGTATGCCCGCCAGTTCTCATCCACAGAATCAATAATTAGTTTTTGAATCTGTCTGCAGTCTCTCAGTTGAGCAAACTGTTGTTACTTCAACGACCAGTGAATCTAGTACAGTCTCTCGCACAGTGTGTCCCACCAATAAAGTAGGCCGACTTAAAATCTTCTCCTTGACTAATATATTTTAATTTTTATTATCACGCGGTGTATAAAAAGAGACGGTATGACTTTAATCCATGTATGTGTTACTATTGTTTTTGTAAACGGAAATGACGTAATAAAATATTAATAAGTTTCATACAGCTTTTCATAAAAAACAAAAATGAAGGAACTTTTAGGTATATTTATGTCAATCCCCTGACTTACGATCGACTTAAAAATATTAGTGACTGCTAAAACTAATAAAATAAACTTGACATAAAACAGCCATTTTTCGTTTTGTTGTCGTCGTCGTCGTCGTCGTCGTCGTCGTTTCTTCTTCTTCTTCTTCTTTTTGCCACACGGACTAGTCATTTGCCCGTTCCGTCCTCAAGCATTCAACCACGTTTCATTTGGCCGACCAACAATTCTTCGTTTTCTTGTTTTGTATTGCAATATGTTTTTTGTTGAAGGTCTTTCATTACACAACCGTTTCTATATGGTCTTTCCGGTTTTCATTTTTCCCCTTAATCTTTTTATTTATACTATGTACGTAAATGCGTCTAATATTACGGTCGCCACAATTTTTAGTAATTTTATTATTAAATGTGGCAGAAAAGCGTTTACCTAACTATGTTGATGAAGCGTTCAATTAACTCATGTACATCCTGTCGTACGATCATTTTGACAAACGTTTTATTATCATTAAGCAATTATTGCAAACTCTTAAATGTGTTGAGCGTTATGCCATCATAATTATCATCACTATTGTCTGTCTGAGCATTGCTGATCAAAGCATCTCCAATCATTTCACTCTTGAGCATTACTTGACTGGTTCACTAAGCTACATTGCTTAACCGAAAAATATTTCCTTCTTTTCTACAAAGGGTATTTTATGAATTGTGCCCTTTGCCTAAAATGCAATGACCTTCATGATCATCTGACATCTTCCCGCTAGCCAAGAGTGTTGCCACCTCCGTTTAATATTATTAATTTTGTAATAATGATAAAATGAAATGTTAATAATATTACTACAACAAAAATGTAGATAGTTTCGTTGAGACTTAGCTTCAACAAATATTTCCCTGGCCTACTCTTCTTATTCTATATCCTCCCCAGTTTTTGCATCATTCTTTTATCCTTGTCCATGTTTCTCACCCAAGTGTCGTTGCCACAAGCACATACTGTTTAATAATTATCCTTTTTAAACAAATTAAAATTATGTATTAGATATATAAAACAACAGTGTATTAGATACTGTTACTGCAGTCACACTGACCGTCGTGTTGTAGAGTGGAAACGGAATAACTGGTGCCAATTAAGTCACTGATTACAAATTTTAATTAAACACAAATAACAGTTAGAAATAAACAAAGACACTCTTGTACAATAACTCGAGTTAAATGTGTCCAACTCACAACAATAAATGTCACCTTATTATAGTTTCGCAATAATTGAAACGAATATTTTCAACTTAACTTGATCAGTCACTTCGACCCGCACTTTCAATATCGCCACGAGTAACTGAACTGGGATGCATAGAAATCCAGTATTTATGCTCCGCCGCTTTGCATTATAGTGACATAGCGGGTCTCGATGCCGGTGGAACAGTCGACTAAGCATCTCCAATAGTCTAGACTAGAGCATTATGTAATTCTGCCGCGTTTGGAACAACTTCTTGGGCTGCCACGTTCCAAGAGTCATGTAGGCGCTTTTTGTTACTTTTCACCTCAACGTACCAATAAATAAAAATATATTTAGATATGCTCATATTTTTCTTGTATTTATATTTTTCTATATTTTAATAATAATAAAACTTTTTACAAGAATATACTTTTTTTATTATTTTGTAAATTTACATATGTTTAGATAGTAAACTAGGGTGACCAGATTTTTTGACGTAAAACAGGACATTTCTGAAATATGGAAATAAAAAAACAGGACAAAACAGGACACGAGTTACAAAGAAAATGTGCTTCATATATGACTGCACTGCTTCACTAAGACAAATAAAAACTACTTTTTACACATAAAAAGACATATATTTTGATAACCAACTTAAAAACATACTTATCATGGCACTGGATCATATTATAATTGATCAAGTTTTTTCAAGAATTATAAAATTATAATTATTCAAATATAAATATTCAAATTCTTAACAACTATAAAATTACATGGATGTGATTCATAGATATCAACAACCTGCTGAACATGAACTTGTGGCTTCTGAATCAGGAACATCACTATTAACTTTGTACTTATCACAAGACCTGATATCTCGCAAGAGCTTTGAATTACTTAATAGCAGGTTGTAGAATTCCTTACAGCTAAGGTCTTGAAAATGAGTTTTTAAAATTACAATTGCTTGAATAGTTTTGGTAGTAAAACGGTTTCTTTCATCAATCCAAAGGGAGTTCACAATTGAAAAGACTCTTTCCACAACAGCATTTGTGCCTGGTACAGCCAGAGCAAAACTCACAACCACCTCTATGTTTTTACATGGAATGCCTATACTTTTAAGTATGTGGAAGACATCACACCATTTCTTATCAATCTCCACATTAACTTTTTCCCATTCCTCAAATTTTCTGGATAAAACTTTGTTCACATGTCCTATCTCATCAAATAATTCATCTTCATGTACCTGAATTGTTGAACATGAATCTATTGTCTTAAGAATTTTCAGACTTTTTAAAACCTCATCCCAAGTTACAGAATTTTTCAATGTTATCCAATGAAATGATTTCAGAGGCTGATATGGAGAGACCCACTTGTTTAAATAACTTAAAAAAGTGTCATCAAATAAATTGGTAATCGTTTCATATTTCGATTGGGTGAAAAGACCTTCATTTTCTAAGTTAATTAAAATTGGAGAAACAACTGAAGTTTGAAACTTACTACATTTCCTGTTATTGACTTTTTCTGTAAGCAATTCTAATTCTTCAGCTACTTCAGTGGGTGGCTGAAATGTTGGTTCTTTCCAACTTTTGGATTGAATTTGAAAACATTTTCAGTTGGCTTTGTATGAAATAAAGCCAAAGAAGTGACTGTGGGTTCTCAAAAAATTGTTTTAGCAATGTAGGACACCTATCCTGAGACATGAAATAAGACTTTAGAGGTTCATAAATATCAATAACCCTTGTAACTCCCGGCACCAATGACAACCATCTAGTTTTAACACTACCCAGAACCTGCTTATATTCAGTAGCAACAAAATCACAAAATAATTTCAATTCCTCCACACGCACGGTATAAATGTGAAAATATTGAAATATTTTATTCACTACTGTTTCTATGTCGATAGGAAGAATGTCTGCACTTGTTTGTACACCATTGTTTACCACATGAGCTTGAATATTCATTTTGAGCACACTGTTAAATTTAGAAAAAACGTTGTTTGTTCCGGCCCTCTTGTACCCACCAAAGTTAGTGTTACAGTTATCTGCACAAAACGCGATGATCTTGTCAACTAAATGATGTTTCTTTAAGATGTCCAGAACATGATTAGCTAATAATTCTGCTGTTTCTCCACCAACGTTCTGAAAACAGATTACTTTGCACTGAACACCTTTGGTAGGAATGAAATACCTAACTAGAATCGGCACTAATTTTAAGCTTTTGTGATTTGATGCATCAACCATCACAGACACATACTTAGCATCTTCAAGTTCTGATTGCACTTCATGCATTGCATACGGCGATAAAACGTTCACTAAAATCGACTCGCACTTTGTCCTGGAACACGTGAATTTCTTCTCAAATAGTTCTCTGATGATAAGAGATGTGCAGTCAATTGAACGGAAAGAATGGTTGTGTTTTGCAGTATGAAATGCAAACAGCCCTTCTTCAGCAGCGATACGTTTATCTTCCTCAGTTTGTAGTCCATTCCTACTTACAAAGGAAGTTATACTACTGGAAGTTCTCGCGGAAACTGCCAACATGTGTTTCTTTTTCTTAATGTGCTGTGTAATATCGGCACGTCCTCCATGTTCAATGGAAAAAACTGAACGACATAAAGTACATTCTACCTTTGTAGATGTGGTGTCGTCCTTCAAGAAAGGAACTCTTCTTTCAGGGTTTTGGAGAAAGTACACTTTCTTTTCCCCATATTAATATGCACGTGTATCTCGAACCAAGCGAACAACAGACAATGAAGCAAGCTCGCCACGCCAAGCGTTAAAACTAACCAAACAAAAAAAGTTTACCTTGATTGCCTCACTCTCCCTAGACGCACTCTGGCGGAAACCAGAGATCATCATTCCTTTTCGCGATTGCGTCGAGACCCGTCTTGACCTCAGTAAGAAAGTTTAAACGAACGAGACCAAAATGACACAAAAACAAATAAAAACTCAAAACGAAGCAAAGATAAAAGATTAGTTTATCCGTTATTGCAAGTACGGAAAAACGGGACATTTGACGTCCCGTTAATAATTTGCCGGGACAACGGGACACATAATGAAAAAAAGGGACAATCCCGCTAAAAACGGGACGTCTGGTCACCCTATAGTAAACCAACTGTCGAATTTTTTAATGAATTGTTCAAAACAGCTGTTTTATATGTGGACTAAATTTTGGGTTTTTATATGTGTCTATATAAAATATTAGATACAAATCAACTTTAGCTACACATTCAATCAAAAACAAACACACATTTCCGAATTTAAATAATATCACTTATTTAAAACATATTTCCGAAGATGCAAAAATGATCTTATGGGAAAATTTATAAATATTTAAACATAAAACAAGTAATTAATCAATGCCAGAACAATTTCAGATTAATACAAAAATGATAATATTTTCCAAATTATTAATTTCATAAAATAATAAATATTTGTATTATATTTTACAATTAATTATATAACATATTTTATATATACACGCACATAAAAACATTAAATTTATGTTTTTAATATATGTCTACATATAAAACAGTTGTTTTGAACAATTGATTTAAACAATTTTTTAATTTATTAATCTATATTTGATGATGATAGTTGGAACACTGTCAAAACATATGTAAATTTACAAAATAATAAAAAAATATATTCTTGTAAAATGTTTTATTATTATTAAAATAAAAAATATATATTCATATTTGCTCAGTTTTTCTTGCATATATATATTTTATAATGTTGTGATGTTATACAATTTGTTTCTGCTGCAAGTAGTCTAATTTCGTACATTTTCTTTTTAACACCTGACGGACGTTTCACTGAAAAATATCAGTATCGTCAGAGGTTTGTAAGTAAATTAATAACAATCAAAATAATTCTATGTTAATATAGAAATTAACGAATAATCGAATCTGTATCGATTTTAATGTGAAATAACTGATGTAAAATATTTATTATTAAAATTAAAATTATTCAAAATATTATTAAATAAATAATTACCTTATTTTATCCACTAAGTGATCTTCTTTTTCTTTTTAATTACTACATGTTTCAGGGCTTATATCCCCATCTTCAGGTAAAAGCAAATCTACCCTATTATTAGGGTTTCGTTAAAAATTCACAACGACACAAACACATAACACACTTAAATAAATTAACATTGAACATTAAATCTGTATCGGAACACGCTACAAACGAACCAGTGCACTGGCCGAAGTCCGACTTTCAACTAATAATAGGGTAGATTTGCTTTTACCTGAAGATGGGGATATAAGCCCTGAAACATGTAGTAATTAAAAAGAAAAAGAAGATCACTTAGTGGATAAAATAAGGTAATTATTTATTTAATCATATACAGTGATCTGGAGACCAACGGTAACTATGTACAAAATATTATTATTCTTAAAATTATTCAAAAAATATTAAAATATTTATTTTAATGTAAAATAAATAAAATAAAGTTATTTTACATTAAAATCGATACAAATTCATTTATCGTTAATTTCCATATTAACATAGAATTATTTTGATTGTTATTAATTTACTAACAAACCTCTGATGATACTGATATTTTTCAGTGAAACGTGCGTCAGGTGTTAAAAAGAAAATATACGAAATTAGATTAGTTGCAGAAGAAACAAATTGTATAACATCACAACATTATATAATTGCTGCAAGAAACTTCGAGTTACCTGTATAGAAAACAATATATTTTTGACATGATAGTGTCTTTTAGCTTGACATCGTTTGAAACTTTCTGTAACATGTAATGCTGTATGACGTCATCATTGCGTGACGCTTCCACACTTTCGATTCCCCACAGTCTAGAAATTTGATACGTAAACGCAAGACAGAAATAATCGCTGCTGACATTGAGTTTAGCAAACGTTTTAGTGAGAATAAATTTGGTTTTACATGCTCTTTTGTCTGTACTGCATCGTTTGACACTTCCTGTAACATGTAACGCTGTACGACGTCATCATTGCGTGACGTCATCATTGCATGACGTCATTGGGATTGTTGTAAATAAAGGTTTGTTTTGATACGTCGCAATATGTAAATAAAGGTTTGTTTTGTGTTGTGGTGAAATACACTGCTCCTGATATATAGTAACCAAACGTGGCGACTGACTAAAACAGTGTTCGACAATGGATAGCAGCGACGACAAAGCTCAGATCAAGAAACGACAAAATGCCGAGCGAGTAAGAAAGTGTCGGGAACGAAAGAAGCTCGAGAAGGAACAGCAACGAACGGCTGCTGTCGGCGGTGAAGCTTCGGTACCAGCGGCCCCATCGCAACAAAAACGAAAGGAAGATGACTTGATGCGCGAAGAATTGAACGAGTACTTAATAAATACACCGTTCGCGTCGACGATGACTGAGCAGGAGAAAATCGATGCATTCTACAACATGAAACTGGCAGAGAAGCGAAGGAAAACCAACGAACGAGTAAAACGTTGTAGATTGAATAAGAAAATTGAGATGGCAACTAAACGAGCGAACGAAGCAGCTGAATTCGAACATGCAATCGCTGCGGTATCGCCAAAACGCTTGAAAGCTGAAGAGATAGCAGCAGATGCGGAATTCACGAAACGATTCGACGACAACGAGTTCGGTTACGCCTGCTCCGTCTGCAATCGCTTATGGTTCGAGAGAGATTTGCGACATTTGCGCAAAAGAAACAATCAGTCAGTTAGTAACCATAATAATGTTGCGTTCAGCTGGCGGCTGAAAGACATTATCATGCTCTTAAGCTTTTACCATTTGGTAAACGGTACTTTTCATATTATATTTTTTATTTTTGTATTATATTTTTGAATTATTGTTAATAATAATATAACAAAATGTATACATATATGCATGTATGTACGTATGTACGTATGTTATTCATAACGTTGCTTGTGTCTCTAAACGCTATCTATCATGATCTTATTCGAATTACAGTTTTCAAACGTGAGTCAACATTGTTTGTTACTAGTTCGTTTAAACTATTTTATATTATGTATAAAAGTAGTACTAGAAAAATTATATACCTTTTGTACATAGGTATAACCTCTGTACATAAAACACGTGTTTCTTCATATGGTTTTCATTACGTGTCAAACTTTCCTTCAATTTAGTCAGTTCATAGAATTACATTACTCAGTTATATTAATTCGGAAGAAACTAAGACCAAACGATATAGCTAACATTTAATCAGGTTTCCTCAGCCTTTTGACTTCTGTAACACAAATTACACTTGTAAACATTTATTAATTTACTTTAAAAGTTAGTGGAGCCAAGTTGGAAGCTAAACGGCTTCTTTGAAATAATTAACCGATCCCGCTCAACTCAGTTGTAATTTAAACTTTTCTTCTCTAGTTTTCTTTATCTAACCAATTGACTGCAACGGTGTGCAAACAAGACATCTGGGTCGCGTTTTCAAGTAAAAATTTTTGTTTGACAAATAAATGAGTTTGTTTCGCGTACTGGTGCGAATTTCTAATTGACTGTAATTAATTGTATTTTTAAATAGATATAGACAAAAACTTGTCCTTAGAGCCTTAATTCTTGTTACTGGATATAAAAACGATAAGTTATTAACACGAAAGTATCTTAATGACATCAAAATAAAATCTGATTAATAAAATATATTAACCAAATCTGAACTAAAATTTGTAATTGTTTTCGATTCTTGTCGCGTCAGCAAGATTGTTTACAACACCAATCGGAAGTTACAATTTATATTCATATTCACTCTTATTATTCTTATTATTCAAATTAATAATAAATACTACTCTATATTTGTAAAAACAAGAATATATTTTCTATTGTTTTTTATAGTGTTTCGACAGCTTTAAATTGGTGTCATCATGTGATGTATACTGTAGAAATAAATAAATCGATAAATTTTGTAGTCAATTTGTATAACATCTGTGTTACATAAATGTATATCTATACTATGTATGTGTATACATTCGTGTGTGTGTGTGTGTGTGTTGTTCTTCTTCTTGGGAGATCAGGCAGAAAACATAATATAAGATGGACTCCAATATGATGGAGGGTCCTAGTTTTGGTAGAGTAAAAATCATATGTTTGGCCATTCACTCTAGGTCTAAAAGTGTATCTAATAAATATGATTTTGAAAAAATAATATGGTGTAGAGTAGGGTAATAATGGGGGTACAAACGCAGAAAGGAATTCCCCCCAGGCCATATCTGGACCACAGCATCCGCGATCTGGACCACAGCATCAGCGACTTTTTCGCTGATCTGTGTCCTGGACCACAGCATCCGCGACTTTTTCGCGTATCTGGACCACAGCATCCGCGAATTTCCGCGAATAAATTTTTTTTATTTGATTTTTTATTTTTTTAATTAAATTGATTTGCATATCAAAGGGGGTGGGATGAGGTTCAATGGACCACCAGCATCCGTGAATATAATTTTTTATTTTTTTAATAAAGCTGATTTGCATATCAGGGGGGTGGTGGTAGGTGGGAGGTTTTTTTTATTTTTTTAATAAAGCTGATTTGCATATCAGTGGGTGATAGTGGGTGGGAGGTTCCGACTCGATGCATTATAGTGTATATTAAAATATATGATCAGGTGTACCAACCTTTGCATGAGTTCAAATTTGTCGTGTGTTATAATGTATATTAAATCTATATGATCAGGTGTACCAACCTTTGCATGGATCCTCTTTGTATTATTATTATAGTGTATAGATATTTTATATGAGCAGGTTTGTCAACATTTTCTGTGGCGGGGGGAGGGAAATTCAAATATGTGTTATATAGTGTATATATTAAAATATATGATCAGGGTTACCAATCTTACATTATTGTGTATAGAGCAGATCTGCCAACATTTTTTTCTCTTCTGTGGTGGGAAATTCAAACTATATGATCATGATTGGTACTCTCTCTCTCTCTCTCTCTCTCTCTCTCTCTCTCTCTCTCTCTCTCTCTCTCTCTCTCTCTCTCTCTCTCTCTCTCTCTCTCTCTCTCTCTCTCTCTCTCTCTCTCTCTCTCTCTCTCTCTCTCTCTCTCTCTTACATTTGAATGTTGTAATATAATAAATATTACAAATAAAAATAAAAATAAAATTGATATGCGTTTTATATATAGAGATATAATTGATGAACGTTTGTTTTAATAAGCTCCTTCTTTGGAAACGCCAATTTGTAATATAGTTTTAATATTACAAATATAATAAAAATTAAATAATTAATATATATAGAGATATATTGTGTGTGTATCTTTGGTGATAACAAGGGTATTGTACTCTTCCTTTAGCCCCACTAGTTGGGCAAGTCAATTTGTAATATTATATAATTATTACAAATATGAATAAAAATAAAATTGATATGCGTTTTAATACGTATTGATATTTTGTCTTGTTTATCACTGGGTAAGTCTGACTCCTTAAAGTCCCACTGTTAGGCTAGTCAAATTGTAATATAATTACAAGTGTAATAATAAACAAAATATAAAGATATTGATGATAAAAATATGTTATAACTAGGTGTGTTTGATTGATAAATAATAAATACATCAAACTTTAAAAATTTTGCAAATATTTTTTCTTGTGCTTGTATCGAATTTGACTGAATAATTTAATTTAATTAATTGATAATTAATTAATTATTTGAGTTTGTAATTACCTCCTATATCTATTCTCTCAATGTGAATTATGTTTTTGCTTAATAAAAAATAATAACATTAATAGTAGAAATAAAAACAATGCTGGTAACTGAATACTGATTTGCGTTTATTCATTCAAAATTGTGCGCCAGTCAAACTGCGCATGTCCCAGGCACTGGCTAATATTCGCCACAGTCGGCAGTGAGAAAGATTAACAAATATATTTTTTACAAGTTT
The DNA here is from genome assembly GCA_034769895.1 of Magicicada septendecula. Lineage (NCBI taxonomy): Eukaryota > Metazoa > Arthropoda > Insecta > Hemiptera > Cicadidae > Magicicada > Magicicada septendecula. The sequence goes on from CM068368.1 coordinate 86,560,044, forward strand.
AAATTTATGGTTCTTTTAACGAGTCGAAATGGTCAGAGGGCAAGGAACAAGATACATTTAACAGGTATTCTTAAACTAAATGTTAACATCTGAAATAGAATAGAATTATTATTACAATTGTCAATTAGAAAAAAATTATTTAAAATTCGAACCAAGTCGAAGAAATGACGTCACTCTGCTCCAGGTAGCACTGCACCGTCTATGTGAGAAATTCAGCAATGGCCGCCGTCTGCTTGGTTTTAATCTGCTATGACGCCGTTGGAATTGAAGATCTTCTCCCACAGAAATAAAACGATGTTCCCTTTTTCTGCAAAGTGGTGTTGGTCCAAAATATCGTGTTGAATGTCCCCTCGTCGTCTGCGATGTCGAATTCTGGATGGATCTCTTGTGTAGTGTAGTGTTCAAATATGCGTGTTGGTTTTGTGAATTCGTTCCAAAATTGTTCAAAAATGGCTGTCGATTTTTGGTGTTGCGTTTTTATGGTGTTATTCTGTGTTTTCGGAAACTTGTGAAGTGTTAGACGTAGATAAATAATGTTATTTCACTTGTTAGTTCATCTCCGTTACACGCCACATAACCACACTTGGTTTTAATATAAATTATTTGGTTTTCAAAACTCCACTAATACATTTTTCAACTGTTCAGCTTTGCGATTAACAATAGACTAAACGACGCAACGTCGTCGTTTTAGGGCAATTTGTGGTATGTCTTTTTCCTCTTCATATTGTTTAATTATAAAATATCTGTCTAAGACTTGTTTCACTATCTAACTATACATAACAAGTTTTCTTATTTTTTACTGTATTTCCAATATTTCTTAATTTTACATGAATCTAACTATTCAGTAATATTGATTATTTAATTTTACATCTTTTGATATATAGCTGGGTTTGTTTCAAACTCATTTAAGCCCAAAAATTACAATTTTGCATAATAATTGCATGTCCCATATTTTGTACAAATTCAGTGTTTTAAAGGTTTTTATTTGTTTTTTCGGTATAATATTTCCATGGAATACACCTAGTAACTCCGTAATTACTTTGTTGTTAATAATTTGGTTATTAAAACATTTCAATATTGATTAATTTGCTGTTTAGTCTGATTTGATTACTATCATAAGCCTATTTTTGACTGTTTCCAAAAGAAGTTAGTTTTCTTTCTTTTGTCATTCTATTTGCTATTAACTGTATCTGTATTAATTATATTTTCAATTCCTGTATTGTATGTATTGAATTCTATTCCTATTACATAGATTAATTCTTTGATAGATAGTTTTTTTGGTTTATAGGCCATTCTGTGTTTACAAACATAGTGTCTTGGTGGGTCTGTTTGTACATTATTCTTGGTTTACTGATTTGAATAAAATTATTACATTTTTATGCCCTACTTGCCTCTCTGACTTACACAATGGAAAATTAAATGACATGATTTTAATTACAATAGAATATCTTGTATCTACTAAACTTTCTTTATACTAATAACATCATTGAACCATAACATGAACATCTTATGCCTAATTTTAACAAAAACATCTTATTATCAACTATTTTCCATATATCACCTAATTTTAACAAAAACATCTTATTCCTATTATTTTTTCCTGTATCATCAAATGATAACAACATAGCTTATCCTAGACATAATTTAATTAGAAAACATAAAAAACTCCTATCACTAGTAACACTGTCAGTCACTAACTGTCTTGTGTATGTATTATTCTTATGAAAACACTTTAACTGTGATAAAAAACCTCGTGTATCTATTTACACCTTACATCTAAAATATTATTTAATTAATAATAAATAATAAACATCTTAATATTAGGCATACCTTCAGTTATGAACTGTCCTTTGGTATTTTTGTCCTCACCATTTATTTAGTTATAATTAAAGAAAACATTTTATATGTAATAGTCCTTATATCTAATTTAAAACTCTTATTACTAGTAATGTTGTCAGTCCTTAGACCGTCTTTCATTTCAATGGTTTTATTATTATTATTCTACACTCATGGTAGTCTTTTTATAATACTTAAATCTCATTGAAGATTTTTTCATAGATTTTTTAACTATGTTTCTCACTGTACACTCTGTAGTTCCTTAATTTTGTTATCTCACTTCACTTTATTGTATTCTACACTCTGGTAGTCTTTTTAGTGAGTTCTACTCTATGGTAGTCTCTTTTGGTATATTTTTTGACATGTTACACTTACAACTAATATACAATTTGTTTTTATAGTATTGTATCTTGTAACTTGTTTGGGGTTTACCTATATCGGTTTCAATTTTGTCTCATGGTATTTAACATATGATTAACATTTTGTTTTGGCATATCTCTTCCTGTTTCTGGTCTCTGTTGGAATCTTGATATGTTTCGTCCCTTCTTCAAATATCACATTAGTAGTTTCCTTATTAAAATGGTTTCATGACAGATTATTTCCTTTTTCATGGTCCTTCCCTTTTTGTACTGCTTCCCCAATCTACTGGGTATACTGCTGGTTTAACTGGTTTTTTCATAGTAGGTTATTTTAATTAATGCTTTTCTTTATTATCTTCCATTTTTATTAACATTTTATAGACTTAATTATACAGTTTCTAGTGTAATCCTTAAACAATTTATTCTTCTCACTCACTATGGAACTTTCTCTTTTATTCATGTAACATTAATTCAAATGTTTAGTGTGATAATTTTGTTATGTTACATATGCTCTCCTGTAAAAGTGATTAGTTCAGATCATACTCTGTATGGATGAAATAATTACTACTAATTCTTTTGTATTTACATTTCTCCGTGATTACATGTTTTCACTGTATATACCTTCTTTTTCCACCATTGCTTCCTCTCAGCTGATGTGTATCTCCTTCATTAGTTTCTTTTTTCATTGATAAGTGATCTTCAATCTTGTGTATAACATTATCATTTTATATTCCTTCTTATTTGGTGCTTCCTCACCAGTATGTTTACTCCCTAACATTCCCTAACCAATTAATTGGAACAGTTCAGAGTGGCACTTTTGGCTTCAATCCCTGCTGTCCAATACTTCAATTGAGTCCAGAGGTATTATCATCTCTGCTCAACACATAAGACTGATGGCATTTTCTACATCCAGTCATAAAAATAAATAAACAGTAAAAGTAGTCATTTTTGACTAAAATAAACATCTTTAGATTCTTCACTTCATAATACGTTATATTAATTAATACTTTTATACACTTGACTCTTCTTCTCTCTTAAAGCTTATTCCATATTAGGTGGTTTAGGTATGTGGTATCATATACATTTCATCATGTTTACATAGTAAGTAGTATTTATATTTACTCTTTCTACCATCTGGTATCCATTGAGTTACTTTTATTGCTCATGGTATAACATGAATTAATTCTTTATCACTTTCACTACAACAGTGGTTGTTGTAACAGCATTATCATTATTAGTATCAGGTTTTTGTTTTTTGGTTTCTGGTCTCACTATTTGGTCTTTAGTGAGCTGGTCCTTCTTCATTGTTCCATTTTTATTAAATTATTTTCTTTGTGAGTTTGGTTAATTTGTTCGATTAAGTCATATGACATTCTGGTTTCCTTTCTCCCTTAGAATTTTGTATCTCTTTCTTACAAAATCTTTTTTCATATTTCAGAGTTATTTCCCATCATTTGTATGAGTAATGATGTGAGTTTAATGTTTTTCAATTTTAGACATTTTTATTCAACTACATTCTTTCTTGTTCATAGTTGTTTTTCAAATATTTTGGTATAAGTTGTACTTATTATTGTTTTGAATTTTGAAATTATTATTCCTCAAAATTCTTTTTGCATTCATAATAGTCTTTGAATGTTTGTGTAAGTGGTACTTACTAATTATTTTGAATTTGGACAATTATTATCTGCATCCAATTTCTTTTTACTTGCATAATAGTCTTTGAATATTTGTGTAGCTTGTACCTACTATTGCTTTTGAATTTTGAAGCTTATTATGTTCAAAATTCTTTTTATTTATTCACAATAATCCTTCAAATGTTTTGTTGTAAGTTGTACTTACTGATTTTTGAATTTTGTAATTTTTTATTCTTACCAAAATTCTTATTTCGTTCACAATATTCTTTCTGATATCTAGTGTAAGTTGTACTTACGGATTTTTGAATTTTGTAGTTATTTATTTATCAAAATTCTTATTTCATCATTCACAATTGTTCGAATACTTGTTGTAAGTTGTGCTTACGATATTTTTGAATTTTGATAGTTATCTATTTATCAAAATTCTTATTTCGTTCACAATATTCTTTCTGATATCTAGTGTAAGTTGTACTTACGGATTTTTGAATTTGGTAATTTTTTTTTTTTTTTTTATCAAAATTCATAATTTCTTCATAATAGTTTTAACTCATAATTATGAGTCCTCCAAATATTTTTTAATGGATAACTGATTATAAGTTCCTTTTACTTTATTCGAAATGATATCCTTTAGTACATATGTATTATTATTATTGTTTTTAATAATCAGGTATGGGCCGGTATACAGCAGTAATAACTTTCTGGTAATGCCTTCCAAAGTACTGGGTAATTCCCTGTTTTTTAGCAGTACCTTTTCTCCGACTTCATATCTTATTATTTTCTTAACAGCCTTTTGATATTTGTTCTTGCGCCTTTCCTGGTCTTCAGCCAATTTATTGTAGAATCTGATTCGATTGAACTTGTATTCTTGACTCCTGGGGAACTCTATTATGTCTTGTATTTCTCTCGGAGGTGGTCCTTCATACATTGCCGTGTATGGCGTGGTACCAATAGCGGTGTGATATGACAAATTAAGGAATTCTTCAGTCGCTAATAAATATTCTTGCCACTTCTTTTGTTGATTATAGCAATAAGTTCGTAATATTCTTCCGACCTCTCGCAATACCCTCTCCGCTGGATTGCTGCTGGGGTGGTAGACAGACGTCTTGTATGTCTTAATGCCCAATGTATTCAAAGTGTTTCTCCACCGCCAACCCTTAAATTGCGTTCCATGGTCGGTGATTATGGATGTCGGGCTTCCTACCTCTGGAATGTAATGATTTGTTATTATTTCTAGAGTCTTTAGAGTGGTGGCTCTGTTCACAGGGTATAGTTTTGTAAATTTTGTAAAATGATCCATCATAATAACAATATACTTGTATCGATGGCGTCCGCCACTGCGGGGAAATGGACCACATATGTCCAGAAAGACCTTTTCCAGTTTGGCTTGTGAGGTAATCGGTATCATCATACCTTCCTTTCGCTCATTGTTGGTTTTCACCAATTGACATATCATACAGGTTTTAAGGTAGTTTCTAGTTTTTCTATTGATACTTTTTATGTGAAAATTCTCTTCTATTGCCTTGATCACCTTCATGGCTCCCATGTGACCGTATCGTAGGTGATAGTCCAGGATGATATCCTTTTCAATTGTAGTAGGGATCATGATCTTCCAAACGTCTTCGTCAAGGGATGTCTTGATGAATAAAATCCCATTATGTATACAATAAAATTTGTTTATTGTGTCATCTTGGTTGGAGAGACGAAGTTTAATAGAGTTTAACTTCGGATCGGACTGCTGGTGTTTGCTGATGTCCTGCACTATCTTCTCTAAATCAGATCTGTCCTTAATGATGTTATAGATTTTCAAAATGCTCTCCTTTTCGCCTTCGAATGTTTGTTCTTCCAGATTCACTCTTGACAATACGTCGGCTACTACATTTTTACTCCCAGGAACATACTCCCACTGTATATCGTATTCCTGTAGGGCGAGTACCCATCTGGTCAATCTACCATGGCTTAATTTGCATCTTCTTAGAAATGATATTGACTTGTGATCTGTTCGGACGGTCACTGGATATCCGAGGATATACGTCCGAAACTTCCCGCAGGCAAAGACTACACTTAGCAGTTCTTTTTCCGTCACATTATAGTTCTTCTCACACTGGTTAAGGGTTCTGCTAGCAAAGCTCACTACTAGATGATTTCCACTTTCATCTTCTTGGTACAGTGTTGAACCCAAGCTAATATTACTAGCGTCACAGTTTAGAAAGAAGGGTCGGTTAAAATCTGGATGGTTGAGCATTACTGCATCTAAAAATTTCTCTTTAATTGATTTGAAGGTCTCGTCTTGTTCTTGACCCCATCGCCATTTATTCTTGGACGATAACTGGTACTGAAACTGGGCTGTTAGTTCGGAATAATTATTCTGGAACTTCCTATAATAGTTACATAGGCCCAAAAATGATTGTAGTTGCCTTCTGTTTTTTGGTGTAGGGAATCGTTGTATGGCGTCTACCTTTTCTGTTGATGGTGTTATTCCTTGACTGTTTAGCTGGAAACCCAGGAATTGAACTTCTTTAGCTATCAGCTTGGACTTGTCCAGTTTAAGGGTGACATTATTTTCAGCAAGCTTCTTCAAAACATACTCCACACGATAACAGTGTTCCTCCCAGCTGGTTGATGTTATTAGGAGATCATCAACATATACAGTTGTGAATTGGAGTGCTTCTGGTCCTAGTATATGATCCATACAGGCGACAAAAACAGCTACTGAATTAACCAACCCGAAGGGCAATCTCTTAAACTGATAATTGCGCCCTTCGAAGATGAACGCCATGTATTGCCGGCTTGCTGGGTGCAACTCCACTTGCCAATAGCCGCATACCGTATCCCAAGTGGTAATGAATCGTGTTCCGTGGAACCTCTTCAAAATTTCATCAATTTCGCCAGGTGAGGTACGATCGTTTATTATCATCTTATTTATCTCCCGAGCGTCAAGGCAAAGTCTTACCTTCCCATTTTTCTTTTGTATGGCCACAATTGGGCTTGTGTATGGCGATTGACTGCTCTCGATGATATCTCTACGGATCATATTCTGGATCTCTGATCGTACGGCTTCTTTCAAAGATTGTGCTATTGGGTATGACTTTCGGTTGAATTCTACCGGTTCTCTGAATCGTATTGAGCATTGGTAGTTCCGGATCTTTCCAGGTTCGTCAGAAAATACAGCTCGATATTTCTCATATATTTCTACCAATTGATTCCGCTGGTCTTCCGTTAGTTGCTCGTTAGTATTGTGGCACTGGAAGTTACGTATCTCTTGGATCTTTTGTTTCCATAGGTCTTCCTCCGAATCTTGATGTACTGGCTTGTCGTTTGTTGGGTGGTTGGATAAGTAATTCACCTTATTTTGGTGGTCGAGAAGTCGTTTGGAGTCTAAAGTCTTGTTATCAGTTAAATTGGCTATCCAGGTTGAACCTTCAGCAAAGAGTGATACCCTTCCTCGGCACAAGTCGATAATTGCTGAGTTTCGGCGCAATATGTCGCATCCTATCATGATGTTGAACGGTAATCCGGCTGCAACAAGAAATATCATATCCACACTAATGCCCTGACTTTTGACATTGAGGGATACCTGCTTTCTTATGGTCTTGTTCTGTCGGCCGGTAGCTCCTACAAGTACAATGTTATTAATAGGTAGTACCGGTAAGTTTTTATGGCATTCCTGCTGTATCCGGTCCAATTCATTTCGATTTATTATGGAGACATTGGCTCCAGTGTCTATCATTATAGGAACAGGAACACCTTCAATTTCTGCGGTTATGTATATTATTTCATTATCATTATTTTTAATATTAAGCTCACTTTCTTCTAATAGGTCCTTACGGATATCCTTTAAATAATTGCTGTATATTATGGTAAAATTTTTTCTGTTTTTCTTCAAATTCATACCTACTTGATTAAACCCAGCAGATTGGAGCAGTAAAGGGTCATTGGGTTTTATTACTGCCTCCGTTCGTTTAAATGTTCCGCTTCATTACGGATCAGGCCGTTGGAAGCGTCAGCTTGAAGTCCTGAGGCTGTTTCGTTTGGTTCTGCTCGATCGTCTGGTTGGGCTTCTGTTACAGGTAGTCTTCGCTGATTATCCAGGCTGGAACTACGTCTGGGCTCGTACTCTCTGTACCTATTACTTCCCTGGCTCCCTTGGAAAGTCTCGTACTCGTAGTATCGGCTCCTTCTTTGAGGCTGGTACCTCCTGTGTCCACTGCCTTCTGCTCGGATGTAATTGACATTAGGTCGATATGCCCTGTAATTGTGGTTACCTCCACTTGGGTAATTTCGGTTATAATTACCATGATAATTATTATTATTAGAAAGGTTGGGGTTCCTCTGACCATTTGGAACATAGTTACTATTATGATTATAATAACCGTTGTTATTTTGTGGACGGCTATTATTATTATTATTATTGTTGTGGTTGTTGTTATTATGATTATTCATACGAGGAATATTACTATTATTATTATTATGGTTAAGCCTTGGCAAATTATTGTTATTTCTAGGGTTATAATTGTACTCGGCATTATTCCGATTTGCGGAATTATAATTGTTATTATTACCCACATTCTGCCGATTATTATTATTATTCAAATTATTGCTGTTATTCCTTGGTTCCAGCTTTTCATACCTCCTGCGACTTTGACGGTAATAGTCTTCGTGCTCGTACATCTCTAAAAGCTCGGTCATGGCTTGCACCGTTTTTATTTGACTATTTCGTCTGGCTCTGATAATATCCTCCTTGTAGTGGTATGAGAGTTTGCTGACCAGGCATTCTTCCGGTATTCGGGGCTCTAGATGTTTGGCCACGCACACCTTTCCCAAAAAGTACGCCGTTAAAGTTTGGTTTCCATATGGGTTGTACTTCCCATGACATATCCCGTCTCTGGCGATATTTTGCGTTGATTCCGACCAATATTTGGCTTTGAATAGCCTTCTGAATTGTTGATAGTCGGTCACCTCGTCTCTTATTGCCATCCACCAATTGTCTGCTATTTCCTTGAATGATTCGTCCAGCACCTCTTTGTTCTCCCTCCAGCGATTACCTCTGTGTTTGGCAAAGTATTCCTCAATTCTTGCTAGGAATTCCATGGGTTTATTTTTATAAAACCTGAAGTTAATCCCTTCACGATTTTCACTGTTGGGACAACTGGTAATGGTTGTTGGTCGACTATGGAATAGGTCTATATCGGTCTGGTTCTGTCGTACCTGACTGTTGATACTGGTCACAGCAGCTTCTATGCCGTCACATTTTTCTGTGAATCGGTCCTGCACTCGCTCCCAGTCTTCCCGTGTTTCCTTTAGTTTTTCATCCAATGTCTTCCTAGTCGTTTCTTCAATGGTGTTAACCTTCGTATTTATTTCTGTCCTGATACTCCGTACTTCTTGTTCGGTTTGACTCCATTTTTCGTCAGCTCTGGCAACCCTTTGTTCGATTACCGTTATTTCCTCTTCTACTTTCTTGCTGATTGTCTCATTGTTTTCAGCTATCTTCTGGCTCAATTCTTCCTTCAATATTTCCATTCTTCCGTCTAACCGGTTCATGTTCTCTTGGTTCGTCTCCTTCAATTCTTCTCTCAATTGCTGACTATTACTTTCCATTTTCTGATTTGTTTCTTCCATCCTCTTGTTGGTTTCTTCCAGTTTTTGGCTTATCTGGGTTAATTCCTCTTTCGACTGTTTATTGTCAGTCTTTATCTCCTCCATTTTCTCCTCCATCTTCTGAATATTTTCTTCCATCTTCTCTTCTATCTTCTTACTGTTTGCTTCCATCTTCTCCTCCATCTTCTTGCTAGTATCTCCAATTTTATTACCCAACTCTTCCTTCAATCGTTGGTTATCACTTTTCATTTCCTTATTATTTTCTTCCATTTTCTCCTCCATCTTCTTACTGCTTTCTCTTAATTCCTCCTTCAATCGTAGGTTATCGTTCTTCATTTCCTTACTATTTTCTTCGATTTTCTTGTTGGTATCTCCGATTTTATTACCCAACTCTTCTTTTAATTGTTGGTTATCGTTTTCCAGCTTCTTACTATTTTCTTCCATCTTCTCCTCTATCTTCTTACTGTTTTCTCTTAATTCCTCCTTCGTTGTTTTAAATTCTCTAAGTAACATCTCCATCATTTGATCAAATTTTGTATCTTCCTTTGCGGTGGATTTTTCCGGCTGTTCCTTCTGTGGTGCAGGCTTATTTGGTTCTGCTGGCGGTAACATTAACTCCACATCTTCCACTGGTGTCGCTTCTTTATCCTCCATGTCTATCTCCTGTTCGGCCTCCATAGCCCTTTTTCTTGATGTAGCTCTCCTGTGCATCTCGCTCCCTCTTCCGACCTGTTGATCGTTGCCAAGCTAAAAATAGGAAATTGGACAATCGTCCTTATTTTACAACACTATTATCTACTATTTAAAGCCCCTTAAGTTGGACGCCAATTTGTAATATAATTATTACAAATATTACAAATTTTTTAAAAATAAAAATTATGAACGTTTGTTTTAATAAGCTCCTTCTTTGGAAACGCCAATTTGTAATATAGTTTTAATATTACAAATATAATAAAAATTAAATAATTAATATATATAGAGATATATTGTGTGTGTATCTTTGGTGATAACAAGGGTATTGTACTCTTCCTTTAGCCCCACTAGTTGGGCAAGTCAATTTGTAATATTATATAATTATTACAAATATGAATAAAAATAAAATTGATATGCGTTTTAATACGTATTGATATTTTGTCTTGTTTATCACTGGGTAAGTCTGACTCCTTAAAGTCCCACTGTTAGGCTAGTCAAATTGTAATATAATTACAAGTGTAATAATAAACAAAATATAAAGATATTGATGATAAAAATATGTTATAACTAGGTGTGTTTGATTGATAAATAATAAATACATCAAACTTTAAAAATTTTGCAAATATTTTTTCTTGTGCTTGTATCGAATTTGACTGAATAATTTAATTTAATTAATTGATAATTAATTAATTATTTGAGTTTGTAATTACCTCCTATATCTATTCTCTCAATGTGAATTATGTTTTTGCTTAATAAAAAATAATAACATTAATAGTAGAAATAAAAACAATGCTGGTAACTGAATACTGATTTGCGTTTATTCATTCAAAATTGTGCGCCAGTCAAACTGCGCATGTCCCAGGCACTGGCTAATATTCGCCACAGTCGGCAGTGAGAAAGATTAACAAATATATTTTTTACAAGTTTAAATTTATGGTTCTTTTAACGAGTCGAAATGGTCAGAGGGCAAGGAACAAGATACATTTAACAGGTATTCTTAAACTAAATGTTAACATCTGAAATAGAATAGAATTATTATTACAATTGTCAATTAGAAAAAAATTATTTAAAATTCGAACCAAGTCGAAGAAATGACGTCACTCTGCTCCAGGTAGCACTGCACCGTCTATGTGAGAAATTCAGCAATGGCCGCCGTCTGCTTGGTTTTAATCTGCTATGACGCCGTTGGAATTGAAGATCTTCTCCCACAGAAATAAAACGATGTTCCCTTTTTCTGCAAAGTGGTGTTGGTCCAAAATATCGTGTTGAATGTCCCCTCGTCGTCTGCGATGTCGAATTCTGGATGGATCTCTTGTGTAGTGTAGTGTTCAAATATGCGTGTTGGTTTTGTGAATTCGTTCCAAAATTGTTCAAAAATGGCTGTCGATTTTTGGTGTTGCGTTTTTATGGTGTTATTCTGTGTTTTCGGAAACTTGTGAAGTGTTAGACGTAGATAAATAATGTTATTTCACTTGTTAGTTCATCTCCGTTACACGCCACATAACCACACTTGGTTTTAATATAAATTATTTGGTTTTCAAAACTCCACTAATACATTTTTCAACTGTTCAGCTTTGCGATTAACAATAGACTAAACGACGCAACGTCGTCGTTTTAGGGCAATTTGTGGTATGTCTTTTTCCTCTTCATATTGTTTAATTATAAAATATCTGTCTAAGACTTGTTTCACTATCTAACTATACATAACAAGTTTTCTTATTTTTTACTGTATTTCCAATATTTCTTAATTTTACATGAATCTAACTATTCAGTAATATTGATTATTTAATTTTACATCTTTTGATATATAGCTGGGTTTGTTTCAAACTCATTTAAGCCCAAAAATTACAATTTTGCATAATAATTGCATGTCCCATATTTTGTACAAATTCAGTGTTTTAAAGGTTTTTATTTGTTTTTTCGGTATAATATTTCCATGGAATACACCTAGTAACTCCGTAATTACTTTTTTGTTAATAATTTGGTTATTAAAACATTTCAATATTGATTAATTTGCTGTTTAGTCTGATTTGATTACTATCATAAGCCTATTTTTGACTGTTTCCAAAAGAAGTTAGTTTTCTTTCTTTTGTCATTCTATTTGCTATTAACTGTATCTGTATTAATTATATTTTCAATTCCTGTATTGTATGTATTGAATTCTATTCCTATTACATAGATTAATTCTTTGATAGATAGTTTTTTTGGTTTATAGGCCATTCTGTGTTTACAAACATAGTGTCTTGGTGGGTCTGTTTGTACATTATTCTTGGTTTACTGATTTGAATAAAATTATTACATTTTTATGCCCTACTTGCCTCTCTGACTTACACAATGGAAAATTAAATGACATGATTTTAATTACAATAGAATATCTTGTATCTACTAAACTTTCTTTATACTAATAACATCATTGAACCATAACATGAACATCTTATGCCTAATTTTAACAAAAACATCTTATTATCAACTATTTTCCATATATCACCTAATTTTAACAAAAACATCTTATTCCTATTATTTTTTCCTGTATCATCAAATGATAACAACATAGCTTATCCTAGACATAATTTAATTAGAAAACATAAAAAACTCCTATCACTAGTAACACTGTCAGTCACTAACTGTCTTGTGTATGTATTATTCTTATGAAAACACTTTAACTGTGATAAAAAACCTCGTGTATCTATTTACACCGTACATCTAAAATATTATTTAATTAATAATAAATAATAAACATCTTAATATTAGGCATACCTTCAGTTATGAACTGTCCTTTGGTATTTTTGTCCTCACCATTTATTTAGTTATAATTAAAGAAAACATTTTATATGTAATAGTCCTTATATCTAATTTAAAACTCTTATTACTAGTAATGTTGTCAGTCCTTAGACCGTCTTTCATTTCAATGGTTTTATTATTATTATTCTACACTCATGGTAGTCTTTTTATAATACTTAAATCTCATTGAAGATTTTTTCATAGATTTTTTAACTATGTTTCTCACTGTACACTCTGTAGTTCCTTAATTTTGTTATCTCACTTCACTTTATTGTATTCTACACTCTGGTAGTCTTTTTAGTGAGTTCTACTCTATGGTAGTCTCTTTTGGTATATTTTTTGACATGTTACACTTACAACTAATATACAATTTGTTTTTATAGTATTGTATCTTGTAACTTGTTTGGGGTTTACCTATATCGGTTTCAATTTTGTCTCATGGTATTTAACATATGATTAACATTTTGTTTTGGCATATCTCTTCCTGTTTCTGGTCTCTGTTGGAATCTTGATATGTTTCGTCCCTTCTTCAAATATCACATTAGTAGTTTCCTTATTAAAATGGTTTCATGACAGATTATTTCCTTTTTCATGGTCCTTCCCTTTTTGTACTGCTTCCCCAATCTACTGGGTATACTGCTGGTTTAACTGGTTTTTTCATAGTAGGTTATTTTAATTAATGGTTTTCTTTATTATCTTCCATTTTTATTAACATTTTATAGACTTAATTATACAGTTTCTAGTGTAATCCTTAAACAATTTATTCTTCTCACTCACTATGGAACTTTCTCTTTTATTCATGTAACATTAATTCAAATGTTTAGTGTGATAATTTTGTTATGTTACAATGTAAGTAAAACTATCTCTCTCTCTCTCTCGTTGTCATAACGTTATGTTCAAACCGTTTCTCCTTTCTCACATTCGAATGTAGGTAAAACTCTCTCTCTCTCACTCTCTCTCTCTCTCTCTCTCTCTCTCTCTCTCTCTCTCTCTCACTCTCTCTTGTTGTCAAACGTTATGTTCAAAACGTTTCTCCTCTCTCACATTTGAATGTAAGTAAAACTATCTCTCTCTCACTCTCTCTTGTTGTCAAACGTTATGTTCAAACCGTTTCTCCTCTCTCTCTCTCTCTCTCTCTCTCTCTCTCTCTCTCACTCTCTCTCTCTCACACTGTGTACATTGAGTAGAGTAGTCGGTGTGATGATTAAATAGTTTTAGCCTCTCTCTCTCTCTCTCTCTCTCTCTCTCTCTCTCTCTCTCTCACTCGTTGTGTATGTCTCTCTCTCTCTCGCTGCAAACGTTGACGAGAATTCACTTATTCAATGCGCATTAGTAGCGCTGACGGTAATTATGGATTAGAAAGTATGTACCCCAAAACAGACACTGGCTTTCTCCGCTACCCGAGTACAACGGCAATGTCCATCATTAACGGTGTGGAGACAACACATACTAGTTTGGTAAGTGAACATACTTTATTGTATGTACAGATTTTATTTAAACGTAATTTATAAATTACACTACATAATTTTATTGTATGTAAAGATTTTATTTAAACGAAAAAATTATTCACATTATCGCGTGCATTATTTATTGAATTTAATACACGGCTCATTCAAATAAGTGTATGTGTGTGTGTGTGATCAAATTACAATTTCCGAAATATATTCTTACTGTACTTTTTATATTACACTTCTAATTGAAGATATATTTTAGGTATAGCTGAATTGTAAGCGTGCGAGCCTTCAGTGTGCATACAACGTCTGGCAATTAAGCGTACGTGTGTGGACAACGCTCACTAGTTTGTTTGTTGCAAGTAAGTATACATTATGGAGGGTGGGTTATACAAATAATAATAATAAAGTGTGTACTATATACATTTATTAAAATACATACACAGCTCCAAGATTATATTAAACTAGTTTTACAATTAAAATACATACACAGCTCAATATTATATTGTTACAAGTATTAAAATATATCTAAACTAGTTTTACAATTAAAAATACATACACACACAGCTCCAATATTATAATGTTACAAATATGAAAAATATATATTTATAACTAGTATTTACAAAATGTGTATAAAATAGAATAAGACTTAAACACGTCTATGTACCGCGTTGGACAATGGCGTATATTCTACAAGCGTATCATGTAGTATCATACAGTAGGCAGTCGTCTGTGTAGGAAAATTCATTGACGATTCAAATTCTAAACGTACATCAACTGCTGAAGACTTAAGCGCATCGTCCTGTTTGCTACAATCGAATACAAACAGCGGGGCTTTTGATTTGAATAATTCTGGTGTCAGTACTGGGCTGACGTCTAAACGGTGGTAATACGAAGTTTAAAAACTGACGTACATATTGTACAATAATGCAAAACGGTCTTTCCCAATATCCAAGTTTAAATTATCGTAAGGATAATACTTGTCGTTTAGAAACAGTCTCGCATTGATTACATTACAATGATCAAATTCATCGGCGTGTGCCGTCAGTACATTCTTTCTTGCTGTCTGAAACGCTAACACAACAAAGCGTGGTTTTTCTAGCTGACTCGAGGTCTTGACAATCCAATTCTGCCTTTTAGTCTGTGGTAAGGCAGGATACTCATGCAACTCCCAGGTCCTAAAAGGCATAGTTATCGGGTGGTCATTCTCTATGAGTCGTAACAGTGGTAATCTGTACGCATTAGCTACATGTACATAAGGCATTTTCCAGTAAACTTTATCTAGTTCAAGAACACAATTAGCAGTCGTTTGTCCGCTTGTTAAAACCATAGCGTTTATGTCGGTAGATGTGCGTAGGAGTATAAGTTCTTGTTTCACGTTCAGCACGATGCGTGTATAGTCTTCTGCGAATCCCATTAGCATTTTCAGTGGAATACAAAAGTTGAATTCACCGTAATCATTTACTTTTAATACGTTTGTGTTCGGCGCCACCCAACCACCGTTTTTCATTGCGTCACGTGTGTTGTTGTTGAGTGATAGAAAAGTTTTAATAGTTGACGTAACACCGACGTTTCGAGTATGGTCCACTACCACACCGGCCAACTCGTAACGAATCTCTTCAAAGAGAAATGCTATAGCATTGTTCACCAGTTCCACATTCAATGCAGTATCTGCAGCCACACTAGGGTTTTTAACCAACTTGCCTTCGATGTAGAGGAAACTTTCTGACGGCAGCGTAAAGACGTCCTGTTGTTGTATCGGCACACGTATTTCATCATTGTTTCCATATCTTGTTGTTGCGTACGGTGCGTGTGAATGAAATGAAAAGTGTGTGATACTGTCTTCAAAGAACGGTTGCTGCTCCACAGATAATATTCCACTCGCCATGTTACTTGTTTACAACAAAACCCAATGAAATCAGAAAACGGCGGTTAACTGATGTTAATCGTTTCAGTTTCGAACGAGTACTGATGCGTTTCCTAACTGATCTTTCTTCTTCTTCTTCTTCTTCTTCTTCTTCTTCTTCTTCTTCTTCTTTTATTGCCGACGACTGTGGTAGCAGCGGTGGCGAAGAAACAAAGTACAAGCCCATGTCTATAGTCGTTTTAGATGTAAACGCACAGTGATGACTTCACCGCGAAAATCTATTACGTCACCGTCCTGGTCGTGTAAAGATAATGTTATGTTGTCCAAACGACTCACATTCACAGGTAGGTATATGACGTTTGGAGGTGATTCAATTATTTTGAATCCTGGTTCGACTGACGGATAGAATGAGTGCAGTGTGTGCTCGTTTTTACCGTTCTTGTATGATCCGTGCGCTATATTACACCTTATCAGTATACTGTTCACTTTTATAATGTTAACTGTGGCGTCAGACGTGTGAGTTTTATTCGCTTCAAGCAGACGCTTTTCCTTGAAACCCAACATATCACCGATACCGTACACTGTTTGTTGAAAGTCAATATCCAGTGCACAAGTCAGTTCACATTTCAGTGTATTGTTGTTAGGACGTAGACTAATCTGTGAGTCTCCTAACTGCTTTTTGAGGAAGGCTTCTATGTCACCGATTTCATAAGCACCTGTAGGTAAAGTTATCAAGTCCCACGTTGTTCCGTCCCGTAGTACTGGAAACACATTGTTTTTTCCCTCAACCACGTTCGGTATACTGTTGTATGTAGTAAAGTCCAATAGACCTACATACCATTCACCGTTTGTTTGTTCGATAGGTGGGAAAAAGTCACATACAAGAGCAGCAGTATTCGTACCTGTTAAGGTGACCGACAGCGAAGACATCTTGTCGCTTACTGATCACTCACGCGTTAAGAAGTCCAAACATAAATGCCCACAGATGACTGTGTGTGGCGACTGTTCACGCTCGTAATTGTAGTAAATGTCAGTGTCGGTTCCAAAATACTGTGTCAGCTCAAGAGGTGGCTGCATATTACCATACGCATCATAGTAGTAAACTCGATTGTTTCGCTTCTTGTAGCAAACCAAGTGCGTACCAGGTCCTTCTGCACTGTCCAGATTAACAACTGCACTCTCATTCTTCCATGGCCGTCTGCGTGGTAAAGTGTTACGCATAAAAACTCCTCTGAAATAAGGTATTTTCAAAAGTTTGCGTACACATACAAATCACTGTCGGACAATGCACGCACTGGTATGCAAATTAGTTTTTTTGTCTGTAAGGACGTAGGTATAGACCTGACGCTATTTTTGTATTGTTACGTTTATGTCTTGACACTGTTTTGCGTTTGCAGGTCGTTTTGCGTTTGCCAACGGATTGATGTTTAATTCCTGAACCCTTCTTCTTTTTTCTACAACCACTACGCGAGCCCCCTCCACCCACTGCTGATTTCGCTTTCATTGCGGCGGCTACAGCTGCAGCATACGCTCTTTCACTAACACCGGAATTCCAACCTTTCACTCGTTCCCACGCTTTGTCGGCAAGAACGTGATCAGCTATACGTCTTCGACTGTTGTATTTGTACCTTGCGTAGGCGATATCGTGTTCGCGACAGGCTTCGTCCAGCTCGTTGATTCCACGCTCGCCACGTGCCAATCTCTCTTTGATTTTTGTTCCGGGTCCACAGAATCGGTAGACGGATAGGTGTAATTCTACGGGTAATGCGTCCACCGCTCGATTAATCAAAGTAGGTACTGACGAAACGATAGCGGGCACAGTGTTTTTAAGTATTTTTCCAATTACACCACGCCCCATTCTTGTAAACAGATCTCCAATCTTTGATTTCCGTTTCCGTATCGAGAACGTCTATTAAACGTCCCACCTCTTCAATATATTCAGCCAGAACTGAACGCTGTGTCGCTCTGTCTTGATATTTATAGACAAACTTTATTAGATTGATTATATGAGCGTGAAATACATGAGTGACCTTGTACAATTCGGTCTTTATATGTAATTTTAATTCGTGCATTTGTCGTACAGTGACTGCGTCTTTGTCATTGACACCGTTCGCTATATTCGTAATTTTTCTTCCGGCAGCGTAGAAAGCATCGCTTTGCAAACTGATTGTGTGTGCGTGTAAAAATTCCAAATTCACTGCGTCTTTGAAGTCAACAGGCGCTTGCACACGCGTTAGTCGGCAGTCATTAACGATTACGTTACCTGCACGATCTTTTATCAAACTCTTCTCGTCTACGTATCGTTTTGTGGCTGCATCTCTTGATTTAAGCGGATCGGTTAGCATTATTATTCGATGATCTTTTGCGTCTATGGTAGCGTAGTCGTTCTTGCCGACAAAGCGTGGGAACGAGTGAAAGGTTGGAATTCCGGTGTTAGTGAAAGAGCGTATGCTGCAGCTGTAGCCGCCGCAATGAAAGCGAAATCAGCAGTGGGTGGAGGGGGCTCGCGTAGTGGTTGTAGAAAAAAGAAGAAGGGTTCAGGAATTAAACATCAATCCGTTGGCAAACGCAAAACGACCTGCAAACGCAAAACAGTGTCAAGACATAAACGTAACAATACAAAAATAGCGTCAGGTCTATACCTACGTCCTTACAGACAAAAAAACTAATTTGCATACCAGTGCGTGCATTGTCCGACAGTGATTTGTATGTGTACGCAAAACTTTTGAAAATACCTTATTTCAGAGGAGTTTTTATGCGTAACACTTTACCACGCAGACGGCCATGGAAGAATGAGAGTGCAGTTGTTAATCTGGACAGTGCAGAAGGACCTGGTACGCACTGGGTTTGCTACAAGAAGCGAAACAATCGAGTTTACTACTATGATGCGTATGGTAATATGCAGCCACCTCTTGAGCTGACACAGTATTTGGAACCGACACTGACATTTACTACAATTACGAGCGTGAACAGTCGCCACACACAGTCATCTGTGGGCATTTATGTTTGGACTTCTTAACGCGTGAGTGATCAGTAAGCGACAAGATGTCTTCGCTGTCGGTCACCTTAACAGGTACGAATGCTGCTGCTCTTGTATGTGACTTTTTTCCCACCTCTCGAACAAACAAACGGTGAATGGTATGTAGGTCTATTGGACTTTACTACATACAACAGTATACCGAACGTGGTTGAGGGAAAAAACAATGTGTTTCCAGTACTACGGGACGGAACAACGTGGGACTTGATAACTTTACCTACAGGTGCTTATGAAATCGGTGACATAGAAGCCTTCCTCAAAAAGCAGTTAGGAGACTCACAGATTAGTCTACGTCCTAACAACAATACACTGAAATGTGAACTGACTTGTGCACTGGATATTGACTTTCAACAAACAGTGTACGGTATCGGTGATATGTTGGGTTTCAAGGAAAAGCGTCTGCTTGAAGCGAATAAAACTCACACGTCTGACGCCACAGTTTACATTATAAAAGTGAACAGTATACTGATAAGGTGTAATATAGCGCACGGATCATACAAGAACGGTAAAAACGAGCACACACTGCACTCATTCTATCCGTCAGTCGAACCAGGATTCAAAATAATTGAATCGCCTACAAACGTCATATACCTACCTGTGAATGTGAGTCGTTTGGACAACATAACATTATCTTTACACGACCAGGACGGTGACGTAATAGATTTTCGCGGTGAAGTCATCACTGTGCGTTTACATCTAAAACGACTATAGACATGGGCTTGTACTTTGTTTCTTCGCCACCGCTGCTACCACAGTCGTCGGCAATAAAAGAAGAAGAAGAAGAAGAAGAAGAAGAAGAAGAAGAAGAAGAAGAAGAAGAAGAAAGATCAGTTAGGAAACGCATCAGTACTCGTTCGAAACTGAAACGATTAACATCAGTTAACCGCCGTTTTCTGATTTCATTGGGTTTTGTTGTAAACAAGTAACATGGCGAGTGGAATATTATCTGTGGAGCAGCAACCGTTCTTTGAAGACAGTATCACACACTTTTCATTTCATTCACATGCACCGTACGCAACAATAAGATATGGAAACAATGATGAAATACGTGTGCCGATACAACAACAGGACGTCTTTACGCTGCCGTCAGAAAGTTTCCTCTACATCGAAGGCAAGTTGGTTAAAAACCCTAGTGTGGCTGCAGATACTGCATTGAATGTGGAACTGGTGAACAATGCTATAGCATTTCTCTTTGAAGAGATTCGTTACGAGTTGGCCGGTGTGGTAGTGGACCATACTCGAAACGTCGGTGTTACGTCAACTATTAAAACTTTTCTATCACTCAACAACAACACACGTGACGCAATGAAAAACGGTGGTTGGGTGGCGCCGAACACAAACGTATTAAAAGTAAATGATGACGGTGAATTCAACTTTTGTATTCCACTGAAAATGCTAATGGGATTCGCAGAAGACTATACACGCATCGTGCTGAACGTGAAACAAGAACTTATACTCCTACGCACATCTACCGACATAAACGCTATGGTTTTAACAAGCGGACAAACGACTGCTAATTGTGTTCTTGAACTAGATAAAGTTTACTGGAAAATGCCTTATGTACATGTAGCTAATGCGTACAGATTACCACTGTTACGACTCATAGAGAATGACCACCCGATAACTATGCCTTTTAGGACCTGGGAGTTGCATGAGTATCCTGCCTTACCACAGACTAAAAGGCAGAATTGGATTGTCAAGACCTCGAGTCAGCTAGAAAAACCACGCTTTGTTGTGTTAGCGTTTCAGACAGCAAGAAAGAATGTACTGACGGCACACGCCGATGAATTTGATCATTGTAATGTAATCAATGCGAGACTGTTTCTAAACGACAAGTATTATCCTTACGATAATTTAAACTTGGATATTGGGAAAGACCGTTTTGCATTATTGTACAATATGTACGTCAGTTTTTAAACTTCGTATTACCACCGTTTAGACGTCAGCCCAGTACTGACACCAGAATTATTCAAATCAAAAGCCCCGCTGTTTGTATTCGATTGTAGCAAACAGACGATGCGCTTAAGTCTTCAGTAGTTGATGTATGTTTAGAATTTGAATCGTCAATGAATTTTCCTACACAGACGACTGCCTACTGTATGATACTACATGATACGCTTGTAGAATATACGCCATTGTCCAACGCGGTACATAGACGTGTTTAAGTCTTATTTTATACACATTTTGTAAATACTAGTTTTACATATATATTTTTCATATTTGTAACGTTATAATATTGGAGCTGTGTGTGTATGTATTTTTAATTGTAAAACTAGTTTAGATATATTTTAATACTTGTAACAATATAATATTGAGCTGTGTATGTATTTTAATTGTAAAACTAGTTTAATATAATCTTGGAGCTGTGTATATATTTTAATAAATGTATATAGTACACACTTTATTATTATTATTTGTATAACCCACCCTCCATAATGTATACTTACTTGCAACAAACAAACTAGTGAGCGTTGTCCACACACGTACCCTTAAATGCCAGACGTTGTATGCACACTGAAGGCTCGCACGCTTACAATTCAGCTATACCTAAAATATATCTTCAATTAGAAGTGTAATATAAAAAGTACAGTAAGAATATATTTCGGAAATTGTAATTTGATCACACACACACACATACACTTATTTGAATGAGCCGAGTATTAAATTCAATAAATAATGCATGTGATAATATGAATAATTTTTTCGTTTAAATAAAATCTTTACATACAATAAAATTATGTAGTGTAATATATAAATTACGTTTAAATAAAATCTGTACATACAATAAAATTATGTAATGTAATATAAAAGCACGACAAGAATAAATTTCGGAATTTTTGTAACAGATATAGTAATTGATCGCACAATTGTAACAGACATAATAATTTGATCATACGCACACGCATACACACACATGTATTAAATGCAAATAATTTTTACGTTTAAATAAAATCTGTACATACAATAAAGTATGTTCACTTACCAAACTAGTATGTGTTGTCTCCACACCGTTAATGATGGACATTGCCGTTGTACTCGGGTAGGGAGAAAGCCAGTGTCTGTTTTGGGGTACATACTTTCTAATTCATAATTACCGTCAGCGCTACTAATGCGCATTGAATAAGTGAATTCTCGTCAACGTTTGCAGTGAGAGAGAGAGAGAGACATACACAACGAGTGAAAGAGAGAGAGAGAGAGAGAGGCTAAAATTATTTAATCATCACACCGACTACTCTACTCAATGTACACAGTGAGAGAGAGAGAGAGAGAGAGAGAGAGAGAGAGAGAGAGAGAGAGAGAGGAGAAACGGTTTGAACATAACGTTTGACAACAAGAGAGAGTGAGAGAGAGATAGTTTTACTTACATTCAAATGTGAGAGAGGAGAAACGGTTTGAACATAACGTTTGACAACAAGAGAGAGTGAGAGAGAGAGAGAGAGAGTTTTACCTACATTCAAATGTGAGAGAGGAGAAACGGTTTGAACATAACGTTATGACAACGAGAGAGAGAGAGAGATAGTTTTACTTACATTCAAATGTAAGAGAGAGAGAGAGAGAGAGAGAGAGAGAGAGAGAGAGAGAGAGAGAGAGAGAGAGAGAGAGAGAGAGTACCAATCATGATCATATAGTTTGAATTTCCCACCACAGAAGAGAAAAAAAAATGTTGGCAGATCTGCTCTATACACAATAATGTAAGATTGGTAACCCTGATCATATATTTTAATATATACACTATATAACACATATTTGAATTTCCCTCCCCCCGCCACAGAAAATGTTGACAAACCTGCTCATATAAAATATCTATACACTATAATAATAATACAAAGAGGATCCATGCAAATGTTGGTACACCTGATCATATAGATTTAATATACATTATAACACACGACAAATTTGAACTCATGCAAAGGTTGGTACACCTGATCATATATTTTAATATACACTATAATGCATCGAGTTGGAACCTCCCACCCACCACCACCCACTGATATGCAAATCAGCTTTATTAAAAAAATACAAAATTATATTCACGGATGCTGGTGGTCCATTGAACCTCATCCACCCCCCCTTGATATGCAAATCAATTTAATAAAAAAAATAAAAAAATCAAATTAAAAAAAATTAAAAAATTTATTCGCGGAAATTCGCGGATGCTGTGGTCCAGATACGCGAAAAAGTCGCGGATGCTGTGGTCCAGGACACAGATCAGCGAAAAAGTCGCGGATGCTGTGGTCCAGATCGCGGATGCTGTGGTCCAGATATGGCCTGGGGGGAATTCCTTTCTGCGTTTGAACCCCCATTATTACCCTACTGTGTAGGGGCAGCCCGTTTGATTAGTCACAACAGACCATCGTGCCAACGGTTGACTCACGTCTATAAAAGCAGCTGAATACTTTCGTCCTCTGAACAGTTGAGTGTTCCTGAAGAAAGGCCAAATTGATGAGCTGAGATTGTAGCCCTAGCCGCTTACAACGGGGCTAATACCGTGGAGAAACATTACTTTTTGTAGTTTAGAGATGGAGAATGATAAACTTGTCAGCTTATATGAAAAGGAATGTACGAATGATTATGTGTGGTGTGTGAAGGCGTGAAGGGGAGGGAAGAGCGCGCGAGAGTGATAGAAGGGAGGGAGAGAGAGTATAAATGTTTCTAACACTGACTTATAACCTGTCAGGGAAAAGGTATATCCTGTTTGTCACATCATTTTCAAAAGCCTATTTCATAGTTTAAAACAGTTACTAGGTACACTGCACAAATTTCAATGCACAAACGTTTCATTCAATTAAATTCGCTATACATTCCGTTGCGTACTTAAAATTGTTTGTGTCCATTATTTGGCTATAATGATTTTATCTACAGCTAATTTCAAGCTATGTGTATCCTTATACAACCTTAACATTACATAAAAATAATGGTGTCCAGAAAATAACTGAAAGTCACAAAACGTTCATGATCACTGTAAAGTAATGAATACAAAAATTGGATGAAGGCCGTGGGAAGCAAACAGGTCAGTGATCTTAACACGCCAATGGTAATAACATTGTCACTGGAAACTTTGTTCCCATTCAATAAGAAAAGAGGCTTGAAGAACCTTACCAGCAAGGGGGACATCAAGGTTGTGATATAGAACAGAGATTAGTTTTCCATTACATTTACTCACAAAAAACCCGTATCCTTCACAAATAATCCCACACAAAAAGAATCCTGTAAGCCTTTACAGGTAATTATTATTATAAAAAGAGGTTTCAAAATATTACTTTTATTATTACTAGAAGGGTTATTGTTACAAAGGATACTAATATTAATTACAGTCATTATTTTCATAATTATTTAATTAATTGGATCTATGATAATAATATCCAATTTTCCTCACCCGGCCAACTGTATGTTCGCTCTTTAGCAATTATTACTAAAAATAAAAACTCATGATAAACTTTCTGCAATGACGCTGACAGCAAGGGCTTAATTTAATTAAATACTCTGAAACGGTATTCGTTGTTTATACTAAATAACGTTTAACAATGAAACACATTTAATTATCGTCGCCACTGTGTTTATTACTGACACTTGGATAGAATCATATTTATCTCAACTTCATTATCGTATAATCCACACTGTTTCAAACTGTAAATTTCAAACGTTAAATTCATTACGTAACAACAATTTAATAGGTTGACAAACACATTTTGTTGTTGTTCTTCTTCTTATTGTCATTGTCATTCTTCTTCTTCTTCTTCTTCTTCTCTTCTTCTTCTTCTTCTTCTTCTTCTTCTTCTCCTCCTCCTCCTCCTCCTCCTCCTCCTCCTCCTCCTCCTCCTCCTCCTCCTTCTTCTTCTTCTCCTCCTCCTCCTCCTCCTCCTCCTCCTCCTTCTTCTTCTTCTTCTTCTTCTTCTTCTTCTCCTCCTTCTTCTTCTCCTCCTTCTTCTTCTCCTCCTCCTCCTTCTTCTTCTCCTCCTCCTTCTTCTTCTTCTCTTCTTCTTATTATTATTATTATTATTATTATTATTATTATTATAGCCATTACATTCGTATTACTAATCCCCCTTAATGTGCTTACGTAAGATAGGGAGTGTGGCTGTAGAAACAAAGCATTTAGTATCTGATCCTGGTATTTTTATGGGTTGAAAGCTCTTCTTCCCTCAGCACGTTAAAAGTGTCGTCTCTAAAGCCCGCAGAAAATTAGGTCTTATTAAAATTGGAGACTCTTTAAGAGTACGGATTCCTCTGTGACTCTTAATAAACCATCTTTAGTCCGAAGCCATCTAGAATATGCTTCAGTCTTATGGAACAGAAGCCTTGAATACACAGGTAAATCCATTGTGGGAGTCCAGAGAAGCTTCCCGCAGTAGATGAAAAAAATATTAATTATTATTATTATTGTTTCGTCGTCGTCGTCGTCGTCGTCGTCGTCGTCGTCGTCGTCGTTGTCGCCGCCGCCGCCTTTTCCGTTGTTGTTGTCGTTGTCGTTGTCGTTGTCGTCGTCGTCGTCGTCGTCGTCGTCGTCGTCGTCGTCGTCGTCGTCGTCGTCGTCGTCGTCGTCGTCGTCGTCGTCGTCGTCGTCGTCGTCGTCGTCGTCGTCGTCGTCGTCGTCGTCGTCGTCGTCGTCGTCGTCGTCGTCGTCGTCGTCGTCGTCGTCGTCGTCGTCGTCGTCGTCGTCGTCGTCGTCGTCGTCGTCGTCGTCGTCGTCGTCGTCGTCGTCGTCGTCGTCGTCGTCGTCGTCGTCGTCGTCGTCGTCGTCGTCGTCGTCGTTGTCGTTGTCGTTGTCGTTGTCGTTGTCGTTGTCGTTGTCGTTGTCGTTGTCGTTGTCGTTTTCGTTGTCGTTGTCGTTGTCGTCGTCGTCGTCGTTGTCGTCGTCGTTCTCGTTCTCGTCGTCGTCGTCGTTGTCGTCGTCGTCGTCGTTGTCGCCGCCGCCGCCTTTTCCGTTGTTGTTGTTGTTGTTGTTGTTGTTGTTGTTGTTGTTGTTGTTGTTGTTGTTGTTGTTGTTGTTGTCGTCGTCGTCGTCGTCGTCGTCGTCGTCGTCGTCGTTGTTGTTGTTCTCTTTCTTCTTCTTCTTCTTCTTCTTCTTCTTCTTCTTCTTCTTCTTCTTCTTCTTCTTCTTCTTCTTCTTCTTCTTCTTTTCCAACTTGTCGTCGTCGTTGTTGTTACTACGCCTAATAAAGATTTCCCCTATTCGATGATGTGACGTCTTCGGTGACAGTGATTCGGCCTCAGACGTCACGAGTTAGTAACTTCAATATCAATAAAACCGACAAAGATGATGTCATTAATATTCTCACCACGCAACTTATGCATAAAAAGTATAGTCTCGTACAATCAAGTGAAATATTTCGAAGCAGTGGTTTTCTCCTGTTACAACACAATTTTTTTCAGGGAAGGGGTTTATTGCTCCATATTATATGCTCCATTTCAAACCTTTTTATAATAACCTTATTAAATGGAAAACATGAAATTAATTAAAACACAATAGTAGGAATATGAAAATAAGAAAAATCGTTTTATTAGCATATCAAGATTGTGCTACACTATCCAGCTTATTCTGCAATGTATTTTAAGGTACAGTTGCTACGTGATAAATAGGAAAATACTGGGATTAACGTTTGAATGGATTTCCAGCGCGTGCTGGAGTGCTGCTACACCGAGATCTTCAGCACAAAACTCTATTTTCCTTGTGTATATTGATGAAAAAATATTTTCTACTTGGAAACAACAGCATCGTATCGCGTGCTTGTTGTACGCTCATTGGGTCCTTCAAGATTCGGAAACCAATACGCAACCGATGTATTTGGAAAACAAGGATTTCATGTAAGACTTCTTAGGAAGCACGTTTCGCTTTAAAAAAAAAAATAATAATTTTCTCCGGAGAAGTGTTATCAGTTTATCCTACGACGGTCCGCGTTTAAGGTATACGATGTTTTCATTATCAATTTGCTTAAAGCAGTCCTCCTTTTCTTTAGGACATTCATAACTTCAAAAAAATTTTTCATAACAAAGTATTTTTTTTTATATACTTTGTAGCATGCGTTTAAAGGACTAATTAATTTCACACGAATTCCACTACACGTTCCTAAACAATATCATTTTCGCTGACGGGCAAGAATTTAGGGACCGTACATTCTTCCCCACTCTTATTGAACAACATAATTAAAAGTCGTTCTATCTAAACCGTATATCAGAAGTTCCAAATATGTATCATCCAAACTGATCATTGCCCCCCCATGTACCTCTACTGCCTACATCAATCATTTTTATAGGGTCACCTGCTGATGGAATCTCACTTTAATTTTTTGTAACTTCGTTCTCTTTCTTTAAACAAATGTTTATAGTAATGCACTTTCCGTTATCTTCTTACTTTGTTATAGCAAACGGTATAACTTTGTCCAAAAACCCACAGAAGTGATTAGCCGACTACTTTAAATAATGATCCGTTTTCAAATTTAAAATCAGTTCAACTTCCCATAATCAGTTGATCAGTTGCTTGTGTATAATTAATTTTAACTTTAGCTAATCCAGAAATAACTTTTTCAGTCCGTAAAAAAACTATAAGGACACTTTATCACAACATAGTTCTATTTAATTAGTTATGTAGAGTCAGTAACTTAAACAAGGTACGTCGAAATACAAAATTGAAGTTCTAAAGTTTTGGCAGTCCCCTAGACTGGCCTATGGGTGTGAATTATGGACAGCAACCAAGAAACAAGACAGTAAAATACAGGCCTCGGAAATAGTGTTCTTAAGAGGAATCAAAAGGTGTTTAAACTTGACCGTATAAGGAATGAGGCTAGAAGAGAAAATTTACAAGTTTTTAACTTAAATAAAAAATTAAAACATTACAAAAAACGGTGGAAGAACACTTAGAAAGAATGTCGGATTCCAGACTGGTCAAACAAGTCTGGAAATACAAACCTATAGGACACAGGTGTGTGGGTAGACCCAGGAAGAGATGGCTGGAGGATTTTCGAACGCGGAACAGGCAGCACTTTGGCTATGCCGTGTAGTGAAGATGATGATGTTGAGAGTCAGTAACTTTTTTGTCGTGTACTAAGTACTGCCATTATCAATCAATCTATCGCACCTCATAATATATGAAAGCCACATTAAATAAAGTATAATGTAAAATCGCACACTATTTTCTAAGAATAAAACCCAATCCTTTTTTTACTTCTGAATGGTGCTGTCATACATGAGAGTAAATATTTCAATGCCCAAATCTAATAATCGGATAACAATTCTCACACGGAGCGCTCTTAACAATCGTTTGGCAAATATTCGACTGAATCGCACAACGGAGAAGTGTGGAAAACAAAATTATTTCAAACGTTTTCAACAGACTTTATTCCGCTTAAATACGTCCAGGGTTTTAAAACTTTTTTAACCCATCACTACGGTTAAGAACGCTGTTTAACACAGTACTAAAATTCAGAGAACCACAATACAAAAAGCCGCTTATTTACAAAGAAATGTCCTTTATAACTTCCAGCACGGGAAAACCTATTTTTAAACATGTGTTATAAAAAAAGACTTACAGGTGTACCAACAGCGTGTATTATTTTCAACAGTTGTCTCAGAAGAACAGTCTCCCAAATAAAAGTAAAAAATGTTTATTTACTCAATCTTCTATTGTAATGTATTCATTATTCATAACCTAAAGCTACCGTACATAGATTTACAATAAAGTTTTAATGACTCACATCCTTAATTTCGATCAATTTCGGTCATAGACCATCGTCAGGTTATAGATTGTATAGTCATAGACTATAATCACAATTAACAGACCTGAATGTAAACATAAACACTCCGCAACAAAATCGGTTGTCGAGAAACTTTGGACACAAACGTACGTTCCACGAGCATTAATCAGTCATTTCTTGTATATACTGTAGTAATTGTTTCACAAAATCGTGACCGCGAGTGCACAGTGCAAACGTCCTGACATCTATGACCGAAATCGATGGAAATTAAGAATGTGAGTAATTAAAACTTTTAGAATAAATCATATGTATGGTATCTTTAGCTTATGAACAATGAATACACTAATAGAAGATTGAGATAATAGGTATCATTAGTAAGTCTGTGTATATTATAAAGACATCACATTATCATTAATTTATTTACTATTGTGATGTTATTCAATTTGTTTCTTCTGCAAGTAGTGTCATTTCGAATTTTCTTTTTAACACCTAACGCACGTTTCACTGAAAAATATCAGTACCATCAGAGGTTTGTAAGTAAATTAATAACAATCGAAATAATTCTATGTTAATATAGAAACTATCGAATAATCGAATTTGTTTCGACTTTAATGTAAAATAACTGACAATCGATTTAGGTCGACTAGTTAACGATTGTTTTAATGTTAATTTACTTCAGCAGCTGATTTCTCGGTTATATTTGAAATATTTAATGTTTATATTTTATTCCATTTTATTTATTTTAATAAATTTATAATTTTAAATAGATCGACTTGTTTTGATTTTATTTGAGTTTGTTCTTAAATTTATAAATTATTGTTATTGTGTTTGTAAATATTAAGATTTTCCCAAATATTCATTTTTCGACTTTTTGTATGTTTTTAATTACTTTTATATATTTTCAGTGTTTGGAAATTGGTGGTTATTATTTAGACAATGTGTGCCTAAATTAGATTTATAAATATTTGGTTTTAAATATGCATTGCGGTGTTGAAGGAATCTATCTAGAAGTTTTTTCTTTGTCTGGCCTACGTAAAATGTGTTGCAATCTGGAGATTCTATTTTGTATATTCCATTTTTATTGTGAATATTGTAACAACACCAAAATTCTAAAAGGAATAAGTACATCTTATCACATAATTATGGAAAGAGATTTTGGAAAAGAAAGAAAAAAGAATAATGATGTTCAAACTAAATAAATAACACCAAAATTCTAAAAGTAATAAGTACATCTTATCAAATAATTATGGAAAGAGATTTTGGAAAAGAAATAAAAAAGAATAATGATGTTCAAACTAAATAAATAATACCAAAATTCTAAAAGAAATAAGCACATCTTATTTAAATCAAGCATAAATAATACATTTAGTAATATAATAATAATAATGGGGCGCAATATTAATGACAATAGGTCTAAGAGAAATAAAACTAATTAGAAAACGAACTTGCTGAAGAAGAGTTACAGTATAAAAACAGATAAAATAATAGAAGGATAATTAAAACTACTATATTACAAGAGGTATTGAATGACAAAGGTGAATGACATTAAGGCTAATAAATCATTGAACTGTGAAGTGAAGTTATATAAAAGAGAAAGAAATCTACTTAAGAAATATACCAACAGTAATATTGATTATAATATAAATAAATGTGGTTATTGGAAGGCAAGGTAGAATAAGAAAAAATATTCAGAAGATAAAAGATTCCAATGGTGTGTATAATGATATAAGATTTATAATTATTTTATTTATAGAGTGTATAAAGCTAAGGCATCACTCTAGAATTATTTTATGGGCAGCATCCAAAGTGCACTGTACCAGATATGTGAATGTTCGGATGAGCAATTGGACGTAAAAGGGCCACTCAACGCCGATATTCATTCATAATACCATATTAATATAGGGGGAATCATTTAACATCAGTATGGAATCAATTTTAATAAAAGAATGGAATATATAAATAAAATATACAATGAACCAAGAGAAAACTCAAGAATTACAATTCGTTAAAGCCACCAATACAAATAAATAAACTCCAGAGATAAGAAGAAAATAATTGGTATTGATAAGAAAGGTAGGTTTCAATTTGCCTATAATAATGAAGAATTTGTTTAATAAATATCAATCTTATCACCAAGCAATATTAATACCATCATATCATACACCTTTGAAGATTGAAGACATCAGCAAGCAATAACAACAATTTATCTAAACAAATCAAAATCAAAGTAATTTGAAAGAAGAAACAATAATAAATAAAAGTGTGAACCTAATTAAAAACTAAAAGTCCTACAACAGACATTACTATGACAACTTACTGTACTATATACACAGTACCCAGTTAGATTTGGAGTAGTCCATAAACAAATAACTAATGATGATAAATTTAATAAATAATGAATAAATCAAATAGAACGGCACATAAAGTACATTACAGATTTAGAGATAAATGTAAAATGTAATTAAGATATGATACAAATGTAATATAAGACAAGTGTGATTACTTGGTAAGAGGATGTGAGATACGTTGGTGTTCAAGTAAGAATAACTGTGAGTGGGTAGAAATTATAAACAATTTTTTAAAGAAATGAATTACTAATCCATAGTAGCGGATGATACAGACATTAACATTTAGTTTTTTCTTTATTAGTGTTTGTGTTATATAAGTTTAATAGGTATTGATCACACAGACAATGGTTTAAAAGTGTGCATTCAGTTAAGCCTTAAAGGGAATTATAGTAATTTGAATATAATTGTTAATTAATAATTTGTTTATATTTAAAGAAGTTAAGTAATAGAAAACAAGTGTAAGCAGGATCGATTATGAGTCTTCCAACATAAAAATATAATCAGTCAAACATAGGCCTAGATCATTATGTTCAGTAAATAGTAAATTCTTCAAAATATTTGTCAAATTACAAATAACTATAATATTTGGTATTAAAATTGTTCATAGTTTTGTCAGATAAAATAATATGTAAATTGTATTAAGTATTATGATGTAATAACTAAAAAGCAACTTGTACATAAAAGGTAAAATAATGTATTATATAAAAATAATATCCTATGACAACTAAATCTTAATTTGAACAAATATGACCAGAGGAATTTATATGTATCCAGGAAACCAAAAGAAAGGAAAAGAATTTATGATTATTATTGTAAAAACAAAAAGGAGAGTTGAGTTGAATTTTGAAAAAACTAAATATTTATACAAGAAAAAATATGAATCCTATTAAAACACAATATAATACAAAGCAAGAAACACTATATCAACCTATAACAGAATGTAAAATTTGAGTAAATAAAGGAACAGCATAAACAAATCAGCATTTAAACATTACTGAGACAACAACTAGAAAAGAACATTAAATTAAAAAAAAAACGAATGAAGTTATGGAAAAAACTAACCTTTAAATGAAAACAATTTACAGTTG
The DNA here is from genome assembly GCA_034769895.1 of Magicicada septendecula. Lineage (NCBI taxonomy): Eukaryota > Metazoa > Arthropoda > Insecta > Hemiptera > Cicadidae > Magicicada > Magicicada septendecula. The sequence continues at coordinate 86,592,428 of CM068368.1, forward strand.
AAGAACAACTACACTTAAATTAACTTAATAACAGAAACACTGGACTTTAATCATTATATTCCACCAGAAGGCTTCAGATAAATGAAATGACAAGATGTAACATTTATTGATCACATAAGAAGTGGATTTCTTCATTTGAATAATATAAACAAAACTGAAGACATTGGAAATTTTCATCACTGATACCAGGAGGCTGTGTGAAACTGAACTGAACTGATAAACATTGTGTAACGTATATATATTATTATAATTAATATTAATTTTATATTATTTCATTATTATCTTGTTTTGTAATGTAATGTACTTTCTGTACTTGTTTTTTCTTTATAATAACTGAACCTTTTATATCAGCCAAAAGGACCTTAAAATAATATTAATATAAAAGAGAAGAGAATCGACCCTGAGATTTCCTGAGTCATATTAATAATTACAATAAATGGACTATATAAATTTTGAATAAAAATTACAATATTATTATTATTATTATTATTATTATTACCAGATACCATTCCATGTGTTTTATTTATAATAAAATTAGAATTAATAAGTATATTACAAATGGGTGCCAACCACTTGGGCTTAATTAAGAAACAATACACATTTTAAAAAGTGTTACAAATTGATGCTTACAACGTGAGGAATAAATAGGGTAAAACCCGTTTTATTATAATATTGGATTTAGTTTTAAATTTTATTTGATTAAAAATGATATTATTTGTATTATAAGATATTTTTAAATTTGTATCTAAATATTTTATTTAGTTTTTGAGTTATATTACCATAATAAATAAAGGTTATATATTTTATATACTATTGTTATTAGCAGGTGAATTTTTAGATGTAGTGTTCTTGAGAATTTGATTAGTGATCTTATGTTTAATTTTATTTTCTAATTTATTATTAGTTTTTATTTTGTACCCATTTTTAACTGCTATTTGTTGGATAATATTTCTTTCTTTGTCATTTAGTAAGATCCTAAGCATTCGGTAAATCTTGGAATTAAATACTGCCATATTATGTTTGGCAGGATGGTTACAATTATTTGGTATTATTAAATCAGTTTGAGAAGGTTTCCTGTATATTGGGTATTCAAAATCTGTTTCATTTTTCTTTATTGTTAAGTCTAAATTATTTAATTTTTTATTAGATTCTTCTTCTGATATGAATTTTATTTTGGAATGTAAATTGTTTATTGAGTTGAATATTTTATTTATGTTTATACCATTGTTTTGGGGAATGTACAGAGTATCATCAAAGTATCTAAAGCAACATCCTAATGGGTCGTTGAATAAATAAATAAATTTATTTGTTTACTATTAAATAACATATTGAATTTATGTGATTAATTAAATGTCAAAAGCTTAAGTAATAAAATAATTATTTCGTTTTAAACGAGTGAGTAACCTGACCAACGGTATGTTTAACATAATCACACAAACACAGTACACGGCTAATACAAATTAATGTGTACCAACTAATTAGCTCATGTTATGTGTAATGGGGAACATAAGGTACAGAATTAATTAATCATTAGTTAATAACGGATGCTTTAGCGTGGCTTCCAGCGGGTATCAGTTTGCGTTAACAGGTCACAGCGTTTTCATCGATAAAATATTCAGCGAACAGTAATTAAAATATTAGTTCACCGGTTGAGCTGACTACTGATCTTCGACGTGTACTTCTTCTCCTATCAATCTCTTTACTGGTTTCTTAGCGATACGACTTGCCTGCCACGTATATATTTTGCTATTTGTTATCATTTTTTCTACATATTGTTACGTGGATTGCTATCTTCGATGTGAAAACTTAGTTCAATACCAAAGATAATCATTAAGCTTTCTTAAATATTTGTTTCAAATCACGTTTAGTTCAATACTCCTTCATTACAGTCACAGTAATCAATCGAGCAAAATTCATAAAAACAATTACAAGCACGTTCCCACGTCAAACAACAGTAGCCCTATATACGTACACGCAAGCACGTAATATCGAACGAACATAATGAATGCTGCTTTTTAATGTCAAAAACTGCTGTCCGGCTTTTCGGGTAAAATGCCCGGCCAAATTAACTGGTGTGTTCGGCTTTTCGGGTAAAATGTCCTGCCAAATTAACTGCTGTGTCAGGCTTTTCTGACTTTTGATCTGGCAATCCTACTTGCAGGCCCGGATTTAGGTGTCCTGCTGCCCCTAGGTACTAGCCCCTCCCATAAAGTGACTTCTATATATTCAGTTCTCCTTGACTGCTGAAAAAAAAATGCTGAAAATAGTCATTTCAACTATCTCTATTGTAAATATCTCATTTGATCTTAAATCTAAAAGGGAAATGTGATGGAAGTGTAAAAAAGACTACATTTTTTTAACTTTTATTAATATTTATTTACGTGTACACTTTTTCCAGACGTATATACAGTGTCCAGACCTATATATAAGACCGTGCTCCGCTCCGACCACCACTATTGATAGGCCCAGTGTCAATACCGTGTTATTCAATGATATAATTAAAGGTTATTTCAAAACCATTTTGTTCAACTTGGCCATAATGCAAGTGCCCAATATAAATACTGTAATTAAAAAACCGAAAACACGACATTTTAACAAATTATTTTTCACCTCTTGCCACCCCCCTGAGCCTGCCTCATATAGGCACGTGCCTAGTGTGCCTAGTGGGAAATCCGGGCCTGCCTACTTGCGGCGGAGGTTGACAGTCATCATGTCTATCCGGCCCTTCAGTACAGCCGCCCTGAATTCTACCGTATATTTATTCTGAAGTATAAGTTATAGAGCTTTATAACTGGGATCTCGCAAAATATTCCTGAAGTGTCCAACTTTTTTCTTCCGAATATCATCATCATCATCATCATCATCATCATCATCATCATCGTCATCTGCAAGGATGGTTTGTTCCGGTCTCAATCAGGTAAACTCTAGAGCTGGTCACTTCACCGTTTCCTCTACACGTCTCCGTCTCTTCGGCTTGTAGTTCCATAGTTGTTTAGGGATGCAGCAGTCATCCATCCGGCAAAGATGTTCCCACCAATTCAGCTGGTCAATCCTGTCGAGTATATTCATAATATTCAGTTCCTGCCATTTATCTGTGTTTTTTTCTATGATCATGGAGAGTATACACAGCCGTGTGCCTCAGAAATCTCATTTCGGCCACTTGAATGCGACTGGCCTGGCCTTTTGTTGAGGTCCAATTTTCAGACCCATAAAAAACAGTGTGGGAAGGGCCATCACCTTGTAGAACTTTAGGCGTGTTTCTTTACTTGCTGACTTGAGATTTTGCCTGATGGTTTTGCACATAAACTGAACTAATACAACTTATTCACAACGTTGCTTGTATTATAAGACACACTGTAGTCCAAGTATTCAAAATTTCTGACTTGTTCCAGGACAGTTCCAGGCAAATAGTTGTACATTTCTTATCTGTGTACACTAATCAGCAGGTTAGCTTAAAGAATCTCTTTTCTGATTGCTAATAAATAAATAAATAAAACGATTGCGATCGAGTACGGGCGTTAATAGCGGTTTAGTGTTAAGAGTTAATTGTGGATTATTGTGTTCGGACTGATGTGTAGTTAGTGATTCGCGTTATGTATTGTGACAGCGTTAATTAGGTGGAATTTATCTGTTACGTTGGCGTGTGTTGGAAAAACGTAAACTTGAAGTAGTCTTCTGTATGACTAACGTTTTCTTCGTGTAATTAAACTACAATTAAAGTTGTAATTACCAATTTTTCAATGTTCAATTATTAATTTCTGCTTTTTAAACACGGCAATCACTGCAACTGTCGTAACAACATTAATACCGTAGATTTTACTACTTTTATAATTCTTTTCATTATTAGTTTTTTCTATACCTTGCCCAACAGTTACACGAGACTATGGTGAAACAGGGAAACACATTTTCCTTATGGAGAAACCGCTCGCCTATACTAGCTAACTTGAAAATTTTGTAATCGAGAAATTAACTTCAACATAATCATAAAATACTGTCATACATTATAAATAATGTTACTAAAAATCGTTTGGGTACTTTAAAAAATTTACAATTACAGATATAAACTATTGAAAACTATAAATTGCTATACTGAGAAAAACAGGAGTTTTAGTTAGTTTAGAAACTTAACTCGCCAGTACTCGGATGCCGTAAACTTAAACAAAATTATTTTTTGTTCCGTTGCAGGTCTATGTATCCTCGAGATTACAGTGGCATTAAATTGTATTAACGTAACGAATGAACCAAAGAAAAAATTAGTTTGTTACATTCGGCTCAGTTTTTATTTTTCAGTATTGAGGGCAAAAAGTCGATCAGCGAGGAACGTTTTTATTATTAGGGATAACTACATATTGCAAGAGAGAGATTTGTTCAGAAAACTTCAAAATTATTTTTGAAACCCATCCCAACTTATTACCTCTCTGAATAATGTAACTACAGAACACTTTGTAACACGTCGTATACTCTGATAGTAGCAATTATCACCGAGTCATCAGCACATTTAACACTCCAGTAGGTATTCGTTGACTGTTATACGCCCTTTAATGCCCAAAAGACCTTGCCTGAATACTTTTTCCGATTAAAAATTAAACAAAATAAGCGAGAGGACAGCCTTGATAATCTCTTTACAGTTGTCGATTGCTTTTGACTTTTCACTTTCCATACGACCTAGTTTCTGATTCCGGGAGAAATTTACAGTTAGAATTTATTGCACCCAACTAACGACTACAAATTCTTTATCATTCTTAAACATTTTACATAAATGTGTTTCTACATGTGAATCCTGTAATTGAGAGCTACGTGAGAAAAATCCTGTTGAAGAATTTTTCGAAAAAACCATTTGGTTATGTAGAAACTGCTGTTTAGTTAGGTAATAGAGATTTAATTAAATTTATATATTTTTTGTCTGCCAACGCGCTGTTAATGACCATTAGTATTCATTATTCAGGATCATGTAAATAATATAATGAGCTAATAAGCGAGCAGTGTGTTGTATAAAAGTGTGTATTAATAATTACATCTAAGGGCTCAACAACACAAACTCTGTTGCCAGTAATTAAAACGGATCTTCCCTTCTTTTAAAGTGATGCACACAACCCACTGGGTAGGGTGGTTTAATTTAAGCTTTGTAAGAAGGCTAAGGGAATATTTATTATTTACTGTTAGAAGCTACTCCACGACAGAATTCCCTTGTTTATAAGACTTTATAAAACGATTCAGAAACACTTTTTAATTCAAGATAAATACGACACAGGCTAAAATTTATTTTCGTTTAAAGTCTCGTAATAAATTTAATACGAACATAAATTTAATATGTTGTCCGTGTACTTCTTTTGATCTAGTCATTAGACGCCGGACTGTACAGTGATTACTTTTCATACATTATTTATTGACACACGTCTTGTGTCAGTAGCAATATTTGTTACAACCTTATTCGGTTGTATCGGAATGCTCCGTATTGCTTTATTCTTTTATTACTGTTATTATTTTTTTTAAATTATTATTATTATTATTATTATTATTACTATTATGATTAAATAGACGTTTCCAAGGAACATCGTTTAATGAACATCGATATGTTTATCGTTTTTTACTTCCATGTTCCATACGGAAATGGAAGTATGGTGATGACGACAAAACATCGTGTTCGAGATAACGGCTGATTCTGATTGTACTACCCTCAAAACATGAAGAAAAGTAATTTTTCGAAAAGTGTCTGTGTGTGCAGAATTTTTTCTATGGCGAACGATAACTGCCGCAAATTCAAACAGAATCAAATCATTTTTTGCATATGTGCCCGAGTTGTAGAGTTGTAGAGCTATCGATTTTGGTGAAGATCGGTTAAGGGAAAGGGGTAGTTTACCTGCAACGTTTTACGTTTTAATAACAGTAAAGTACTTAATTTTTATAAATAAAGTATCCTGAAAAGAAGGTCATAGTAATCCACTGTAGTAAGGTACATGAAATATCTCTAAATGAAAAGGGTTAGTTAAAGAGGAAGGGGTAATTTCTGTAAATGAAAATAGTAGTTTAAAGGGGGTGGGTAATTTTTTGAAAATTACCTTTCTGATGTCGAATAAAATACTTCATTTTGAAGGATAAGATACTTTAGTAATTACATGTAATGAAACTATTACTCAATAAAAGTGTAAATATCAAAAATGGGGTTGTTTGATTAAGAGGGAGGGGTAGTTTACCTGCATTGTTTTGTGTTTTAACAAGAGTAAAGTACTGTACTTAATTCTGATAAATAAGTACCCCGATAAAAGTCATATTAATCCATTGTAAAATGATAAGTGAGATATCTACAAATAGAGACGGTAGTAGAAGGTGATTTTTTGAAAATTACTTTGCTGGTATCAAGTAAACTACGAGTATTTAATTTTGAAGGATAAAATACCTTAGTAATTACATATGATAAAACTATTACTCTATGAAAGTGTAAATATCATTTATGCTGGTGATCGGTTGTGGAGGAGGGATGATTATCTGCGTAGTTCAGTTGCTTTATAAGAATAAAGTACCTAATTTTTATAGATAAAGTGACTCGAAAATAACACAAACGACAACCCCATAATAACAAAAATATCTATAAATAGTAAAAACAGTTTGAGGGTGGGAAATACTGTTTTAGAAATTATCGAACCGAATTCAAGTAAATGATTTTAAATATAGATCTTAGAACATGGAAATCATGTATACCGATATTTTTATATCCAGTTGGTTTTGTCACTTTAAGCTATATTCCTTCTGAATTCAGTAAGTGCAACCCCTAACTGTTTGCGATGATAACTTGTCGGATAACTGATCAGGTTCTTATCTCAAGGACAAACAGAACAGAAACCAACTTGCCAATACAACTAGTCTCCTAGATAATTATTTTATAGAACAGCGATAAGTTTTCGTATGTTGGTGTTGACAAGGCATTGGTCTGGAAGAAACGATGCAGTGGCTTCTTTCGGACCGTAGTTACGTAATAATATGAACAGATGGACAAAAAAAAAATTGTGGGTTCGTGTACTTATGTACGCGCGTTAGAAGTTATACTTCTTTGGCATGATTGAAAAACTAAGGGTTAACATGCATGCTAAAAATTCATACGTGTAGAACGATAAGAGGAGTGAAGGGAGATGGTAAATACGATTATCGGTTATAGATACCGCATCCAGCTGGACCCGTGAAAAATATTTGGAACGGATTGCGGTTTGGAGTTAATAGATTGGAGATGACATGTAGCAAAAGTTCTTTTTGTTTATCGTTATTATTGTGCAATTTTTCATATGGTTGACGTTTGAGAAAAACTCTTGGCCTCTTAATTCCAGCTCGAAGTATAATGCAATAATCTTCGTCTGAAGAAATATTGTTATTTTGCTAAAAAGAATCAAAATCAGAGTAATCATTATTTTCGAAATTAACCCTAATATCTTTATAACAATTTGCATAATTTTTGAATTCAGGCTCATCTTTTCGCATAGGTGATAATATAGTTGTAGGTCGGCAAGGCATAAAAGTTGCTTTAAATCTACACTGCTGAGGTTTATTTGCCACTATTTTTTTATAGCATGTAAACGTGTGTTTGTGTGTTTATAATATGATTATTATACACTAAAAAATAAAAATTTAATTCAATTGAATTAATTTAAATTCAACATTATAATATTTTAGTAGAGAAAAATTAATTTTTTATCAAATAGATCAAAATACTTACGAATAGTGTATTACAGTAATGGATTTACTTTTCGATAGACTTATGAATAATTAAGTGTGATCTATAATTTAAAATATAGAAATATATATTAGATTATTGGATTAAAGCAAACATAATGATAGAATACTTATCGAAACTTTTATTGATTTAATATAAAAAAGGCTTTTGAAATTAATACTTACGAAAAATTAACATCAAAAATTTTTAAACACTTATTAAAATTTGGTTACACAATTTTTGTCAATGAAAAATATTTCACAGCACAACGTATAGGCTATAAAGTTATTTAATTATATATCCATTCACGATCAGCACCAGATTGGAGATGACCGAAATGTTTTGGTTTTTGGCCTCAGGCACGTTGTCCACCACTGCTAACTTCATCCTGTTAACTTTCCGTTTCCGTTGCATGGTGCGCGCACATTTCGCTACATAAAAAGAATTTCACCCTCAACGCTTAAAGAAGTATAATTTCAAAATAAAAACTTTTGTTTAAATATCTCGGGATTTAGTCTCTACAATTAATGTGCATATTCACAATATATGTAAAACGAAATTTCCATTTATATAAACTTAATAATTTCTATAATATGAATAGGTTTTGAAATTTCTCAAAATATCCTTTTCTGCTTCAGTCAGGATCACACCCTGTTCCTTCTTCAGCCCTGTCATCTTCTTCTGGGGCTACTTATACTTCGTCTTCCTTTTGGTCTATAATTGACCTGTTTTATTAGACAGTCATCGCCCGTCCTCTCTACATGCTGTTTCCATTGCAATGAGCACAGTCCAATACAATCGTTCATACTGTCGTACTTCTATCGTAGTAAGCATTCACCCAGCTTAACGGAATCCAGAAGCCTCACCTCTGTTCTTATTAGGTAATTCGTAATTCGCAGCGGGCACGTTTACAGCGCGGGGGTGGTCCTGATATATGAGTTGGTGGCTAAGCTCGCCTGAGGACACAGTACAGTGCTCCCCCCGGTGTACAGGGATACAGACGAAGATTACAAGGCTCCTATTCCAAAGAAGAAAGAGCGACGTGTACATTTATCCTCAAAGAAGTAGAGTTTATACCGGCGAAGTTGGACAGACGAGTCATTCCAACCTCCATTATTTAAACAGCGAGTATTTTGATATGTACCCGTTAGTGTGGTCTCAGATAAGAATACCTAGCGTTAGGAATCGTCTACAACTTAAACATACGCTGTTGTCTAGACCAAAAAAGCTACCCAAACAGTGAGGTCCCATGTAAAGTCAGACGTTGTCAGGAAACGAATTTAAAATGTTTTATTGAGCGCAGAGTGTTTTTATTCAGTATCTTCACAAGTAATGTTGCCAACCCCTGAAATGTTATTTCGTCGATCCTCTTTCTTTTGCCACACTCGCCGAACGAAGAGGAGTAGAGTTTGCGTTTTGTAATTACTTATTATTATTATTATTTGGTGTTCTGCCCTAAGGCAGGTCTTCAAATGGTAAGAGCTCTCCAAGCTGTCCTATCGCATGCCAGTCTTTTCGTTTCTTCGTAACACCCTCTGATTTTAATCCTATCTATTAACTTCATTCTTCTACGGCCTCTTCTTTTTCCCCTTCTATGACACCCTCCATGGCGGTTGTAAGCAAGCCGTCTTTTCTTAAACAATGACCTAACCAATTCCTCTTCCTGTTTTGTATTACCTTCAGGATTCCTCTCTCAACCCCTATTCTTCTTAAAACTTCGTCATTCCTTACTTTATCAACCTACTTTTTTTGTAATTAGGCTACTCCAAAGTTCTGTATATAAATCTTTTACGGCCGGTCTCAATAGTGTTGGAAACAAACTGATTAAACTGTGGACTATTGGGCCTTGGTCCGCTAATACTGTTACTCACAGACGTTTTTGGCCACTCCTCTGGAGGACATTTTCAGCGTACAAAAAACGATTCACCAACTGACACGATCTTCGTCACCCAACCACAGTAGTGCAGGCAAAAGAACATGCTTTTGAAGATCGCGCCAGTTGGTGAATCGTTTTTTGTACAGTGAAGTTGGCCTCCAGAACAGATGCCAAAACGTCTGTCAGTAACAACGTTAGTGGACCAGCGCAAAATAAGCCGGAGTTTAATCAGTTTGTTCCCAACACTGCCCCAAATTTTGTACACATTCTTCTACTGTCACTATTTCTCGCACGTGAAGAACGGTTCGGACTCAACACAGCTTCGAACGTCGCTGGAAAATTATGCTCTCTACATGGAAAAACGATACAAAAACGTTACAATGTTATAAAAAATACAACAAAGCGTAACACGATCGCAAAACGCGTCGATAAAAAAAAAAGAAGAAGAGTAAAAATAAAATAAGTGAGTCGGTAGAAGAGATTTATTGTCTGTCGTTTAACGTGTTGCAGAGAGGGCGGGTGGTGGGTATAGGAGTACCTTGTCAAGTCACACTGTCAATTTAGGTCATAAATATATTGACTTGTCGCCAGCTGTACGTATTTCCGCAGCACAAACGCTCCGTACCGTATCTCACTGGAAATCGTGTTTACCGGACCGTGAGGTCTAAAAATTCGTTTTTTTTTTTTTAATACTGTTTAAGTACCAGTACTTTTCTCCAACCTCGTATGTGTGTACATAAGTATTTACCAGGTTTAACTAAACTACTATTCCACGGTGCTACACCTCATGAAGAGTCCTGGCCTCCAGAATGACGTGCCTTCACTCCTCTCTATCCTGTGCGACTCTTCGCCACCTTCCGACCCCCAGTCTTCTCATATCTTCATCTACATCTTACACCCATCTTCTTCTTGGCCTCCCTCTTGCTCTTTTCCCTCCTGGTCCTCCAGTGAATACTTTTTTCATTGCTCTTTCCCCTGTAATTCTTTGTACGTGACCTGCCAACCTAATTCTGCCTTGTTTTATTGCTGTGACGATGTCCGGTTCCTTGTATAGTTCGTACAATTCGGCGTTTGCCCTCATACGCCACATTCCAGTATCTAGCACGCCTCCATATATCCTCCTCAGAATCATGCTTTCCCATCTTCTGATCATATCTTCTTGGGCTGAGGTCATGGTCCAGGCTTCTAAGAGGTTTAGCTAAAGGTTAGTGAAATTTTTGTTCACTTGAAAAATTTTGTCTTTATTTTATTTTGCATTTATTCTGCCCACGTCAAATGATCTCCATACAGTGATACAATGCAATTACACTAACTTTCTTTCATCCTTCCCAATGTTTCTGGAATGCACGTTTTGGTTGCTCTTGAGCTCTCCTCAGATATTTTTGCTGTACGTTCAACGGCTACGAAAAGTTGTTATACCTTTTTTTTTAATAAGAATTATGATAGTTTCTGCTTAAAATTCTTCAACAGCCAATAACGTGTGTGCTGGTCCATTATTGAGGTGCAATAATTCCCTCCCATAAACTACGCTTCCACAAATCTGGCCGTTTTCTATGAACAGCTTCACGCAAATAGTGTGGAATGCCCGAATATTATGCTTTATTAACTGGAACGCTTAGTAACAAAAGTTAACAGAACACGATACCACAATCTTCATCTCACTACCACGATCTTCTTCTCATTCACGATTGACTCTGAAGCGTTTGGACCATTTATAAACCGCTAATTCCTGCACACCAGACTAGCCAAAAGTCTTCTGCATCACCTTCACCATATTAAAAAAATTAATGTCGTTCCTACGCAAAATTTAATACAATGTTCTTCAATATCAATATCTTACTACAATCAATATTCTGTATAAATGTAAAAAAAAGTTTGCTTGACACTCAAAAACACAACTTAATGTCAAAGCTATGGTGAATATTCTGTATAAATGTAAAAAGAAGTTTGCTTGACACTCAAAAACACAACTTACTGTCAAAGCTGTGGTATCCAGTAAGACTAAACGTTTAGACAGTTGCCACCGTATAACTTATATATTCATGTTTCTTAAAAGCATTGAAGTGTCCTCTCATCCGTTTAAGATCGACTTTAAAATTTTTAAAATCAGCAACATTTAATAATGTGTATATTCAGTAAAAATAAGTGGATGAATATTTATTGCAATTACGTGTAGAAACGTCATAGTCAATATAGACAGTCTACCTAAAGACCCTTGTCGTACGCTTGTCCATTCACTCAGATACATTTCTGAAACACAACAAGGCGAGGATCCAAGGTGGGATGTGGGCCCCCCTCCCACAAGTGGTCATTTCAGAAAAAAATTGTTATCGTCTTGCGATTGTAGAATGGTTTTGTGACTATGAATGTGATGCAAACATTCATATCACGTTATGTAGTTTCATGGTTTTATTTTAAAATTATGCCTACATTAAATTGCAACTGTACCTTACTAATGTGTTAACTTTTTTTATACACAACTTAAATGAGTAGTGTGTACTTTAAAATGTAAGTGAATATTATTAAAAGAACAGAGAACTAACAAACACAGATATGGTTTTATAATTGTAGGTTAATAAACGTATTGTGTTGATAATAACATTTTCCCTTATGCCCATCATTTATACTTTAGACAATTAAAAAATTGGCCAACTTTTCATACTCCCCAAAAAGTTGCTTGCTGGATCCGCCCCTGCTCTGAACTCACTTAAAATCAAAGCTTCCAAGTGAATTCTTTAAATTTACCACTATTATCAAAATGAAAACGTAGAAGTACGTAATGATTGCTACATATATTTTAATGTAATCTTAATTAGTTGTATTTTTGATTTCTCAAAAAGGTATTTTGATTGTGTAATATTATTCTAGATTTCTCTAATTACGATTTGAGTTGATGGTTGATATAGTTTAATAATCATTTTCAAACAAAATTTTCTTAGGTAGGCCTTACGTTGCTCGCCAATTCTGTAATGTAAAATATATATTTTTTTTAATTGTTAATTCTTTTTATTGTCGATCTATTTTGGTTAAACACCCTACGTTGCGGACGCCTTTTATGTAATATACAATTTATTGAATACTTGTTACTTGGAATATGCTTAAACTTCTACCTGTACTTATAGGTAAATAACTATATTGTTTTCATTTTTGGTTATTTTTTATCAATTAAAATAATGAATGTCTTGATCAATTAAAATTCTTGAATTTCTTTTAATTCCTTCCTTTATTTCGTTTGAATTCACTTACCTATTTAAATAATTCAAATCGCACGTGGTACACAAAAAATAGGTATTACCAACTTATTCTTCTAAGGTTTATAAACACTATTATTCAGAGACTGACAAAAATGTCAAGTATTCAAAATAATTATTTATACACAATTAATTCCCTTCAATATTCTTTTAATTTCTTTCTTTTTTCTGTTCTTTTCTCCTTAAATTAAACTGAATAACATTTTTCTTAATGTTAATTGTCCAGGCTTGTTAAATTTGTAGCTCAGTGGTTGGTAAGATGATCTTAAAGCTCAGGCCTATTTTAATGGTTACGTTTAGTAAATATAACTTCGGGTTCTTGTGACTACAATAATTAATTACGAAAATATCCTTTGTGAAGTACAAAACATCACAATACAAAGTTTACTATAATATAACAAAACAATATCTTATATATAAAATAACAAATAGTTCGTATGTGCCGAACAGTGTCGATTTTGAGGTTAACCTAGTCTTAATAAACACATTCAACATTAAACACATCTAGTCTATTAAACATTAAACACAAAGAAATAATAGTTTAAACGTGAAAAAATTACAATAGTGTTAGTGTTTTTGTTCAGTGATAGTGGAATAAATACTTCATAAGTGTACATAAAGTGTTACAGTTGTATTATTATAATTCGTTATAAGTCGTTTAAAACTTTAAGTATGAACACTATACTTTCCTTTACTTTTGCACACACTTTCTTATTCACTGTTAACATTATTAATTCACTATAACTCCTTTCTGATTATGTAAACAATTCACAACACTTTTCTTCACTTTTACTTCCATATTCCTTAAGGAAATGGAAGTATGGTGATGGCAAAAAAAATCGTGTTCGAGATTATTGCAGATTCTGATTGTACTACACTCAAAACATGAAAAAAAGTCGTTTTCCGAAAAGTGTCTGGGTGTGTGTGTCTGTCTGTCTGTGTGTCTGTCTGTCTATCTGTGTGTAGATTTTTTTTCTATGGCAAACGATAACTGCCGCAAATTCAAACAGAAACAAATAATTTTTTGCATACAGCCCTGATTTGTAGAGTACTCACGACCTATTGTTTTTGGTGAAGATCGGTTGAGGGAAAGGGGTAGTTTACCAGCAACGGTTTTTTTTTTATCAAGGGAAATTTTTTTTTGGCAAACGATAACAGCCGCAAATTCAAACAGAATCAAATAATGTTTCGCATACAGCCCTGAATTGTAGAGTTCTCAAGACCTATTGTTTTTGGTGAAGATCGGTTAAGGGAAAGGGGTAGTTTATCTGTAACGTTTTATGTTTTAACAAGGGTATTTCTTATGGCAAACGATAACAGCCGCAAATTCAAACAGAATCAAAAGATTATTTGCATACAGCCCTAAATTTCAGAGTTCTCAAGACCTATTGTTTTTGGTGAAGATCAGTTAAGGGAAAGGGGTAGTTTACCTGCAGCGTTTTTTTATCAAGGGTATTTTCTATGGCAAACGATAACAGCCGCAAATTCAAACAGAATCAAATACTTTTTGCATACAGCCGTGATTTGTAGAGTACTCAAGACCTATTGTTTTTGGTGAAGATCGGTTGAGGGGAAGGGGTAGTTTACCTGCAACGTTTTTTATCAAGCGTATTTTCTATGGCAAACGATAACTGCCGCAAATTCAAACAGAATCAAATAATTTTTTGCATACGTCACTGAATTGTAGAGGACTCAACGCCTTTTGATTTTGGTGAAGATCGGTTAAGGGGAAGGGGTAGTTTACCTGCAACCTTTTACGTTTTAACAAGAGTAAAGTACTTGAAAATTCATTTAAACTTTTTCAAACAATGGTAATTGTTAAAAATAAAATAATTTTGTTGCCAGGCAATAAAATTATAATTTTTTCATTTTAATGTAAATCTGTACATAGTATAAAGTAAAGTCGGTCCGTTTTCTCTCTGTGTTTGAAATCGCTAATCTCAGGAAGTACTGAACGGATTTTATTCAAGTTTTCGCCAATAGATAGAGTGTCTATCGAGGAACATTTATGTGTATAATTAATACATGTATGTTGTACATTAGCTTAGCTATCACGGTTTATGTCAAGTAAGTGGTATAGTTTACATCTTATATATAAAAATGAATGTTTCTTTGTTTGTCCCGTATGCGTTCCTATACCATTCATCCGATTTCGATGAAACTTCGGTGAGTTGTTGTGCGCACGTCCGCGAAGGTTTCTTCCACATCTCCTCCTAAACCACTGTACCGATTTCAACCAAACTTGGCACAAATATTTTACGCAACGGGAGAACCAACATAGGATAGGTGTTTTTTCGATGGGGTCCTTTTGGGGGTTCTTTGGGGTCTTCCACATCGCCTCCTAAACCACTGGACCGATTTCAACCAAACTTGGCACAAATATTTTACGCAAAGGGAGAACCAACATAGGACAAGTGTTTTTTTTTCGATACGATCCTTTAGGGGGTCCTTTAGGGTCTTCCACGTCTCCACCTAAACCATTGGACCGATTTCAACCAAACTTGGCACAAATATTTTACGCAACGGGAGAACCAACATAGGACAGGTGGTTTTTTCGATACGATCCTCTGGGGGGTCCTTTGCGGTCTTAAAAAACTATTAGATCTGGTTACTATGGCAACCCAATAGAATAGATTCTGTTCTAAATATATTATCGCATTAAATTGAAGACCACGCGAACGACGTTGTGGGCAACAGCTATTTATTTTTAAGAAGCCTACTTTAATTAAACTTTATTAATTAAACTAACATTTTCATTACGTACAACGTGAAACTCCGTAGCGAAGCACGGGTATTCTGCTAGTCATGTATAAGAGAAAATATATCGTGCGTGGCAGGCAAGCATATCTCAGTTATGTACTGTTTACGTTTCCATTTTATTATTATCACTACCGCAATAAAAAGGCAGGGAAGACACACACACACACAATTCGCGTTATTTCTGGCCTCATTCATGTTTATTTTCTTACATTTGCACGGTTTTTAAATGGAAAGTGCCGAACCCATACCAACATAACGCATGCAAGCCGAAAAAGTGTCCAGCGTGGATAGCGATTTGCTTCCTGTGGATCGCTGGGCAGTGTAACTGCACGTGTTTACAGAGGAACGATTCATAGACAGACTTTTCGTCTTTAGGGAATGAACCCTCTGCAAGATGCTGAGGGTCCATGAGTGACTTCGGAGCGCTCCTTCTTTTCCGCGTGTTTGTTCTGTGAAACGTACACTGTACTGTAGATTCGCAGATTTATTCTAAGCAACGCTCAATAGGAAATGTTGAAAATTTTTGTCCACGGTGAACCCTCATACACACTAAACCTGCTCTGATGTTTTAATTACGGACATCATAATATTAAAACTTTGGAAACTTGAGCACTACTTAATGGAGATCAATCATTAACTTATACAAGCCATTAATTTTATGCATATTTTTTATATATATGTGTACAACGTTATCGGCAACAAAGAAGTAGTTTTTGTTAAAATTCCTTCCCGGGATATTTGGCCGTAGTCCAATGTTTTCTACAAAACCAGACGTTTCGGCAATGCCATTAACTTCCATCATCAGTGAAAATCGAGTGCGATAACGTGAGGTGGTATATGTTAGTGACCACAGTACTGTGGTTAAGGCTGAAGCAGTAAGTAGAAAGAAGTAGTTTCTATGGTAATATTTCATTTCGAAAATGATTTTAAAAATAAATCTTAGAATATGGAAGTCATGTATGGTTCTCCATACCGATATTTTGGTTATTTTATGGTAATCACGCTTCACCTAACCTGGCCGAGGTTCGATTCTGATGGTACTTTCGTGGCTATAGGTGTCGCGGAGGAGCTGTTCTTTACTGTACGAATTCCAACAATAGACTAACTCGCTTGGCGTCATTTTTTGGGTTACTACACGCAAAATGTGAAAAATTCCCATTGGTTGAAATCTCAAGTATTGTTATGGATGGCGTCGGTTTCTTTGAGATCATAATTACTAAAAATTCCTAAATTTAACATATTTCCCTTATGCTATGTACAATTGTAAAGATATTATTAACCAATGAAATGCTTTTTTTCTCACTATCATTTTAAGATCTCACAAGATATGTTTCTATACATTAATTCTAAAAATAACATTTTTAAGGTTTAGCCTAGTCTAACAAATTATGTTTAAAAGTTATCTTTTCTTGTTACATAATTAGTTTTCTTGGCTGTGTATGTAATTTTATGTTAATAACAGGTAATTTAACACTAGTGATTACAACTATGAACATTAACTTTTTATAAAAACATTGGCTTGTACGCTAGGCCTAATAATGTCTTGTGTATTTTGGACTATTATTTGTTTCTTACAGTAAAATTGCTTAATTCTAATACAAGTTAACATTTATTCTTTATTCATTATAAACTACATGATATATTACTAGATATCTCATGCTCTAATATAGCATTTATACATTGTAATGTCCCTGTCTACCTTCTAAAATAGATGTAGGTTCTTTGCCCAAGTTAACATCTTGTTAATTACCTTATTACTTGTCCATTAAAAACACTTATGATTACTTATACCTTAATCTAATAAAATACTTTATTTCTTTTTATATATGGATGCCACTCTCTGGGACCATTATTCTACAAAAAATTGTCTCCTTTCACCTACCAAGTAGATGCAGGTTTTGTGTAATATTAATCTCTTACTAACTACATTATTATCTTGTCCATAACAAACAATAGTTATTTCTTATTACTACTAGTAGTTAATCTACTAGTCAGCTTATCTGTTACACTTTCTATTACTACATTATTTACATCAGATTCTTTTTTACATCTTTAGCATTCTTTTAACATACAATAGTAGTCCTTCTTTCCTACCACACATTATAACATTTTTATATAAAAATAAAACTTTTATCACCCATTTATATCAGAATAATCTCTGTCTGAATTGTCCATGTGCCTATCAGTCACAATCAGATATAACTACTTAACCTAGTTTTACAGTTTTAAGTTAAATTTTATTTAGTTTATGTTATCATGTTTCCAGTTACTGGTTACCCAGCTAGGCTCTGCATTATAGGCTTTTACCTATCCTGTACATTATTTTTTATGCAGTCTACTGGAATTGTTGTTATTAAGTTTAATATAGACATGTTTGATATTTTAGTTTTCTTATCCTACCTTACAATGGTCTTAAATTTACTTGTTAATTCATATATTTCATAACACAGGTTTATTACTTTATTATTGTTTTGTACTTCAATACATTTATATGACAATCTTTATGTTGAGGGAAACGTCACGTCACAATATATATATAAATATTGTATTACTGTTAAAATACACCGCAGTACATAAGAGTAAAATAATAATTTTGAAAGAAGCAAAAGGTGTAGATTTAATAGTATGATGAACATATGTTAGAATTGTAAACAAAAAAACTGAGTATTAGTCACGACCAACATAGAGGTAGACTCCAATATTATATAGAACAGCATTAAGAAATATGTTTTGACAGTTATTATATTAAATTTGATATAAACATTAAAATAAAATGAAAGATTAATAGAATAGTAATCTAAAATATACTAATTATAATGGATAATGTAAAAAATCAAATAAATGTAATTAATAATAAGTAATAAAATTATATATGTTTTAAGAGTCATATGATGGAAAGATGTGACGAATGTTAGTTAGGTATCTAAATGGCAAATTGTAAATTATTAGATTTGAATTGTATTCAAATGGAAGAAATATTTCTTTAGTCTAATTTTATATTTAAGAAGAGCCACATCAAAGAGTCTATTTTTATATTTAATCACATAAACATCTATGAGTGGTCTTGTAAAAGAGTTTAATTTTGTATTTAATAAAGGAAACTTTTAAAGGAAGAGAGTTAACATTGATATTGAATCTAATAAACATACAAGAGTATAAACCTGTAACATTGAAAGAATTATAATTTTTATACAGCTTAATAAATAACAATATTTTAAGAAGTCTGAGTATATCATTTATAGAACGCCGAACTAAAAGAAGAAGCCTGTCCTGGAAGATAGTTTGCGTGTCAATACAATAAAATTCGATATTCCGAAGAAGCATCAATTTAGTAATCATAGAAGAAAATATAATTCAACATTTAATCTAATAAGAAATCCCATAGAAGTGTTGTGTTATTGGTAATACTTACTAACAATAAATTATAGTATTCACAAATAACTAAGAGAAATTGTAGCGTTAACACGATTTACTCTAGATATAGTTGTGTACCATGGTGTGCCGCAGGTGTAGATTTATGTAAGCAGTACGCATGTACGAAAATATATTGTCACACAGCCTAGAGGATAGTTTCTCTAGCTTTCTAAGTTGTTTTGGAAATTAGAATGTATGTCCAAAATAGTATAAAAGAACGACTAACGAGCACTGAAATCATCAGTTCCAGCGAGCTGCATGTACCGAGTATGTACTGTATCGGGTACTAGACATTTGCTGTCTAGCAGAATCACATCTAATTGTCAGTAATTGACTTTATATGTAGTCGAATAAGTGTTGAAAGTATTTATGTATAACGCGTTCATTGTAAGAAGATATGTATTTTATGATCATTAAACTCAGTTTATCTTGAACTTCCTAGTTCTTTATTAGGCAACGTAGCTCATAACGCAGATTCTTGCTTAGCCACTCAAGTAAGTAAGCTCAGTTCACTCCGGTGTAACAGAAGGAACAAACCACGAAGCCTAACATTACCTTTAAGATGATAAACATCAGCGAGAATTGAACCCGTTGCAGTTGTGAAGAGCTCAGATTCAAACTATTTACATTTATATGATAGATATTCTTACCTGGTTATTTATTAAAAAATTTATACACTAACGTTATTTGGTACGGATTAAAGAAAAGAATAAATCATACACAGTATTAAATAATATGAATCAATTTAATAATTGTTAATCCTGAGATAGGGTTTTCTTTTCATGTGCAGATAGAAAAAAGTAATATCTGTAATTAAATATTTTAATTACAATACTTATAAATAATTACAGCACATAAAATGGCGCCCACACGTGAAAGCAAAGATTCTCTTTAAGTCATCACCAAATAACATAAATTAAACAATAGGCAATAGTGCCTATTAATTAATTAAATTACAATAAAATAATTGTGTTAAATTTAATTAGAATAAAAAATTGACTTGTAGTTAAATTAATTTAAATATTGTAACATGGCTAACAAACAGGATAAAAGATATGAATTAAGAAGTAATAGTGCTGAAGAGGAGAAAGATGAAATGGAACAGCCACCTAGGGAAATTGAACAACTAAATTGGAGGGCAATTATGGATACAATAAGGGCCAGTTTTGGCCAGCAAAATGCTAATTTAGACCAACATAAGACTGATAATTCTAACTAGTTAAAGGCTTTTTCTGAGCAACAAAATGCTGATTCTAAACAGTTCAAGGCTGAAATAAACAGTAAATTTGACCAGCAAAATGCTAAATTAGACTAACAAAATGCTGATTCTAACCAATTATATGCTAAATTAGACCAACAAAATGCTGATTCTAACCAATTAAATGCTAAATTAGACCAGAAAAATGCTAAATTAGACCAACATATGACTGATAATTCTAACCAGTTAAATGCTAAATTTGACCAACTTAGGAATGAAATTACCGATAGTTCTAACCAGTTAAAGGCTTTTTCTGAGCAAAATACTTTCAGGACTGAGGTTACGGATAAATTGGATAAACAGAATACTGAATTAAAAGAGACCATTCAACAACAAATAAATGAGGTGAATGATAAATTAGACCAGCAGAAGGCTGAAGTTAAGTTAATATTACAAAATTATGAGCAAGGGAATGTCAGGCAACTCGCAGAATTGAAATTGAATATGCAAACAATGGAAAACAAGTTAGGCAGAATAGAAACGGGACAATAGTCACTGAAGGAAGAAGTGGAAGAGACATTAGGAGAAAATAAACAGGAAGTCATGGAACAGATGACGAGAGAATTGGTAAAACACAAACAGGAGGTAACTAGCAATATTCAATCCATGGAACGCCAGTTGGACAACAAAAATACCAAAATAGAGGATACAATGGTACAATTAGTATTAAGAGTAAATGAGATGGAACAGAATGGTAATCAAACATGTGTTATCCGAGAAGACAAGAATACCAATCATGAGGTGCCACTTATGAAAGGATATATAAGAAATCCTATGGAATATTTAAATAGAATGCAGGAATATTTGCGTAGTACCAAGGAAAATAGATAGGAAAGAATTAAGCTCATGTTAGACCAAGGGTTCCATGAAATGAAGGATTATTGGTGGGATGTCGTGAGAAATACCCTGAATAGCTACCAGGAATTTATGGAAAGCTATAAGAATAAATATTGGACACGATCCATCCAGACGAGGGTACGGGAGACCATAGTATATGGTAGGTGCGACCCGAGCAGAGGACAAACACCGACCTCGTATTTCTTGGCGCATATTTGCAGGGCAAGATATTTAGATCCACCCATGGATGACAGATATGTGGTAGAAGCTTTGAGTCACAATTTTCCTGAAACAGTGAGTTTAGCACAATTTGCCAGTCAAACGCATACTATAGAAGCGATGACATTATTACTCACTGATTATGAGAGAAAAATGACTTATGACAGCAGTGCTAGACAAGAGAATATGAGAAGAGACAGCTACCCTAACCGATATCCGGAAGAACAAAACCGTGGTAGAAACCAAATAGTAGAAAGGAACGACCAAAGAAATGTTCCAAGATACCAAGATAGAGAAGGTGGAAGAAATTACGGCAGAAACGATAACCGGAATGACCGAAGACATGGTAATAATAATAACAATAATAATTATAGGGGCAACCACGCTTCAAATACTTATCGAGCAAATTTTATACGCCGAAACTATGATTCCCGAGTTTATAATAATCGTTACCCGAGGGAGACTGATCGAAATGAACGTTCTCGCAGTGAGGAGAGACAAAGTGAGGGAAACAACTACTATGAACAGATAAGGCATAGAGATCAACATGGTTCCCTTTCCCAGTCAGAAAATAGTCAACATGAAGGAAGGAGAGAGGAGAGAGCAACTGCAAATGAAAATCAGGGAAACTAAAGAAGACTGTGAGTGAGTACAGTGGTCAACCACAGTCAAATAGCCGATCACTGTATTGGATATCCAGTTTAGGCCAAGATTTCATGGACAATGAGAGAAGCAATAAAAATGTAACTGAAAGTGATGTAGTATCTATTACCGGTCAATATGGGAAAACCAATCAAAATTTTATTATTGATACTGGTGCAGAAATATCGTTGATGAGTATGACTAAATACCACGAGTTAAAGGAAATGGAAAATAGAATCACTTCATCCGAAGGAAGGGCAAATAGGATATATGAATTACCCGTGAGCAAAATCACTATAGTGAGTGTAACAGGACGAGCCAACCGAACTGCTCGAAAACAAATAATGAAGAATGTCCAATTCAATGGAAAGGTTATACCATTAATATTTGTAGTATACCAAAATATGGAAACAGAAATATTAGTCGGATGCGATAACTTACGGAAGTATGAAACCATTATAGATTTAGAAACCAATCAGGTGGTATTTACATACGATAAGCAAGAGGTACCTATCAAAATTATTAATAGAACTGAAGGTGTAATGAAAATGGTCAATTCAACCAAATTAAGTGATAGATGTCACATATGCCAACTAGTGAAGGTCAACGATGACAAAAAGGAGGGCAACATGATACCGATAACCACCTCTTGTAAATTGGAGAAAGTCTTCGTTGCATATGCGGACCATTTCCGCGTAGTGGAGGGAAGCACCAATACAAATACCTCATTATTGTATTTGACCAATACACAAGATTCACAAAGCTTTACCCCATCAATCGTGCCACTACCCAAAAAATTTTAAAATTAATACTAGAACCGTACATTAGGGAAGTGAGAATACCCAAATGCATCATTACCGATCATGGAACGCAATTCAAGGGAAATAGATGGAAGAACACTTTACTAATCCATGGAATAAAAACGTACAAGACATCAGTGTACCATCCCAGCAGCAATCCTGCAGAGCGAGTCTTGAGAGAAGTGGGGAGAATTCTCCGTACATATTGTTACGAGCAACACAATGAATGGTCTAAATACATACCATCAGCCGAAAACTTTATAAATTTATCGCACCACCAATTTATTGAAACAACACCATATACAGCAATGTTCCAAAGACCACCACCAAGAGAAATTACTTCTCTAATTCAATTTCCAAATGGCGAAGATTATCAATTCGATGACGTGCAATTTCACAATAAGATACTAGAAAAGACTGACAAGATCAGTCGAAAATATAAGCAAATTCAACCGAAACCTATACAATATCAGATTGGAGAGCAAATATTACTCAAAAACAGAGGATTACCAAGCACCATGGAAGGGATACCCAAGAAGCTATTGTTACTTTACACAGGGCCCTACATAGTAAGTAAAGACAACCTAAACAACACATATGAGATCGTAGACCCAAAGACACAAAGAAGAAAGGGGACATATAACCAATCCTCTATGAAAAAATATTATTAAAAACGAGAAAAACCACCATCCTGAAACCAATTAATAAATAACTAGTGTTAAAACAGTAAGAAAAATAAAATAAACAAATAATAATAAAAAGATCATGTATACCGTACCCACTAATAATATCGCATCACTAAGAACTAAAGAGAGTGAATAAAAGAAAAAGATTATAATTTGAAATAATGTATTGTATAACTAAATAATAATAATGTGGAGAATCCTACAAATGATATTTATTTTAAAAAACCTGAACGATATTTGCTGAAATAATCAATTTTAGTGGCAGGGCAATATGTAATGGTACATATCTTCACCTAACAATAATGAAGAAACATGAAAAATAAGTTATTTAAAATAGCTAACACTAGAATAAAAAGGGATGAATCGGAGATTAAAGAATGGGTGATTCATAAATAATAACACGATCAAACGTAATCAGAAAAGTAATCTCTAATAATAAAAAAGTAACAAACAACGAACCAAAATGTTAAATACGATAATACCTGGCGATTTAACCACAATGACCCAATAGATGGTAAGTGAGAGAGTAGAACCAGCCCCAAAAACCAAGAATATAAAATAAATTATGACAATTGTAAGTGAGAACTAGAACTAGCCACCATACTAACATAAGAGTGTATAAATAATAAGAACAATGATGAATAAATAATTAGCATGGAAGTGTGAAGATATAATCAGCCACAACACCAAGGAAGTGATATATAAAATATGGCAAAGTAAAGTAAACACAGTGAAAGAGTACAAAACCAGTAATAAACCAATAAAAAAGACTAATCAATGAAAATCGTATATGATAACAATGATTATAAAAACAGACAAGCAGTCTAAAAATTAGAAGTATTAATTGTTAATGACTTAAGATGTAGAAGGGTACACTAACCCAAACAAATAGAGAAAACTAGGACAAATCACACTAGCACGACAAACATATCAATTGTATAATCAAACCACATAAAGTGAGAGATAGTAAGTTATAATGATGATGAAGATTTTAAAAATAAAAATGAGAAAGAGAATTTTTAGTAAGCAATACACTAATTTTTGCCCACCAGTAACACTTAATCCATATTGAGTGCAAGGTGTTATTATTGATATCCCCAAAGTGAAAATAAACCCCCTTAATAGTGATAAACACTGATAAGACAGTGATAAAAGTTTATAAGTGCAAAACGTGAGTGAGAGCTAATAATGGCTAAACACAGAAAGGACTGTGATAGTTAAAAGCCAATATAAGTGGACACCAAAATGTAACAAAATAAACTAAAAGTAGTAGGATTAAGTTACCAATAGTAATAATTAATTATCATGTTTTAAATTTTCATCAATTAAGATTATCAGTAACAATTCATATTATTACATGAGAGTAAGAAAAATAGACTATTAGAGTGTCAATACACCGTATAGAGAATTTCTGAATACTGAAAGATACAAACAAATGTTATTCATCCAAAATTGATAAGGGAAAGACAATTAATAATCATTATAAGATTTTAGTAAAAAACATAGTAAAATATTATTAGAGTATAAATTTAATGACCTAGTGTCAAATAAGATTAGTAATAAGAAATATAATTTTGTTCAAAGGTTTAATCAATGTTTATGTTTGTTTTTTATTAATACTATATAATAATTATTGCTCACTAAAGAGTATGAGTATTTGATGAAAATGAACATCATCAGTAATGAAAAGTAAATAAGTATGTTTTAATGAATAAGAATTATGTCTCAAATAATTATATTATAATGAATAGAATTATATCTATGGAATTTTAAACCATAAGATTCAATGTTTTATGTTATGTAATAAATAATGAGAAATAAGAATTAAAAACAAATAAAAACAAAACAAGAAACAAGATAAATACAGACAAACACAATAACACTAAAAGGCAGTTATGACAATAGACAAGCTAGAATATGAAACCAGTAAAATCACACACAATTACAAGAAAAGACTTAAAACCATTGAACAAATAACCAAAATCGTGTATTAAAACCAATCAGGACCCATACAAGGGGAAAATAAAATGTAATCTATGTAATTAAAGAAAAATAGCCAATTGCTGTTTAAGCCTAGGCAAATTCCCAACTGTCAAACTACAAAAAACTTCAGTTTTGAGAATTAAATAATAACATTAGTAAGACTAAGCCATATAAACAATAAAAGACAATTAGACAATCATGTTAAGACAGAAATATAATAGTAATCATGTAAACAGAGTAATTAAACAAAATCAACAAAACTGTCAAAATGTTGGTACCTAAGTAAACACAATACTATTGGATGTCAAATTAATCCTTGAACCAAAATATGAACAGTGGTAATGATATTTAATACTAAAAAGGGAATACTGAAGATTAATTACATTCAGAAGATCTGTAACCATTTTAAATAAAAATTCAAATATCCTAACAATGGTCTTAAGCCAATTTTAACCAATCAGAAATTTGGAGTTACCATGACAACAACCGAATATTGACTAATTTCAGTTAGGAACAAGATAATCAGTAGTGACGCTTAACTAGAGAGACGCCACGCCGTGAAGGGCCCAAATTTTTGACTTAAAACAGTATAAGTGCCCATAACTTTATGAAGAAGGACCAGACCAACCGATGAGAGGACGTTCCAACCAACCTAGACCACGGACCATCTCAAAATTAATCCAGATGACTGTAAGATATGGAATTTAACAAGAAGAAGACGCCGGACATCCCTGAAGCCCAAGATGAAGAAAGAAGACTCGACATCAACCAATTAACCTACGTTGACTACTGACAATACACCTACTATCCACTAACGTTAAGTATTGCTGAATTCATTGATTTCTAAAAAAACAAATTCTCTTTCCAATTTATAACTAAACCGTGAAACTCACACTATCACTAAAAGTATTATTTTTCAAGGATTGATAAGTAAAAAGTAATTTGTAAACACTGAATAACTAATGATAACCTATGTACTACACCAACGACACTGTCACACACTTTAACACTACAATATTGAATCTACAGTAAACCTTGTTTGATTTTAATGCTCACGAACATTAAGTGATATATTATAATTTATTATTTTATTATAAAACTTCTGTGTCGTACTTAAAAGGACTCTATAGGCAGATTTATTTTTGTAAATAATAACCAACGCTGACTTGTAGCGAATCAAAACATTGTACTGCCAACCCATCAATCCGCTGAGTGAACGACTATATATTGCCGAGGCTAAAATTATTATATCAATTACTATTTTGTATAAAGCGTTAACAAGAATTAACAATTCAGAGCCTAATAAAAAAGTGTGTACCGAGAACAACTGTCCAGTATTTATTTATAGAGAATATTATGTATGTTTTGTTTAATAGCAGTGAGTCAACATAACCAACATTATTCAAGTTGGTAACAAGTTTCCCCCACTCAAACGAGAATCGGTTTCATGCCAGTTGGCGAACGATTCGAATTTACACTAGTGCACTGTCAAACCATACAGGTAAAAACTTTTAATTGTTTTCTCGCAAAACAATTTGGCGCCTATCGGGATTACAAAAGAGTAAGAAGGGACAGGTAAGGCACATAGGCTACCAGACGCCTTTCATAACAACGAGTGAACCACTAAATACGTTCGCTAAAACACAGTATTAACACTTACAATTACAAGTCTAAAACATATAATAGAAGGAACACCAGATTCACTACAATATATATAATTATTGCGTAATTTCTTGCGTTTTTGTCTGTCGTAACACAGAATAAACAAGAAAAAGCGAAGCAAAATACATATGACAAGGTCCAAACCTGCAGAGAGAATCGCGTGCAATGTTTTCCTTCGCTCCGACTGTCGAGGTAACGCAAAGCGCGTTAACCCGAGATGTGTTCTGTACAAACAAAGAAATCCTCAGGTCAGCAGATAAATAAATAAACCGCTCTACTTTATTTAGCGCGTATCACTGGGAGGGGGCGGACGACAGTCACGTTCACTTTGAGCAAACTGATTGCCTCTTACTGCGCCAATAGTTTTTACCTCCTGTTTCATTGCCTAACGCTTCGCATGCCCAGTTTTTTTACTCGCTCCGCCGTTACAATTTTTAAATGCAAATTACTCTGTGCACTTATGGCGTCAAAGGGGAGAATTTATATACGTAGAAATGTTATTTTATACGACGTGTTTTTGACTGTTAAAGTGTTAGATGTAACGTTATTTCTAATTAAAATTTAATTATACCTCTATGTGTACGCCGGCTGCGATTTATAAGAAATCACCATTAACGATTCTCTTTAAAGTCATAAATTCAATCTATCGTAAGATATTTTTACTTCCATGTTCCGTACGGAAATGGAAGTATGGTGATCGCGATAAAATCGTGTTCGAGATAAGGGTTGATTCTGATTGTACTACCCTCAAAACAACAAGGAAAGCCATTTTCCGAAAAGTGTCTCTGTGTGTGTCTGTGTATAGAATGTTTCCTATGGCGAGCGATAACTACCGCAAATTCAAACAGAATCAAATTATTTTTTTCATATATGCCCGAGTTGTAGAGGCCTATTGGCCTATTGATTTTGGTAAAGATCTGTTGAGGGGCAAGGGTAGTTTACCGCCAACGTTTTACGTTTTAACAAGAGTAAAGTACTTAATTTTGATAAATAAAGTGTGCTGAAAAAAAGGTCATAATTATCCACTGCAGAAAGGAAGATGAAATATCTATAAATGAAAATGATAGTTGAAGGGAGAGGAGATAATTTTTTTATATGCGTACTACGTTATCGGCAACAAAGAAGTAGTTTCTATGGAAATACTTCATTTCATGTTGTCAAATTTTTCAGTTTATATTAAATGATTTTAAATATAAATCTTACAACATGGAAGTCATGTATGGTTCTCCATACCGATTTTTATTACTAGCATTACGTAGGAAAATTTTTTCTTCGCCGTGGTGGGACTAAATTGACACCAGAGTCAGTAAAACAATGACAAGTTTTTATTTTTTTTTTAAATCGTATCTTTTATCCATGTCACTTTTAATTCGATAATATATAAAGCACTGCGTACGTCAAACACTAATATAAACGGTGTTATTATTACCAATCCGCACTAATTACAACAGCCATAATAATCGAAAACAATTCATTAATTGAAATAAACTCTGCACGCCGTTTACATTTACAGGCCGTTATGCAAAGACTACCAGAGTTCTATCAATATAAAGGGGTTCAGGAAGGTCTCGGTGTACTACATAGGTCGTTACACCCCACTGTTACTTGACGAATCGTCGCGAATCATCATCATCGTCGTCGTCGCCGTGCTTCTGCCCATCAAGAGGTAGGAAATTCTGTCCGTTCTGGCTTCACCATCTAAACCTCGGTTTTCCCACGCGTCACAATCGTTATCACCGTTAATTATTCCATTCACTGTGTGTCATTTCTCTTCTCAGCAGTTCCTGTCCAATTCACTGGACCACAGTACTTGACCGAATGGTTAGGACGTGTGAACCCACATTGAAATGGCTACGAAATTTTTCAGGGTTTTCGCGTATTGAAATTTTGCCTTTAAATTCGTACAGTGTCGGTTTTGTTTCAAATGTCGTTAGTCGATTACATTTTTTAATAGCAATGAAATTATCATTATTTGTATTAGTAAACGTTTTTAGCAAATAATTAAGTAACGTTTTATGTAGTTGGATTAGGCCTACTGCAATTGCATAAAATATACCTTTCTCGCGCAAATTATCGCGAACTGTGTAAATATTTAGCAGAAGATATCCAATTTAATTGTTTCCAAAGATGCTACGCAAAGCCCGCTGGCAGTAATTAAAAGCAATCTTGACTACGCTGCTCCGCGTTGTAACACTTTCATACCAACAACGTTTGTTAGGCTCACACTCTCACACTTAGCGACGTGCTTAACTGTTTTGTTAACCTACATTTGACACGAGACTTGACTATGCCTACAACTGCCAGAAAACTCCATATAGTCTTCATTTCGTACGAAAATGTTTGATATTTTAGACTGGTTCTATATTGGGATCAAGGCACTGTACAACTAAATGGAGGCTCCAAGTAAAACAGAAAAATAAATTAAAATAAATTCAACGTCAAAAATTGATTACGATAGGGTTGGGGATTATTATACGTACTTACTTTTTAACATTTACGAGGCTCAGTTGAGACTCAGTTCTACTTAGTAGTAGAACTAAAATTATTGTAAAATTCATATTTCGTTTGAACACCTGTTAATTTTCAAATCTATTTTTCAATTTATTCATTGTTTACTGGCTATTTGAAATTTACGTGTCATGCGTGTTTTAAAAAACGGTCAAAATCACGAATTCTTTGATGAATTCTCGGTTGTGAATTTTCATTGGCGCTAGACAGTTTTTAGCCAAGAATTCAATCACAGCACAACGTTTGATTTTGCCCATTTTTTAAAACATGCATAGATGTAAATTTCAAATTTCTAATAAGCATTGAATACGCTGGTAGAAAGATTTGGAAATTAACACGTGTTTATAAGAAATACCCTACAAATCTCGCAACACACGAACTACCTCTAAGCTATAGATCTCGCTCCGCGAACTTTTTGACTGACCCTCGTATGTAGAAAGAACGCTAAGAGACAGCGGAATCAACATCATCTTCTGGGTATACACACTGGAGAGAGAAATCCCTACATCCTGCATTTTGCGGATGACCAACCGATTGTAGCTCAGAAAAAAGGCGATATTGAATATGTGATCCGGAATATCAAGGATGAATATAATAAATTAGCTTCAGAGAATTATTAAAAAAAAAAAAATGGTACTGTCGTGGGACACACGCTAGAAGTGGGGACTTCAGTGTCGAGTGGCGAGTGAACTGATCCAACGTGTAAAAGGTTGCTCCTGCGTATTTGGCGTAAGAGAGATTTTGCTATAAAAAATTAAGATTCAAATAATTGTGAACCCATAATTAAATGAGAGGAAGCCGTAGTAATTTTTATATGTATTTCATTAGATGAAATCGATATATAGAATGAACATAAACAGAGTCATATCACACGTCGTATACCGTACAAACAATATACGTAAAAAGATAATTTTTTGTCAATGTGACCATATGATTCACAAAATATTTAGCTGAAAAATAGAATGTTATATGTACCGTATAATAATTCAATTTTTTCACAAATTATAAAATAGCTAAATTACTAATCGAATTTTGAAGCATAAAAACTTCCAGCCAAATACAATATAAAAACCATAATCAAACTCACGGATCAAATAATAAATGTACAAAATAAAAGATACAAAATTATACTCTTTCGACATTTGAAATATGTATCCAAACATTCTCATTGACTTTGCTGTAAATGTTATAATACAAAAGAGGTGTCACTGATTTTAAACTGTTTTATGAATTAAACAATTGAAAAGTTGTGTAAAAAATATATTAAGCTAATAATGAACCAAGTAGGCCTACAAGGAAAAGATTTCAAAAGTATTCAGCTCGATCTCTTAGCATGTGAGTACATTTTTTTTTATCACAAATAAAAATATTACAAGAATATTATTACAAGAATATTTTTGTTATTCTCGTAATAGTATTTAAACATTTATAATTATGCTCATATTCTTTAAAATATTACGCTTTGCTTAAAGGATACATATATGTGGCATTGGACTATGTGGGGGAAAGAGGTTCGATTGACCGGGCAACACTGCTTTTTCGTTTCAGCTATTTCGTCACGTGTTAAATCAGTTTACTGCCCTACGACCACAGGGTGTACGGGAATGATCCGGGCACCATAGTGCCGTATATGAATTTTACACTCCAAAAACACAGTATATGTGTGTTGGTTATGAAGCAGGAGAACTAGTAACAGGAACCAACACAATAAAAACAAACATGCCGAAGCAGCAAATATCTTGGTTTCACTATGACAACCGAAGAGAGAGAAAGTAAGTGCAGATTACTCTACGCTCGCAAAGCAATTGAATGATCAAATTTTATGGAGTAATTAGATAACAAAAAAATCTTACACGTCTTCTTCTTCTTCTTCTTCTTCTTCTTCTTCTTCTTCTTCTTCTTCTTCTTCTTCTTCTTCTTACAATCCGTTGCGCACTCCTTGGTCCGACCATCTCTTTTTTGGTCTTCCAGTATCCCGCCGTCCTTTCGGATTATAACCAAAATTTGCTTTAGTATCCTGTTCTTGTGGTCTGTCCAATCCTGTCCCTCCGTGATACTCCTAATACCGACAGTAAAAATCTCATTCCACTAGCCTGTATCCGGCTTTGGGTCTTTGCGTTCAGCGTCCAAGTCTCACTGCCATAAACGCCGCATGGCACTGCCATCACTTTATAAAATTTCAAAAGAGTATCTCTTCTGACATTTCCATTCAGTGTTCTTCTTATCGTTCCACACATGCGATTAAACTTCTCTATTTTTTTGTCAACATCTG
Organism: Magicicada septendecula; assembly: GCA_034769895.1. Taxonomy (NCBI): domain Eukaryota; kingdom Metazoa; phylum Arthropoda; class Insecta; order Hemiptera; family Cicadidae; genus Magicicada; species Magicicada septendecula. The sequence goes on from CM068368.1 coordinate 86,624,298, forward strand.
TCTCACCAACATAAGACAAATCACATCCAAGGAACGTGAATGAATGCACTTACACATCTTTAGTTCATTAATAAAGGGTATTCTTGTATATGAATCCATTACATAGCAGTTACGTGAGAAATTAAATAGGCAGCTTGCTTGAAATTGTAGAGATTGATTTTTTACAATTCTCAGCAATGGCAACAACAATAATTAATTTTTTTTTTGTAAATTATGGAGTAGTAGTCTATTTTATAAGTAGTGTTGCTTCTTTTTATCAAAACCAGTTAAGTATTCTTCATATACTTCAATAGATCTTCAAGAAATTTATAAGGACGTGTTATCAAGTGTTTTGCGTTACAGAATAGTAAAACGCCGTCTAATAACGTAGTGCGCCGGGAATCCAATGAGAAAGCAGAATACCCAGTCGAATATGGATAAAAAAGGTTTTGAAAGGCAATGACGTCCAGGAACTGTAGGCAAGATGACAAGACGAGGACGGTGATCGGGCATTCACCTACGTCGCAGGACATACGATGGATTTCAGTAAAATGTGCACGAACATTTTATTAAATAAATATAACCTTTTTCTATGAAAACAATTCTATTGCTAAGAAACAAAAAATTTATAAATTGTTAACAGCCCATCTGTTTTGTACATACTGTAAACTTCCGTAACAAAAATTGTTTCTACGTATAGAAGAATAACAGTACTCTTTACCTGGACTACCACATCGTCTGTATTATATCTGTTTGAGATTTTTCAAAACTTATATAAATAATTAACAGTCCATTTTGATTAAAATTAACTCCCGGGCTGTTTGGGCGTGATCCAAAGTTTCTGACAAAACCAGTACTGTGGTCCTAACGTACAACACCCCACGTTAGCGTTGACTCTTTTTCACTGAAGATGGCAGTCAGTGGCACTGCCGAACGTCTTGTTTTGTCAGAAACTTTGGATCACGGCCAAACGGCCCGTGAGTTAATTTTAATCAAAATGACACTGGCCGTGTAAGTCTTCGTAAATTAATGGTCAAGTTTTTCTTCACTTCAACTGTCTTAAATTTGCTTCAAGCGTTTCAACTGTCTTGTTATGTTGGTAGTAAATTAAGCAGAATTTTCTCGAAAAGAAAATTAGGCCTACTGTAGGAGAAGCAATAAAAACACTGTTTTTACAAGACATAGAAATAGATTCTGAAATAAACGACTTAAGCAAAGAAGTCATTTACGATACACAAAGCAAAGAAGCAAAGAGTCATTCGCGGTAGTTGGATTCTTACTTTATTTCCTTAAGGTGGCAGTTGTTTTAAAAAATTACTGAATGTTGTGTATTCTCTTGAATCTTTAATATATCTATCGTTTTGATAGATAGACCACAATAAATGAGTTGTTCTACAATAAACTTCAAGTACCTAGATATCCTTTACACAATGATTTATTTTTAAAATATTCCTCATTCGTATATGAAACGAATTCTTTTCTAAAATGAATTCTCAACTATTTTACAAATTTAATGATACAAGAAATAAAAGACTTTTTTTTAACTAAAATCGATTTATTATTACCAAATTTAGATACACATTTTTAACTAAGTGAATAGAGGCTGCACTTAAAAGGAAGTAATGTCATGAAACTAAAATTAAATAATACAGTGGTTTATAGATATTACCTACTCGACAAAATCGAAGTCGATCCAAGTCCCGTAGACGCCGAAAGCCGGACGCTGCGAAAAAAAACAGATGTTAGTACAAACACAAATCGCAGTAGGTATCCTAATGTTGTGAACTGTTGTTACGTTTTTCAAATCAGACTACACTTTTTACGTGCACAAAAGCTAACATTAACTTGCTTTTATAAGATTTTAAAATGAAGGAAAACAATGAATATAAACTTTCTATCAAAACACCGGATGAAACTCTGTTCTAAATTTATAAAATCTTATCGAAGAACACATTGTAGAAGTTAACTTACAAGACCCAACGCGGTTGCCTAGGCCTCGCCAAATCTCCTGGCAGTAAGTACTTCATCGTAGATGGCGTCATTGCGCCCCCTCCGTACGTAACCGGCAAGAAGGATCTGACGAGGGACTAGGCTCGAGCGACGCCGAAGTTCCATCACGTCCCGCCTGGACGTCCAAGACGCCGTAGACGCTCGACGGAGTTGGTGTTGACGCAGTCTTCCTTCCTTCCTTCCTTCCTTCCTTCTTCTTCTTCTTCTTCTTCTTCTTCTTCTTCTTCTTTTTCTTCTTCTACTAAGGGTCCCTTCATGTTTCGGCTTGAAGTCCCAGAACCCGACGTTGAAGACCGATGAGACCCGAAGAACAGATACTGTGGGTATACAAAAATTAATAAAAGACGAATAACTTTCACCATAATGATTGTTTTTTAATAATTTTAAAATAATTTGATAATAATTAGCAAACATATATATATATATATATATATATATATATATGTATTCATAGTAAAACCGCACATTTAATGTTAAACAAATGAAAGGTTTGAATCTCATTACCGCTTAGGATATTTACAATCAAAACAAACAAAATTAAGAGCCAGCTAAAGATATCTAACTCACGATTCTCAATGCGATCGCCTAGGCTCCGTCAAACACCTAGGCTCGAACATCACCGAAGATCGTGGGATGACCTTACAAACGTTGGCATCGACCGCGATCCCTCCGTAAGCACCCGGCAAGTCCGACAGGAGACTAGGTTCGAGCGACACTGAGGTACCATCCACGTCGACGAAGAAGAACCTGTGTTAAACAGCAAAGAAGCTTATAAATAACTTCATCCTATCCAACAAAATTTTAAAGCCTTTGACATTAACATAATATCCTAAAAAAGAGCAGCCTCACTGTAAGGTATGAAGCATCAATACTGGAAGCATTGTTTAGTGAATTAATTGTATAATATTTTCAGTGCTTCATACCTTTACAGATTCACTTAATTAAAAATGTCATTTGTTCAAAAACTTTTCCAGTTTAAGAAAAGTTTACATTAAACCTTGACGACTACAATTTATTTTAAAAATATAAACGTTAATTTTTATAATTCAAAATATTACGTTCTCCCACATATCCGTACCTACCAGTATGTAACGGTAAAGATACTACATATTTTTAAATATTTAAATTTCAACTCAACTAGTGTTGAGATAATATAAAATAATAAATAAAATTAGTTTTAAACCCATTTCTTTCAATATTATAATCCATGAAGTCGTTCCTTTTTTATTTAGCAACATGTGTATGTGTTGGTGCGTTCGTGTGTGTTTGTATTGTGTGAATTGTGTGCGTGTTGTGTGTGTGTGTGTGTGTGTGTGTGTGTGTGTGTGTGTGTGTGTGTGTGTGTGTGTGTGTGTGTGTGTGTGTGTGTTTATAAAAATTCGTAGAATAAAATAACATTTAAACAATTATTAGTAAGTGAAAAAATTCGGAACGTTTAATTGAACCCATTTCCTTCTAAAAATTAGTTTTTAATAATTTGAAATATTCAGTTTCCTAAGAAACGTATATTGAAAAAGAAATTTTCTTTCAATATTTTGCATTCTTAATTGTGTTAAAATGAAATTGTAAACAAACTTACAGGCCAATGTTCATCAACATAATAACGATTAAATGTTTTTCATAAAACCGTCGCGATTAATTAAAATATAGCTTCTTACTACTTTAGTAAAATATTTTGAACTTATTTTTGTAATTACGTAAAATTAATAAGTATTGCAGTTCTTTTTTCTTTTCTGTACCGTTAATTTGTTTGTTTAAATTCCTCAAATAAGAAAATACATTAATAGCCCTACTCTAGAAATGCTCGTGTAGCCAATACACTCCACGAATTAGACATAGGCTACAATACATTAGACCACACTTTATATTTTATTAATGATAATTACTTACTTAAGAATCGTTGATTTGTTTTATAAGCTACATTGAATCGAGAAGTGAGATAGTTAGTTTATTTTTGCATCTTTGAAATTTATATTTTCACTGCCATACAGAGATAAGAATAGGCCTGATACATTGATACATGATAAGAATACGTTTCATTGATACATTCCACCATTAAATTTACAATTTTTATGACAATTGTAACGAATGTATAAACTGATAATTCATCACAAAATACTTAATACTTCGCTGTAAAACGATATTACTCGTTTCGGGTGTAAGTGAAAAATAATTCGTTAAAGCTGATTTCACTAGTTCAGCATAAAAATGTAAACTCTTCACAAAAGAAAAAAACTGTCTTACATCAAGCATATTTATATGAACTAACTATAACAAGAAGCAGATTTATAGTCTGAAGTTTACCAGAAACACGGTCATCGCGTTGGTCGCGTGGTCAATCCCCACCACAAAGCTCAGAAACGTAGGCCACAATCTCGCATTCAGAGAAGCAAAAATAATTTGTGTGACCGTTGCTACGTAATATATCAACGAAGTCCTTCCATCGTGTAGAAACTTCAGTTGTAACAACTTTTAAATATTTAATTAATAAATATTTTAAATGTTATTAATAAGTATTTTAAATATAAAGAATTTTGTGTGTGTCTTATAATGCCAGCAACGACGTAAGTTGCATAAGTTCAACCTTATGTGCGGGACCATTAGGCGAACCCTTAAGTCAGCAAGTAAAGGAACACGCCTAAAATTCTACAATGTGATGGCTCTTCCCACACTTCTTTATGGGTCTGAGAATTGGACTTTGACGAAAGGCCAGGCCAGCCAAGCGGCTGAAATGAGATTTCTCAGGCACATGGCAGGGTATACTCTCCACTATCATAGAAGAAACACAGATATACGGGAGGAACTGAATATTATCAGTATTCTCGACAGAATCGCCCAGTTTCGGCTGAATTGGTGAAAACATCTTTGCCGAATGGATGACTGCCGCATCCCCAAACAACTATGGAACTATAAGCCGAGGGGACGGAGAGGTGTCGGATGTCCGAGGAAGCGCCACAGCGACCAGCCCTAATCTTTGCCTATTTGAGACTGGAACAAAGCATTCTTGGTTTAATCCTTGAAGATGATGATGATAAAGAATTTTATTGTGTTTAAACTACATCAAAATTGGTTCATCCTAAATGCCGTCTGTATCCAATCCCGACTATGACACTCTTTTGGACGGAAGCTGAGAAGAGAAAGTATTCAAAAATCAGCGGCCATTCAACGATTTTGTCCCATAGGTACTATGTGAGAACCAGTGCGCACAGATTATAAAAAGTAGGCCTATCATATTTCTTTATACAGGGTTCTAGCTTACATTGGAAACTGTTTATATATATTGTGACGTTAATTTTTTGTTCGATCTATGTGTTTAGTATTTATTACTTTTTATACGTCACAAGTTGCTGGCTTCAATTTGTAATTACTCCGAATCGTACTGTTTTAATTATTAGTTTATTTACTTTATTTAAACCTTTTAATTCGATTTTGATGTTTTAGTTTAATTATTTATGAGTAAATATTTAGTTGTAGATCCGTTGATGAATGTAAACAATGCGTAGATCTCTTGATGTTAGTTCACTCTCCTGTTTAAAAGTGTCGTCTGCTGTATGTCAGTGTATTGTCTTGACAAGGTTATTATACATAAATCAAACATTCACGTACCTGTGATGTAGTACTAGACGTTCAGTTGGTCACAGGTGGTTAATAAACTGTCAAGCTTTTGATTGAGCAGTATATTAATGCTGTAAAAGCTTTTTGTAAACACTTTTTGGGCGCCATTGGGTTTCCGAGAGGAAAGTCCCATAGAAAGAATTCTTCTGCATAGATTGATAGTTAATTCTGATATTTAATTAATCAATAAATGATCTAATGTTCAGATCGAGATCATGCACTAAATTTCTGTTTGTTTGGTTACTATCAAATGCACCTCAGTACTTATTAACACTGATTAATTACTAGTTGAAATAATTGTTGACAAATATTGTTACTTTACAATACTGTTATTTATTATTCGTTATGGAATAACTTCAATTATATACATTCATTAGAAAATAACGAACGGATCACAAATCGTCCGTTTCTTTACTTTATCTAGCTCAGTTTAGTTAACATGAAAACCCTAATTATGATCGATAAATTATTTATTATAGTTATTTATTTCAAGGGTGGCTTCTTTTAAGCTACAGAATAGAACGCCACTTTATTTCACAATGCTATTATGATATATCATATGGTTAGGTTAGACACCTTTAGTTATCGAAAGTTAATAAACGAAAAGTTCGTTTGTTCTGAATAAAATTGAGTTTAGTTATAAAAACGTTAACATATGAAATCTTACGTCGGAATTTGTTAATTTCTCTAAATAACTTTGATACAGTGTTAGTTACTTATAGTTTTATTGTTTTTTGCATCAGTACAATTGTGTATTATTCTATATTGTTACTGTCTAAAATATAAACAAGGTAAATATGAGCACTGTACTCCCTGTTGATTAATCGTAATGATTAATTTATTAACACTTTAACGATCTTATTCTGTGATCGTGTTTACACTTCACTGATTTTTTCGCACTTGAACGGGTTAATTTTCTTCTTGAATAAGCTACTGCTTTTTGGTTATGTTGATACTTAACCTCGTTCGTGCACACGCACTTCTGGTTAAAGTTTCACTACTATTTGTCGATGCACAGATTCAATTACACTTCTTCTTTATCGTTGATTTATAAAATTTTGATTATTATTTGGTCTGAATTTGTTGTTGCTGGTTGAGTGAATTTAGACAAAATGCTCTTGTGTTTACAATGATCCTCGCTTATATAGTTTTTCCAGAAAGCCGCTAGGAGCATTCGAAGTCTTGTAACCCCTCTTTCCTTTTTATGCCGTATATAAAAAAAAAATTTTTTTTTATTTATTTTTTTTTGTATTTATATATATATTTTTTTTTTTTTGAAAGAGAAGCCACAAGTTATTTAAAACTAGGCCACAGCCTAGAGAAGCCAAAATTGTGCTGGGTCCAGTATGATGGGACTTGCAAATGAAACTCTGCTCCAATAACAATAACAGGATTTATTGCGTTCGGCTTTTGTACAATATATGCGCCCTTGAAAAGCAAGATAATTACAAGTCTTTTACAATCAAAAATAGCTCACTTCCAAAATTCCCCAATCGTTATTATAAATCCATGAACATATGCATCGCCAAATAGTTGCTTGAATATTAATGGCGCATAAATAATAATAATAATGAAATGGCGCATAGTCTCGACCCTCCCAGTAATTACACAAATCATAACACGATAAATATATATATATATATATATATATATACATAATCACGTATAATAATGTAACAATCACATAAGGCATAACACACAACATATAATCAACATAGAAACACATTTACATATAAATGGCACATCACATGTTCACCTGGTTAGCCGCGTATATTCTGTCATCATGCACCCTCGACCCTCTTATTCAGACCAAGTATCCGGCCCACCTTAATTTCCAATTAAAAAAAAACTAAACTCAAACCCCCAATTAATACATCCCAAAGAGTAGAGTATACATGCCCCAAAATTCTAAGTATATGAACAGCCAAGGTCAATTTGGCTAAATAGCCCGAACGGCACACAAATACCACGCAGAAGTTTAATCATCAATTCCGGATCTCAATAATGATAATGATAATGAGTGCCATCACTAGGTCAACATGGATGCCCGGTTGCCTAACTGCATTTCTCATTTCTTTTATATTCTGACAAAATTTAATAAAATAGTGGAACGTAACCACCCATAAATACTCATAACTGATACTGATTAGTCTTGTATTCTTTAACATTACTTAACTGGTATTGTGAGCAATAAAAGGTTAACAGTTACAACATTTAAACTATGGCAAAATATAAACTGTGACAATATTTAAACTGGCTATGGCAAAATATAATGGTTACCAAAATTAACTGAACAGTAGAATTGAATTTCGCAACTCAGAATCTATGTAATGAATGCACTGAAACATGCTTAAAGTGTTCATAAAAAAAAACTTGACCTCAGGCATGGTCATGCGTCCGGACGAGATCCAGCAAAATATGACATGATACATCCCTGCAGTAAACGGCACCTGTTAGAACCCCTCCCCGATTTTAATCAATAGGTAAAAAAAAAACTCCAACCCAATTAACAAAAGATAAATAACCTTCAAATTCCCAACTGGCACAGATACATCTGCACATGCCTGCTCAACACAGAAACAATTTAGTGCCGACCCCCTTTACAGAAAACTCAGCTCAACCCGGGTGCTGCATGACCCTGGCCGAGTTACAATTCTCAGAATGAGACAGACATTAATATATTAATGAGGCGTAAGCCTTACTAAGGAAAATTACAAAGTAACATATAACCCCAATTGTCCGAACTAAGTCTCCAAACTGGAGCGTCTGCACAAGTGTCTCAAAAGAGTTTATCGGCCACAAACATTTTGTTCAAAAAGCTTAAATGTCACCTGGTTAGCAGCATATGGGTAGAGGGTCCGGTTGAGTGTGTGTCTGTCCATCCTGGCTGACAGCTGACGGAAGTGTTCGAATCTATATCATGGAAAGCAGGTGTTCGGCCATCCTCTGGAGCGAGACAGATTCCCGTCTACATCGGAAACCCTGCACAATTATATCTGTGATTACTTACAGGTTTAATAAACCGCACTACCACATTTACCAGCTGACATTGCATGACATGCCCAGTTTACAATCTCCGAAAATTCACTATGTATAGAACCCCATTGAATCTAATAAATCGCTTCAAGATAACACTTTGAAATATCATAACATATAATGTATCCAAATATAGTCATTCCACATAATAATCATTTCAATTAAATAGTTATTCACAAGTTTTCATGAAGCACTTAACTCCCCCTGACAGGAATTAGCAAACTTTAACAAGTTCGTGATGTACAATGATTTCAGAAAAATAACTGACTTACGCCCCATTCTGGTTTAATAAATTGAGTATTATTACTATAACACATTATTATTTTATTACTACTAATATTTATTAGCCAGCGTTAAGATTGAAACATACATAAAACAAATCTACCCTGTTGCCGGCCACGTGCGGACAAATTACTGCAATATCTATCGCAACGCATCAGCGTTAATATTAAGCAAATACAATTTATTTTTATGAATCATTACTTTACATATCTTAACACACTTACCGGTAGGTCGCGTAGACTTCTACTTATCCATAGGAGCAGCTAGAAGACAAAAAGCTTTACATTGACTCTGTCAGCCGGATACAGACACGGCTATGCTGAATGACAAAATTGAACTGACGAAACCAGCTACTGAAAAAACGGTACGAAGCATCGGGCATAGGGCGCGCGCGGATCGGCCGGGAGGAAGATAATTCATACGACAGCAAAGTCCGATAATACGTACTTAGATCCCTACGTAAACCCTCACGTCAATAAATACGTAAATTAATAGTTCAACTATATAAAAAGAACACCGCCGCGTTTTTCTCAAAACACGGCACAGTCTTACTAAACTCATTCGTGATTGATCCGAAATTATGTCATGATGACGTAATTCTATTAATAGGCATTACATATTTGTATTTTGGCGTCTGTTTTCAATGTTGATATTATTCGTTGTATTCAATCGTTCAATCGTAATTCACCAATTTTATGATGCTAACGTTAATATCTCAACTATTACAATTCCAATTCGGGTTCTATTACTATCATTGTACAGCTTATTTCTTTATCTTTATTTTCACATGGCTTGATGCCAGTTTAGACACAGTTTTCATTAATATTTCATTACTTTAAACTTACTAGTATATTGTTTACATGCGTCGTCTGCTAAAAGTGGCAAATCCGACTATTAACTTTTTTCTAATATTTGTTTAATTATTCTTAATTTCTACTTTGAACATGATTACTTGATTAAAACGAATACCTTATTATATATAAATGCTGCATTCACCTGAACAATATTAATTATCTGTCTAATTTGTTGATTTACTAACATAAACGTTTATATTTTACTATTTTTATTTTAGCATGTCCTTCTGATCTCTTATTTATATAACATCCCACATGAGGTGGTGCTTTACATTCCTTTCAACTTTGTCATGATTCTACTGCATTATGCTTAGTAGGGTTTCTATTTAACTCTCATTTCTTTGATTTAAATTGGTCATTCATAGTCTGTTATCACCATGTTACCATGTTTTGTTCCCTGACTGTTATTATCTTTTGGTACACATTTTACTTATTTATGAAGTTACCTAAACACATATAGTGCTTACATTTATAGTTGTTCTTAACTTATAATAATACATATTTGACTTTCACATTATCTTTTACAGTTTGTGACTATTTCTAGCATACTACATTATATTTGTCTTTTTTATATCATTGTTTCTACTTAGATCAGCTAATGTACTGTTATTTATTTATAATATATAGTACAATATTATTCAAGTCAGTTGTTATTTTATTATTTCTTTTATGAATTTGCTAACTGCTATAATTTTTTATTGTTCGACTAAGCTTTTCGTCATTACTGACATCTTCAGGTCTTAAACAACCTATTATTTTATTAAACCTGTTATTTTATTTATACTGTTTGATTTTATTTATCAAATGTTTTTTATTGGGCTCATTTTACAGTTTATGTGGGAAACTTGTCTTGTCATTTTGTCTTTGTCATTCAGTTTATTTAGGTTGTAGTGTCATTTAGTACATATAGTGGATTCATCACTGTTTACTTGAATTCCTTCTCTTCTTTTCTTCTTTATTGGTTTATTATTTATACTGTTACATTCTTTCTGGTTACTCAATTATAGTTCTTTTAGTATTATTCACCCTTCTGGTGTTCATTATTGTTATGGAACATTTTGTGATATTACAATATATATATATATATTGTATATTAGCTAAAGTCGTTAGTCTAATTATTTAAATTATATTAATATTAAATTGTAATATTAAATCACAAATTATTATTATTATTATTATTACTATTATTTTTATTACAATTATTCTACTAACTGAATTTATTAATTTTATGCGCCTGTATTTCTTAAGCGAACTTTTTACTTACGATAGGTTTTAAATGAATGTTGAGATAATTGATCGAGTCTCACAACAATAATTAATAATTAATGCAATTATTGTTAAATCCAAATGAGATGTTTGACATCGTGGACAACTATGCGGTGCTCAAATAACTTGAAGTCAGTAAGACTTTAGCGCTTAAAACGAATCGTTTAAAACGTTCAAAGCCTGAAATCAACTTCCAAATTCTTCCCCTACAGTGTTGTATAACGTTGCAACTTGTCGACTTCTAAAAAAAGGAAACGTGTTCGTAGGCGCTAAGTCACGGCAAGTCCGTCTCTCAGGATTAACGTCTACACTCTGCTGATTGAATTACTTGCATAAACATTACTGGAAGGCGTAATTCCACGAAGCAGCGTCCGAGTTCACGTCCCGTACTGTTCTACGTGTAACGCTTAACACTCGGCAATAAAACTAGCACAATGGATTGCACTATTTTTTGAATATAAAGTGTTGGCCTCTACGTTCGACATTCAGCTCTGTCTGTCTGTCTTTCTCTCTCTCTCTCTCTCTCTCTCTCTCTCTCTCTCTCTCTCTCTCTCTCTCTCTCTCTCTCTCTTTTCCTCTGTCTATGTATCTGTTTATCTGTCTGTCTATCGATCCATCTATCCATACTCCATCAAATCATTCATCTGTCTAGCTTATCTATCTATTTTAATGTCTTCTATGAGGTGGGAAGAAACCGTTTATTGTCCGTCAGAAGGTGCGTGCCTTCCAATGTGTGAATGTCTTATCCGGTCAAGGTACCCAACAGAGAAACACCGTGGTTGAGTTCCTCGATTCTAGAGCGAAACTATTGAACAGGTTGTTTCAGTTTACCTTATTTAAATTTTGTATGCTACAAATTAGGTTCCTTGTCTTCTTCTCCCAGACGATATATACCCATTATATTACGTGTACTCAGTCTCATTCGATCTAATAAAACTTTAAAATAAATGCTGTCATCTGTATTGAATTACTACGTAGGTCTAAGTGTACGTAACAAAGAAGGTTGTTTGTGTCTTGGCCGCTTTGATTATATCTTAACCACGTTTGTCCGTGTACTCATCTTCATGTATATACACTTACACACTTGTCTGTGTCTATCGTTTATTTCAGAAGTTAAATTGTAGCCAAATATAGGCCAAACTGTTTACAGCACAACAAATTGCAAAACACACAAAATAGTATATTACATTAGGAGTCCAGAAAATAGGCTTTTCCCGTGCGCGATTGACTCGGGAAGTCATACAACCACGGGAAAAGCGTTTATGGACGTGTAATGAACAATGTTTTTCATTATACCTCTCTGAAAACAAGACAAAAAATATCTACACATTATTATAAACCTTTATTTTGAAACATAAACAAACAAGTATATTATATTTGGTTTATTTCATTGTATATTAATTTTATAGTATTGATTTTCATATCTTTTACTAGACTTCTTAGGCATTAATTCTGCACTTACTTTTTGCTTCAAGTAATATTTCTTCTTCTGGAGAAATCGTTTTATAATTATTTTGAATACAAATTCGAAAGCAGTCACAACACGCAAGCGTTGTTTGGCGTTACTAAGGAAAGTAAACAATCGTGTTTTTTAGAGTTATTAAGAAACTTTCAGTAGCATATATTATTGCGACTGGAAATAGGCGGCGTCATTTTATTAATGACAGGTAAAGCCAGAAAATAAATAATAAATAATTATAAAATTTTAGGCTGAAATTTAAAACTTTCATAATTCTGAACTTAACATTATTTTAAACTAAATTAAGTACTATTTTAGGCTTGAAAGCTTACGGAAAAAATTTTCGGTGCGGGCGCACCGAAAAAAGCAATTTTCTGTGCGCTAAACAGACATCTGGACATGGTGTTTTCAGAGAGGTATAATGAAAATTCTTTTATTGAGCGCCTGTTATTTGTTTTTTTTTTTTTACTTTTAAAATAGGCTTTTCATTTTTGTTTTAATTAACTGGTGTAAATTTAAGCACTCAGTATAACTGGGCGTCCGAACAATCGACGTCCTACTGTTTATAAATTTTAAAAAAACCACTACTCTAACCGTCATGGGTCCGTGAAGTGGCGTGATATTAACTGGACTACTTCAGTGGTAACCGATGCTTAGCAGTGAACAATAGGCGATCAATATAATCGAACTGCAACCGCTTACGTTGAGCACAACACGAACGAGTGCTGTCCAACATAACAACCCGTAACATGTAATCATTAGTTACCTGCAATTAATCTACTCTCATTACACTGAAAATAATGTGTGTGTGTGTGTGTGTGCGTGTGCGCGCGCGGGCATGATCACAAAACAGACATTTGAATATGCTGTTGTTTGCTGATGACTTGCTTGTAATTCAAAATACAGAATCTGCTTTACAGAAATCTGTTTTTAAGCTTCATCAGATCTGCAAACAATACAATATGAAAATCTCCACTATAAAAACGGAAGTAGCATTTCGAGGCAAGGCGCCAATAAGAACAAAAATAATGATTAATGATCGAATTCTAGAACAGATGAGTCTTTTTAATTATTTGGGAAATGGTATTGGCTTTGACATGAATTACGATATTCACGTTAATTTAGGCAAGTTCCAGACGATCTGAGGAACAATTAACAGTATTTTTAGAAACAAGGTACTTTGAGATATAAAATTAAAGTTTTACAAACTTGTGGCGAGGAGGAACAAGGGGATGGATGTGTGACTCAAGACCTGATGAAGAAGGTCTCTTGACTTTTCCATCTCAACTCCAACGTCACCAACTCGTTGGTGGACCCTGTTAAGCCGAGCAACCCATTCCAAGATTGTGGTATCCAATCCCTTTGACGGAATGGGTCGACGAGCAAACGAGAGATGGAGGTCCTGGCAGATTTGGATCTACCAGGGTGGTGTCTGTTGGCAGCAGGATAGACACCTAACGTGACATCGCAGTACTGTGGCATATACGTACAAACCTGAGTTAGAAGGCTTACTGCGTAGGTAGACAGGCATCATAATCCATGATGAAGGCAACTTGTCTAAGGGAAAGAGGCCCTGAAAGGGAGGGCCCTCCACTTGGGGGTTATGCGATGTGTTGGTATATCCCATCTATGTAAAATTACAGTACTCATAAGTTTCATAGGGAAAAGCCGAACGGATCTAGGGGTAACAGACAAGGAACTTAAATCAGAAAATAGAGTTGTATAGAAGAATATAAAATGACCATCTGGAACGTATGGATGATCGAAGACTACCAAAAACAGCAAGTAGATACAAACCAACTTGAAGAAGAAGCGTAGGGAGACCAAAGAAAACATTGAAATAAATCTTATGAAGCCGGAACAGGTCACCAAGGCCTAATCCTTGTTGGCGAAGAAGAAGAATACAAAGTTACGGCAGTACCTGTACTGTCCTACGGGTGTGAATTATGGACAACAACCAAGAAACAAGACGATAAAATACAGACCTCGGAAATGGCGCTCTTAAGAAGAGTTAAAAGGTGTTCTAAACTTTACCGTATACAGAAGTATACAAAAGATTTATGAACGATTACAAACAACGGTGAAAAGAACACTTACAAAGAATGTCAGATTCCACACTGGCCAAACAAGTCTGGAAATACAAACCTCTAGGACACAGGTGTGTGTGGGTAGACCCAAGAAGAAATGCCTGAAGAATCTTTGAAGGCGGAACAGGCAGTGTACCTTGACTATGGCGTGTCGTGAAGATGATGGTGTGTGTGTGTGTGTGTGTGTGTGTGTGTGTGTGTGTGTGTGTGTGTGTGTGTGTGTGTGTGTGTGTGTGTGTGTGTGTGTGTGTGTGTGTGTGTGTGTGTGTGTGTGTGTGTGTGTGTGTGTGTGTGTGTGTGTGTGTGTGTGTGTGTGTGTGTGTGTGTGTGTGTGTGTGTGTGTGTGTGTGTGTGTGTGTGTGTGTGTGTGTGTGTGTGTGTGTGTGTGTGTGTGTGTGTGTGTGTGTGTGTGTGTGTGTGTGTGTGAGAGAGAGAGATGACGGGAGTGCAGAATTTTACTAGCATTGCATGGATCGTCTTCTTTAAACAGTGGAATAAAATATCAAACGCCAGAGAAATTGATGACCACAATTCTTATTAACATTTCTTTAAAACTATTAACATTCCTTTAACACACAGCTGTTAAGTACAGTTCTCCTAATCATGCAGTTTTCAAAGACCAGCTTTACAGAGGCCGTAAGAAAAACCACAAAATTATATAATTGCAGTATTACGAATTGTAACCATAGGTGTACATTTAAATACTTGACAGTTAAATGTTAAATACTTGACAGAATGCTTCAATAACCAGAGCACCATGGATCCCGAATTGCCGAACTTTACTCTACTTCCATCACAAATCGGTCCGAATCAAAATTCAACTTCATGAAACAGTAAAGAAAACTTATAGCAGTTAAATAGCTATAGTAAAGAAGTAGCTGTTCACACGACCTTGACAACATTACTGCGCGTTCAAACACTGAAAGTGCTGCTCTGTGCCGCGACTGAAAGTGGCCCGCGTGCAAGCAACAACGCTACAAAGCGTCGCCACTAGAGGTGGGCATTGGCTTCTGGCTGCCACAGTCGCTTGCCACTAGCGCTCATGTGAAAGGGTACAATTTAAAACTAAGGAAAACATGCGAGCGCGACTGAGTGGCGCCACAGAGTGGCCCTGGCCCGTGTGATAGGAGCCTTTACACTTTATTATATTGGTCTGTCTCTTTATTTCCCTAAACAGGTTTCCGTCTACATTGTCACAATTTTACTTTTGTTTCTCTAAACAGATATCCCGTTTATTTCTTTAAAGTTTATTTGTCTGTTTAGTTCTTGTTTGATATTATGTCTGTCAATGAACAGAAATCCCAAGAATTTTTGGAAATCTCATATTTAAAGGCCCAAAGATTTGACCCGTTCTCTTTGTCGAGCGTTCCAAAGTTTCCCAATCATGCAGCAAAAGTGAAAAAGCACATTTTAACGTGATTAGTCGAACGGAACTCTGAAGCTTTAGATTACAAAGCATTTGTTAAAATTTTCGCGAATATTGTTCTTGCTGTTTCAACCGTCCGTTTGATTCCTTAAATCGTCTGAATCTGAATTCACATAAAGTTAAGTGTTAACGTCTGAATTATCTCTTTGTTCTTGGGTTACTACAAGTTTGCCGTCTTTTCCATTTCCAAATCATTTTACCATTACAATCTCGTTCTTTGATAGCTCTATTGATAAAAGTTTGCTGGTGCAAATCAGGTGTTTATCTCTTTGTCTCTCTAATTTTGTTTTTGGCCTTGGGCTGTTTTATTTCATGCGATATGCATTTGCATGGCCGCACCACTATAGTGCCATCTTTTCTATTGTTAATGGAACATATTACACAATGTGTATTGATATTTCTTAAGTTCGGGCATTACTTTCTCGTATTAATTGTAACCATCTTCGCGTGTAATCCAGTTTACGGTTCCTACTTTGTCTTTCACGCTCTTTGTCGTTGGTCATACACAGGGCACTGTTTCGATCTATTTATCTTAGTTTATTCAGGGAAAGTAAACACCCTCATGGCCAAACAGTGGCATAGAAACCACAAACACGTGTTTGACCTACAACAATTACGTTGCCTTTCAAGCTAACCGAAGGCCACGGCTAGTGTTATTGACTATAGAATTATACAGAGAATCGATAACGTCTAGCTGGAAAACTTCGTATCCAACACGTATGAAAGAAGCGATTTGAAAGGTGACAACAACAAGGTAATGAAGTCACGTCATAACTCTAATTCTGTTATTCCATTTCTCGCAGAATTCTATACAATTGTGAGCAATAATCGAACAGCTCAACACGTTTCAGTATTGTGAGATATATCGTTCTCCATCAGGATAAAATCTTATATATATATTATTTTTTCAACTACATTAGCTCAGCTACATTTTTACTTCCATGTTCCGTGAAGAAATGGAAGTATGGTGATCGCGAAAAAAATCGTGTTCGAGATAAGGGCTGATTCTGATTGTACTACCCTCAAAACATGAAGAAATGTCATTTTTCAATGTGTGTGTGTGTGTGTGTGTGTGTGTGTGTGTGTGCGCGCGCGCGCGCGCGTGTGTGTGTGCGCGTGTGTGTGTGTGTGTGTGGAGAATTTTCTATGGCGAACGATAACCGCCGCAAATTCAAACAGAATCGAATTATTTTGTCCACATTTACCTGAGTTGTAGAGGACTCAAGGCCTATTGATTTTGGTGAAGATCGGTTAAGGTAAAAGGGTAGTTTAGCTGCAACGTTTTATGTTTTAGCAAGAGTAAAGTACTTAATTTTGATAAATAAAGTATCCTGAAAAGAAGGTCATAAAAATCCACTTTAGAAAGGTAGATCAAATATCTATAAATAAAAATGGTAGTTGAAGGGGGATAGGGTAATTTTTTATAAATGAAAATGATAGTTGAAGGGGAGATAATACTTTTTATATGTGTACTACGTTATCGGCAACAAAGAAGTAATTTGGTTTTAAATTCCTTCCCGGGCTGTTTGCCAATGTTTTCTGCAAAACCAGACGTTTCGGCAGTTCCATCGACTGCCATCGTCAGTTAAAATCGATTGCGCTAACATGAGGTGGTATACGTTAGTGACCACAGTACTGTGGTTCAGGCTGAAGAAAGAAGTAGAAAGAAATAGTTTCTATGGAAATATTTCATTTCTGAAATAATTTTAAATATAAATCTTAGAACATAGAAGTCATGTATGATTCTCCATACACATATTTCAATCTGAATTACGTATTATTTTCTTTCAAACCGATAATATTCAATCTGAGAATTTTCAAAGTGAGAACTCAATTCAATGTTTTAAATCAAATTTTGGATTGCTTCTCGGTAAGCAATAATGATATTTCTACAACTCCCTTTCCTTCCTTTTCCGGCGTTACAACACAGCTTGTGTTTTAGCCTGCCCGATGACTTTCTTCCATTCCGCCCTCTCATTGCACATCCGTCTCCATCCCCTCACGTTCCTATATCTCAAATCATCCTAAACGTCACCCAACCATCTCTTTCTGGGATTACCCAACCATCTAATTTTTCTTCCTACCGGTCTCCAATCTGCATTACTCTTTATCCATTCTTCTGTCATCCATTCGCCTTACGTAGCCTATCCACTCAAGCCTCCTTCTGTTAATAAACCGGGCTATGTCAGCATTTAATCCCCACAAATTATCTAAACAACATAACCAATTTTCTTATGTGGTAGAGCTCGATCTTCACGTTACCAAAAAAAAAAAATCCGACCGTTTTCATCCTCGAGAGTTACGAACTCTCGTTGTTTTCAAGTAATCAGAATTTGTTTTGAAGCTAATTTTACAATTAAAAACAAAAACAAAAAAACAATACTTCATAAGTCTTAGGTTTTAAATGTTTTAATCTTACATTGAAGTGCATACTCCTAAGATAATTCTACAGTATCTCTTAATTAGTTTTCAGTCGCTGCTGAAACTGTAATATTGTAATACGAGTCGGATGCTTTCGGTTTTATTTATGAATTAAATTCCTCGTGAGCGAGGCTTTTGCTACTGTAGGCGCCACAAATTTCACAACACTTAACGCGATTGGGATTCCGTGTCGTATTGCTCATAACGATAGTCCATCTTGCCGTAATGGAGAGTTTCTGAGTACACTTTAAAATCCCTAGTCGCAGCAACAGCGTTGCCGGGTTAATCTAAATAATGGTGTTGCCGTCTCGCTGCCTACCCCAGAGTCTACCAAATTGAGTTCGGAATACACTTGTAATGCCCCTCTACCATACACAAGCGCGCCCACACACACACAGATACATATATTTTATAATTATATGTTATAATTATGTAATTATATATAATTATTATATAATTATATTTTATATATTATAATTTTTAAATATATAATTTATTTAATATTTATAATTTCTTTACCTCAAGATGTTTTTCCCTAATTTGGAACATGTTTCGGGAATCCTATTGTTCCCATCCTCAGCCATCTTAAACTTGTATCTTGTTCAGTACTTGTGTTTCGGTTGGTTGTTGCTATGGTTTCCCCTTGGTTTTTGGTATTTTAAATTGGTATTATCGTGTGTTATTTTGGTGTATTTATTTGTTTTTTGAGTATTTTCGATGTTGAGTGCTCTAAAAATTGTGTCATGTTTGGTACTGATTTGTAATTGTTCAGGTATTAGTTTGTTTTGTGTTTTGTGTTTCAGGTAATTAAAAATAGTATGCGTGTTGAAGTGGTGCAGTGTATCTTATTTTGCAGAGCGTCCTGTTTGAGAATTCGAATCAAGTCTTCATCATTTTCAGATTTGATTTTAGAAAAACCATCAGAGTTGCGTATTTAGAATTTGACCTTGGGGTGGTGGGGACCCGCCGAGTCGGCTTCAAACAAACGAAAAAACAAATAATACTAACCAACATTATTATCTTCAAAGTGGTTGACGAACGTGTGATAACATGCTGAAATCAATCCCATTAAACGGTAATAACACAATAAAAATATGCATTATTGCAACATTGTTTACAAGATCCTTATTGTCTGAATTGATTTTCGTATATTTCATATTTAAAACGTGCAAATTCTGTATAATAAACCAGTTTGTATATTTAAAAAATTATTACTACTATATTAGTGTAAACGGGTGATAAAATAAAAAATAGTCCAAAAATTAAGAGATTCACAAAATTCGTGAACTTATTCGACCCTCTGCGGGGAGGTCCGGTCCCGTACGCCTCCTCCCCCTGTAAATAGCCCGCTGTAACAATAACAACGCCAACAGCAATAACGATTTCTACTACACTACTACTACTGATGATGATGATGATGATGATGAGGAGGAGGAGGAGGAGGAGGAGGAGGAGGAGGAGGAGGAGGAGGAGGAGGAGGAGGAGGAGGAGGAGGAGGAGGAGGAGGAGGAGGAGGAGGAGGAGGAGGAGGAGGAGGAAAAACTTATAAACGAATTGATAAGCTGCAACCATTTTTAACTTGAAACGAAAAAGAAAAGTCGAAAAGAAATTATGCTTTAACACGGAATCGTGGTGAAATATAGTTCTAGAAAATAACATTAAATTTTACTGGAAAGGAAAAATTACGGTAAACTTTTCGTTTAAAAACAGCTTTCAGTATTGGCGCAGTGTTTCATTAAAAGTGTCGGAATACGGGTCACACAGTAAGTTTGTCATGATTTATGTCGCGAGGAAAGTTATTCGATTTAAGTTTGCCCAGTCAATATGTGAACCGTGCCGGCTCCTCCGCATTCCCCTCTTTCGTTCAACACGCATAAATGCACTGTTAATCTTCCACTCAAGCCTTAACAAAGTGTCGATTTTTTTAATTAGTTCGAGTAAGTTCGTTTGAAGAATAAACATCAATGCATTTTGGTTATTGAGTGCACATATCTGACTGTTCTGCCTGTTGTCATTGGTTCCCTTTGAGCTGCTCTGCAATTTTTTCGTCCGAAGATATATGCGGAATTGTGAATTTCAGACTGTTAGTGAAGACATGTATACAAATTTAATAAATAATTTTAAAAATGTAATATTTTTGTTACAGATTGTTAATTAAGTTAATAAAACTTTATCAGTCTTCGTATAGGTAACATAAAGATCGATTTCAAAAAATTAAAATAAATCATTCCAGAAATGTAATTTTTTTATTTATTCAAAATATTAAATAACAATTTTACAAAATTTTAAGTAATACTTCGCTTACGCTACCAGACTAAGAAGAAGAAGAATCGAGAGAGAAGAAAAGTTGTATGACGTATAAGTTATTCATATTAGTCTGATATCAAACAATAATTCTGTTGTTGTTTTAATGAAATAGTTTCCTCCTTTAATAATAGAAAAAATTAGTCTTTTAAATAACGTAGTCGAGCTTTTGTTATTATTGAAAATATGATTTGTTATAAAATGCAAAAAAATGTGCAGACAATTTTGCAAAGCATTCAAAACTAGCATTGTGTAATTTAACTGCTTCTAAAAATTACAGTTTTCTTTAAAATCGTAACTAGCTACACAGATTTCCTCAGACGTTCTTACTGTTTGTTCACATTAGAATTTGAAAACACATTAGTTATATTATAAAACTGACCCTATGAAATTCTGTATAACCAACAAATTCTGTCTAACTTTGTTTTCTGTATACCTTCGTGTTTTGTGATAGTTGTAAAAAACCAAAATATTAGAATGAAGATAATTAGTGGAATTCAAATTACATTTAATTTTTTGTTACTCTATCCTAAGTTGGATACTGTATCGCTTCTTAACAAACTGTAGTATTTCGGAATATGTTGCCAAATATAGATTTTCACTAGCCCACTTTGTTGAGACCCCTAGTGTATATCCAATACAAAAAGCATAAGGTTTTAGTAGTTGTATTGACCTGAGACTTTACATTTTAGTATTTGGAGCATATAGAAATAAGTATTTGATACCAATATGTTTTACTGAAATTCAAATGAAATTCTAATTTTCAGAAATGGGGAGGAAGTAAATAGTTTATGTAAATGGTCAGAATAAATATAGAATATATAATATAGAATATTATAATTTGTGGTATAATATTTCCAGTAACAATATTGTATATTTTAACAAACATTACATTTAGACTGAACACAAATTGTAACACATTATGTAAACCTGATGAAGATTACACTACATAAATGTTTTAAACATATTGTAATTACGTTATTAAAAATTTTTGTTACTGTACATACATGTTATGCGAATGTAATTTTATGTATCGCAGTACCACCCCCAGCCAAACTCTAGATACCTAGATACGCCACTGAGTTGTTGTTGTTGTTGTTGTTGTTGTTGTTGTTGTTGTTGTTGTTGTTGTTGTTGTTGTTGTTGTTGTTGTTGTTGTTGTTGTTGTTGTTGTTGTTGTTGTCGTCGTCGTCGTCGTCGTCGTCGTCGTCGTCGTCGTCGTCGTCGTCGTCGTCGTCGTCGTCGTTGTTGTTGTTGTTGTTGTTGCTGTTGTTGTTATCGTCGGTCGGTCGTTGTCGTCGTCGTTGTTGTTGTTGTAAATAACTCTAAGCCAGCGGTCAAAAATTTGCTTGTTCAAAAATTTCAGTCAAATAAAGAAACATCGTAATGACACCGCAACCGCCGACCAGCTTTGTACACACGGTCCTATAGGTGTGTACACGGTCCTATAGGTCCGTGTATTATTGAATCGTGTTATTTTGTGGTGGTTGACAACCTTGGCGGCATTAGCGTGTGCGTTTTTCGCCAGCATCGTCAGACAACTCATAAAGTCTCTCCACTACGGTAGCTTTTAGCGCACACTGAACCGACCATCGTAAAGTGACAAGAACGTATTCGCCAGATATTCCCAGTGCCTTTTTTCCTCTATCAACTAATGAAAAATACCACGCTTACAGACTGTTTAAGACGTAAAATAAAAATCGCTAGACAAGGCCAAAGCTATACGAAATATTGCATTTGAGAGACGTTTTGAATACTGAAAAGAATTTTGCTATAATCGTGTTATATCCGACTGAGACTGCTCTGAAGGGGATAAGACACGTCTAGACGAATCAAGGCCGTAATTTTCTTGAAACAAAATTTGCAATACATTTATTTTCTCTCATTTTATGCTAAATTGTAACCTCATAATTTGCACTCATTCACATAATAGTATAAATGTAAAGATACTGAGAAAGTAAACTTAAATTAAAAAGAAGAAACAGTTGAGTACATCTGTGAATGTGTGTTTCTACGTACGGTAAGTTCGATGTTGGCAAAAGTACGAACTCTAGCTATAAATATTGACATTGTGTTGAATTGTAAAGCAAGTAACAGTTGCGCCAATGATTTATTTTCGCTGACTCCGGCTTCCAATATTGTTTTCCCATCAGTCTCAACAGTACTGACCGCGCGTACTCTGAAATAGCTACTATTCTATCAAATAACACACGTGTGGCTTTTTCCCGAGAGAAGTAGTAAAACCTGTATTAAAACTCGCTAAATTAGAATCTGAAATTAGACGAATGAATTTATTTAATCTGAAAGTGATTTTTAACACTTAACACTACATTTAGATGTCAGTTAAAATTCTCTTTAACTTGATACCCAATCATAGACGATGGAGAAGAATCTATCCCGATTGAAACAAACCAAGGCGTAAGACAATGTCGTCTGTCGCCATTACTTTTTAACCTTTATCTAAATGATCTCCTTAAAAAAATGTAAATAACAATCCCCTGACGGTATAAAATCCACCGAAATAAAAGCTTGAAAACCATTCTCTTCGCGGATGACCAAGCTATATTCGCCACTTCGAAAGACGATCTCCAGCGAGCAATATACATCTTATATGAAATAGGAAAAGAATATAACTGTAACATATGTGAATCAAAGACAAAAATAATGGCTTTTATAAGAGTGAACCGGTTCGGACCAAAATATGCATAGACAACGCATGCATAGAACAAGTAAGACATTTCAACTCTCTTGGACGTGACATTACTTATGATCAAGATAGAGATAAAGAAAATAAAAGTGACGAATTTCACAAGAATGTGTGTAAAGATTTGTAGAACGTTGGTAAATAAATGTTGAAAAGAAACTCAAATAAAATGTTATAAAACAATAGCAATACATACACTACTATACAATATTCGTGCGGGTTCTGAAACTTGGGTCATAAAGAAAAAAGATTAACAAAAGATACAAACAGCAGAAATAAAATTTCTGAGATCAATTAAAAGGTGTAATAGACGAAATCATATAAAAAATGAAGAAATAAGAAATGATTTAAATATTTTTTCAGTTATTGAAAGAATTCAAGAATACAGAAGAAAATGGATTCAACACATAAATAGAATGGAAGAAAGTAGAATACCGAAGTTGGCGAAAGAGTACATCCCTAGAGACAGAAGAAAAGTTGTAGACCTAAGAAAAGGTAGACTGTGGAACAGAAACAGGACGCTAAAGCCTAGAACCGTTAAGATGATGATGATGATGATGATGAACTTGATACCCCACATGAATTTTTAAGATTTTATGAAATTTTTACCCGCGTTTTGAATCCTGACTTCAAAATTTTTGAAATTTTCCGAAGTGGACACTATATTCATAATTTGGTTTAAATTCCCATTAATCTGATACCTCACATGGGCTTTTGCAATTTTTTACAATGTTGACCCTCTCACATTCTTGTCTCCCGTCCCCCTATTTTGGGGGAATCAGTCTCAAAAACAAAAGGGTTCTATAGGCTAAAAGTTGGGCATGCATACCGAGTTTACGAAAATCGGTTGATGCGTTCAAACGTTCACGCGAGGCATACCCCAAATAG
Source organism: Magicicada septendecula (assembly GCA_034769895.1). NCBI lineage: Eukaryota > Metazoa > Arthropoda > Insecta > Hemiptera > Cicadidae > Magicicada > Magicicada septendecula. The sequence continues at coordinate 86,648,629 of CM068368.1, forward strand.
ATAGGCAGATACACAGACAGGCAAATGCTAAACGGTCTAGTTAAAACAGAACTCTCTTTGCTCGTTCAGTTGTTATCGTTTTGTTGACGTTATTATAAATAAAACTATAACGTTATCCAGGTACCTATTTATCCTTTGTCGAAACAAACATTTATCCTTTTCCGTGTGTAAAAACAATATCAAACTTAAAACATAAATCAATAAATGCATAAACATACAAAATTACAATGTAAACCAATAAGTTAATATGCGAGTCACACATAATGATGTGCGATATTTGTTTCAGATATGAAGGACCGTGTCGTTCGTTTCCTCACGAACGCATCTCCACACTTCGCTAACAGGTCAGTAATACTTTAAGACTGAGTTTATTGACTCAACGGTGTTTCATTTCAGCTACCTTGTTATCATCGTGCTTGCTGTACGAAGGATAGTCCAACGCACTCCTTATATTTTCAGTTCTATCCGTTTACCACTTTCCTAGAATTCTGCTACCCCACTGTATCGGCAAAGCGAGTTTCCTGCGTTAGGTTAGAATTACCCTCAACACTATACTTTAGGTTTTTGTCGTGTTTTCCTCAAACGTTTCCTATCAATTCTTTCATCTTTTGAATAATCAATTTATCGAACTTCCTCATTTTGTTCAGTATTATTTTAAACTTACTTAATATTGTCACACTTATTCGGAATAATTTACCAGTTTTTCTCCTGGCATTTCCGTGTAAAAGATTCTTATTTCACATTTTCAAATAATTTTATCGACAGTTTCAAAAATATTATATGCGAAATAAAATAAAAACTTTCATTCTTCTGCAAAAACGTGTCTTCTTTTGCCTTCTTTTGCCTCTCAATCTCTTGTGCCTTCTTTTTAGTAAGCGTGTCCGTGATGGTAACAATAATAATAGGCGGTCTCGGTCAGTTGAGACTAAACGACGTTTTTCCTGTTCTTACGCGGTCAATTGCGCCCCCACTTTCACTTACTGACCGAATCTGTAATTTAGAAATGTACCTATTCTGAACTTCGATAAGATTTAAATTCTGAAACTTTTCATTTGTGCAAGTCACGTCTTTCTTCCATTATTTTTGTTAGGTTAGGTTAGGTTAGGTTAAGTTAGGTTAGGTTTTGTTAGGTTAAGTTAGGCTATAAATAAATAGAATTATAATGGTAAATTCTGTATTATCATTATAATAACATGAAAATACAATTGATCGCAACTGACCAGGTTCAAATTTCCACCTCAGTCGCAACTGACCGCGGCCCACAATAGGTTCAGCGTGTATTATGTGTAAATTTCAAGATCATCGATTATCGATTATCTTAGAGATGTGAATTTTAAAAATACCTTTTCTCGTTCATCACCTGCGTTGCTCCTGTTTTGGAATGTGTTGTCATTGTTCATAAAAAGTAAAGATACAGAGCATATTAGTTGGGAGTTTCAGGTAGCGGCCAAAGCTTCCTGCCGTTTTCCAAAGCCCCCTGCGGACTCAGTATTCGACCCTTAGACAACACCGTCTGATCCTACCTTGCAAGTAAATTTTATCTCCTACCTCTGCCTTGGTAGGTAAAACGCCACAGCCTTTCTTGGTCGCTGAGTTGCGCCGACCCAGCGAATGAATTACTCCCACTTAAAATTATAGCCAAGTTATCTAGAGTGGAGAGATTGGAGACAACACGAGTACACCGTCTCACTCATGTACTACCTCTGTCTCTGTCACACACATGCTTGTATTGTCCTCGCCAGCCTTGTTGCAGCCGACGTTCACACTATGAAACACTATACAAGACTGTACTGCGCATGTCTAAGACCTGACGATAGAATTTGAACACCGCCTTCGAGATGCTCAGTGAACAAACAACTCGTTGTGAGGCTAACAAATTTTCATTCAGTTCGCACATGAATCTTCCAGGCTGTCACGTTTACGCGACGTTCTTCCAGTAGATTCTTACGTCCACCAAAAATACTGAACTAAAATAAATCAGTACGACCAGGCGTTGTAGCCAAGTTAGGAAACGTCTTCGACTGAACATAAAGGCAGACGTTCGTGCCACTACCAAGCAAGAATTGAACGTCGAATAAAGTCCACCAAAGTAACATCTTATTTTGGAATGTATTTATCCACACATAGATGGATTTATAAGTCTACAACGTTTTCCAGCTAACAACCTCCACGTTCTCCTGACATCGCACCTGTATCTGACACGGTGCGCACATACCACAATTGTTATTTTGCATTATTGTCGCCGCAAAGTCCAAAACAACCACTGAGAAGGACTCCTGCGTCACCATCATCATCATCGTCTTCACTTCACGGTATAGACAAGGTGCTGCCTGTTGTTCCCCCTTCAAAAATCGTCCAGCCATCTCTTCTGGATCTACCCACACACACTATAGGTCCTATGGGTTTGTATTCCCAGACTTGTTTGGGCCAGTCCGGAATCTGAAATTGTTTCTAAGTATTGTTTCCACTGTTGTTTATAATCTTTTAATATTTCGTTCAAGTTGAAAACTTGTAGCTCTTCTCTTATGGTCTCGTTCTTTGTACGGTCAAGTATAGGACATCTTTTAACTCCTCCTCCTGCATATGTAGCAGTGGTGGCCGTTGTGTCCTGAGGAAAGGCAGGCTACGGGACAGTCACCTGAGCCGCGCTCAGTCATAGTATCCCCCCGCCCCCGACAATCTGCTTTTTATAGCGTTTGTAAGCTGTGACGAATTTACTTTTATGCCTTCAGCAGACCATATAGTCTTGTTTCTCCTTATCAGCAAGCAGAGCCAGCTAACCTATAATAGTCATTTTTATTGATCGTACCATGACGACTGGGAAATTCTAGATCGGTTTTTGTGCTTTTAAGAATTAAATTTTGGGGTAGGTCGACTACCTTTCAGTATTTAATTTCTCTCACTCAAAGTCATTCAAAAGGGAAAAATGTTTTATGCAGTAGTGTTGTAATAATGCCTTTGTTCGATACTGCAATATCACTTTCATTTTATTCTGCTAAATCCATTTTATCCTTGTAGTACACATCACAAACAAACGCCAAGAAGAGATAAATAATAATAATAATACAGAAGCACAAGAAGTGCGAGGACGTAAAGACTGCATAAAACTAACATGAACCACATTAAACCGTGCCGAGAGGCTAATTCACTCGTAGCCATTACGAGGCTAATTCTCCCAGGTACGGTTAGAGATGAAATAGCGTTCCCCACCACCTGCCAGGCATAGTTCTCAGGTAACTGCACGAATACTACGGCGGCTGCTGAGATCCCGGGGTTGGAACACTTGTACGGAGTGACACTTCTACGGAGAGACATTTGTACGGAGCCTTTTCCTCTACCTGATGAGTCAGAAGTGGAATGTTGACACTTTAACGGAATGACCACTAACGACTGTTAATAACCGGTTTTGCAATTTTCTAGGTAAATGTTAGCGTGTCAGTTTGACATGCTAGAACGCTGTGGTTAGAAGGGAGCTGGTGCTGAGTATTAAACTTTTTTGTACAAATTGTAACAGACATTCAGCCGACTTTGTGTCGTTTCCAGGGAACACCACGGGGAGGTAGTCTCTTTTCGTCCCCCATTTTTTTTTTTTTTTTATTTTATGTTTTTTATTTTTTATTTTTTTGTTTTTTGTTTTTTATTTTTTTTTTAATGCTTTAATTGAGTATTAAACTTATTTACAATATTTACATGATATATTTGCCAATGGTTTGACGTCGTCCTGTAGTAGCCTTTTTCTTTACTGTAATTTCTGTGAGTAAGCCACACAAGCCAGAAATGATTTTAAGTTGCCATCAACTTGGAGTCTTTGTAATGCCTTTGAAATAGTCTCGTCGGTCTTCATTGCTGACTTCTTCCTTCTTTTCCCGTCCATATTTAAAACTAATCGGTCAAACTGGTGGCCGTAGTACTCTGCGTCTTCTCGAAGATTTTTTATTAGCGAGTAAACATTAGGATGAACTCTTGAAATTAATCTGTTGATTCTTTGATTCCACCCTTCTGAGACGTTATTAGTGCGGTGGCGCCTTCCACTGCAGTTCCACATATCTCTTGGCATATGCTCGTTATCGAGCCACTGGTCTACAAAATAGTCGCAGAACTCCTGAAGTTTTTGGTTTTCAGGCGAGCTCTCCTGAATACAGAGCCAACCATCGTCCAACATTTCCAGGGGAAGATGTGCCAGAGCTGAACACATTCTTATGTGACAGCGTATTTCTTCGTTTTCCTTGTAGGCAGAAACAAGGCCGCAATATTGCACTTTTTTCGACAAACATTGATTAAAGTGATAATTGCAACCCAAGATCTCTGTTTCAGGAAACAAACTTCTAGCTGACTGGACGATAGCGATTTCGAAGTCCATCATGAGAGTTGTAGGGCTCCATTCAGGCACGTTGGTTTTTATAGCTTTGAAAAAACGATCATATGTTTCTCGTTTTTTGTTCGGTAGCAAGGCGTAGACAGCTGGAATTGTGTTTGTTTCCTACCAAGAACTTCCAAGATCGGCGTGAATGACAAATAACTGTCCAAACTGCTTGCTCGAACTCTTGAAGGTTCCGTCGATAAAGAATGAAAGACTGCTTGATAAAGATGGTTTTCCATTTTCGCTGGCAAACACCAATATTCTGTCATTAGGTCCCCTGTTGTCATCTTCGAGTAAAAAATTGCTACCGTCATTCATAAGTAAATTATTTTCTTGAAGAATTATTCCTTCCGAATCGGTCGCATCTTTTATAGGTCCCATATTTTTTTCGCCTAATGCGATGCAGCGATTGTTTGGCACTCCTATGTGATGGTAGCGATGTGACTAAGTCCTAGCCTCGATTGAAGAGCTGGCCTACATCTTCAGCGTAAATAGTTGAAATTGTAGTGTCTGTTTCTCTTGCACGCTTTTTTGCGTTTACAAAATGTTTTCGCACTTCATTTGCTGCTTCATCCGGAATGCAAACATGGCTTCCTTCGCCTAAAACTGTGTTGTTTTTAGTTTTTAGTCTTCCTTTGCATTTATTCTTTATGAAGTTTATACAACGCCAATAAGTTACCTCTTTGTTGGTATAATCCACTACATACTGATGCCCGTTGTAAATAACTAAAGGTTTTCCTTTGGTGGTCTCGCTGAACTCCATATCTCCAAAATTATATCCCGCACACTACTTGACACTCGGATATCAACTGTAGTAATGAACTCTTCTTAGCGAGTGCCACCCCCCAACCATTACCTGCCAGCCACGCATTCCAACCCTTATAGTTCTCGCGTCAAAATTCTAAGAAATGCATTAGGCCGGGATTATACTGGCGCTGCACAGTGTAAGGGTTGAATACCCTAAATTTATAGGCTATTTTCTGGGAATTGGCTGGCCAGCACCAGATTACTCTCCGTACAACTGTAACTTTCTAAATTTTTCATGCTTGGCCATTTCCGGGAATATTTTGGGCTCCGTATAAATGTCAACAAATTTCATCTCCGTACAAGCGTCGCTCCGTACAACTGTCACAACCTCTGAGATCCCTGCCTCTTGTCTGCTGCTATTCTACGCTATTATTGATAACGCGTGATTAAAAAGCTTCTTTTGTAAGTAATCAGATCATTTAAAGCCAAATTGTGATTACAGGTTCAGTTACAATAAAAAATAGAGCCTATCACTAGTTGTTTATTTTTAACGTTTTTCTAAATTTCACTAGGGAGGCTTAGCCTCCCTTGCCTCCTCCGATGAGCCACCGCTGATATGTAGGCAAAATTCAGGCTTACAAATCCAATAATACAGCACAGATTTAATATATTTACCAGTAAAAACGAAACGAAATTTAACTCCGTCTGTGGGAAACTCAGTAAATTATACACAAGGAAGTCTACGTATAAAGTTAGAATAAGAATACTCGTATACGTGTGAGCATGTGGTAATTCTCAAAACGGGTTTTTAGATTATGAAAGGAAAATCTGTAAACTACTTAACCGGTTGAGCGGTAATCCAGCAGCAGAGGAACAACGTGATCACGGAACTAGTGAACGCTAGTTAGTTATACATATTTAAGGGGACCTATTTCTGGAAGCGCATTACTTAGTACAGTACAGAATCACTACGTATTCCTTTATGCAATAATTACCACAGCAAAGTAAGTAATAATCACGTTGCTTGGAGACTCGTGCTGCTGGCTTCCGTCTCCGTTGCACAACGCTTGCTTCACGTGCGCCTCTACGTGAAACGTTGCAGCGACCTGCTGCTAATTATAATTAATGACTCGGCTACTCGTTTCATTATTCAGCTTCACACCGCCTCGTTTGAAATCGATAACAGTACGACTGTATATACAACACCTCGGTACGTGTGTGTTCGTCGTCTCTCGTGTAGTCACACCTGAGCACAGAACGATCCTCCTTTACTGGGACGTTTAGATTATCGCGCTGTAGCGAGTTAAATGAAAAACAAACAGCGCACGCGGGAACTGCAGAATACTTAAGGAATCGTCTCGACGAAAGGCTGACGTGGCTAAGTCGCGTATTGACTAACAGAAAACAGCTGGGACTGGGACTTATATTTCAATAAACGTGCTGGATTGAAAGTCGTGTATTGACTAACAGAAAACAGGTGGGACTATGACTTATATTTCAATAAACGTGCTAGATTTTAAAAAGAAAATCAGTTTTTTCACAACACAATTTGCTTCTCTATAAAAGTATTTGCCCTGTTTGTACGCAGCCATACATCTCTGAGGCTCAGCTAGCTTGTTAAAATATTGAAACACTCAAAAGATTCTAAAATAAACTCCATATACATAATATAAACAGAGATTAGACGATTGAATCCGGTAATTTTGAGAAGTGTTGTGTCGTTAAAATTAAAGCGAGGGTGTATAAATCTCCTTTTGGACCTCTGCAGAATTGTGTAGAAATTTGAGAAATTTGTAATTTAAAAAATTTTTTAAAACACATTAGTTACATTTTTATTGCACACAGTTACTCATCTCATCTAGTCCCTGACGCTTATGCCATCGTCATAAAAAGAAAATTCTACGCAGGTTCCATCTGAACAGTGCTCTCCATGATGTCCTATTATACGAGGTGTGTTCAAAAAAAAGACCGGACTATTTGTGTAGCACGCCAATCGGCGCATAGAGCGAGCTGCACAATTACCTGCTTCTGGCGACAGGTTTTCACGCCGGAATGCCGTTTTCTCCGTCCCGTCATGATCGTCAGTCTTCGAGCTTCACGCGCTTAGTGGGCACGGGCACACACCGTTCGGCGGATTTACGACGAACTGAGAATGAAGATCTTAACGCAACGTGTGTGTATAAAACTTTGGTCCTAACTTCGTAAAATCTTTACAGAGCGATTTCCATTGCATTCAAAAGTTGTCATTACCATTTGCATCGGTACGCAGTTGTTAACCGATTTCAAAACGGGTCTCTTTCTGATCGTCGTCAACAAAAGCAGTAAGAATTGTTTTCAATGATACGATACATTTAAATTTTTCAATCAAAATTTAATTTTACGATCTTATATGGATACGCATTCTCTCAGAAAGTCTCGTCAGTTAAACGATGATTTACAAGTACTATATCACGAGCTCTCTTCCCATGATCTTCGACATCGCTTTGATCTGCACCGACCATTGTTTTTATCGTCTTTAAAATTTCTTAAAATAATCGTCCGACTCATGCAAATGTTCGCGTATGCTTAATTCAAGAACCAAAATGTCTGTATAAAGTTTTAACCTGGTTTTGCCGCAAAGTTTTATACCCACACGCTGTTCTTCGAGGTCTTTCTTAATCACTTTGTCACTAATCCGGCGGCCAGCGTGCGCACGTCCCCACACAATCTGATATAGCTCAAAGGCTAATAATGATTGTCTGTTCTGTTTCCACTCAATCTGTTCTGTTCTCCGCAGTTTGTTGTCAAATGGCAGTTTGTTGTCAAAAACTATCGCTAGGTGCGCTCAAAGTCGCAGCGCGTTGTTTGCGCGGGTTGATGTGTTCAAAATGTTCGATCTTTTTTTAACACACCTCGTACAGCTCTCCTTAGCACCCTATTAGTAATTTTCCTTGTTCAAATTCAACGCTTTAACGCCCCCCAACCAACAAGATCTTCTTCATCTTTGGGTCTATTTCCTGTTTTTAACTTCCAGGTTGCAAATGTTTGTCCTCCACTACTACTATAAATATGTTTCTTACTTCAGTACCGGTCTTCCTTTTTTCTGTTTGTAGATTTTTTTTCTTGTAGAATTTACCTGCTCAACGCGATAGATAATGAAGGGTGCATAAACGTGGCAATACTTGTCAGAATACAAATAGGAAGTAGGGACACTATGCTAATAGTAGACTATCGAGAAGCAAACTCATTAGTGACAACACAAAATGAAAATATATGACACTTATTAGACCGATCAAATATATTGCAACTTACCGTCTGCGGCTTCCAGAAACAACGTCTTCACAAAGTTGACATGTTTCGGGACACTTGTCCCATCATCAGAACTTAAAATAATCGTGTATCATTTAAGTTGATACATTTGTCAATTAATTAAAATATTAAAATTCAACATGAAATAAATAATTTAAATGAGTGCGCGGTCAATCTCCGTACGATGTACATCGTTAAACGTTCGCGCTCGCTTTTAGACATTTACGTATTTATATTGTTTTAAATTATTTATTTCATGTTGAATTTTAATATTTTAATTAATTGACAAATGTATCAACTTAAATGATACACGATTATTTTAAGTTCTGATGATGGGACAAGTGTCCCGAAACATGTCAACTTTGTGAAGAGGTTGTTTCTGGAAGCCGCAGACGGTAAGTTGCAATATATCTGATTGTACAACACGTGGCTTGGTACTAAATATTTGGAATTATTCCTTTTAAACATTATTAGACCGGTTGTTGCTAAGGAGGTGACACGTGGACAGTAGCAAAAAATGAACAAGAAACACTGAGAAGGTTTGAAAGAAATATTGTAACACGTGTTCATGGCACTGTTAAGGAAGATGATGAATGGAAAATAAGAAATAACCAGGAGATAGATGAGCAATTAAAGCATGACGACATTGTAAGATTCACAAAGGCTCAAAGAATACAATGGTAGGTCACCTAGAGCGGATGGATGATCAGCGTATGACCAAGAAAATCATGAGGGCATAGGTTTATAAAAGCAGAAAGAGTGGTCGACTTAGGATAAGACGGTTGGCTGATGTGCTGGAAGATCTCAGAAGAAAGGTTGCGAAGGGTCACGTTGAAATAGCAACGGACAGGAGACATTGGAGAAGATGGTGTTGGAAGCCAGGGCTACGTTGGGCTGCAGTGCCGAAGAAGAAGAAGAAGATACTCTGTCTTTTGGTAGTGCTTTTAGTGATCCCTCTCTTTTGTATTCTTCCGTGATTTCTTGGTCTTGAGTGAATTGATGAAATTCGAGGGATTACGCTATGTAATTTAAAAACAAAATAATGTCACTGCCACCCAGAAAGCAAAGCTAACATTTTCTTCAGCCAAATGATGTACGAATGGCTAGTTCTGGAACCCACAGTACCTAAACCAAGTAACATAAAGAAGATCGAGTGTGTATTGGCCATGCAATGTAACGGAACATTCGTGCACGTTTATCGATTGTTCGGTTGTATCTTACTGGTGGTATAGGCCCGACAGTGTGTCCTGAACACTCATCTCCGCCGCCGACCCAATGCATGAATTACCCTCACTAACTTACAAGTAGTATAAGTTGTCTAGAGGGGGAGAGGGGGAAAACGCGATAACAGTACACTCACGTACTACATGTGTCTCTATCACACACATGCTTTCATTGCCCTCGCCAGTCTTTTTGCAGGCGATGCCGATTTTCACACTATGAAACACTGTACAAGACTGTTATGCGCATGTGCAAAATGACTGAACATTTTGTTAGCCTCGCAACGAAGTGTTTGTACACTACGCATCTCTAAGCCACTGTTCATATTCTATCTTCAGGTTTCTACTAAAGCCTACGTACGGTATATGGGCAACGCTTATTAAGGGATTATTATTTGTTCTGTAATTATGATCTGTAATGTTAACAATAAATTAGCCTGTTGGATGATTGTGTTTATAAAAATGAATTGTTTAATTATACGAATGTTTCTAAAAGTTAGGATTTTAAAATTCATGAATAAAACGTTCGGTGTTCGCTGTCTCCTACTTGGATTATTTATTCACATATAATCACCATTCAGGAAAAGATTTGTTTAAATTCCGGTTAGGTAAAATTATCCATTTTACGCCATTGACAGATTCAGAATTAATGATTTCAGGCTACGTTATTTTAGCCCGAGTTCCATACTTCCAGTAGTTTCCTATAAACACGTTTTCAACAAGCAGAACTATGTGTTTACATCAAAGCAGTTTTCAACTACCTCAATAAATGAGAACAAAAAGCTGTACGATCACAAAGTCTGTCTGAACTTCGTTAAAATCGATCCAAGCTGATCGCGCTTAGATCCAAGCTGATCGCGCTTAGAAAGCGAGTGCGCTGATCACTACACTGCGCGGATTTCTTGAAATTCCAATTTCAATATCAAAGTGGAGATTTTGATACGTTGCGAAATTTCATCGAGCTAAACAAAGTTAATTAAAACGTAAATTTTTAAACCCGTTGCTGATATAGAATTTTGTTATACTTCAATCATTATTAATATACTTCACAATCGACTTTATCGTAGAAGGCGTGGATCCACGGAGGGGGGGGAAATACCCCTTCCCTAAAATGGTTACTTCAGACAACATTTTTTCTCGTTGTCTTGTGATTGTGAATCTGATACAAAATTCATATCACGTTATGTAGGCTCATGGTTTTACTCTAAAAGTAGGCCTACTTTAAATTGTAACAGTACGTTACCTCTATGTTAATTTTTGTTTGATACCTGACTGTAAGTGAATATTATTAAAAGAACAATGAAATGACAAACACGGATATGATTTTATACTTGTACGTTAACAAACGTATTGTATTGATAATAACACACTGTATTTTCATCTTCACTCGTTCCTATGTTTTATAATTTAGACTGGAGGTGGACCGATATACCTATAACAGGTATTTTGGAACGATTATTTTTGTGGAACGAATATAACAGTGACTGAAAAGTTGAAGTACCTGTTCCGATTCAACGATAACTGAAAAGTTGAAATACCGTTCCGATTACTCGGGCGTCTCGCGGTTCCGAGTCGCGGGACTACACAACTAACAAATAAACGAGTACTACGAGTACAGTTGTTGGTGCTGAATACTTGAGTCTGCGCATGTGCCGATTGCCATACAAGTACGAAACGAAGCAAAACAGCGAGGTTCAGAATATCTCTATGCCAAAGTGGTGAAGCTGTTTTTTTTAATAAATGAAAAATTCATACTGATGTTACATTTATTCTCGTGTGTTATGCAGATGTATAATACAGATTTTAATAACAAATTATATATTATTCTAGTCACCAACTTGGTAAATTTTTAAAAAGCGAATTATATTGTGTTATAACCTACAGAGTGGCTGATAGGCCATACAATACTTTTTGTTAATGTGAATTTGGAGATGATTTTAAGCTCACTGTACATCTCACGTAAATTTTTTGACATTATTTGTTGTGCTATTACGTGCATTCTAAATTTCATTGCCTGAGTTTCGCAACTGATTTGTCTAACCAAAACAGGATGAATAATTTAATATTAAATCTATGTCAGTTTGTTTACTCCTAGTGAAAACTTAAATTAGTATTCCCAAAGGGATATAGGCCTGTAAATTCTCCTGTTTCTTATTTTCTTTTAAACAGTAACAGCTTAATAAAGTCACAGTGTAAAGTAAAACTGTTAATACTTTTAGTTTCAATTTATTTCTTATAACAAATTATATAATACAGGTATATGTATGATAGTGTTACGACGGTCTCCTTGATCGTCGTATGGTACAGTGGAATACAAAATACAAGGCTCCAATTAAGTCACTAATAACCAGCTTTAATTATCCCAAGTACAGTTTATAACAAATCTGTACAATAATCCGAACTAAATTTGTCCACACGCAATAATAATGTCAGCTAATAGAGTCCCGCACAATTATAAAGCACATAACACTTCGCATAATATTTCAAACATCACTAGAATAAATTGCCACTAAAACTAAAACTAAGCGGCAGCTGACGTTGTTTAAATAGATAGCACAAGTGTTCCAGAATAATCCATAATACGCGTCAACACTACTAGAAAACATTAGAGCGTAATTGCTTGGCGCCTTGAACACAGTGCGCGCGGACCGGTGAACTGTTGAACAGCCTCGGCTGCGGACGCGCGACAAGTGCCACGTAATTGTCCATCATCTCAAAGTAGCAGCAATATGTACGCATGCACACATTACAGCCGTGCTCCGCTGGAACAGCCGAGAAACACGCAGAACGTTCTGTGATGGCGTAACAATAGGTATATAATAACAGGTATTTGTAAGTGTTATTTTTTTGGAACGGTTTCGTTCGTACCTGTTATTTTCAAATACTAGTTTAGCACACCTCTAATTTAGACCATTAAAGGATGCTCCAACTTTTCATATCCCCCAAATATTCAATCCCCCCTCCACCAAATGCTTGCTGAATCCTCCCCTGCATCGTAGTAATCGTCTGTTTTCTCAAGTCTGCGCGTTCTCCACGGACCCGACACGTCCACACACAGGCAAATTAATAATCTTATAATAATTTCATTGCGCGTAACGGTACACAGGCAGGATGTGACGTCACGGACCGACACGTCAGCTACACAACAAAGCGACAAGCGACGGTACGTACAAAGCGTCGCACGGTTAAATAATAATCTAATTATTTCCTCTTTGAACAATATTAGTTTAACTGCGCAAAGATATTACAAAGCAAACAGTCGGCGTACACCTTGTTGTTATCGGCGAGAATCGATGTCGCCAAAGAACGGCAAACGTTATTCTTTTGTGGGTAACACAAACAGGAAATTGATTGCAACCAATATTCAATGTGAAGCAGTGCCATTAACAGGACGGGCTGTGTTGCGCTGGTCATACAACAATAAACGCCTATATTATTACGATATTCTGTCGCATATTATTACAAAATTCTTCACGACTTTTGTAAATGCAGCAGAATTGCGTCTGTCCAAGTGTGTGTGTGTGTGTGTGTGTGTGTGTGTGTGTGTGTGTGTGTGTGTGTGTGTGTGTGTGTGTGTGTGTGTGTGTGTGCAGGGGAGTATTTACGGGGCGACGAACAAGACAGGACCCCCCCCCCCGAGGGTCGAAAAAGTTGAAGAATTTTCTTCTTCTTCTTCTTCTTCTTCTTCTTCTTCTTCTTCTTCTTCTTCTTATTTACGGCTTAGACTCTTTAATCTGTTCCGGCTCCAAACTGGTCGGACCTTCTCTTCTTGGGTCTTCCCAGGCTTCTCTTACCTTTCGGCTGATACATTAAGCCTACCTTGGAGAATATGTCACTGCCCATTCTCCTAATGCGTTGTTTCAACCTTTCTCTATACTTACTGATGATCCCGTTTAATTCTTCAACCTCCAGTTCCTCTCTCACCTTATTGTTTCTTTTCTTGGATTTCGTTGTCCATGACGTGTCCGTTACTTAACTAAATATAATTAAGAGCGGCAGCCTCTGAAGAAGCTTTGTAAAGCGAAAACCGGTTCAGGTTATAAGGTAAAACTTTTACGTTTTTACCCATAAAAACCTTTGTGTTCTGAGTCGGTAGTGAAATAATTATGTTTCTTTTCATGTCTAATTTTGTGTACCCAGCTATTGACCGCAAAAATTTCATTTCCGTAGCCTGAATGTTTGTCTAGCAGACATTGTCTACTGCAACAGTACGTATGTGTATGGTACTGTGCATTGTACAATTAGTTAAGATAATTTATGTAAATTAAAATAAATAATCAATATTGTCAGTAGTACAATAATTCAGATAGAAAGCTGTAAAGGGAAATAACGAATTTGCCTGCTTGAACAGGAAAGTCACGCCACACACAGCTGCGCCTGTGTACACGTGTATCTTACGTGTGTGAGTGCGGCCAGTTAATTCCTACAAAGCGTCACCACTAAAATAACGTTAATCAATAAATAAATTATTTAAATTGTGATAAGTGTGTGTAAAATATCACAAAACAAAACACGCCGCAGTGTGAATAATATAAAGACGCACGCGTATACAAAAGATTGTGCGAAAACAATAAAAAGTGTAAATACAGTACAAATAAATGTAAATAAAACCTATAATAATTAAGATAGAGAAAAGCGGTTAACACACAGTTGTACATATAAAAATTACCGACCAAATGAATATCGAGTAATTTGCAAAAGACTTCGCATGTTGCGAAGACCAGTGAAATGAGTGTGTAAATAATCGTGTTTATAAAGGGACGATACGACAGACTGATTTATGCAGAGATTTGTCGAGACATGATTTTTGCGCCCAAGAGTATAAAGACGCGGGACACACCAACCTTTTTCTCTTTCTCGTTCAACCACAGCGACAGCCGGAGGCTATGCCCGATAAGTTCATCACTTTCGTGAGATCACCGCTGCAGCCAGAGGCTATTACTGGAGACGAGGGAGCATCCAACTACATGGTATAGATTCCAGCCGTACGGTACGAGTCATCGGATTACCGAGAGGATCCGGAGGATGGGGAGCGGACTCCAGGACTACACCGACTACGGAGGATCAACCAGGATCAAGGACTCAGGACCAGAAGAGGATACGCTGAGGAATTACCACCACGATTAAGGTGAAATAAATCCATGTACTCATCGAAAACAAAAGACTCAATTAAAGACAATAAAACAATGTAAAAGAAAGAAAGTATAATTTCAAAAAGTGAAATTAATAATTTTTAAATGTAACTGTTTATTGTATAGTAATTTATAGTAATATTTGAATTTATGAAAGTATATTTTTGAAATGATAATTTAACGAAGATATTTAAATTAATTTTGAAAGTAAATAGTAATTTTTTTTTAAGTAATTAATATGTCATAAATAAGAGATGCATATGCAATAATAATCATTAAAAAAGAAAAATTAGAGAATTTAATTAGAATTAAAGAAATTTAGTAAGTCGAGAGCAATATTATATCATAATCAATGTTATTTATAGTCATAAGTTTGTATTTTATGTTTCTATGCTTAATATGAGGTATTACTTGTATTTTATTAACAAGTATGTGTACTACAAATACACACATGCAAATACTAATAAAGTTTTTAACTTGCATATTTTTGAAATTTTTAATTAATAAATGTTTGAAAGATTCTAAACAATTCACGTTGTTATTATTATTACGATTACACCCCTTGTAAATTTATAACGTAAGTATCGTTGCAAATAAATTGTGCTACCAAACGTGTGGCTCGTTAACGATATAGACAAATCGTTACACTACGTTTCTGAGCCATAAGTAAGGGTATGAACTGCCGTGTATTTGTGTAACTTTATTATGGACCCTTTCCTTGCCTAGTGTTTTAGATCACGACGAATTTTTTGTTAATCTCTTAATGAACTTTGTTAATCTCTTAACTTTTTTTAGCCGTTTTCGTACTTTTTCACCTGTATACGCTAATGTACAAGAGTTTCGGTTCTATAACTCTTTTTTTACATATACAAACGGGTTTTTTCTTACACAGCATTCGCGTATAGGAAGACCGGGGCAATACCAACACCTTAAGACATTTTAAATTTTCTAATTTTTACAGTGACAGTTGGGTTTTTTATAAAAGCACCTAAAAATTAATTGGAATTTTCTGCATTCGTAGTTCATATAATATTATTAAACCAATCTAATTTATAACAAACAAACAAATTTTCTGTAACCTTTGCTAGATGTCGGTATTTCCCCGGTCACCGGGGTAATTCCAACATGCCTTTGGGGTAACGCCGACAGTGATTAGAAATAAGAAAATAATTAGATTTCTGGTCAAACTTATTTAATTGTTACAAAACTTTGTACGAAATCATTACAAATGTTGAAGAACACTGATAAAAAATCAATCTTACAACCTACAACATTGTTTTTGAGTAGGAAAACTTAGTTTTTGGAACAAAAGTCACATGTATAATTTTCAGCCGAATCAAACCCACTGCAATCAGCGTGAGCCCATTTTCCACAAAACACACATCTAAACCATAGCTCAGTTTTGGTACCAAATTCACCACAAACTAAACACATTTCAGTGTCTTTGGAAAATAAATCAACATTATCATCAGATTCGTTGTCATCGCATAACTTGGATTCATCAAATTCTTCCTCAGAAGACGATTCTTCAAAAAAAATTTGTCTTCGACATCTTTTCTTTATTATATTTTCCCCTTTGACTGTAGCACTACATTTTGCTTTGCTCAATTTTATGTGCGATTTCTTTTCAACTTTTTCTGGCTAACTTTTCTTACTCTTCAAAATTTTTAGTTTTTGTTTTGGAACAATCTTTGGATCCTCCAACAACTTCTCCAGTCTATGCTTGACTTTCATATCCTTAATTTCTTTTTTCTTCTTAGCTTCCTCTAACACCGCTTTCATAGGAGTAGCAGTCATAATTATTGAGTGTTGCTTTCTGTTACCTTTTGGGATTTGTTTGTCACTATTGTGTAGTGGTTGGAGAGGAGATACTGATTCCAGGGCTTCTTTGAATGGGATGGTTCTTGAGTAAATTCCGTGCGAGACTTTGCATCGGAATTCGGCTTTGAAGTACCAACTTCCGGATTTGCATACAGACCAGTTAAATTTAAACAGGTCTTTTTCTTGGTTTCAGGGTTCTTTACGATCTCTGGTGGTTCATTTCCTGAAAGGTGTGAAGTTTCAACACACATACTATTAAGGTTTCCAGGCTCCTGGGGGACAGCATCACAGCCTTCATCAACAGTTTCGTCAGTTATTGGGTCGTCTACATTTTCTTGGTCGATGATGATTGGAGTTTGAATCTCTGTTTCAGAGATGAAGTCCAAGTCACTGAACTTTTCAGGCATAAAAGGAATGATTCCTGCTGCACTGAACCCTGAAACACCTTTCTCCATTTTGCTACTTTGATGTACGCTTCATTGAAGATAGAAGCTATGTCGTACACCGAAATCTTCTGAAACCTGATAGCCCTTAAGAACCTGTCACACTGAATGTTAAACGCTTTTTTGAGAGGGCCATAAAAAGATAAATCCAAAGGCTGCAGTCTGTGTGAATTATGTGGGGGTATGGAGACGACATGTATATGATTAGCCCTACAAAACTCATAGCTATCAAGTGAGATATGACTACCGTGGTTGTCCATAATCAGCAACACGAGATCTTCCTCAGTTGGCTTTGCATTATCTTTAAAATGTTTGAGCCAATCCAAGAAGAAGTCTTCATTCGACCATCCATTATGAGAGCATTTGTAGATGGCGCCAGCTGGCCCACCCCTTTCCAATTGAGGAGACATTCGTTTCCGAGGATAGATAAACATAGGTGGGATATATGCTCCAGCAGCACTTAAAGTACAGACTACTGTTATGTTCCTCCCTCGTTCCCAACTTGTTACAGATCCTACCTGATGTTGCCCTTTAGGAGCTAATACCTTTCCAGGTTTTTGCACTGTTGAAATCCCTGTTTCATCCATGTTAAATATTCTGGTCGCTTTAAAAGGATGTTTCTTATAAACTTCCTCCAAGTTTGTAAAAAACAAATCCACTTCAGATTTGTTAAAAGCAAGAACTCTGTTGAGACTTGTTGCAGAGGGCTGTCTTAGGCTTAAGGTTGGATTTCTTTTGCGAAATCCAGCAACCCAGTCCTCGCCAGCCATTTTGGTTTCTTTATTAAAATTATGTTTAATATTTAGCTCTTCAACTAGATCATAGGCAAGTCGCCGTAAGTCAGTTAATGTAATACCATAGAACTGGTTTGATAATTGATTTATATGGTCAGCTAATATGCTTTCTTGTTCAGGGGTAAAATAGGATTTTCTACCCATGGTTGGTTTAGCTGTGCATTTTGGTTTTAGGCGGTCGTGAAGAGTGATTCTTGGGATGCCTGTTTCGGCTGCCACACTTTTCACCGATCTTCCACTTGCAACCAATTCAAAGGCCCTTTTAAGAGTTTCCTCATCCCATTTATTTCTCTCAGTAGTTCGTTTTCTCGATCTCACCATCTGGAAGACATTCAAAACAAACATTTAGATACTAGCGATCCCATAAAAAATTATATGATAACTGGGGAAATACCGACACGCTGTCGATATTTCCCCCTAGTGGTATGTCGACATTACCCCGGGAGGACAAGAGCAAGACAATATATATAATGCTACAGACTACTCTATACCTCAAATTTTAACAACAGTTATACTAAAATGTTCGTTAAAATATATACTTTCTAGTAAGCTGTGTGATATTATTCTTAAACAGTTAGTAAAACCCTTACCTAAATTAGTATAGAAGTCAAATTTTATATTAAAAACTGGGAAAATACGTTTTACTTCACGACAAAACAACTACTTCCCTTAGACGACAGAAACGCACTGAGCGCTAGTTTCAGTGTCGACCACAAGGTAGCAACACCATTCGGCACCACTTGTCACTAAAACTACGACCAAAAAGTACTTTGTCGGTATTGCCCCAGGTGTCGGAATTGCCCCGGTCTACCCTACGTTTGAAATATGAAATGTAGGAAAACCAATTCAGTCAATAAATATCTTGTAAACAGTGTTTCAATGACGCGTATTTCATTGTGTTCTTACCGTTTACTTTAATGGGACTGATTTCAGCCACTTTAGAGACAGTAATGTTGATTAGTCTTAATTTATTTTTGTTTTGTATAAAGCCGACCCGACACCAGACCCCCCTCCCTAGGCCAAATTCTAGATACGCCACTGATAGAGAGAAAATATGATTTTACGTCAGCATGTCAACGTTTACGTTAGTAGGTGTAGGTGTAAAACACACACACACACACACACACACACACACACATATTTTCACGTGTAGATTATTTTTTATTTTCACAAGTAAAATGTTTGTTATACAAAAAAGTCCATTTCAGTATTTTCTCGTACAAGAAAATTTGTTCGGGTAACTGAATAACCACAGCTGAATAAATACAACGTAATTCACATACAAATAATCCATATACAACGTAAAATTAAATTGCATACACCTTCCTTGACTTGCTGCAGATTTTTGCTTCCCATTCCTTGATCTGAAGGGTAAAAGTAGTTCGAAGAAGTACCAATAGAGTGGAAACATCTGCGTTTGTGTTTCCGAAAAACCAAAAGAGAGGTCTTATAAGTTTTTGAGAATATTCGAAGCCACTGAACGTTACAACACTGAGACGTTTCTACGCAGTTCGTTAGCTAAATGTCTTGAGAGAAGACAGTGGAATGTCATATGTGATCATATGATTCCCATATGCCGTCTTTCGAATAAGCTTTTCTTAACCTTATCAATACATGTGCTGGATATCTGACGTTCCGGTTTATCGATTCCGGTTAATTGTACACAGACACAGAAATGTCTGCGTGCAAGCAGACACTTTTGGAATATTTTAGACCCCGACAAAAGTTTTGGATCCGTATCTAAAGTCGTTAGAGTTGTATTCCTCGTTCCTCAATCCCTTGTCAGTATCTAGATTTCACTCCTCAATCGCTCGTCACTATCTAGATTGCATTCCACAATCGCACTTCACTATTTAGATTACATTCCACAATCGCTAGTTACTATCTAGATTGCATTCCTTAATCGCTCGTCAGTATCTACATTTCATTCCTCAATCGCTCGTCACTATCTAGATTGCATTCCTCAATTGGTCGTCACTATCTAGATTGCATTCCAAAATCGGTAGTCACTATCTAGATTGGATTCCAAAATTTGTCGTCACTATGTAGATTGCATTCCTCAATCGGTTGTCACTATCTACATTGCATTCCTCAATCGCTCGTCACTATCTACATTGCATTCCTCAATCGCTCGTCACTATCTGCATTGCATTCCTCAATCACTCGTTACTATCTACATTCCATTCTTCAATCGCTCGCCACTATCTACATTGCATGACTCAATCGCTCGTCACTATCTACATTGCATTCCTCAATCGCTCGTCACTACCTACATTGCATTCCTCAATCGCTCGTCAGTATCTACATTGCATTCCTCAATCGCTCGTCACTATCTACATTGCATTCCTCAATCGCAACGCTTTTCACTATCTACATTGCATTCCTCAATCGCAACGCTTTTCACTATCTACATTGCATTCCTCAATCGCTCGTCACTATCTACATTGCATTCCTCAATCGATCGTCACTATCTACATTGCATTACTCGATTGCATCCCCCGTCACTATCTAGATCACATTCCTTAATCACTTTTTATATATTCTGAATATTATCAGAATACGTAATCTCTATATATTATCAGTTTCAATTTTTGAACAATCCTTCTCTACATTCCTTCGTCCAGATCCTGTTCTTTTTTAATTTTTCTCTTAATACAGTCAAACAGTTAGTAGTCGGAAGTTTTTGGTGTAACAAATAATGCGCTCTAAAAGCGTGGCGCTGTCTCGATAGACTCTCTGTGCACCAATCAGATTGTACCATTAGCAAAGTGATATTAACGTGTTGAGTGCGGTGTTAACACAAGTAGTATTCGTCAACTCCAAATTATCACCTTCAATAAAGCCGACTTGACCTAGCCTCGTCATTCTGCTGTTGGTGTAGCCTTTGTTTAAGTCATGTGCACTACAATGTTTCAACACGTAACTACGTTGGTGGATACAAAAAATTAATTACGACTGATAACAGTTGCTTTTTTGCCGATGGTAACTGTTCAAATGAGGCAGCTTTATACAGCATTTGGATATAACCCAAGATAAATTTGTCTTCCGTTATATGATTTCTTATCTTTCCACGCTAGTTAATTTTTGTCTACATTAGGCTACAACGACGCTTTAAATATGTCACGCATCTTTCACTCACTGCCCATATTCAGATTCCTTATGGACGTCAGGCTGCACTGCAAGAAAATTGTTTGTAACTTAGAGACAAATTGTAAGCATTGGTCTGGTTTAGTCTGTTCTTTATGCTAATCTCCAAGATCCTGTCACTTCTTACAAAAGTGAGTGGCTTTCTGCTTGGTCGAAAGACAGTTCTGACTTCAAAAATTAGTCGAATTCTTTTATGTACATCTTTTAAAATAAACTAAACTGTCGAGAAACAAGAATGGACAACATTCCTCTGTACCAGTCGGCTCCCTCAACTGCAGAACTCGCTCAGTATTTTGAACAAAGTACATTCAGAATACAGGTACAGGGTATTTGAATACACCGCACACGGTGTACAGGGTAATTTTCGAATTGTCAGAAAAGTTATAAAAACCCCGATCTCGCTAATGTTTTAGTACAAAAATTGTAAAAAAGCCAATAAATGTTAATAATATAAGCCAATAAATGTTTTTTTTTTCAAATATATTTGATAAATTTCCAGTCTGAACGGATACACGAAACAACTCAAGGAAGAAATGACGAAACTGGGTACCTCTTTGAACGACTCTGTGGATATAAATACATATAGAAACAAAATTCAAAATCTTGAGGTTCTATGCGGTGAGAAGAAGACGAGAAAGGTGTGGACAGTGGAAAGGAAGGCGGCATAGTGCGCGAATGAGGGCCTTCTGGCAGGAGAAGAAAAGGAAATGATATTCGCGTGGTCCACGGCTGCCCTGTTCGTGTAAAAAAGAATGCTAAAAATTAAAACCACTGCATCGGTTTGCAGACAAATAATTCAGTCCTAGCTTTTAAGGTTATCTATATTTCCATAGACGTCTAAAGAGTATAGTTAATATTTTTGACAAACCTTACAATATGAGAAGTTTTTTGCAAGCATAGCTTACAAACGTTTTGAAGGTGCTCCAAAATTTCCAAGGAGTGTTGTGAGGTATTAATTTTGTCAAATTACTGAATGTGCCGACTTTGTATTTTGAATAAAATTTCTCATAATTTAATGCCCACATAAACTTTTTGATTTCTTTAAAATATTGACTTCCATATGTGCCCCGTGGTGCCCCTAAACCGTAGTAAACGCTATATTCCCACTGGAGTAAAAATTCCCTTAAGTCTGATACTCGGCATGAATATTTACAATTTAAAATTTTTGGTCCTTTCTTGGACCCGGTGTCCTAAGATCTGAAATTTCCAAAATTGAATAATATGTTTAGATTTAAGTTAAATCTCTATTTCAATCTGATACCCACATGGACTCCAGAGATTTTTTTAAAATTTTAACCCTTCACATTTTTGTTTCCTGCTTCAATTTTGTGAGGAGATCAATCTCAATAGGGGTCTGTGAAGCAAAATCAGGGGTCCTGGACACACATTCCAAGTTTTACGAAAATCGGTTTGTGCGTCCAAAAGTACTGAGACATACCCAAAACAGATAGTTAAGTAGCGATATGGAGAAACAGAGACAGAAATTTCAAACGGTCGAGTTAAAACTGACCGACCGAGTCAAAACCGTTTAGTTAAAACTCGGTTTGCTAAGATTTCTGAAAAATGTTCTATCGTTTTTAGTGTTGTTTTACTTGAGAATATTACAAATTCAGTAGTGGGGTCAGAAGTGGGGGTTTGATTTTCCGTAGAAAGTCTCACGGCTTAGGATATGTTTATGTCACTTGCTGATAACAACCACGAATGTTTAAATATATACACACGCATTATTAGTTATATTATTGTCATATTCCTTGTAGCCTAAGCCAGTTAATATTTCTTAAAACAGACAAAGTATCATTGTCATTCACAAACTATAGTTCAGTACTAAGATATAAAAACATTCTTTGTGCGCCCAATACGTGATAATTATTAAGTATTGATTAAAATATTTTTTGTTGTCCAATGTTACAAAACGTAGTGGAAATGTTGAATTTCATTGCTGCTTAACTTTGTGTATTTATATGGCAGCACATGAGCTGTCGTATTTTGAGGGCAAATACAAAAACATAATGTATGAAGAAAACATTTGATAACACCGTTTCTGCCTAGTACACTCAGAAAGAAAGGTTTGTATTTTATTTTAGGGAAAACATATACAATTTCATCGATATGTTGTGTACATATTAAACGGATATTTGCTAAAATAACATCTCATATTTAAACAGAAACATACAGTGTCACAGAAGGAAATATTTCCTATACCCATAAACGAAATTGTTTAGACATTTTAACACACAGCCCGCTCTCTCTCTCTCTCTCTCTCTCTCTCTCTCTCTCTCTCTCTCTCTCTCTCTCTATCTATCTATCTATCTCTCTCTCTCTCTCTCTCTCTCCCTCTCTCTCTCGGGGGTCGTGAGCGCGCGCGTATGTGTGTCATTATAACTTGCTAGTCCATTGTTGAACCAATTCTTTTCCGGCCATTGTCCAGTAATCCGTCTACAGAGAAAATAGTCATTCACTGTACAATATCACCCTTCTACAGTTCAAAGGGTATTCACCAAGGCCCTTTACTTATTTTCCCCGTTAATCTGATAATTTCCGTGACCGTCTGCAATAGTATCCACCAGCGAAATATTTTGTTCCATTTTACTGGATAGCCTCCACATCCAATTCCATTTCATTTTCCAAGTTATTGTAAACATTATATCATCTATTCTGGTTTAAGCGTGTTTGTCTTTCTTATTTATGGCACAATCGTTTCCTAGCTTCTGAGTGAGTTCCGCAATTTTTTATCATTCCCGACTTTACTATATACGTGGCTTTATACTGTAAACCATCGTAGCTAATATACTCTAATTAAAACCTTCTCTTTTTGAACTCAAGGACACGTTACCTTCATAATGCTGTCCGTCTTTCCAACGGAAATCCTTCCAGATCTTATTCTACTAACAATTTAAAGAATTATATCTGAATTATAAATATCGAGGTTTCAGGTGATGTGTGCTGTCATACATAGAACGTTGAGGAAAAAGACAAGAAAAGAGACAAGGCTTAATTTTAATAAAACAATGGCAGTGCCTGTTTTACTATATGCACCTGAAACATGGGTTCCTACAAAGAAGATTAAAAACCATATTCAAACTTCGGAAATAAAGTTTCTGAGAAGAACGAAGGGTTGCACGAGACAGGATCGTTTGCGCAACGAGATATTAGAGAAGAGCTACAGGTATCCTCCATAAATGATAAGATATCGCAGACAACAGTTACAGCATCTGGACAGAATGGAGGATAGACGACTACCTAAGGTTGCGTTTCAATATAGACCCTTTGATGCAAGAGATGTAGGAAGACCGAGAGTGAGATGCAAGAGATAGGCCTACTCTGTGAAGACGGAACAGGCAAAGTAGAAGAAGAAGATATCTGAATTGTTTGTTACTATTGTACACAGTTATTAGATCCTACCATACATTTTTTTAATCATCATCTATTGCATCCTTATAAATTTTTAGTATCTGTTGTTTTTACCATAACGTGTGCTCGCTCTTCCAAATCACTCGCCATTACAGCAAATGTATTATAGAAACCTGTCATTAACATAGCTATATTGCGACAATACAAGCTTATGCTGTAATGTGCATTTATTAGATAAAATAAATATTTAGATTAAATTTAGAAATATGTAATAAATAAGCAGGTGTGAGATTGAAAGCTGAGTTTATACGCAGGAATCAACATGCACGATCACGCGATTGTGGCTGAGAGTGTATACAGTAGTAAATAGTGTGTGTGCGTGAGGCCGGTTCAAGCCTGAAAGTTTGCAATCTCACCCCAAATAGATGTTAAATTATAGTTTTTATTTAATTATAAGAAAACCATAAATGGTAGAAAAATTGCGAAGACTTCTAAATATGTATAAAATTAAGACACATGTACAGTGCGAAAACGGCGTGAATAGGACGTGCAGTGCGAATTCAGTGCAATTTTAAGAGCGTAGTAATTACACGAAGGACGATAGTGGGGGAACTGACGCCACCAAGCAATACCTGACATGCTGAAGTCTGTCCCAACAGGTGCGGTAAGATACTCGAATATAAATAAGGGTAGGAATGAAGCCAAATTACTCTCAATCAGTCTTCAGAAGCGGCGGGACGCTATGCCCAGTATCGACGCGATTTTTAAATTTTGTTAATTGAACTGTAAAGTCGGATGGACGATATGTTCATCTAAGTACCAAACAGTAACTCTTGGTTTGGTTACTAATACGATTATAGAACATACTCTACGATGTCTACACCCACAAACGTCCGTCACTCAAGACAAGCAACAAGGTTACATCAGGCAGAGGAACGCTATGAAGAACAATAGAGGCGTCTACTAGAACAACAGCAGCAGGTGCAGAGCAACATATCATTCTACACTACAGAAACCAGAGGGGACCATAAGGAACGAGTAACTGGAGGACGACGAATGGAACCGAGGAACGGGCAGGGAACTCCATCAGAAGAGGACCTACGGATCAACGGAGGACATGGGTATGAGCTACAGAATCAAGGTGACAAATAATCAATTTATAAATTTTATGTGAAAGTTAAAGACAGTTAAAAGACACTTTGAAATTTAGAAAAATAAATAAGAGATGTAAAATGTAGATATTGTAGCATGACAGATTATCCACATTATTCTAATTTAAAAAATGATCATATATAAAATAAAAATAAAATGACATCAATGAAAACCACTATAAAAATTAGTCAAGGACCACGAAGTAGTGAAATAATAGTTAGGAGAGATAAAATAATTAAAATCAACCATGCAATATATATAAGAAATTACAGAAAAATAATGATAGGCCAATGTATAAAGTAATTAGACCCAGGTAGTATAGGAGTAGGTCAGGGAATGCCCAATATAGACAAACATCCAAAATAAAGGAACAACTATTAGAGAAACAACCATATGTAATAAATTTAAAAGCCCCCAAAAAACCTGAAACTAAATGAGAAAAGTATAATGCAATAAAATAAGAGTAAATGTGAATTAGGTGTAAATGAAGGTTCTAGAATAAATGTAAAAAGGTACCAGTGCACTTTAATCGTATAATGAAAAGCGAATCCGGATGATCTAATATAAGTGATATTCTTTATCATATAATATCAGACAAAACGACAAAAAATGATATAAGAATATACAATACATAAGTGGAGTGATCAAGGGTAAATCCCTAAAATAAAACAAAAACAGCAAGGACTGCATGAAAATTAATTTTAAGAAATATTTTAGTTGATGGAAAAACAGATGTGTTTGTTTATTTTAACAGTTCATTGAACTCCAGGCTGGAATGTCTGAGATGAAGTATAATTTTTTGTTATAAAATATTTGTTATGTTTTAATAATATTAATTATTAATAAACCTTACTGTAATTTAAATAAGGGTAATTTAGTTAAGATGTCATAAGAATTGTAGGTCAGAGATGGTATTAGCAAGCTGGAGTAATAATAAACATTGTAAATGAACTAACATAAAATCTAGGCCAAATGGTAAATCACACAAACCTTGTAATTAGTAAATAAAATAAAGGAAATTAATTAAATTGATGAAAATTATATAATGTAAATCAATTACTATATATTATAACTGTAACAATACTTTGTAAAGGTATTGAAATAATGTATAAGATATTATTAGAAAAAATGCAAGTGTAATAACACTGGAATATAAGAGGAAAGCCTAAATTAAAGATAATATGTAAATTAATTAACCCAAATCATAAAATTACAAAGAATTAAATGAAAATAACCATTTTATTTCAATCAGTGATCTTGCTCAATGATAACTAGAACATAATAGAAATTGTAAACCATTTGAGGTGACAGGAAGTACAGTTAAGGCCTACGTTCTAATATACTGTAAATTTGACTTTTCGAGTTAAAAATACTATAAAGTATATCATGTTTGGTATTAAATAACGCAGAATTAACTAAGGAAAGTAATTATGTAATTAGTATTTAATAAAATTAAATAATAGTAAAAATGTAATTAATCATATAATGTAAAAGTCAATTATTTAGGCGGAAATGACATCTGTTTAAAACTATGTAGATTTAAGATTAATTCAGCCAGAACTATTGTATAGAGGAAGAAGGAGTTAGTTGATTGTTATACGTTGAGACGGACACTTCTAAACGAGCTCAGACAAATTAATTCATTTAAAAAGAGAGTAGATAAATTTTGAATATAACCGAACCTATAAAAAAATAAAACGAAAAGTGTAAAAATATGATTAATAAACACTGAGAGAGCCTGGAATCAGCCAAATTAATTTATTTATGGAGATCTGAAGTTACAACACAGATGGTAGAACGAAATAAACGAGAATTCTAAATTTTATCAACACGAAATTGGACACTATAAAACCTCACAACCATTGGAACAAAAACACATTGAAAACACTGATTGCCAAGCCGAACAACTGACCACTAAGCTCGAATAATTACACTGTGATGAAGAGGAATTAACTACTACTGCGTGGAAGAGGAAAACACCAATAACCAACATTTATTTGAAGGAATTATGCAATGAAGGCGTCTCGTATACACTCATCACGTGGGCGGCCATGATAGAATAATCCCAGAATTCTTTGCGGCAACTGCAGGACGGCATCTCAAGTCTCGTTCGAGAATTTATCTTATTAACATTTTCTATTCAATAATAATTTTGTATTTTTAGATAACTGAGCAGTTTTTATTGTAAGCACTATACTTTTCAGCTTTGCCTTTCTCTGACTATTATAAAATAACAGCTAAAAGAACCTGCAATTTAACATTAATATTTTATATACTGAGTTTAATAGCCCTGAGATCGAGTTTGTAATTGTCGATTAACTAATCGATTCAAAGTCGATTAGTATCTCTAATGTTAATAAATTATTTAAATATTATAATTTTGAGTTTCATTTATTGATAAAAAGATAGATAGAAGAATTCCAGATAATATTTTGCACCTGGACTCCGAGAAAAGAAGAAATTAACGTCACTGAAGGAGTAACATCACAGATTCACGAAAGACCGCTAATCGATTATGTTATGAGATAATATAATTAACGCGGAAAAAACAATCCTGATTATTCTAAACTATTAAATTGCTTAAATTAATAATTAAAAGAAATAAAATTATATAAATACATAAAAAATAATTAAATAATTAATTAAATAAATAAATAAATACAATTTTTTTATTACAATTTTTTTTGTAACTCAGAAAATACAAAAAATTACATTACGTTACAAAATAGAGATTCAGAGAATCAAATTTAAATTTAATAAATATTTTCTTTGATGATTAACAATTAATTCAGTCAATTTAAATTTTATCAATAATTAACATGTATGCAATGTATAATCAATGAGTATGCAATGCATAAAGTAACGTAGTAAAAGTTATATAAAGAAAATAAAACAAAACTGTAGTAAAGCACACACATCAGACAGCAGTTGAAATTTTAAGATTAATAAATAAAGACTTAGAATATAATTTTGTTACTGTAGGATATAGGATTTATTTATGATAAATGTACTGCAACAATTGAACGTTAAGCAAACAATAATGAAGGTTTATGACGAAGTAAATGAGATTTTTAAAAATGCTTTTTTTTTTAATAAATTGATGAAAACTTGTTAAAATTCAATCAATGACTACTCTTATTACTATTACACCCAAACCCTAGTAATTGGTACATATTAACAGTAATGTTAGTTACATTTTGGCACAGCACAAATTAACTTACATTTGTTTTGCAATTTGTTGTGTTATACATTTTGGCGCTACAAGGTGTGGGGCTATACAAATTGAATTACATTTAAATTTGTATACAAATTAATTTACATGTGTTGTTATAATATACATGTCGCGCTATGTAAACTAAACATAATAAACAAACTATGGTACAAATGAACTATAAATACTACGACAATTACAGAACAGAGCTACATGTTTTATGAACGTATTGACGAAGGAAGGGGGTTCCCAGGTTATTACTTTTCATTCAGCATTTGTACTACAGTATACATGCTGTGGCCTACATAACCGTAATTTAAATAACCGATAGTACATGTTTTTCAAATACATTCACAATCTTCTATTTTCAGTTTTATTATGTTTTCTGACCTGCAACAGACAAAAGTTAGCATATTTTACAAAATTTTATAATTATAATGAATAATTAATTCATAAATAAATGCTCAAATTTTTCTTATATATATATATATTATCATTATTATTAATACCAAAACTTTTTACAAGAATATATTTTTTTATTACTTTGTAAATTACAATGTTTCAATAGTATTCGATTATCACCATCACATATAAAATTAATAAATATAAAAACTGTTTAAATCAATTGTCCAAAACAGCTGTTTTATATGACTAAATTTCATGTTTTATACGTGTATATAAAATATGTTATATAATTAATTTTAAAATATAATATAAAGATTTATTATTTTATTAATCTTCTGAAAATTTTTAGAAATATATTTCCAAAGGTCCAAATATGGCCTTATGGAAAAATTTAGAAATATTTAAACATAAAACAAGTAATAAATTATTGCAGCATCTTCATGGAGCACTTGAATAAACGTTGCGTAGCACAATTTTGGGAAACACTGCGCAAGAGAAAAACCACTGAAGATGGAAGATATTCACTCAACAGTGGGCAGACAAATTTTAATTATGAACAAAGTATATTTCTAATTGGTTCCAAAAAAATTATCTCTTTCTTTTTACATAAATATTTAAACGTGATTCCAATTAATAAAATTAAAAGTGCTTTGTGGATTCGTGCTTCTCGCTCTAAACAGAACGAGATAAATGCATACTGTAGATATCACCGAGTCTGAATTTCAAAACATATTGTTACTTTTCAACAACGAATCGGTGTCCATAAAAACCGGTCGCAGTGAACGTATAAAACACAGACGGTAAATCTGATCCCGATATGATCGATCAGCGACACACTCGCACCGGTATTATTTAAACGATCCGTTGAAATATATTTGCCAATTCAGTAATAGCTCCCTTGTGACCCGATTTCATTTCTCTCGACGTGATGAAAGCCCTCCCCCTCCCCTCCCCGTCGTTTTATTGACACATAAACTGTGAACTAGAAGCAAATTTTTATTGGCTGTGTGACGGACATATTTATAAATTGTACACGTTATAAAGTGCTCTTGCTTCCGCTCTTAGTTTTCAATTGCTAACGTCGTAAATCAAACGCGAATTGAAAAATTATAAAGTAATTATTTGAACTGTAATTGTGCGCCGTTTGTTGTGCAAATGCGGAACTGTAAAAATGAATTGAATACGTACATCAATATTTATGTAACATATATCGTGTTATTGATATTTATACGAATGCTCCAATACTTAATATGAATGATAATTGACTGATTGTTGCTAGATGCTGCCTTCCGGCTAGATCGTGTTGGGTTGATGAATTTATTTAAGTGGGCCTTCTTCGAGCCGACACGTAGTCTCAGTACTGCAGAGAATTGGTGACTAACTGCCAAGCTATTTACACTGAAGATGGCGTCCGACACTGGGACCGAAACGTTTGCCATTAACAACTTTCGACTACGGCCTAACAGCCCGGCTATAGATAATTTGAATAATGTTGGCGCTGGCCTTGAGATATTAAGATCTAGTCTATAATGTTGACGACGACCGTGAGAGCTAAAGATCCAGTCTAATGTTGACGCCGACCGTGACAGCTTAATGTCTAGTCTATAATGCTGACGCCGGCCGTGAGAGCTGAAGATCTAGTCTATAATGCTGACGCCGGCCGTGAGAGCTGAAGATCTAGTCTATAATGTTGACGCCGGCCGTGAGAGCTCAAGATCTAGTCTACAAATTTGACGACGGCCGCAAGAGCTTAAGATCTAGTCTATAATATTGACGCCGACCGTGAGGGCTTAATATCTAGTCTATAATGTTGACGACGGCCGCGAGAGCTTAAGATCTAGTCTATAATGTTGACGCCGGCCGCGAGAGCTCAAGATCTAGTCTATAAATTTGACGACGGCCGCAACAGCTTAAGATCTAGTCTATAATATTGACACCGACCGTGACGGCTTAATATCTAGTCTATAATGTTGACGACGGCCGCGAGAGCTTAAGATCTAGTCTATAATGTTGACGACGGCCGCGAGGGCTTAAGATCTAGTCTATAATGTTGACGACGGCCGCGAGAG
Organism: Magicicada septendecula; assembly: GCA_034769895.1. Classification (NCBI taxonomy): domain Eukaryota; kingdom Metazoa; phylum Arthropoda; class Insecta; order Hemiptera; family Cicadidae; genus Magicicada; species Magicicada septendecula. The sequence goes on from CM068368.1 coordinate 86,679,769, forward strand.
CTTAAGATCTAGTCTATAACGTTGACGCTGGCCGTGAGATCTTAAGAGCTAGTCTATAATGCTGACGACGGCCGCGAGAGCTTAAGATCTAGTCTATAATGCTTACGCCGCCCGCGAGAGCTTAAGGTCTAGTCTATAATGTTGGCGACGGCCGCGAGAGCTTAAGATCTAGTCTATAATGTTGACGACGGCCGTGAGGGCTTAAGATCTAGTCTATAATGTTGGCGACGGCCGCGAGAGCTTAAGATCTAGTCTATAATGTTGACGACGGCCGTGAGGTCTTAAGATCTAGTCTATAATGTTGACGACGGCCGCGAGAGCTTAAGATCTAGTCTATAATGTTGACGAGAGGCCGCGATGGCTTAAGATCTAGTTTATAATGTTGACGACGGCCGCGAGAGCTTAAGATCTAGTCTACGTCACTTACTTATTCATCCAACCTATCTCATTCACGCTGAATCATTAAGGCTATCAATTTTGTAGCTGTTTTGCCTGATTTTGCAGTTCGGCTCTGTGCTTCTTTAAGTTATTCGTCTATAAGCCTGTAAGCCTGGATAACTTCCTCGGCTTCTTGTATCCTTGCCATGTCCTCGTTAAACGATTGTCTTTTCCGTTTAATGAATCAGACAATCATGCAACTTGTCCAGCTTACCTCCATTTCAGTGTTTGCCCAAAGAAAGTCAGACAAACGTAAATACATGTTTACGTAACCAACATAATCTTTGTCACCAAAAACTGTTTCACATGTCTTCTTATCTCTCATCTTTAAAAAACAAATTTCGACGAAACCGAAACATCGAAGCATGATAATGTTTTATCATGTTTTCTATATAACTATATAACAAATATTGACTATATAACAAATATATTTACTATATAACAGACATTATCATGTTAAAACGACAGAGACCGAAGATTTCTAGACTGTGGGGAATCGAAAGTGGGGAAAATTTATAGTGTTAACATCACCTGGAGCGTTACATTTTTCGATGACGTTACACATTTTGCATCACGCATTTTGTGGAATGACTCCCAGCCTAAAAACATTATCATGTTAAAATCGGCGGTGCATTTGTCACCTATCCTCCAGTCAAAATGGTGTTGATGACTTGATTTGATGCGTATATATTGACCAATTGCGTATTATATTATGAACAAATTTATGTATTTATTGTACTTATAGTTGATGCTTGCTCTACCAATCGAGTCAGGAATCGCCACTGTTAGACCCATTCTTTATCGTACCGTGTTATTTGGAATTATAGCTCGCTTAGATTTGCCAAGTACGCCTCTCTCCATTCTATGGATCTCAGAATTTGATCATCACATTTTTAACCTGTTACACACTGCTCATATATTTTTCACTTCAAAAAGGGGCTTTTTTGAACTTATCTCGAAATCTTCCTAAAGTAACCAGTTCTGATCGATTAGTCGGTGTCTCTGACATATTTGATTGCCTCTATCTAATCTCGTTCCTTCACCAAGTATTTCTATTTGGCCATCTGCTCGATCACATAAAAACAGTAGATATGTCGTGCATAACACCAAAATACTCACTCTGTTTCACTTGCAATACATTGATTTTATCTTCTCAAATCGTAACCTTATTAAAACTCTCGCTCTTTTACATTAACTCTCATTGTTCCTGGTTGAACACTTCCTGGAATTTAAAACTCCACTCATATAAGTAAATTAATAATTACATTCTCTTTCTATCGCTGTACGCCCTTCACGTATTACATTATGAAGCAGGCCAGAAAGTTCCAGATGCCGGGTGAATAATCGGGCGGCGTCTTGAAAGGCGCAGAACAGCCAGAGTATTGCGTCCTTCTAGCCAATCCCGGGATAATCGCCATTAGACTCTTACGCCCGTTGTCTGTTCCATCGAAGTTACAATACTTTCTTCTTTCCAACATAGAGCGCAAATGTAATATGATTGTTAATTAAACAACGCAAAACTCAAAAACGCGCTATTCTTAGGTACGTCTCTCATCTAAAATAGGATGATCCAAAATACACGAGGACGTGCATTCGTGTCTTTCACCTGGAAAGTGGTATCGAATTCTGTTTGTTACCTACACTTCCAATTACGCTAATGACACTTTATGTAGTAAAGTAAACAAAAAAAAAACTCTAATCGGGACCACAAGTAAAAGATGCTCATTTAATCGAAGTCGTACTTTATTGTCAATTTTGAGGAAATAGACGTTAAAAGTATCGTTATCACATTCATTTTAACATGATAATGTTTTTAGGCTGGGGGTCATTCCACAAAATGCGTGATGCAAAATGTGTAACGTCATCGAAAAATGTAACGCTCCAGGTGATGTTAACACTATATTTTTTCCACACTTTCGATTCACCACAGTCTAGAAATCTTCGGTCTCTGTCGTTTTTAAGAAATCCGTACGAACATCGCTGAACAGGAGAGTCTGCAGTTTATGCACATTATACGTTTCAAAAGCCTAAAAACATTATCTATCATGCTTCGATGTTTCGGTTTCGTCGAAATTTCTTGAATTCAAATTTCTTTGTGTACTGCTACTGTGTGCTTTTTTAAACTTAAACATTTCGCGTCGATTTGTGTGCTAGTAAATAAATATTTGCGTAATAGGCCTACATGGAGAGTTTATCTTTGGGGTGTTCGAAACAGGACGCGTCTTCAGTCTTCAATAGCCCCGCTCGTTCAAATGTCCGTCTCGCCTGTAGAGGTGGTGCACTTTCTTTTCACAGTAGAGTTCTCGAGACTGACGAAGCCCCGAAACAGTGACAATTACGTCCTTCTTGGAGAAGACACTAACTGGCCAATAATTCTGGTTGTTGGACGAGTCTCTAGAAGGCAACGGAAAACCTCTACATTAAAGGTCTCCTACATATTACAAAGTCTCAAGATATGCATAATTGGACTTGAATGGTTACAGAAACGGGGACTAGCCCGTACTATCAGGTTAACCGACAAATATTGACCTGTTTGATTTTATTTCCTCTTATGCCAGCTGATTAATCGGGGTTTCTTATGAAATTAAACACAACAAAAACGAGATAAATAAAATGAACATACACTTTTTTTTAATAAATCTATTTTGTACAGTCCACTGTATTTAATCCAAACGTTATACGAGTAATATTACACACCAAAGGCGCTGTTTAATTAATTCAATTTAATTTGATCACAAATTAATTTTTGGGTTTTATACCGGTATTAAAAAAAAACTCTTACCATTCAGTCCAATAATTTATTTTAAATTGAAATTTGTACAGAATAAAGCGAAGTGAATGTTATGGAAGTAAAGATTCAACCGATTGGTAAATGTCACAGTTATGTTCAAATGTAATTAAACATTTCTTCATTTAATTTAAACAATACGTTAATTTTTTCATGCTTCTCTTTTAAATCTCGTTGTTATTACATTAGATATAAATTAAATAAACATTTACAGCAGTAAATATTTTACTACAAACATAGTAAATTTCTAGATCGTTGTATTTGTGGCACTACATGGAATTATCCAGAAACTACGGATACTGAACAGAGAAAAAAAGAGGTACAGCTAAAATATTAGACATGAAATGGGTGTTTGAAAGCGCAGTGTGAAAAGATCTCGTTGCGCATGCGTTGCATTGACGCACTGTTTACCGTCCAATCTTTTGTGTCAGAAGAGCTCCATTGTTGGTGTGTCACATGGTTGTATGTCGTGGTTGGTCACCTCTCACCCCACGTCCAGCACTGCCTTCTCGGTCTTCCCTGCCCTAACTACGATCTGCGCGAATCGTTTCTTGTTTTACTATTTCAACTGTATAATCTTAATTCGTTCGACAAAAGACTTCTAACGTCACCAGTTTTAATTTTCAGTACTCAGCGAATACTGATGGATCTGTATATCCTCAGCGAGCTCCCGATCACACACACACTCGCGCGCTCACGTGGAAAATACTTACAACGTAAATTGTCACTGGTCCTGCTCTTGAATTACTGCAGATGATTTTAATTATTACTCAACATTGGAGTCAAATGATCTTTTGACATGTACAATAGAACACAATAAAATAAAATATGTCTATCACACATAAGTATGACGCTATCTCAAAAATGAGATTAACACATATAACACTTATAGGCTATGTTGTATGATAAAGTGACTTCACTTCAATCTTGCAATTTCTCGCATAATTTCTCTGTTCTTTGCCTCAAGTTGCGTAATCAACTCCCTCTGTGCGCTGGACGTATCACAACTAAGAGAACCTTCTGATGGTGTCCTACCCTGCTAAATAAAGAGTACTTTTAGCATTTATACATTTATTTATACATTTGTACACTTATGTTTATTAAAACATAATAAATGAATTTTTTTTATCAAATTGAAAAGCAAAAAGTTTTGTTTAATAAAAAACATGAAGTTTAAAATAGTAAAAATCACTATTGAACTTAAAAATTTCACTGGGAACTGAAACCAGTTGAGCACATATAACGTTATTAAGAAACTATAATGATATTTTTTGCATTTATTTTTCAAAAAAAAAATAAATAAAATTCATAGCTATTAAGAACACGCTACAAGCTCGGTATTCGGTAACATAAAGACCAAAAACAAATAAAAAATTGCAAATACCACTTACATTAGTACATTTACAACCAATTCTTCAGGGCAGGAATTAACGGCGCCTCCTGACTGGCCATCATGCCATCGTTGTCACGCCTCGTGAACACAAAGATTTGCCAAGATATTCAGGCGTCACATTGTTCACTGAATAATTACTTTATTCCTCCCTGTTACTGATACACTTGGAGTGACGCAACAGCGTCTCACGTACTTTCAGATTTTGTGAGAAAATGGCGCGTGATAGTCACACTGAGAAATCCGAGACTAATGTCCATTACACGCAAGTCCATTTATCATATACCTCTTCCCCTACCGCACCCACTTCTCACACTCGTACCCGCAACCACCCACTCGCTGTAAAGAAGACCGCACTTACGCGTGCAAACAGTTCGGTGCATAATCTTCAATACTAACAAGACTAACATCTTAAACAAGCTCCAGACGTTCTTTCCTACCACCACGTATTAGGCATCCGCCTGGTAGTCTCTGCTGTCGGCTACTAACAAGTGTAGACCCAAGTGATTCCATACGATTCCTTATCCTCTGTTCCTTGTAATTTGGTCATCCATTGATAGTTCTTAAGGTTTCACGGCCGTCGTCAGCATTGTTAAAATTATTACTAGCCGGGCTGTTAGGCCGTGGTCGACTATTATTGTGTGTGGCAGACGTTTCGGCCCACCGTCGGAGGCCATCTTCAGTGTCAAAAGTGTCTGGCAAATGTCCGCCAATTCACCACAGTACTGCGGACAGCTGCCAGACAAAATAACAGTCGACCACGGCACAACAGCCCGGCTAGTAATAATAATAATTTCAGCGATGCACATACATTGTTCGATCCCTGCCGACTATCTGCCGATCTCCAGTCCGAACATCCGTGAACTGAATATACTGTCAAAACGTCGAACCCTGTAAGGTGTTCTTGGCCATCCACCACAAATGGCAGAGTCGTGAAGGATCTCCATCCCCTCACATTCCTTTCCTGCTCCTTCGATTCACTTCCCGAACATTCTTCAGAATCAGCAAGGTTTTCGAGGGCAACCTGTAACCTTATGGTAACCGAACAACTCGGCCACAAAATCTTGCCAAACACAGCCGATGCAGACGCTGCCTGTCGCAGAGACCATCAGATTGTCCCTGTCGAAAGCGCATTACTTAATCACACAGAAAGGGCGAAGAGTTCGGTTTGGACGCTTTGATAACCAGTTCAAATGCTGACTATCCAGCCTAACGAATTAGCAATTTTATTATTTCGTAGTCTTTATTGTATAACAAATAAACTTCAAATTTTGGAAAGTCGGGGAAGTTTTGTCAGGTAAAAATTAATAAACATTTCAAAAACGGAAATATTTGGACAGCATTATAGTTTCCCTTAAACTTGCCTGAAAGAAGGAAAATACTGGTTTAAGTATAAGTAATTGGTTTCACTTTGCAAATATTAATATCCTTAAAAACCATCAAGAGGTATATTGAAACTTAAAGTATATTATTCTCTGGTATGACCAATTGTTACATATGGATCTGAGGTGAGGACTTTAACAGAGAATGACATAATTTGCTTTGAAATCATTTGAGCGCAAAATATTGAGTAAAATTTATGACCCAGTAAGAGAAGAAGACAGTTGGAGAATACGCATTAACAATGAACTACAAACTATCATTCATGGAAAAGACAGTGACATTCATCAAATTACGGAGGTTGCGTTGACTGGGACATGTGGAAAGAATGGCTGGGGAAAGAATGGCTAAAAGAATTCTGACGGGAAGATTATATACTACTAGATGTAGAGGCAGACCAGGGATGAGACGCTTGGATGCCGTGACAGAAGATCTTGCTAGCATGGGAATCAGAGAGTGGAGAGGAAGGGGGTAGAACGGGTAAGCATGAGGAGTATTGTTGAGGAGGCTAAATCCCACCAAAGGCTGTAACGCCAGATAAGAAGAAGAATTGGTTACAAGTTTTACTTCACCTCAAGCCAGTTGTAGACATGGAAATTTAAACATGTTTTACATTACGATCGATAAATTATTATAGAATTGTGTTCAAGTATATGTTTTGTGTTTATTAGCATAAATACTATAAGTAGAGGGAAAACACCGGTTCTGACCCAAGTACCGTTATTCCCCCACCACCACTGCTGGACCAGCAGCATCAACCAATCAAATTTCATGGCGCCTTTCGCGCGTCAAGTTCAAATATATGCCGTCTTTCGCGAGCCTAAATCACTTTCACTTTCTACTGGACCGCGAATTTCCGCGAATAAATTTTTTTATTTATTTTTTTTAATTTGATATTTTTATTTTTTTAATTAAATTGATTTGCATATCCGTGAATATATGCAGCCTTTCGCGAGCCTAGATCACTTTCACTTTCTACTGGACCACAGCATCCGCGACTTTTTCGCTGATCTGTGTCAAGATCCGCGACTTTTTCGCGTATCTGGACCACAGCATCCGCAATGTATATTAAATCTATATGATCAGGTTTACCAACCTATGTATGGGTTCAAACTTGATATGTGTGTGTGTTATAGTGTATATTAAAATATATGATCAGGGTTACCAACCTGCATTATTGTGTGTGTGTATAGAACAGATCTGCCAACATTTTTCTTCGGTGGGAAATTCAAACTATATTATAGTAAATTGTTGACGACGACTTCGATATCAACTCTCTCTCCCCTCCTCTCTCTTTGTCTCTAGACACAGTTGTCATCAGTTTTACATAAGCGTCGTGCTACTTATGGATTATTGTAATTAGCGATACTAAAATGTAATCACCAGGAAATATATATTTATCACCTATCTCGTGGCGTCCTTTTTTGACACATGACAGTCATTGACTACGATTTAGAAATTAATATACTGCCAAGTCTGTGTGTGTGTGTGTGGTAAAGTGTTACGCATAAAAAAATCTCCTTGAAATAAGGTATTTTCAAAAGTTTTGTGTACACACACATTGTATAATAATTTTCGTAATTGTAAGATACAACCTGCAAATTATTAAAATGTCTCTCTCACACATTTCTGATTACTATACAAATAATTGGATGCATATTCGAAGGTTTATAACGAAATAAATTAAAATAAACCATAATTTGTTTTAAATAATTAAATATATATATTTACAACACTGTACACAAACATAAAATATATAGTTTACAAACCGCTATAATACAATTATTGATTAAATATATATATATCACAAACATTGTTATATATAAAATATTAATAATAATATTGTTTTAAATGATTAAATATATATTTACAGCACTGTACACAAACTTAAAATATAGTTTACAAACCGTTATAATACAATTATTCAAAATACATTTTACATTGATTAAATATACATATATCACAAACAAACATTGTTATATAAAATAAATATTAATAATAATTTTTGACATTGTAAGATTTTTAAATAATAATTTCACGGCTGTAGATACAGTTCACAAGGAAGTTTATCTGTAACATAACAATACAGTCGATATTAGAATCACTGATACGATAATATTCAATTATCACATGCACACACACACACACACACAGTTAGTGGAAAGAATCAAATGTGTTAAGTAAGTAAACTTTTTCAAGTATATGTCATTTTTCATAAGTTAATGTACTTTCAAATAATTTCTAATCAAACCAAACCAAATATTATTCACTGGAAATTTGTAAATACTACTTAGAATCAATGATACATTTATCGCATAAAGGTAATGTACTTTCAAATAATTTCTAATCGAACCAATTATTATTCAACGAAACTAAATAGAATCAATGATACATTTATCATGTACATACAAATTCAATTATTAAAGTGGCTACTTACGACGTTAGGACTCGATCTCTACTTGTGTTGTTTGATTTCTCGTTCCTCGATACACTAAATGTAGTTCTTTAGGTTTGATATGTCTGAGCTCCTCATTCGTGAAGACACCTGCATACCTCTTGGGAAGATAGACACGATACTGGCGGTCGCCATCCTCCAACGTAGCAAGCACAGAGTTCCCATACTTCGTGTCCACATTTGTTAAGACCATGATGGGATATTTTTTATTCACTGTCAATTCTGAACATCGTTTGTACTCGATAGCACTTACAGCATTAAACTTTACAAGAAACGACATTATTAGAAGACACTAGTGAACACGTCTGTATCAAGCGAGAGAGAACCAAACAATGACAGAATATTCGACACAAAAGGACAGTACAATATGATAGTGGTGGTGGTAACGTCGGTGTCCCACTTTCATTTGCATGTATGAACATGTCCCACAGACGAAATTAGAGACAGCAAAAAATATAACAATGTCATTAGGAAAGTCCATTTTCATAAGGAAATAGTCACTGCTTACAGCTATGCATGTATGTACATGCCCACAACAGAATGAGAGAGAGATATAAATGTCATCATTCGCGGTGACCTACTTTCTAAATTTGTTACATTAAAAATGTTTGTTTAAAGCAAAAATCATGAATCATCCATTCCCGAATAGCATGCACCTTATAGTTGGCACAACGGTCAGAAGAATTGAAATGTCTAAGACATTCTGTTCCATGAATTATATACGGTATGTTTTTAGGACAACCAAAGTCATCGAGATTGATGATATTATTGTGTATTATCTTTGATTGCAAAAAACGTTTTTTCTCAAAACCCTTCACAAACACATATTTATATATACGTGTATGTGATGTTAACAATGAAACAAGATTGTCGTATGGTGTCTCTCCTTCGCTCCATCTAAGTCTATGATAATTTGACATTAACCAGTGGTTTGTCCTAACGTATTTGGGATTCGTAACGGATGTAGCAGGTGGTGTCAAAATCCAATGTCTACCAGCAAATCTCAGAACGTCCATGATTGACAGTTCCTTCACAATATATTTTCCGTTGTCGTCGAAAAAGCACTGGAAGTCGATTATAACTGCAGTGTTATCCATAATACTGTAAGACAAAGAAACCACACACATTACAAACTCTATATATGTATATATATATTATGTTTAAACATACAAATATCGTTGTGATATTAATATGTGAACTTACGTTTACAGACGTCTGGACTGAAGCACCGAGAGACATCAACTGACGAAAGAAACAAGTGTTGAGGAGGGTTACTATACATGGAGACAAATTTTTTTAGTAGGTGGGGAGGTGTCGTCGTCGTCGTTCTCCATGTTGATGCGTTGTCGTATCCGATAATGACCGTATGCAAGCGTATAATGACCACTGTCTAATATATAACGCTTATCATCATACGGTGACAACGCTTGCTTATTTACACGCATCGTGTACAGCGTATGATGATCGCTACGTAAACAAAGCGCACTGGTAGAAAACTGACAATGATCAGTGAGACACTTGCGATACATATCGTGTCGCAGACTCCTCTTAATCGCAACTCGAGGCACACCTTTACATACACGTTTTTGACACTCTTGGGTGGGATCTTCGTGGGCCACAAGGAACGAATAACATTTCGCACGGAGACCCACGAATTCTCTAATAGGACGACCACACGTTTCATCCTTGAACAGACCGACAACCTTTTTGTTCTTAAGGCTATAACAAGGATGAGACGTAGGGTAATCCGATGTGTCAAAAACGTGTAGGTCCTTCTTCATGTCTGCATACAAGTCTGATGTTTGAATGCTATACATCAGACTGTCTGTATCAGTCATTAACAATTTAACGTTGCGACCGTACTTGGCGACAGCATAACGATAATGAAAGTCGTACATTATCGTTTTGCTAACGTCAAGCACCGTGAAGCCGACATACACGGGACGGGAAAGAAGAATGGATTTTTTACGGAGTGAGAGCCCCACCAGATCGTTCGTATAACGAATCATACGTTTTAGCCTAGGTGTGGAAACTAGTTTTTGAAGCCGTCGTTCATCCGAGACTAGTTCAAAGTCTATATGTTTCCGTACGTTCTCCAGCGACTTACCGTATACGGCGTTGTTCATCAGTTTGAAAAGGTCTTTTTCAAAGCTGTTGACGGCTGCTTGCCTCTTGCGGGTGTTGAAATCGATAAACGGTTTCAACCAAGCGCTTTGCTTAAAACACAACACCCTATGAGTCGCTTTCAGCTCTAAGCCAAGACTTAAATACAATTTCAAATTTCGATAATGGAGAACGTAATTTTTTGTTTGTCCTCCAAAGTTGTTAACAACTTCTCTACGGATGACCCTGATTCGTTATACGATGATCTGTATATACTCTCGTGTAAACGTTTGGAAAAGGGAGAAAGGATATCGGGTGTTACGCGCTGGCGCACAGGTGCAAGTGGGTAGTCGGAATGCAGGTCGTGTAAGGTATCAGGATAGTGTAGGTCGACTTCGAGGATGTACCCGATGTCGGAATCATCACTCACATTACGTACGTCCAAGGACTCGATTTCGTTACGATCGAGCCATCGGAAGTCTGCGTAAGGGAGTGGTTGCGACATGGCTGCACCGTATAAATTATTACAGTCTGTATACAGAATGAAGGAGGTCGGTTTCGATACATCGTACTGATCTGGAATCAGAGGATTGTTAGCGACTGCGTGACGGTTGGATATCATCGCGCAGCCTCCGCGGACCCCAGACTCAAGGAACAGATGCATATTTATCTCTGTTAACAGCTCTAATTCGACCCCTGTCATTTTTAGCATCGCGTTCCAAGCGAGTCCGGGAAGCGAGTAAAAATGACACGGGTCCAAGCAGTAATCGCGTAAGGCCATGTCTCGGAAACTTTCAAAGACATCGGCCAGCAGCATTACGTCTGTCAACAAATACAAATCGTGGTAATCGCCAAACGTACGCAGATTGAATGCACTCCACACGTTTTGTGCGTGCTCGTAATCTGCGTCCGAAATAGCCGATTCCAACAACCGGTTATCAAAGTGTTCACGAGCGGGTAGACTTGTTTCGTTGAACCGATCAATGCTGTCAACGTACTCGTAAGGGTATACTCCCTTGCGTACGAGCAGATTGGTCTGTTCGTCGAAACCCCGTCTAAGCATTTCCTCTCTGAGCAAAGGAAATTGGCTCCCGGACGTGGACAGATTGGTAACGAGTGTGTCCAGAGAGCGATTAAGAAATTGAAAGGAGTCTACGAAACGCAAGGGACCCAGGGAGAACGACACGTAACGCTCACTGGATGTTGCAATGCAGGATACGTGTTGGTCCTTATATTTTCCTAAACCCTGCATTAAATGGTGACAGTCGTAGCCACGAAGGTTGTGAAAGAAGACGGGGATATGACGAGGCATCTTGTAGCTTAGATTACAGCTATTGTGGGCTGCTCCCATGAATTTCCCCGTAAGATGACAATGATTGCGTACCTTGTCAGCGTCTGTCAAAGGGCGCTCACACAAATGACAAACGGTGGCGTTAGTGAACACAACATTGTCATCATCGGACATAATTATTTGCACGTTATGTCGTACTACCTTCATCATATCCTCGGCGTCTTTCATCAACCACGAGAAGAAAGTGTCTACGACGTTTTCACCTCGATAAACTTTAGCCTCTCTCCAGAGTCTGTGTGTATGATCCACGATAGCATAGGAGAAACCTGACGGAATATGCATCGCTTCGTATGATGTGGACGATACAGGAGGAGAAGTTATTTTCTGACGGGCACCGTTGCTATCAACTGAGTAGAATTCACCTAACTCGTGCACTGTCGTCGGGACGTTGTTACCAGGTGAACACGTTGAAGCGGAGTGATAAGGGACTCGAAGTCGGCGTAGACAGTAAAGGGTACTTTGAGACAGTGCGCGTAATTTTTAAATGACATAAACTTCTCCTCCTCTGTGGGCATTTTGGTTTTCTGTTCACCATAAGGTGTACAGTAGGGGAGATGATCGGACAGACCATGTTCTGTAGTGAAACGATGCAGGCAGTAGTCACAGTAAAATGATTTATGTTCGAATTTTGTTAGGGATGATAACAATCTACTCATGTTACTGATAAGACAGTAATGTTTTCGGCTATTTGTATCGGACAGAAGCAAAAGATTAACATGATGTAATCTGTCCTTATTGGGGGTAATTCTTAACGGATAAACCTCATTTTTTGATTCGTTTCTGATATTGTCTTCTATATCATAGCCGAAAACGTTTATAGAAATGTTGGGATTCTGTGTTTCAAATTTAGAAAGTGAGTTTATAGAAACAGGGTACTCGATACCGGACATATTTATTGTGTTTATGAATGAGGTGTATTTTGAAACACGTTCTTTATGCTTTTGTTGAGGGTGTATGTGAGCTAGTACGGACCATAGAAAACACATTTCATCTTGAGGGTTCTTGATGTTGACTACTGCCTTGGTGAGTGCAAGTTTTCGCGGGGTTGGAAGGTAGGAGGACGCTGCTAGAGGTCGGTACCGTCCAACAACTAGTTCCAGCTTCAGTACAGCATCCACCGACCATCCGCTCCCGTCACGGGTAAAATTGGATATGCTATTCATGATTTTATCATAGGATTCATCGAGTAGACAGTTCAACTCGTCGTTGTCGTCCGTGAGCAACGTACGACAACGTCCGTGGAAGACGGCGTCTTTGGTTACCTCTTTTTCTTCGCCGCTGTCACCATCTAACACAGTTTTAGTGAAACGTATCCTGCACGCAATATGCCATTTGATACTGCGTAAACGTGCTTGTTCTGCCAGAATATCCTTGCACAATAAAGGTCGCACCTCGGTCATTATCGGTACTATATCTTGATCTTCTTCTTCTGTGTACACAGGCAGGTAATTAAAAGTTGTGAGACATCCTCTAATACTACTGTTTCGCACAATATAAAATCGTGTCATATCTGAAACAATAGAAACACATGTATTAGCTAATAGGAATGATGAATAACACACACAAATTCATGTTTGTGGTAAATAAATAGATAGTACACGTTAGTAATACGTTAGTTTATTGCAAACTGTGAAGATGGCAGCTACTCATGATTTTAGCATTGAAAGTGAAAGAAGAAAATCGTTCAAGTATTGGGAAGTGACGTTTGTCAGTCCCGACGAGTTAGCGTTTGCTGGGTTTTACTACTATCCGCTAAATTATGATGTTTGTGGACATAGTATGTCATTCATAGACGATAGAGTTAAATGCTTTTGTTGCGGAATTGAATTAGTTCATTGGAGAGAAGGTGACATACCTATGGTGGAACATGAAAAATTTTCTCCGTCATGTCAATTTCTAAACGATGTCAAGAGACAATACATTGGGGAGAAGGTGACAAACCTATGTCAGAACATAAAAAATTTTCTCCGTCATATCAATTTCTAAACAACGTCAAGAGACTATCTTGTACAGGTTAGACAGAGTTAATTCATATCAAACAAATTTGGTTTGTTGCATAATTATAGAGAGAGACAATTGGTATTTTAAAGATGTCAAGAGACAATACATTGGGGAGAAGGTGACAAACCTATGTCAGAACATAAAAAATTTTCTCCGTCATATCAATTTCTAAACAACGTCAAGAGACTATCTTGTACAGGTTAGACAGAGTTAATTCATATCAAACAAATTTGGTTTGTTGCATAATTATAGAGAGAGACAATTGGTATTTTAAAGATGTCAAGAGACAATACATTGGGGAGAAGGTGACAAACCTATGTCAGAACATAAAAAATTTTCTCCGTCATATCAATTTCTAAACAACGTCAAGAGACTATCTTGTACAGGTTAGACAGAGTTAATTCATATCAAACAAATTTGGTTTGTTGCATAATTATAGAGAGAGACAATTGGTATTTTAAAAAAAATTTTTTACCTTGTTGAGGATGTCCCTGTTCCTGCTGATGTTGTTCTGGATTCTGTTGAAGGTCAGCCATGGTGATATTCAGATGTGTGAATGAATACTGAAAAACAAAGAAACTGTTATAGATATATATAGTATTTTTAACGCTGGTATTATGTTAGTGTATCTTAAACCATGAACAACGCACGCAAGACTATAGCTCTAGAGCTACACAGAGCAGCGAGAAGGAATTTCGTTAGGCGCGCGGTTGAATTGAAGGGTCTACACGACTTGTACCAGGCGGATCTTGTGGAGATGATACCATACGCTCGAGTGAATAAAGGGTACAAGTACATGATGACAGTGATCAATGCGTTTAGCAAGTACGCGTACGCTGTACCATTGAAAACAAAGACAGGAAAAGAAGTAAAGCATGCACTAGAGCCTATACTAACTGCTAATCGAATGAAATATTTACAGACAGACAACGGGAAGGAGTATTACAACAGCACAGTACAAGCGTTGCTAAAAAAGTATAATGTAAAACATTACTCAACCTACAGTGAGAAAAAAGCTTCCATAGTGGAACGTTTTAATCGCACATTGAAGACACACATGTATCGAGCTTTCAGTGAACAAGGACACTACCGCTGGTTGGATCTACTACCTACATTACTGAAATCGTACAACAATACAACACACAGAACCATTGGTATGAAACCGAGTGAAGTGAATGACGCCAACGAACATATAGTGTTGGAACGAATAAGGAAGAACACAGCGCCTAAAATCAGTCCAACGAAACCACCCAAATTTAAAGTCGGTGACCGTGTTCGTATAAGTAAGCACAAAATGACGTTCGCCAAAGGTTATACGCCGAATTGGACTAACGAAATATTCACTGTGGATAAAGTACAATCCACTACTATCCCCGTCACTTATCTGCTAAAAGATCATCTAAACAAAGTGTTGAAAGGTGGTTTTTACGAGCACGAGATTAGTAAGTCCAAAGTCGGCGACGTATACCTAGTGGAAAAGGTGTTACAACGCAAAGGTGACAGAGTGCGTGTTCGTTGGCTCGGTTTCGATGGTAAACACGATGCGTGGATACATAAGAAAGATCTAATATAAAAAAGGCGGCAGCACGTGATGAAAACAGTATGCTTTCGGTATTCACAAAGATGAAGATTGTACAGCAAGCAAACAAATTACCAATAAAGGATATGGACTTTTTGGCTGGTGACGAAGGTAGTGCTAAGCGTAAACATGGCCCGCTATTACCGAACAGTATTCGCTGTATCGTTACAGGCCCAAGTTCCTGTGGGAAATCAAATGTGCTATTCAACCTACTGTTTGATGCCAACGGAATACGTTTCCGTAACGTATACGTGTTTTCAAAATCATTATTTCAACCAAAATACAGAATGCTAGAAACAATGATGAAATCACTCGCTGATGAAGGTTTAGGTTATCATGCATACAGCGAGAACGAAGAAGTCCCGCTACCGAGTGAAATCACTGGTCTCGACTCTGTTATCGTATTCGATGACGTATCGTGTGAAAGACAAAACAATATTCGAAAGTATTTTGCTATGGGGAGACATAGCGGTGTGGACACATTCTATCTATGCCAGACATATAGCCAGATACCGAAACAATTGGTACGTGACAACGCTAACTTGTTGATATTGTTCAAACAAGACGATCTAAATTTACGACATGCATACAATGATCACGTTAACATAGATATGAAATATGATGCTTTCAAAGACGCCAGCATGGAAGCGTGGAAGGATCGTTATGGATTTCTAGTCATAGACAAAGACTCGTCAATAAATGAAGGTAGATATAGAATCGGCTTTGATCGATTCATAATTGTTTCCGACGAAGTATAAAAGTGGTTGCACTGTAGTAATGTAATCAGTCCTCTTGCTAACACACGATGGCAATGAATAAGGAGGAACGACTCGCATATGATATAGACACGATAAGCGACAACATAAGGAAAAAATATCATGCATTACAACACGGTATCAGAGAAAGCGACGAGGCGTTTAGAAAAAATTACAGACCGATTCTGGAACCGTTAGAAGTTATTTCACGAAAGTTAAGTGGTGACATGATGGAGGAGGAGGAGGAGGAGGAGGAGCAGATAAAACAAGAAGAGCCTACACAACACGTAATAACAGAAAACGAAAGTGGCACGCAGAGTCATAACGCTTCTCATTTCAGTGATAATAGCGCATGGAACCCTAACGCTTTACATTTCAGCGAGGATTCATTAGCAAACAAATATATGCGTTTGTGTGAATCGGCGGACTGTAAACGGATTATAGATCGCATGTATGGTGTTCGATACGAAGGTGGTAAATTTATGATAGGTGATTCAAATGTAAAAATCGATGATAACGATAACTTTCATGTCAAAGGAAAAATTTACGAGGGTACACCTGGTCTGTATGAACTTTTGTTTATGAAACTACCGAAAAAATACAATAATGATGATATGAGGAAATATAAGTCTATACTACTAGCAACCAACGGACACAAACAAAAATATAAACACAATACGCGAATAAACAGTAACAGTGGCGTCAAGTACCGACTAGTAATATCTAAATTGTTTGCACGAAAACGTACAGGGAGTGGCTATATGGAGATGAAACCGAACACTGCAATCGATTACGTGCATTGGGATGATCCTAACGAGTTGGTTAATAGATTGAGACTGTTAATGGCGACTCAAAATAGCGGCCATACTGGTCATAGGAATGAAATCGTTTCGATATTGGAAGAATTACGTGAAACTGGCATTATCATATAAAAGCAGACGCACCGTTCTATAACCATCAGTTCTTCTTCATAAATATGAGTGTAGACAAGTTCGGTAGACACGACAGCGCTGTAAGAGTGCGAAAAGAAACTCATCGAAGTCTGCGTGAGGATATCGGTTTAGGAGTGACTAACGACGGTCACTTTGATGTGAAAAAAAAAAAAAAAAAACTTGGGTGATCCTGAAGAGTTGCACGATGTTGTTTCTTTACAGTACGTAAAGGACACATGCTTACAGTACAAGAACGACGACAACGCTACCGTAGACGCAAAAGATCATCGAATAATAAGGCTAAACGATCCGCTTAAATCAAGAGATGCAGCCACAAAACGATACGTAGACGAGAAGAGTTTGAAAAAAGATCGTGCAGGTAACGTAATCGTTAATGACTGTCGACTAACGCATGTGCAAGCGCCTGTTGACTTCAAAGACGCAGTGAATTTGGAATTTTTACATGCACACACAATCAGTTTGCAAAACGATACTTTCTACGCTGCCGGAAGAAAAATTACGAATATAGCGAACG
Organism: Magicicada septendecula; assembly: GCA_034769895.1. Classification (NCBI taxonomy): domain Eukaryota; kingdom Metazoa; phylum Arthropoda; class Insecta; order Hemiptera; family Cicadidae; genus Magicicada; species Magicicada septendecula. The sequence continues at coordinate 86,697,476 of CM068368.1, forward strand.
GTGTCAATGACAAAGACGCAGTCACTGTACGACAAATGCATGAATTAAAATTACATATAAAGACCGAATTGTACAAGGTCACTCAGGTATTTCACGCTCATATAATCAATCTAATAAAGTTTGTCTATAAATATCAAGACAGCACGACACAGCGTTCAGTCCTGTCTGAATATATTGAAGAGGTGGGGCGTTTAATAGACGTTCTCGATACGGAAACGGAAATCAAGGATTGGAGATCTGTTTACAAGAATGCACGTACTTCGTAAGAAAAGAAGAATGGGGCGTGGTGTAATTGGAAAAATACTTTAAAACACTGTGCCCGCTATCGTTTCGTCAGTACCTACTTTGATTAATCGAGCGGTGGACGCATTACCAGTAGAATTACACCTACCGGGCTACCGATTCTGTGGACCTGGAACAAAACTCAAAGAGAGATTGGCACGTGGCGAGCGCGGAATCAACGAGTTGGACGAAGCCTGTCGCGAACACGATATCGCTTACGCTAAGTACAAGGACAACGAACGAAGACGCGTAGCGGATCGTGTGCTAGCCGGCAAGGCGTGGGATCGAGTGAAAGCTTTGAATTCAGGCATCAGCGAAAGAGCGTACGCGGCGGCCGTAGCGGCAGCGATGAAGGCGAAATCGGCAGTGGGTGGAGGGAGCTCGCGTAGTGGTTGCAGAAAAAACAAGAAGAAGAAGGGTTCAGGCATTAAACGTCAATCCGTGAACAAACGCAAAACGACCTGCAAACGCAAAACAGTCCCAAGACATAAACGTAACAATAAAAAAATAGCGTCAGGTCTATACCTACGTCCTTACAGACAAAAAAACTAATTTGCATACCAGTGCGTGCATTGTCTGACAGTGATTTGTATGTGTACGCAAAACTTTTGAAAATACCTTATTTCAGAGGAGTTTTTATGCGTAACACTTTACCACACACACGACCATGGAAGAATGAGAGTGCAGTTGTTAATCTAGACAGTGCAGAAGGACCTGGTACGCACTGGGTTTGCTACAAGAAGCGAAACAAACAAATTTACTACTATGATGCGTATGGTAATATGCAGCCACCTCTTGAGCTGACACAGTATTTTGGAACCGACACTGACATTTACTACAATTACGAACGTGAACAGCCACCACACACAGTCATCTGTGGGCATTTATGTTTGGACTTCTTAACGCGCGAGTGATCAGTAAGCGACAAGATGTCTTCGCTGTCGGTCACCTTAACAGGTACGAATGCTGCTGCTCTTGTATGTGACTTTTTCCCGCCTCTCGAACTAACAAACGGCGAATGGTATGTAGGTCTATTGGACTTTACTACATACAACAGTATACCGAACGTGATTGAAGGAAAAAACAACGTGTTTCCAGTACTACGAGACGGAACAACGTGGGACTTGATAACTTTACCTACAGGTGCTTATGAAATCGGTGACATAGAAGCCTTCCTCAAAAAGCGGTTAGGAGACTCAAAGATTAGTCTACGTCCTAACAACAATACACTGAAATGTGAGCTGACTTGTGCACTGGATATTGACTTTAAACAAACAGTGTACGGTATCGGTGATATGTTGGGTTTCAAGGGAAAGCGTCTGCTTGAAGCGAATAAAACTCACATGTCTGACGCCACAGTTAACATTATAAAAGTGAACAGTATACTGATAAGGTGTAATATAGCGCAAGGATCATACAAGAACGGTAAAACCGAGCACACACTGCACTCGTTCTATCCGTCAGTCGAACCAGGATTCAAAATAATTGAATCGCCTACAAACGTCATATACCTACCTGTGAATGTGAGTCGTTTGGACAACATAACATTATCTTTACACGATCAGGACGGTGACGTAATAGATTTTCGCGGAGAAGTCATCACTGTGCGTTTACATCTAAAACGACTATAGACATGGGCTTGTACTTTGTTTCTTCGCCACCGCTGCTACCACAGTCGTCGTCAGTAATAAAAGAAGAAGAAAGATCAGTTAGGAAACGCATCAGTACTCGTTCGAAACTGAAACGATTAACATCAGTTAACCGCCGTTTCCTGATTTCACTGGGTTTTGTTGTTGTAAACAAGTAACATGGCGAGTGGAATATTATCAGTGGAGCAGCAACCGTTCTTTGAAGACAGTATCACACACTTCTCATTTCACTCACACGCACCGTACGCAACAACAAGATATGGAAACAATGATGAAATACGTGTGCCAATACAACAACAGGACGTCTTTACACTGCCGTCAGAAAGTTTCCTCTACATCGAAGGCAAGTTGGTTAAAAAAAACCCTAGTGCGGCTGCAGATACTGCACTGAATGTGGAACTGGTGAACAATGCTATAGCATTTCTCTTTGAAGAGATTCGTTACGAGTTGGCCGGCGTGGTAGTGGACCATACCAGAAACGTCGGTGTTACGTCAACTATTAAAACTTTTCTATCACTCAACAACAACGCACGTAACGCAATGGAAAACGCAGGTTGGGTGGCACCGACCACGAACATATTAAAAGTGAATGATGACGGCGAATTCAATTTTTGTATACCACTGAAAATGCTAATGGGATTCGCAGAAGACTATACACGCATCGTGCTGAACGTGAAACAAGAATTTATACTCCTACGCGCTTCTACCGACATAAATGCTATGGTTTTAGTAAGCGGACAAACGACTGCTAATTGTGTTCTTGAACTAGATAAAGTTTACTGGAAAATGCCTTATGTACATGTAGCTAATGTGTACAGATTACCACTGTTACGACTCATAGAGAAAGACCACCCGATAACTATGCCTTTTAGGACCTGGGAGTTGCACGAGTATCCTGCCTTACCACAGACTAAAAGGCAGAATTGGATTGTCAAGACCTCGAGTCAGCTGGAAAAACCACGCTTTGTTGTGTTAGCGTTTCAGACAGCAAGAAAAAATGTACTGACAGCACACGCTGATGAATTTGATCACTGTAACGTGATCAATGCGAGACTGTTTCTAAACGACAAGTATTATCCTTACGATAATTTAAACTTGGATATTGGGAAAGACCGTTTTGCATTATTGTACAATATGTACACCAGTTTTCAAAGTTCGTATTACCACCGTTTAGACGGCAGCCCAGTACTGACACCGGAATTATTCAAATCAAAAGCCCCGCTGGTTGTTTTCGATTGTAGCAAGCAAGACGATACACTTAAGTCTTCAGCAGTTGATGTACGTTTAGAATTTGAATCGTCAATGAATTTTCCTAGACAGACAACCGCCTACTGTATGATACTACATGATTCGCTTGTAGAATATACACCATTGTCCAACACAGTACATAGACGTGTTTAAGTCTTATTTTATACATATTTTGTAAACACTAGTTTTAAATATATATATATTTTCATCATATTTGTAACATTATAATATTGGAGCTATGTGTGTGTATGTATTTTTAATTGTAAAACTAGTTTAGATATATTTTAATACTTGTAACAATATAATCTTGGAACTGTGTATGTTTTTTTTTTTAAATTGTAAATATTAGTTTAGATATATTTTCATACTTGTAACAATATAATCTTCGAGCTGTGTATGTATTTTTAATTGTAAAACTGTTTAATATAATCTTGGAGCTGTGTGTATGTATTTTAATAAATGTATATATATATTACACACACTTTATTATTATTTGTATAACCCACTCCATAATAATTTGATCATACACATACACGCGCACACACACATGTATTAAATTGAATAATGCGTTTGATAATGTTTTAATGCAAATAATTTTAGGAAAGTCTACATTCCGCATTCATAAGGAGATAGTCACCGCTTACAGCTATGTATGTCCACAACAGAATTAGAGAGAGATATAAATATCATCATACGCTGTGACCCACTTTCTAAATTTGTTACATTGAAAACGTTTGTTTAAAGCAATTTTTCAGAAAATTTGTAACAGACATAATAATTTGATCATACACACACACATGTATTAAATTCAATAACACGCTTGATAATGCAAATAATTTTTACGTTTAAATAAAAATCTGCACATACATTAAAATTAAAATTAAATAAAATCTGTACAACTTACCAAAACTAGTATGTACGTTGTCTACACTGAAGGCGTACAAACAGTCTTTCAACTATTAAAAAAAGATGTAGAGATTTCACGATGTATCAGCACACGTTGGTGAGAAATTGCCACTATAAAAATACAGTAAGAATATATTTTCAGAAATTGTAATTTGATCATACACACACGCGTACACACACACATGTATTAAATTCAATAAATAATGCACTTGATAATTTTTACGTTTAAATAAAATCTATACACTTACCAAAAGAAGATGTGTATACTGGAAGACACGTAAGACGTGCAGTATCAGCCAAACTAGTATGTGCGTTGTCTACACTGAAGACGTACAAACAGTCTTTCAAAAGAAGATGTGTATACTGGAAGACACGTAATACGTGCAGTATCAGGATGTACAAGTCGACAAATAAGAAATTGCCGCTAACTTACTTAGCGTATATATAGTGTACTCTGTAGTGGGGAAAGCACGTGTGTGTGTGTGTGTGTGTGTGTGTGTGTCCGTTTTTAGAGTAATTACTGTAAGCGGTGTTAATGCTTGACAGGTGTCAAATTAGAAAGTAGAGTTGTCCGTTTTTAGAGTAAATACTTTATAATCCTAATTACTGCTAATGACTAGCAGGTGTGAAATTAGAATGTAGGACGTCGTACACAAGGTTAATGACCTCTGGTTTAATTTAGCGAATAATAACTATATCTAATTCAGTATCGTTGTGTGTGTGTGTGTGTGTGTGTGTGTGTGTGTGTGTGTGTGTGTGTGTGTGTGTGTGTGTGTGTGTGTGTGTGTGTGTGTGTGTGTGTGTGTGTGTGTGTGTGTGTGTGTGTGTGTGTGTGTGTGTGTGTGTGCATAGACTTGTTTCGCTGTCAACGTACTCCGAATATGCATGCAATTATTTGTATAGTAATCAGAAATGTGTGTGAGAGAGACATTTTAATAATTTGTAGGTTGCATCTTACAATCATGAAAATTATTATTTAAACTGATAATTGTTTTATTAAAATCTTACAATGACGAAATATTATTATTTCATTGTTTACGATATATATTTAATGCAAAAAATGAATTTTTAAAATTACAATCGTCTGTATTTAAGTTCGTGTACACACATACAAATCGTTTGAATAAGGGAAATCTTCGAATATGCATCCAATTATTTGTATAGTAATCAGAAATGTGTGAGAGAGACATTTTAATAATTTGCAGGTTGTATCTTACAATTACGAAAATTATTATACAATGTGTGTGTACACAAAACTTTTGAAAATACCTTATTTCAAGGAGATTTTTTTATGCGTAACACTTTACCACACACACACACACACACACACAGACTTGGCAGTATATTAATTTCTAAATCGTAGTCAATGACTGTCATGTGTCAAAAAAGGACGCCACGAGATAGGTGATAAATATATATTTCCTGGTTATTACATTTTAGTATCGCTAATTACAATAATCCATAAGTAGGACGACGCTTATGTAAAACTGATGACAACTGTGTCTAGAGACAAAGAGAGAGGAGGGGAGAGAGAGTTGATATCGAAGTCGTCGTCAACAATTTACTATAATATAGTTTGAATTTCCCACCGAACAAAAATGTTGGCAGATCTGTTCTATACACACACACAATAATGCAGGATTGGTAACCCTGATCATATATTTTAATATACACTATAACACACACACATATCAAGTTTGAACCCATACATAGGTTGGTAAACCTGATCATATAGATTTAATATACATTGCGGATGCTGTGGTCCAGATACGCGAAAAAGTCGCGGATCTTGACACAGATCAGCGAAAAAGTCGCGGATGCTGTGGTCCAGTAGAAAGTGAAAGTGATCTAGGCTCGCGAAAGGCTGCATATATTCACGGATATGCAAATCAATTTAATTAAAAAAATAAAAATATCAAATTAAAAAAAATAAATAAAAAAATTTATTCGCGGAAATTCGCGGTCCAGTAGAAAGTGAAAGTGATTTAGGCTCGCGAAAGACGGCATATATTTGAACTTGACGCGCGAAAGGCGCCATGAAATTTGATTGGTTGATGCTGCTGGTCCAGTGGTGGTGGTGGGGGAATAACGGTACTTGGGTCAGAACCGGTGTTTTCCCTCTACTTATAGTATTTATGCTAATAAACACAAAACATATACTTGAACACAATTCTATAATAATTTATCGATCGTAATGTAAAACATGTTTAAATTTCCATGTCTACAACTGGCTTGAGGTGAAGTAAAACTTGTAACCAATTCTTCTTCTTATCTGGCGTTACAGCCTTTGGTGGGATTTAGCCTCCTCAACAATACTCCTCATGCTTACCCGTTCTACCCCCTTCCTCTCCACTCTCTGATTCCCATGCTAGCAAGATCTTCTGTCACGGCATCCAAGCGTCTCATCCCTGGTCTGCCTCTACATCTAGTAGTATATAATCTTCCCGTCAGAATTCTTTTAGCCATTCTTTCCCCAGCCATTCTTTCCACATGTCCCAGTCAACGCAACCTCCGTAATTTGATGAATGTCACTGTCTTTTCCATGAATGATAGTTTGTAGTTCATTGTTAATGCGTATTCTCCAACTGTCTTCTTCTCTTACTGGGTCATAAATTTTACTCAATATTTTGCGCTCAAATGATTTCAAAGCAAATTATGTCATTCTCTGTTAAAGTCCTCACCTCAGATCCATATGTAACAATTGGTCATACCAGAGAATAATATACTTTAAGTTTCAATATACCTCTTGATGGTTTTTAAGGATATTAATATTTGCAAAGTGAAACCAATTACTTATACTTAAACCAGTATTTTCCTTCTTTCAGGCAAGTTTAAGGGAAACTATAACGGGGGAATAACGGTACTTGGGTCAGAACCGGTGTTTTCCCCCTACTACTATATAACTATATACTATATATATATATATATATATATATATATATAAATAACTCAAAGTCTGAGGATTTCTTTGTATTGAATACAAATCCTCATCGTTACACCGATTGCCACCAAATTTTGCACAGGTAACCTTTGACACAAAGCAAAAAACATTGTCTAACTTGGAATTTGATATTTTGCCCCGTTCGCACAATTTAGGCCCTTTTAATTATGCCCTTCTGTTGACGCATATAAAGATGTCAACAACAATATGGAGACCAGAATTAATTACCATAGTAACAAGTAAATAAACAAATGCTTTTTTAGCGGCATCGGAACTGTACGTTTTTCCGTTCCTGCAGTACATTTTCGATGTTTTATATAATATGCGATTGCATCGATATATTACGATGTTGAAAAGAAGGAGTGTACTAATTTATTGTAAATTGACCTATTTCTTAATGCAAAGCGAAAATACGTGTTGTTTTCATTTGTGAGGTTAGGTGTCAATGGTTTTTGGTTTTTAGTTTATTGCTGAAATAAATAAAAGCCATGGTTAAGGAAAACATAACGTCTAATGTGTATACACAATGCTTATAACACAGTAACACTTAAAATAAAGAACCTTAACGTTTTGGAGTTAACGGGTACTGGTAATCTATAATCCATAATAAAGTCCGTAAATGTTTTCTACTATGTTCAAAGCGTGACGAATTACAAACTTCAATTTCAGTCGTATTGTTATTTTAATAATAATCAGTGGCGGCCCGTGCTGAGGTTGCACGGTTGTACAACCCCCATTAAGTCCCGAATTGTATTTTAAATTATAGAATTATGAATAAAACGATAACTAATAATAGTGTTTTCAAACTAAATCATCGTAATTAATCATTTGCCGATTGAAAAGCACAGAGCAATACTAAAAACCGTACACCCTCTTGCCGCGGTGTATGCACCAACTGTGAAGCGCTTTGTACATGGGGAAATATAATGGAGTAGTGCTCTAGCTGGTTAGACTCGGGTGTTCCTATTACAACTACAGTATATGGACTCGCTTGGTGTGATTAGGGACTGCAAACCCCGCTTGTACGTCACGGCACCACTAGTCTGTTTGTTAGTAAATAACACGTGGTACGCCAGGTTGGAATTTGTAAGGTTATATTGTTACTAACAATTTGTTACGTTAGTTGTATCCGTTAGTGTTAGTTAAGTGTCAGTCCACTAAATGTAAATAATAGTACATATAAGGTGTCATAGTATAAGATATTTGTTATATTTAACTGGTAGGACGTAATGAATTCTGTCGTAAACTTAATGAAAACGCTGTTCAGTTTACGTCCCATTGAGGAAAAAAATTAAATTAAGAGTGTAGGTAGGCCTACACCAAACCTTTCAAATTTTAATCAAAGTGTAAAATCAGGTAACAGAACATTTAATTGTAAATTAAAAAAAGATTTATACAATAAATATTCGTGGTTATGTGGGTGTGACACTAAAATTGGATTATTTTGCTTTTCTTGTGTATTGTTTGGAGGGGAGGAGGCTTGGACATTTTTATAGAGAGAATTAAACAATTTTATACCATCCAACCCAACTGCAACCCCCAAATTTTAATACCTGATAATAATAATAACCTGATAATAACCTGAACCCCCTCAACCTGATAATAATAATAATAATAATAATATTGAGATACTGAAAGTCCTCAGTTATTCCCGACTTTTTTGCATATCGTGGGATTAGTGGTAAATCTACCGTAGTTTTCTATAAAATCTGTACCACTGGTTACAGCAAGAACCTGAATTTCCGGATGTGTGATATTTAGCGACAGCCACGAGCCTTGTCAGTAGACTAGATTACCGCCGGTTCGAAAAACAGAGAAGAGGCCATTTTTCAGTCGCGAGATGTTTTAATAACAGCGATGCAATAAATGCACGTTTATATTAGGCAAACACAAATATTCAGTCAGTCGATATTTTGTGAGTCGATATTCAGTGAATAAATATGCAGTAGCTTTTACACACAACACAGCGGTCGCGCGATGTAGGCCTACATATCGTAATCGCATCAATAATTTTAGAATACAAACTACACTTTATGCAGTTTGAGTAAATAAAATGAAATACACGCGGAATAGCACGTGGTTTATTGGTACCTGAAGTACACTAGCGAGTTAATTTTGTAACCTCCAATTAAAGAGACAAAATCAGAGATTTTAGAGTATTTTATTTAACTTGAAGACTTTTATTGTTTGTCGTGACAATGCATATTGGACAATTGTATAGTAAGGAAAATTATTCTAATACGAGTAGCCTATCATAGTTTAGATATGCGAACACAAGTCGCATAACTCCAGCCTGTAGGTGAAAGTAGCAGAGATGTGTGCATGGAATGAACACATAGTGTGAGCAACGAATATCAACTCATATATAGTAATTTGGGTAGTATTAAGCGGTAAACATTATACTATATTAATAAAACATTATATGATTTTTAATACTATTATAATAATATTTTATACTATGAAATATATAATAGTACTAATGTTTTGAATATCGCGTGGATCGCGATCTAAAACAGTGTAAGAAATTTATTGAACGCCAGAGAAATAGGTACTGACAATTTTATTAATACTTACATGGGTCCTTCAGTCTTTCGACTGGTTTGTACTCTTCTCGCATATACGCGTGGTGCGTGTATTACGTGGCCTCTCACCTGTATATGGGACCTACAGTTTAACGCCGGATCCGAACGGCATAGTTGGGGAGGGTTTATACTAGGCAGGATACCTATCGCTGGTTTGAAACTTACATGAAATAGACAAAATTGTTCAAAGTATCGTTAGCCGGGCTGTTATAGTTTGTTGTTCGCCAAATAATCTTTGTACCGAGATTATTTGGCGAACAACTGCCAAAACAGTTTTGCACTGAAGATGGCTCGGATGGCGAGGCCGAAACGTCTATACTTAATATCCTTAGACCGCGGCCTAACAGCCCGGCTAACGATAATTTGAAAATTGTTGACGCGGTCCGTGATAGTCTAAGATCAAGATCCGTTCTTTAAAAGTTCTCTTACACAGTTTAGGCTCTATCAAAACAGATTATAAAAGCCGCCTAATTAAAATAAAGTAACAATCGTCCACCACAAATAACAATTAAATACTTGACACTGTCACTAGCATACTGTCCTTTATCGCTCTTTTCTCTAACCCACAGATATCACTGCATATTCTACTTCGCGTAACACCCCTCCATGCTCACTGACTCTGACGTCCCGGTTTTGTTCTCTACACAAGCAAGGTCACTTGTGTGGCATAATACAGTATTGACGACAATATTTCAGACCCCTGGGGAATAATCGGGCAGCGTCTCCGAAGGCGCAGTGACAGCTATTATTGCGTCATCCAGCTGATTACGCAATACATGACAAGCGTTTCTTAGTCTCTACGTTCATTGCCCATATATATAATTTGTGATGTTTTCAATTTGTTTCTTCTGCAAGTAGTATAATTTTGTATATTGTTTTTAACACCTGACGCACCATTCAGTATTAAACTGTATGCAAGATGAAACTGAATAAAGCACAAACACTAATAAAATGAGTAAATTCCAACTGAATAAAGAAACAAACTTGTCAAAGTTATAGCTTAACAGATCACAACTGAAGTAATGGTGAATATATATAGTAAGTAATATATATATATATTATAACGAAACATTGTTATCAATGTTTATCGTTCTAACTGGAGTACGCATAATAAGCGTTATCTGCTACAATTGTACATTTAGAAGGGTACAGATAAGATTTTATATAGCAAACAAAACAGATAACAGTCCACCTGCATAAATATGTATAATTTTGTCGGCACATGTCAGAAGTGTTTTAAAACTTAAATAATAAAAAAAATGACAAAAGATTAAGAAGAACTAGGTTGACCAGTGAATAGTGCGGAAATGTAGCTTTATTTAGACACCAAACACATAACGAGATAGTGAGAGTGTCGTGAACTATAAGCGTTTTACTATTTCACACCTTTCGCGGTGCTAATTAAAGATCGCGTGTATACATAGCTAATAACTGTGTTCAAGACACGTCTAACAAACAACTTTGTTACCTAAATAAATAAAGGATTGGTGAGGTATTCGCCGATAGAAACTCATTTGCACACGTGGCTTTGCCCTATAAACAGTGAGCCAAAACGAGCATCTGGCTCATTCATAAAGTATTCGTTAAGTCGTACACACGGAACGATACGCTGCAGAAGACGCTTCAATGAGACCGGCAGACACCTGAGTTACTACAACTACGTACTACGGACATCAGACTATACCCGAGGCCAGAGACGCTGTGTCCATGACGATAAAGGAACGACGCCTAGCCTAGCTGTTCATACACCGCTAAGCGACGCTGACGGAGGTTTCGAGAGGAATAGCTGTACTCAACGCCGACGCCTGAGACCCGTGTACATCTGTGTAACATGAAATCATCAAAACAGGTGACCTGATATGGTTCAGGGTTCATAATAATGTTGTAAAACACAACAAGTAAATGAAAAGCCGCTATAAGCGAAATTGAACAGTTTTAAATAATTGATAAACATTTAATTATATAGGCGGTATGACTAAAGCCTAAAGACACTTTTAAATGTTGTACTGTATATCATATAGAGACATTTATTCTAAAAGACAGAACATTTAGATAATGTGTGATTATTATAATTATATGTTAATAAGAGTGCAGAAAGACTCTAAGCAAATGTTTTCATGAGATTGTGCACTGTATAAAGAATTATATTTGATAAATTAAATGTGATAAATTAAGGGAGAGTGCAGAGAAGCTCTAAGAGTGTTATCAAGATATTAGATGTCACAAATTTTATTGTTTCATATTAATTATTGTTGATAGCCAAGCAGGCTGAAGAGTAGAATAAAAAAAAGGGAGTTACCCTTAATAAAAATGTTTAGATTAATAATAACTACCATAGAGATAACGATAACTATAACCCTTGTTATATTCATTTAAAAAGTTCGTATTTTATTTTCTCATGTATAAAGAACAGGGTTACGGATTTCATAGAATGAAATCAATTCAGTATTTCCATTTTATTAAATAATTATTTCAATATAACAAAAATGATTTTTATAAATGAATTATAATTACAGGCAGACAGTGTGAAACTGCCCATATATGTGTGTATATTTCCATGTTATATGTTTTGTGTATATACTGTGTATTGTATGTCTTATTTTCAGGAACTTATAAATGATGTACTAAGATATATGATTTTAATATGTGATTGTTAGACGTAAGCATTATAACAATATATCACTAGAGAAAATATGTGTAAAGTAATATTCAAGAAAGAATATAAATTAGTGGAACCCGCCGTAAATTGTGTTAAATATTTGAAATTCTTTTTATTATTATGATTTGTTTAAAGATAAGCACCTTGAGGGTGACAATTATAATCATTGGAATGATAGACTAAAAAGGTAGTTTTCATTTATTCACAATTTATACAACTCAGCTTCCTAAAATAATTCTTTTGGAAACACATCGTCCCAACTCGTTACCTGATACCTAATAAGCCCAAATCCCACACCTAATAGCCGGCAAAGCAGAAAAGTACCATATACTGCAGGTAAGTGTTGGCATGGTATACCCTAACCAGGTCCATGTAAAACTCATAATCCATAATGAAAGAAATCATAAAAAGATGTGTTGCAAAAGAAAATGTCGCTTCCAACGTGGGGCACGATTAAATAAATAAAAAAAAACATAATACGAAAAAATTAAAAATTTGTAAGAAGTTAAATAAATATAAATTCACGTAGAACAAATATTTAGAGTTGATGTGTAATTATTATAAAACGTGCATTTATATGTTGAATGTAGCTGATAAGAACGTACAGTTAGCGTTATCAGTAGAGTAAACAAAGGGGAGCTTAGATAAATATTGTGGTTATCAGAAACTGATACTACAGGCGCCCAAGATAACGGTTGTATGTTGATGAATAAATGACTACCAATATTTAATAATAATCCAAATAATTAATAATATACAAATTAATAATAAATATTTTAAAATCGGTTCACCAAATTAAAATTAAACATGGCACATAAACAAGAGGTCAGTTTAGCCGACATAATGAAGAAGTTAGAAGCCAGCAACGCTGAAAACGTAAAAAGGTTTGAAGAAATAAAAACTAGTGGTGCTGAAACTATGAGAAGATTGGAAGCAAGCACGTCAGAAATTCAGAAACTATACGCGTATAATGCTGAAAGTAAGGTAGAAATTATGGAACGAATGGAGACCTTAGAAGGTAAAGTTAAAGAGTCTCTAAAACAACAAGCGGTGGTGATGAATGAAAATTTCGAAGAGCAGCGAAAAAGACTACAACAAAATTTTAAATCTATGGCCGACACACTGGACCAGAAACTCGAAAAAATTACGCATCGACAAGATACCAAGATACAAGTCATCAGCGAGTTGGTGCAGAGTAATGTCAGGAAGACCATGAAAATTGAAGAAGAAACAAAAAGTCTAGCCGCAGCAGACGACACCATCAAGAAATCTATCCAACACCATGACAACAGGGTAGATCAGCTGGAAGTCAAGTTAAAAGGTGAAGTAGACCGACTTACACGAGAAGTGAGAAGACTACCAACACAAGCGTTAGTATACTCGACCGTACCTAGAGAAGAGAGACCCATTAACTATTTTAGAGGATCCAAAGGGGAAAATCCCATTGAATTTCGTATCAAATGTGAGAAAGAAATGGATAGTATTGGATCTATTCTCAGTGACAAAGATAAAATAGACTTTGTAAGCCGTTACTTAAAAGATACAGCAGCCAGTTGGTTCACGATGGTGAATGACGATTTAAAAACGTATGAAGAATTTAAACTAGCATTCGAACGGAGGTATTGGAATGAATACATACAAATGAGAATACGAAATACACTGGAATTTGGTAAATATAATCCAGGTAAGCTGTCTGAAGATGAATACGTCATTATGTTAGTAGAGAGGAGTAAACATTTACGTCCCGCTTTAACACAAAAAGAATTAGTCATTAAGCTTGCTAATCATTTCAGCAGGAACATCCAACTAGCTATACATGTTCAGGGTATAGCTACCATTGAAGATCTATTAATACTTTTAACACAGATGGAGGGTGTAATCCGTGAACGAGACCCACCAAGAGGAGTTCAGCGAGATAACCGGAACCAAAATCAAGATAGAGGTACGTGGTATTCGCAAAGATATCGCCAAGAAGATAAAGGCAGAGAAGATAGACGTACAGACGATGAAAAATATCCGAAAAACAAAAATGTATCATATGATAGACGCCATGAAGATGGACGAACATATGAGAAGCAGGAGCAAAATAATGAAAGAGGTAATTACAAAGGAGGTTACCGATGGCCGAATTCGTCGAAACGATTTTCGAAACCATGGACATCCGATAGGAATGCAAATACGCAGGCGATTACCGTTGAGAAAAAACAGAAAGAGACACCGAGAAACACTGATGAACGTAATAAACCGTCCACATCGAAGACTGAAAATCAATGACTACATTCTGGAGTCTGTATAGGAGGTATATTCCCACCTGATCTTAGGGAAGAATTATTTATGACCGATAAAATTAATCCAATATATAATACTGTATGTCCACAAATAAAACTGTATGTTAATAATGTACCTGTTAACGCATTAGTTGATACAGGGAGTGAGGTCACAATTATCAATAGTGCATGGGAAAAAATTCATAATGCTCATTTTAAAAATGTACCGAAGTTGCCTACACAGGAGATACAAATAACTACAGCAAATAAATCGATGGAAAAAGTAAACCATCAGATGTATGTTACTATTACCTGTCAAGGATTAGAGATAGAATTACCTGTACTGATAGTTGATAAGCTAATATATGACTGCATTCTGGGAGTGGATGCGCTAGACCGACTAAATGCTGTTATAAATATGAAAGATGGACAAATGACATGTACAGTTAATAATATATGTAAAACTATAGATTTAAGAGCACCTGTTAAAGAACAGAATCCTCCACAACCGGAAATACTTAAAATTAGTAGACCCAAGATCACATTAGCCGAAGAACGGACACATCCAGAAGAAGTAGAAGATCAGCCAGGAGAACAACACATAAATGATCTGTTAGAAGAATATGAGGACATCTTTAGCGAAGTACCAACTCAAACTCACGTCTACCAGCATCGAATTAAGGTAACTGACCCGTCCAAGTTCGTCAGACGCACATATACGATTCCAATGAAATACGAGGAGCAGGTAGATCAAGAAATTCAGCGTATGTTAGATAACAATGTCATCCGCAGATCACATAGCAATTACCTGAATCCACTTGTAGTAATCAAGAAAAAAGATGATGCGATTAGACTGTGTATGGATATGCGTAACCTTAACAACGTTGTTGAAAAGATGTACGACTGCGCTCCAAATGCTGAAGAGTTATTTGCTAAATGTGAAGGAGCTAGATATTTAACAAAATTAGACCTTACTTCTAGTTTCTGGCAGATACCAATACGAGAGAGTGACCGCAAGTATACGGCGTTCCTCTACAAAAACAAGACCTATGAATACAACGTAGTACCGTTTGGATTAAGCACTAGCTTGTCTGCTATTGTACGATGTCTAGAAAATGCACTTGGAGAGGAGGTGTCACCTTACACAATGGTATTTGTAGATGACATACTCGTCGTGTCGAAAACTATTCAGGAACATGTAAATCAATTACGAGTTATTTTTGAGAAATTTAGAGTAGCCAAAATTTCCCTCAATTATAAAAAATGTGAATTCCTAAAAACCAATATCAAGTTCCTTGGTCATATTATATCCGAACGAGGTATCAAACCTGATCCTATCAAGATCCAAAGTATCCTAAATTTCCCTATTCCTAAAAATGTAAAAGGATTAAGAGCTTTCCTAGGATTGACTGGTTATTATCGACGCTTCTCATCTGACTATGCAGCAACAGTAAAACCTCTGCTGGAGTTAACACAAAAGAAGAGAAAATGGAGATGGGAGCAGCATCACAGCAGTGGATCGAGTCAAAACATTGTTTAAACAAAATTTAATGCTACACCATCCGAAGAAAGACGGCGATTATGTGCTATATGCAGACGCAAGTCAATATGCAATGGGAAGTGTATTGTATCAAAAAGACTCAAAAGGAGACTTAAGGGTCATCGCCTATGCCAGTCGTGTATTCCGAGGAGCGGAGATAGAGTACTGCACTACAGAAAAGGAAGTACTAGCTATTGTATATGCATTATCCCAGTTCCGATTCTATCTATGCGGAACTCATTTTGAAATTCATACAAATCATCAGGCTTTATCTTTCCTATTAACATGTAAGGTAAAGAGTGCGAGGTTGATGCGATGGATACTTGCCATTGGGGAGTATTCTTTTACCATTAAATACTGCAAAGGCAAAGCAGAAAAGTACCATATACTGCAGGTAAGTGTTGGCATGGTATACCCTAACCAGGTCCATGTAAAACTCATAATCCATAATGAAAGAAATCATAAAAAGATGTGTTGCAATATATATATATATATATATATATATATATATATATATATATATTATATCTCTACTTATATGCGTTATTGTTATGTCGTGTTGTGTGTGAGTACCTACCTGCTGTCCGATCTTACGGATTCTTCCGGCTAGGGCGTGTGGATTTTGGATTTGAAGTTCGCAAGCTAGTAATCTCAAATTTATTGCAACAACACACAAAATAGGTCAGCTGTTACCGCGTGTGTCTTAACTATTTCCTGGCGGTGCGTTTGTTTCATTGTACACGCCCGTTATTTACCGCTTTATAAATGCGTTATTATTAATACACAAGCTATCTACAATTATTATTAATAATATTATAAAACACAAGTTATTTATTTTAATTTTACTTATTATAATACTATTATTAAAATATTATTTTTAAAGTGCATCCAGTATATCGTAGGCACTTTTATGGGTGGCTCTACAATATTCCGCTATGTACTCGTCGAATTCGTATGCGTCCCCGGATATGATTTCTACGTCTTCCCACGCTGACTGTGTGGGAACGTCGTCGTCACTTTCCTGTTGCGCCGGACGTACAATTGTCGGAGCCCATTGTTGTATTGTGTTAACGGCCAACCACGGTTCCGTACCTTCCGGTTGAAATACTTTGTCAACTGGCATACAAATTTCAGTAGAAAAATGACTTTTCTTAAATCTAACATTTTTCTTATTTTTACCTATTTTATTGCGATACATTTTAGCATGATTTATGGCGCTTCCTCCCTGGAGGCGCCCGTTTCCAAGTTTTTTGGAAACTTACGATTCTTTTTTCTCTCATTGGGGTCTTTATTACTTGGAGTATCGCTGTCTTGCTCTATTGTATCAGTTCTAGCTATCTCAACCGTTTGCATAGTTCTAATCGGGGCCCCATCGTTACCCTTATATTGCCCTTTCGGTCTACCAATATTTTGTTTGCCTTTGTATTCAAAGGTCTTATCTGGGGGTTTTGACGATGTCTGGGGTGGAGTAGAACTAGTACTCGGTCTTTGATCAGTTTGCTGATGGTACTGTACCCGTGTATTCTGCTCTTCGTTATTTCGGCGAAAATCAGGATTATAACGCCACCCACCAAAATCAAAAACCGTCTCACTTTGGGACACTAGAATGAGGAGTTCGTCTACCGTGCGTATACCCTGCGTAAACACGGCTACTCTAATGTTATGATTAAAGTGATAGGCAAGTTTCGTGACTATGTCAATCTCCGAAAATGCTGGGGTTAAATGCTTCGCGCGTTCGACCTGCTGGATTATATAATTTTCCGCGGTAATACCCAATTTTCTATCAAATCTGCCATACTCCAGTTCATTGCGCAGAAGTCTTTGGGTATGCGAGTTCCAGTACCGGCTTTCAAATTTTTGTTTGAACTCCGCGTATGTTTGAACTCTATCGCGTACAATGTTATACCACTTACGCGCCGAATCACGCATCGCGTTAACTACCCACTGTATTTTGTCTTGATCTTCTAGTCGGGAACCTACTCTAGCCATTTCACTCTCACACGCTAACAAAAATTCAATAGGGTTCTCGTTATTTTCCCCCGTAAAATACACGCGATTTTTCTCGTCAACAGGACCTTGTACCAAAATATTAGGAGCAGATCTCCTCCGTACCTCCTGTCGTACTTTCAAGATCTCGTCGTTTAACGTTTGTAAGACACTCTCTTTATTAGAGTCAATGTTAGATCGCGTCTCTACAATTGAAGCGTCTAATCTATCTACTCGTCGTTGCGTTTCCGTCACGTCGGCCTGCATCTTTATCTCAAGAGATTCGACCTTTTTTGAGACGTCTTGCGTTTGCTTCTCGCAGCGGCTTATATGGTCCTTGAACCGGCCCTCCATACGTGTTACTTGTTCAATAAACGATTTTTGCATAGTGGTCTCAAAAACCTTAAACCGTTCATTGATTTTAGTATCGACCGTATTTACTTTTTCAGCGATTTCAGCGACCTTCGCAGTTAGCTCGGTTACGCTTTCGTCTATTTTCGCAGTTAATTCTTTACTACTTTCTTTATTACTTTCCTTAATCTCGGCGTTTATGTCAGCGTTGCTTTGATCTAATTTCTCGGTTAGGCTAACTTTTTGTGCTTCGATTTTGGAAGTTAACTCTGCGATACTGAGCTCAGCTTTGGCTGCACTCTGTTCAAATTTCGCGTCTATTTTAGCGGTCAAATCCGCGTTAGCTTGTTTCATTTCCGCGTTCATTTGCTGTATTTGTTTAAGTATTTTATCCATATCCATTTTAAATACACAACAATTTCAAATATAAACAATTTAAAATACACAGAACAGTTTCAAATACACAAAATAATTTCACTGCTGTACGAGCACCAGTCACAAAACTCTTTGGGGATTGTTCAGTTGGACGCCAGTTGTTTTAAGAAGTAAAACAGCAAAGTTTGTTTTAACGTGGAAATTAAATTTAAATTTAATGAATTTAATTTTGTCGAGCCCCACGAGATTGGAGCGCCATTTATAACTCTACTACAAATGTGGCGTTTCAATCTCGTTGTGATTTAATTAATTTAATTCAATCGCGCCCCACGTTCCGGGCAACATATGCAACTCTTGTTCGGAACGTGAATTCAATTTTAATTTAATTTCTAGCCCCACGTGCAGGGCGACATTTATAACTCTACTTATATGCGTTATTGTTATGTCGTGTTGTGTGTGAGTACCTACCTGCTGTCCGATCTTGCGGATTCTTCCGGCTAGGGCGTGTGGATTTTGGATTTGAAGTTCGCAAGCTAGTAAGCTCAAATTTATTGCAACAACACACAAAATAGGTTACTTTAAAGGGGGAGAGTTTTGTGAGACTGGTGGGCTTTATCGTACAACAATAAAACACTGTTATATGGGGTAATAAAACGTTGTTTATTACTCCAACAACACACAAGAAATAAATGGTTATTATATTATCAATTTCTTATAGTCTAAACAATGAATCAATGTTTTTCGATTGGTTAATAATTGAAAAGAACTAAACTCGTTCTTTGGCGAGTTAATTGCAATTTTAATTTTAATTAATTAATTGATTTGATTTGATTAAATTTCTTTTACTAAATTGAATTTAAATGTTCATGAACCAAAATATAAAACTCTGAAGTTAATTAGAATAATTTTCCAAAATAAATTAGACGTGTCAGTTTAGTTCACGTTATTTCATTTCTAGCGATTCGAGTTCTGTTATACTGCAGTATGAACTAATAATTAGATTGTTAGTTAAGATTTGTATAGCGCTTTTATACTACTTCTATTTCTTAACTATAGCATACTAATGACTTAAACTGCAATACAGATTATCACAATGAATTTATTCTTAATTACTAGAGTCTTTCATTTTTGTATGGCACCTGAATTATTTGAATTTACAATGTTTTTAAATGAAAAATAGAAAATTTAATGTTGAAAAATAAATAAGTGGATTTTGCTTTCCTGTTATTGAAGAGGATGTCGTTCCGATTTGTCCCTCGTCGATTCGAGTCCTTCGCTAGACAAGAAAGTAATCTGCTTAGAGCTGCTGGATTCGGTCGTGGAGTTCAAAAATTCGGCAACACTCTGCTTCCTTGCTGTTTGTGAATATTTTAACGTCTGCGGCTGTCTGCTGGAACTGGTTCCTCGTCGATTCGCACGTCCCACGTCAGCGTGTGTGTGTGTGTGTGCTTCGTTCGAGTGGTAGCTCTGCTCGTCAGCTGTTCACCAATGATTTAGACGGCCTCTCTGCTGTATTCTTGAAGTCTGGTCCTGAAGTCTGGTGGATCTCTTGCGTGCTTATGACTAACTGGTAGTACACAATAAGCTTGGTTGATGTACTGAAGAGTATCTCGCCTTTACGCAACAATTACGAGCTATACAGTTGATCTGTGTTTAGTGTGTTCGTAATTGCGTGTGTGTTGACCACGTAGAGTCTTCTTGTTGATCTTCACCACTATGGTTACTAGACGATCGAAGAATTACGTCTTAACTTCGTGAGTACTGGCAGAAGAGTGATGTTTCAGCCTGAAAACACCACGCTGGTCGGGGTTCGCGTCAAGTGATTTGATTGGCTGACACACTCTCCCTACTACATAAAATTTGAATTCCCTTGGTCCGTGAGAATGAAGTCAGATTCCCACAGACGGAGAATTGTTATTATTTCTAATACTATTAAATCCGGCGGAACCAATTTGTCAGTCCGGATTTCCTGTGCTTATTTAATTTTGCAATGTCTTGGTTGCAAACCAAGTTGTGTGAAATATAAAATATACAATCTGTCAGAAATTATTATCTTCATAACATACTAAAATCTCATTAATGTAACTCTATTTTTACAGAAGTTATTCAATTAAATTTAATTAACTCTTTCATTTGTTAATTATATTGCGTAAAATTTGCACACGTCATTATTAATATTTCGGCAAAACATTTTGGCTATCTTGGATTTCGCCTTTATTCATTAGTCTCCGAGATATTAATAATTAACAGTTTGGGTGTGGCCGCTCCTTGTACAGCGAACTGATTACATAATGACCACGTGTGCGTCGCTTTACTAAGCATTATTTTCAACGCTCTACATTCAAATGGAGTTTTGACTGTTATAATTTATTTAAATATGCTTTCAGTATGCGGGCAACATATAACCTCAAATAACTAATATTTGGTGCTGTTACAATATATATATTTAAACGTTATTTTTAGACACTTACTTTTACACGTATGCTCTTACTCATTTGTGCGCACTTACCCACGTCTCGGAGGTATACTCTTCTTCTGCAGTATTTACCTTGATGTTCCCCGGCTGGGTCGCAGGCTTTGGTCGTTGATTGAGTGTGAATAAGCACGTGAATAACGTTATAAATTTTAATACAAGTAAAGAGTACAGAAGATTTAGTACTGGTTGTGAAATTAGTACGACTGTTTTAATAAAATCATATTCATTTGATTTTTTCTTTAAAAATTCAAATTATCATGTTATTAATTGTTTAGTGTGGGTTAATTATTATTTGAACCCTTATATTCAATCTGAATATAATGCAATTATAACGTGTTTAAATCTTATTTCTTATATTTCTAAGACATAGTATACACATACATAAATCATATATGACCTGAAATATTACACAGACATATAATATATAACACATATAATTATTATAAAAACGTGATTAATACGTATAAAATTCCATATTCATCTTGTCTTCGCAAGTGTGGTTTTCAATATATACCACTCAATAAAAATTTTTAATTACTTAAACATTTATTAAAATATTAATAGAGAACATTTATTACTTTAATTGATTCTATTATTTAATGTCTCAATTAATTAACAATCTTCTAATTACGTAACTCTCATATTTAAAATACTCATCTAATGAATTACAAAATATAATAAAAATATGGTTCTTCCTTGACCATTTATTTATGAGATTACTACAGTTATATTCTCTATTCTCAATTATATTTTGAACAATTATTTATTCATTATGCAAATTTAAAAATATATTAATTTCTTTGTAAACTTGTATATGGAAACTAGAGCTTTTTCGATAGACCTCAGGGTCATTTATAATATTAAATAAATGTCTGACTTCACCTGCATTTTTCTGCAACCATTT
Organism: Magicicada septendecula; assembly: GCA_034769895.1. Classification (NCBI taxonomy): domain Eukaryota; kingdom Metazoa; phylum Arthropoda; class Insecta; order Hemiptera; family Cicadidae; genus Magicicada; species Magicicada septendecula. Next base: position 86,719,642 of record CM068368.1, read on the forward strand.
AACTTTGTCGTTACCGTCATCTGGACTCTCGAGTTTGTTGATCCTCTTCGGTATCACCTTCTCTGTCTCTGCGTCGTTGAATTCCTCGTTCCGTCTCCTGGATGCTGAGTTCTGACGTGGACCTCTAGTCGTGATGATGTACGGCTGGATGTAGCTGCATGTGGCTGTCCCTGCGTCCTCTCGTCTTGTTGTTCTAGTTCCTCTCCTCTTCTTATCTTGTCCCTCGTAGATGTCTAGAAGTTATATGTAGACTTCTCGAATTTCATCGTAGTTACAACTCTCGTAGATTCATTAGTATAGTCTTTTTAAAATCACTCGTGTTCATTAATAATTGCACCGACGTAATGCCGGTTCCATCGCACTTCACGTTATTGAATACTGTTTAAAACATTACTAAAACTTTATAAAATTGACGGTATCGAGATGCGTGGACGTCGCGTACTATCTGAGCTTGATCTGAAAATCATCTGAGAAAGAGTGTGTCGCTCGCTGGGAATTTTATACTGCTGCCGTCCCCGTCGTTGAAATTCCTGTTGGAAACTGTTTTGACAACTTTGAACAGGTCTGCGCGTCGGTTTAATCGTTACTTTCAACCTACGCGTCCCTCTATGAAGCGCACACTTTTTTATAAATATTATTTCACCAATCGTTCGGCATAATATTAAACTTTGTTTATGCAAATTATGAATGTTACGCTGTGTAAATTATGGCAGTTATGGCAAAATTTCACACGGTGTCTCAACGGTTCCCACGATTAATGACCACTTAACGCCAAACTGAAGCGCCAGGCGTCAGCTATGTTTTTACATATGTCGCTGATTCGTGTGACTTCTGGTTCGCGTTCAGTACTTAAAAATTATGTAAAATCTTCCACCCTCGTTTGCATAATTCAACCTGTCTGTCGTTTACACATGTACACATACACACACACGCAGACTGATACACAGGCGGCCGCATGTCGTTCTGACGTCACCTCTGCCGGTCAGCGCGTGTCATTTCCTCCCCTTCGTTACGTTTAAAAACCAACTAAGCTATGTGATTCCATATGCATCTTTACTTACAATATTTGATTTATTTAAAATTAAATACAACGTTTATTTCTTACATTATTTCTTATACCTAACGTATATTTATTACATTATTTTTATTATTTACATTTTATATATTCCATACGTGCTTTCGTATGTTATCATACCTCAGTCAGGGGTTGATACGTATACTTATTTTAAACGTATCGTTGCAATATATATATATATATATATATATATATATATATATATATATTACAGCAGCATAACACTATAATACTATTGAGCACTGTTAAAGGATAATACTTTTGCATAATAAACGTACTTGCCACTTACTTTACAGTTATTTTTTACAGTACATTATTAATAATAAATAATACGTATGGATACTTCTTCTTCTTAATTGGCGTTACAGCTCTTGAAGAGCCTTGGCCTCCTGGACAACCCGCCTCCAGTCGTTTCGATCCTCTGCTCTCAGTCTCCACCATTCTTACACCAAGCCTCCGCAGGTCGTCCTCAAGATCATCCAACCATCGTTTTCTGGGCCGACCCCTCATTCTTTTTCCACCAGGTCTTCCCGTAAACATTTTCTTCGATGCGGATATCTCTAACATTCTGTGGACATGCCCTGCCCACCGGATTCTATTTTTCTTTATGTCAGTGAGGATATCTGGTTCTCCATAGATTTGCTGGATTCCTACACTCGTCCTTATTTCCATATTCCTTGGAATGTGTATGGATTACTGTTGTTATAAGGTTAATTATTGAGTCGTCTCGTGAATCTCAATTGATAAACTATTGATTCTTCTGTGTAAGGTGATTAAATAAATCTGGTGATCTATTTATTTTCTATGGTTTGGTTTTTCATTCATTCACATTGTAATCTTAAAGAACATTTCCGCGCGCACATCTTAACTACTTTCAGCTACAGTTCTGAGTTAAGCGACTTTTGTATCTACGCAACACTACATTTTATACTGATAAAATATTAAGTAAGAACATATTGGACCACTGGCACTTTATTTCAAATGACCGATTTAATGAAACGTTTCTTCTTTCTTAAATACGGTCCAACCGACGGTGTCACCATTTAGTTGGACCTACATTATCTCTATAACGAGCGAACACAAACTACAATAACCACTATAGCGTATCGTGACCCTTTCATTCAATAACCAACAACCTTAAGTGTTCTTGACCAGAGGACGGCACTGGAGAATTGGAGGCTCAGAAACCTATAATACAATTCTAAGTGTTACTGTTTTACTAGTAAGTGTTTAAGTAAATTATTAACAATGTAAACTAAATTCAATTAGACTAATGCTCCTACTTCCCTTGCAAATATAGACAAGACCGTTAAAGTGTGGTTTTAAGCAGAGGCGCCTGTTACTTGTCTTTGTCCTTACTGGCAAAATAACCACGGAGATAGTTTCCGAGAGAGATACTGCATAGTGTACTCAGTAATGATGTATTAAATTTGGGCTGTAACTTCCCTACTAAACGTAACCGTTCACGTATTCGTTAAAGAAAAGTGTACTGAGAAGACTCTTATCTGACAAAGTAATCCTAGGACTTCCTGTTTTTTACATTTTCCACAAATCCAAGTCCGTACAAGAGAACAATGTGGATGATAAATTGCAGATTACAACTTCTAGCAGATTAAGGCTTTCCGTAGGTTACTTTTAACTGTACTCTTTTTATTCGATGAGATCTTACCTTTTATTAGTGTCTGTTGTTACTGGCAATTGTGTATTCCAAGCTGAAAACCCTGTCCACATGGAGTGGGTGGAAGACACTGCGTTGCTGACGATCTCCGCCAGGTGGGTTCAGAGTTTCGACTCTGGAAAGTGACCTGGAGGGCTATAGCGTTGATACTGGTGGTCCTTTTGTCCCTCCCTCACCCCCGCCCTCCATGCGGCTGTGTCAGCGCTGACGGTCAGCATAAAGCGTCCATCCAGCGTTCGGTGCCTGCTATAGGGCCAAAGACAGTACAGCCGGCACTGCTGAAGGCTTTACTGATGGGCATTTACTGACATCTCCCCTTCGTATGCCAATGGATAACAAACATTCTTCTTCTTCTTCTTCTTCTTCTTCTTCTTCTTCTTCTTCTTCTTCTTCTTCTTCTTCTTCTTCTTCTTCTTCTTCTTCTTCTTCACCACTATAACTCAACGTGAGCCCTGGCTTCCGACACCAATCTTCTCCAAAGTCTCCTCTCCATTGCCATCTCAGAATAACCCCTCACATCCATTCTTCTGAGATTTTCTAGCACATCATCCAACCATCTTACCCTAGGTCGGCCCCTCTTTATGCCTTTATAGACCTACACACTCAGAATTTTCTTTGGCATACGTTGATCACAGTCACAGGTGACCTAACCATGTATTCGTTGAGCCTTTATGAATCTTACAATGTCTTCGTGATTCAATAGCTAATCTATCTCCTGGTTATTTCTGATTCGGGTAACAAACATTACCTTCAACGAAGTGGCTGGGTAACGTTATGTACTGAATCAATATTAAAATGTTCCCACATTCTATAGCGGCGAAGCACGTTAGTCTTCTTGCGGATACGGCCCCATCCCGCTCGATGAGTGGGGATGTAGAACGGGGATTATTCCTACCCTCCTCTGGGAACGTTTGTTTGGTTTGAAGCCAACACGTAACTTAGATACTCCAGAAGACTTGTCTTGTCTAATGTGCGTCACTGAACGCAAGGTGCAGTGTAGAACACCCTACCCCCTACAGTTGTGTTGCTATTCTGAAAGTAATTGATCTCATTTTACTCACCGAAATCTTCGAGTTAGATAGTAAGTAAACAAATTTGGTTACCGGTTTTACTTTGTCACCTTATTGTTACTGTCTGATATTCAACACCGTAGTAGGTGTAATTTTTGTGTATTTTCTGCTGTGTTGTACCCCTTGATATACGAGCGTACATCGATGTGACTCGGTTGGGAGCTAGTAGTGGTTGGTGTGAGTCTTTCCTCGATAAAGTGTTGGAACACAAGTTCGTTCAACAGAAAGTTTATTACACAGATTGGTATGCTGTTTACAAATAATTCCTTCAATTTCTTCTTAACTACTTTACTAGTGATACTAATTTAACAACAATACTTTGACTCTAACAGCAATACTATTTAACAACAATACTACTAGGCCAGTGCTGACATATGCTTCAGAAACCTGGACAATGACAAAAAATAACGAGAGACTTCTAGGTTGCTTTGAAAGACGGAAGAACAATATTTAGAGGAGACAAGAAAATGAAATGTGGCGCAGGCGCTATACCATCTGTACAAAGAGCCGGACATTGTCAGGATAATCAAAATACACAGGTTAAGGTTGGTTGGACACATAGAGAGAATGAAGGAAGGACAGCCTGCGTAACATATTTTTTACCAGAAACCAATGGGCAGGAGGAAAAGGGGAAGACCCCGAAGTAGATTCAAAGACCAGATAGAGGAGGACCTCGGAAAACTGAACATAAGAAACTGAAAAGCCAGGGCATGCAATAGGGAGGAATGGAATCGACTCTTGGAGCAGGCCAAGACCCACCAAGGGTTGTAGAACCACGGTTGATGATGATGTTGATAGGCGACTTTGACTCTAATCACAACTTTATGCAGTCTACAAGACTGACACTATTCCTACAGCCTTTTAACTATATCGTTTGTGCGGTCTATCGAGACTGATTCCTATATCGTTTATGCAGTCTATCGAGACTGATTAACTATATCGTTTATGCAGTCTATCGAGACCGATTAACTATATCGTTTGTGCGGTCTATCGAGACTGATTCCAATATCGTTTATGCAGTCTATCAAGACTAATACCAAACAGTTTGACAATTGCTCTTTTATACATTGAAGGGAGAGAGAAACTATGACCTTCAGCTTGTTTTGATGGACCTCGTTTTTGGCTCACTGATGGAAAATGCCCCAGTTGCTATTACAGTCCATATTGAAAGTGTCTTATTTATTATTTAGGTTTCACATTGAAAGTGTCTTATTTACTATTTACAGCTCATATTTGTTATATATCTAATTTCAGCCAAATACTCCACTTTCTAACGAACGGAACTTTTAGTATTTCACTAGGTCATAACACTAACTGTCGGGCTCACTATTCCACGTTCTGACAAAATTAATGGTGTAAATGCGCAACACGAAATTAGTCAGAGCGAACCCTGTACAAGCGGTGCACTTTTCTCCTACGTTAGAGTGTAATCAATAATTGACCCGCTACCTCCAGCGCTCCACCTGAATTTATTGATACTTTCTCACTCCAAAACTGATTGTCGTTCTCAGAATACAGAAAGCTGATTATTCTCCTAGCTCGATGGCGTTGTAGTTATCAGTATCTTCTTCCGTTTACTGTTGCTGCTGTATTTAAGGTTAATGAGTCCTCATTAAATTATCCGAAATTCTCCATTTATTATATGTAGTAACTTCATATGTGAAGTCATAATAGATGAATAATCTCAGAACTAAACCGTAAATAAAATCGACAATTACATCTCAACCGTTAAAAATAAATACAGGAGTAAGACAGGGTGATGGTTATCCCCTATTCTTTTCAACTGTGTCCTAGAGAAAGTAGTGAGAATTTGGAATGAAAAATTAAAGGAATGCAAAATATCACCAATCATGTTGGAAATAAGGAACAAACGTATTGAAATAAACTGTTTGGCATTCCCAGATGATTTTGCTATACTTTCTGAACATCTTACATCTGCAGTAACACAAGTTAATTTTTTAGAAGACATAGCCAGTGGAACAGGCTTAAGAATTTCTGCAGAAAAAAAAACAAATTTCTCAGGAACATTAAAAATGGGCCAAAATTCCTGGTAACAGATATTGGTCGAATAAAATGTGTTCGAAAATTTAAGTATCTAGGAGAAATAATTCGAGAGAATGGCTTAGAAAAATATGCTATAGAAAAGTATTCATAAGATGGAAATGGATATATGCTATAACTAAAGATATTTACAATAAAAAGTGCATATCTAAAAATGCGAAAATAAGGCATTACGGTACAGTAGTGAAGCCAGAATGCATATATGCAAGTGAATGTCTAGCATTGAATTATGATTTAGACAAACTAGAAATTTTGGAAAGACAAATTATTAGAAAAATCTTAGGCCCACGAAAAACGTCTGAAGGTTGGAAATTAAGAAGTAATGATGAAATATATCAAGGGATAGAAAATATAACAGAAACAATGAGAAAAAGAAGACTATTATTTTTTGGACATTTATATAGAATGGACGACAATAGGTTAACAAAGCAGATCTTCAGATATCTGTGGGGGAAGAAGTCAACATCAAGTTGGATTAAAGAAGTCCAAAAGGATTTAGAAAAAAATAATACACACGCAGAAGAAGCAATTGAAAGAGAAGTTTTTCGGGCAAAAGTGTTAAAAATGGAAGAGTCCAGGCTAGGAGAAAGAAAAACGCAGGTTCAAAGTGGACTGAAGACCGGAAGAAGAGACATAGTGAAAAGATGAAAAAATACTGGAGAAAAAGAAAAGAACAAATAGTAAAGAACTGAAATTTGCATGTGGTCCTTAGATGGCCAATACAAAAAAAATCGACAATTACAACCAAATATACTATAATGTATATAATATTTTGAATATTATTATGTTTTTTTTTACAAATTACTCAATTTATTCTTGTAATTATGTGTCTCATACGATAACAAATGAATTATTTTAACAATAATATATTTTTATTTGAATTATATTCTGTATTACAGCCCTACTGTATTTCAGTAGATTTAATTGTGATGATGACGATGGTGATTTTTGTTGGTGCCAGGTAATACTGCCAAACAGTAGCGTACCTATAATTTGGCCTTTGGGGGGGGGGCAGTCTAGTCGGCCTCATTCAAAAGGAAAACAACTTAACAATAATTAACATTACATCTTTAAAGTGGTTGAAAAACTTGAGATAAAATCCTGAAAACAATCGTAAGAACGTAAACGATAATGACACAATAAAAATACTCGTTGTTTACAAGATACTTATTGACTGGAATGATATTCCTATATTGCACACTTTACACGTACAAGCAACTGCTTGTAATAAACCTGTTTGTATATTTAGAAAACAGTTATTACTATATCATACAGTCTAAAATAAAACAATAAATAATAAAATAAAAAATAATTAAAAAGTATAAAAATTAAGACAAAGGTTTTGTAAAATATATAAAAACAAACTCATGGTATCAGTAAACAAACGTAATCTTTTTTCACTACTTGTCAATAATAAAGAAAAATCTAATACACTGGAGAAAAATGGAGTTTATGAAATACACTGTGCAGAATGTGATGCTATTTATATCGGACAATGTGGCCGTGCTCTGAAACATCGCATTTCTGAACATAAGAAGGCGATTTTAACCAATACATCTAATACAGGTTTTGCAGATCATTGCTTACAACACAATCACTTTATAGACACAAAAAACATAACACTACTCCACAACATACAAAAAGGTAGAAAAATGGATTTGTTAGAAATTTTAGAAATTAAAAAAGCAATAAAAAATAACAAAAATTTAACCAATGAACAGACTGAATTTTGTGTATCCCCTTTATTAAAATCTGTTATTTAGTTTAGTTTATTTTATATTATTTTGAATGTTCATCATTATTTTAAATTTTGCATTCAGTTTATATTTAGTTCAGTTAATTTTATATTTTGCATTCATGATTGTATTTAGTTTTTAAAGACACCAGACCTTCCCTTGTCTCATGCACACACTCCCCACCCCTCGCCATCACAACACAGATGTTCCAGATACGCCCTAAACAGATGTTTACCACCTACACTACTCTAACATCCTGTGTTCAGTAATTTCATTCACTCGCTCTTTGACAATGGCTTAAGTTAGTCGAAACAGCTGTCAGAGTTAATTAAAAAATTTGTGAAACTTACCAAGTGTTTTTATATATTTTACAAAACCTTTGTATTAATATGTTTCACCAAGTGCCCAACGAGTCATCAATTAATATCGTAAAAATTAAGAGATTAACAAAATTCCTCGTCAACTTTTTTCGACCCTCTGGGGTTGCTGTCAAAATACAGTTTAATATGTACGTCTAAGATAATTTCAATAAAAAAAAATTTTCGAATATAAAGACAGTAGAACACTGAAAAACAAAACGAGATGTCAGAAAAAATTCAAATTCTACAAAACAATAGCTGTTTCAGTGCTATTATACGCCAGTGGCAGTAAATCCTGGATTACAAAACAAAGAGATAAAAGCAACGTACAATCAGCTGCGTTTAGATTTTTAAGAAGTGTTAAAGGATGCACACGAAGGGATCGTATAAGAAATGAAGGTGTACGGGAAGAATTAAATATATATAATCTAAATGAGAAAATTGAAGAATCCAGAGGAAAATGGAGACAGCATTTAAGTCGTATGGATGAAGATAATTGTAATTGTAATCAAATACAAGCCGTACATATTGTTATTGGTTTCCAAGTCACTATGTTATTTATAAATTAATAAATTACCTTAGATCCGTCGTGAGACTTCGTTTTATAAATGACGCGTTTCGGAACATAATGTTCCATCATCAGATTAATTCACTCGATTGAGATCGTTAAATTACCCTTCAAAGGGTTGAGATCAGAGTATTTGGTCAGCCTTAAAAAGATGCTCACCCGTACTGACGTGTGTAGGTACAGAGTAATGTGATTTTAACATTTAACGATCTCAAGTGATGGAATTAATCTGATGATGGAACATATGTTCCGAAACGCGTCACTTTAAATAAAAAACGAAGTCACACGACGTATGTAAGGTCATTTAATAATTTATAAATACAAGCCTTCTCGAAGAAGGGATGTGGGAAGGCCAAGAAAAAAATGGGTCTGATAATGTGAAGTCGGAACAGGCACATTGCCTAATCCCTGAAGTGTAGAAGAAGAAGAAAAACATTTTCTTGTCGGAAAAGTTTTATTTATTATAGAAAGATATGTGTGATGGGAGGGAGGGGTGTTTGAGATTAATAATTAATTACACAAAAAATTAACACTACACGTTTAATTATGTTTTACTCCTTCGTGTATTATAAAACTGTTTCCAACAACTATTCGCGTATTTTGTTAAAATCAAGTTTAACGGTTAAAGTAAACGTGACCTTTTATAATTATGACGGTTGTTATACATCGTTGTGGCTATTGTTAGAAGTGCTTGTCCGTTCTGTGTTAACATAAATGAGCACAGAGTCTCTTGTGATGAACAAAATAATCGGCGGGCGGACCTTGCTAAACGAACCGCGCACACACCGCGCCAGCGGTATGCGGGTCATGAAACCTCGACCGAGAGAAGGAAAGGGCGAGAGAGACGCGACCAAGTTTGACCGAAACAAAACTTTAATTCTGACTGATGTTTTTAATTCTGTGGTTGTAAAAGTTTTTGTGCTAATTAAATTTCTCTTTGAACGAAACTCGTGTATTCGCCGAGTTCCCCCATCGCGCGGTCTCTGTAATGGCTTTGTAAGAAATGACTTTTGTAATTTAATTCTTGCTAATAGTAATTTAGTAACCCCCTTTCCTGTGCTCGCGATGACGTCAATCGTTGACTCGTATGTAAATACGAGTACAAAGTTACGAGCATCACATAAATCAGCGCGCCGTGATTGTAGGTTAAGTTGGAGTATTTTTCATCGTTAATGTAACGTATTGTTACAAGATAGCGATCTTTAGTAAGGTGAAGTTAAATCGACATCAGAGACAATAAAACAGTGACAAGTTTTATTTAACGCTTTTGTTCAAGTAGCATTTAATTCAGCAAACGTAATGTAAAATTACATGTTACAATTTTTCACTCTGTGTTGTTCAGACTAAAAATAATCATCGCTAAAGAGATTAAATTTATTAAACGGCAGTTAAAAACAAATAACAGTATAAAGTAATTTCGAGCAAATTAAAACTCACAAAATAATTGCTGCGGAACGATTACTTAATTTAAGTGGTCTTATGTTGCGCCTACCTTTATGTAGCTCATAGCCATAAGAAGACTTAACGCCACGAACTTTTCTCGATTTGTTTAGGATGTTCGGGAATATTCGTTCGTAAATATGCTATTTGTAGATCAGTGAGTCACATTATTATTCGACGCATTATCACGTTCCTTTACACGATCGACGTTAGTATTTATTCTATCATTTCCTTTTCAATTATAAGAAAGTATATTTGATAAAACAACGAAGAAGATATTAATGGGAAAATTAATAAATTTAACCAGATAACAGGAACTCTCCGACGTGCTAGAGCAAGGTAAGGCACGGCAACCACAAGGCAAGGAAAGAGTCCATAATAAAATTATACAAACGCAATGTATATTTATTCAAATACAGAAACATGGGCAATGTCTGCTAGACAAATATCAAGAATTCAGGCTACAGAAATGAAATTTTTGCGTTCCATAGCTGGGTACACAAAATTAGATATGAAAACAAATAATCAGATAAGAGAGGAACTAAACGTTGAAGAAGTAAATGGAATCATCATTAAGTATAGAGAAAGCTGGAAACAACACATTAGCAGAATGGGCAGTGACAGATTCCCCAAGGTAGCTTTAGTGTATTAGCCGAAAGGGAAGAGAAGCCTGGGAAGACCCAAGAAGAGATGGTCCGACCAGTTTGGAGCCGAAACAAACTAAACAGTCTGTCAAGAAGAAGAAGAAGAAGAAGAAGAAGAAGAAGAAGAAGAAGAAGAAGAAGAAGAAGAAGAAGAAGAAGAAGAAGAAGAAGAAGAAGAAGATACAAAAGTTTAAAAAAATTGCGCTTTGACAGTTAAAGTACTTGATTATTTCTTTCATGAGCAACTCCTGTGTAGAAAGTCCAATCCACGTAAGAACAAGTATGTCAGTAATTGTAATTTTGCACGGGCCGTCTTCGGCTTTGCCACTGTCTTTAAAGTAGAAATACAATTGTTTACCATATACAATAAAATCACAGACTTTATGAAACGTTTTTATCTGACCTAAACTTAACTCAACAGTCTTTCCTCAAGATAACAATATTCCTGCAGTGGCGTATCTAGGATGTGGCCTTGAAGGGGGATCCGGGCTCCGAGGTCGAGTTGGCTTCATACAAAAGAAAAAAAAAAGTTAAGACTAATCAGCATTACTAACTTTAAAGTGGCTGAAAAAAATGTGATCACATCCTGAAACCAACCCCATTAAAGTAAACGGTACTAACACAATAAAAATACGCGTTACTGAAACATTGTTTAAAGATACTTACTGACTGAATTGATTTTGCTATATTTCATATTTCAAACGTATACGCAAATTCTGTGTAATAAACCTGGTTTTATATTTGAAAAATAGTTACTAGCTGAAAAACACAGCTGAAAATAATAATAAAATAGCTAAAAATTAAGAGATTATCAAAATTCGTCAACTTTTTTCGATCCTCTGTGGAGGAGGGTCCGCTCCCGTATTCCGGTAGTAATTATTGCAGTTAACGATAGCAGTTAACTAATCGCTAATTTGAACTTGTTGACATCAAGTTAACCGATTTAAGTAACCAAGACCTTCATGATTATGACGGCTGTTGTTTTCGTGACGGTGGCGCTGGGTCGCGCAAAACTAAAACATAACAACTAAATCAATATACCAACTAACTTTTTTATGTATGCAGACGATCTTGTGATCATCCAAGAGAATGAAAATGACCTCCAAAGGTCGTTGTTTTATCTTACTAACTTTTTAACAGATTACAACCAAACCATTTCCTTATCTAAAAAAAGTTATGGCTTTTCTGGGGCAAATCATATTAGAACAAAGATTGTCATACACGGGTCGCCAATAGAACAGGTGCCAGATTTCAAGTATCTAGAATGTAGCATCACATACCAAGGTGATAAGGAGGTTGAAAGCAAAATTAGTGTTTTCCAATCGGTTTTTGGATGTATCATTAAATACTTAAAGAAGAAAACAAGGAAAGAGACGCAATTGAAATATTATAATGTATTGGCCATACCTCAACTACTGTATGGTAGTGAGACTTGGATCAGAAAGGCCAAAGATGTATCTAGAGTACAAGGAGCGGAAATGAGGTTCTTAAGGGCTGTAAACGGTTGTACCAGGAGAGATCTTATCAGAAATAGATCGTATTAGAATGGAGCTAGGCATAGCTGACAGCTTAAATGAGAAAAACTCCCGGTACAAAACGGAGTGACGGTTACACATAGAGAGAATGGATCTAACTAGACTTTCAAGAAGAGCCCTTGACTATCATCCAAGGGGGGAAGAGAAGTGTGGGAAGACCCTGTAAACGATGGTTGGACGACTTCCATCGAGACTGGAACAGGCCACTAGCCTCAGCCGTAAAGGATGACGACGACGACGACTTCTTTTCTTAATTAGAGTAAGAGAGTAGTCAATCGCAACACGAACCTAAATACAACGTTATTTGCGGACGAACAATTTGTAATAGAAGACACCGAAGAAAAGGTACGGTTATCTGCCTATAAACTTTATCAGCTGAGTTCCGTTTACAATGTGAAAACGTCTTTGTCAGAAACTAAAACCATAGCATTGCCTAACCCTGGAAGGGCAGAAAAGAAGAAGAAGAAGTGAGTAGTGCTCCCTGGATCACCCACTCCGTGACACGGATTTTCTTTACTACGTGTGTTAAGCTTATTAAAATATAAAAAAATTCGCTTATTAAGTGACTACGAGTAACTTATTACTAAAATACTAATATCACACACATATAGCCTACATATAAAATATCTCACATCATTAGTTCCGTACACAAGAGCTAATATAGAGCCGGCGTGACTGAGGAGACGGCAGGGCAGGGTTAATCTGTGATGTTTATAAACACAGCATTGTGAATAACAACTGGCAAATACTTCAGTTAATCGCTGGTTGTTTGTATTGTTTCACGACTGCTTAGTGAAACTGAATCCACGGTTAAAGCAGGGGAGAATCCAGCAAGCAATTTGGGGGAATAGTTGACTTTGGGGGGGGGGGAACGTTGGACCATTTTTCAATGGTCTAAAGCAGCTGTCGGCAACCCTGCGCCCGTTTGACATGCTCGCGAACCAATTTGTAATTTTATTTTATTTTGAACGAAGGAAAGCACCCGCATTGTACCTCCTTCGAAGAACCGTATTATAAAACAGTACCAGCCGTTTACCGAACCGCGCTACGTCCTCCCCCAACACGATTGTCTAGCTTGTCGCCCAGAGCCTGTAAACACCTTTCTCCCCAAAGTGGTTTTTTCAAATTTTACATTTCTGTCCACTTTATGAAAATAAATAGTGTTTTTGTGGTAAGTTATTTAATTTATTTTTATTAAAATGTTTTTCTGTTTAACCATTTTTGAAGTGAAAACTGTTATACGCGGGCCTGGAGAAACACTTTTTATTGTATGGAGAAAAACATAGAGTTTCGCGTCAGCATCTCATCGGTTACGCTTTTGTCGTTACGGTGAGTCATCAGCTTATACATATACAGAGAGCATAGGCGGTTCCCTCTCTCTTTGAATTTATACGGTATAGAAAGAGAAAGAACGAAAGAGTGGGAGAAGAGGGGAGTGAGAGACAGAGAGAGTATTATGAAAAAGAACTGGCCAAGACGAGATGACTATGAAGTGAAAACTTTTATACGCGGGCCTGGAGAAACACTTTTTGTATGGAGAAAAACATAGAGTTTCGCGTTAGCATCTCATCGGTTACGCTTTTTGAAGTGAAAACTTTTATACGCGGGCCTGGAGAAACCCTTTTGAAGTGAAAACTTTTATATGCGGGCCTGGAGAAACACTTTTTATTGTATGGAGAAAAACATAGAGTTTCGCGTCAGCATCTCATCGGTTTTTTCGTTACGGTGAGTCATCAGCTTATACATATACAGAGAGTATAGGCGGTTCCCTCTCTCTTTGAATTTATATCGCTATCAAGTACAGTAAGTCCTCGATTAACGTCGTAGTTACGTTCCGGAAAACCGCGACGTTACCCAAACGACGTTAATCGAAACATTTTTCCCCATAAGAAAACACGTAACTTTTATAGGTTAGGTTCCAGTATTGTGCTTGACATAGACTAAGTCGCTTAAGATTCGTCGTTAACGTCGCGGTTTTCCGGAACGTAACTACGACGTTAATCGAGGACTTACTGTATATGCTTTATAATAAAATAAGATATATATCAGGATATATAGTAAGATCTTTGTCTTTGTATATCAACGTTATTAGAGAAAAAAATTAATGATTATACATTGATTTCTATTATATTATATAATCATTTATTTTTTCAAAATTTTTAAACTGTAAAATTATCAGAAACTTTTACTTATGTATATACTATAGAACTTTAACATTTCCTTCCAAAATAATTAGTGTCATAGAATGATTCATAAAATATCAAAACTATATCAAATAGATTTTAATGGTGCATAATTTGAAAATGTACTAATTTTGAAATGTTAATTTATATTTCATCATAAACAATTATATAATATAATATTATTAATTATATAAATTATTTTGATATTTATTTATTTTTCACAATCATTTTTGAAGTGAAAACTTTTATACGCGGGCCTGGAGAAACACTTTTTTAAAATATAAATTTATCATAACAAAAATTTAATTTTTATATTTAAATTAATTATTATTTGAAAATTATAATTGATTAAGATTAAATTTTACATTGTTTTAATTAAATTTTATTAAAAAAAAATATTTTTCATAATTTTCAGTTGTAGATATTTCATAGCAATTTTGTAATACCACTAAATTAAATGTTTTTCCATGCACAAAGCGTTTCTCCAGGCCTGAGTATAAAAGTTTTCACTTCTGTCGGCACTCCCCCGAGTGCTAACATTCTTTTTATTTTTGTTTAAAGTTTTGTTGGTTTTAACGTGCATGATGACAAATTGTTGATAACCTACTACTATTGTGAAAAAGTTTCACATATTTATATGAAAAATACTGAAAAGCTTTTTTTGATTCGGTGTTCCACGTCGCTAATTATAAGCGCAAGGGTATTATAAAGCGACAGTTAATGTTTGTAACGTCCGGGTATTGAACTCCGCGCCTTACTATTTTCCATTGCTGGGGTGGGGAGGCGTGCACCCATCGAACTGGTCCTCAGTTATCTATGCGCCTCCCAAAATTCAAAGGTTGCCTATGACTGGTCTAAAGCATAATTGATAGGAACGAGTGAAGATAGAATTACGATGTGTAATTATCAACACAATAAGTTTTTTTAACATACAGTATAAAAGTATATCTGTGTTTATCTATTGATTGTTCTTTTAATAATATTTACTTACAGTTTAAAATACACACTACTCATTTAATTTACGTATCAAACAAAAATTAACGTGAATGTAAGGTACTGTTACAATTTAGTTTAATTTTAGAGTAAACCCACGAACGTACATGACGTGATATAAGATTTATCAGATTCACAATCACAAAACCATTCTACAGTCACAAGACAACGAAAAAATTTCCCTGAAGCGACCATTTGGGAGAAATTTCCCCCTATTTCCTCACCCCGTAGAACCGCGCCCGAGTTAAAGTGACGCGAGTATACTTATACAAAGTAGGCCTACGTGTTTGTATGTGTGTGTAAGGGAAGGGGTGCAATGTCTGTCAGAAAAAGCGAAGGTGAAAGTAGCGTCTAGGAAAACACTAGATGCGACGGACGTCCTCTCGACAACGACCCCATGCCTCAACAAAGGTACCGTACTCGCACAAATGAACAATGAACACGTCCGAACTCGTGACACGTAAGAGCCGGTATCAAATTCTGTTGTACCACCTGTGTTCCGGCATAACGCTGAAAAACAATACCACTGCTGGACTCCGTTTTTCAAGATCTTGTTTGTGATGGAACATGTTTCTACCAATTTCCTCATTCCTGCCTCTCTCTCTCTCTCTCTCTCTCTCTCTCTCCCTCCCACCAACTCCATATTGAACGTCAGATATGCTGGGTGTATGTGTATGTGAATGTGTTTTATTAATTGTAATACGGGTTTATTACAAATAAATTTTAATAATTATATGAAAATAATTATTTTCTTCTGTAAGTGCTACAATATTTAATTAATAAAGCTGTGTTAGTGGTTATAATCACAATCAGAATTAACACTGTTGCACACCAATATAGACAAATTATTCCCATTAGCGCTTTCAAGCTTCACAGCTCATCAGATCGGATATAGCTCATCATCATCACCATTTCCGATCGTATGATGAGCTGTGAAGCTTGAAAGCGCTAATCGGAATAACTTTTTCATAGTGGTGTGCAACAGTGTTAATGCTGTTTGCAAGCGTTACAAATTCTAGTATCTGACGCGCGAATCACAAAGTCGTGTTCTGCATTATCAGTGATGGGGCCACAGTTCCTGATACTACAGTAATAAGTGTTTCTACATTCACTTCGCGAAGACAATCTGAATATTACGAACTAGACACTGAATAAAGAAATTACGGTAACTAATTCGAGAAAAAACAAAATTGATTTTGGCAACAGCAGTGGAACTCATAAAACCGAATGAAATGGGCAAAATGTGGAGCAAGCGAACGGTTTTAAATATCTGGGCTCAATAATAGAAAAAAAATGATGGATTCAATAAACACATGAACGAAGAGAAAATATTTAGTTAATTGAAAATTACGTTTTTATTAAAGAAGAAAACAGCAAAAAAAATTAACTCGGAAATATTTAAAAGAAAGATTATAAGGCCGTCACTCATGTATGGAGGTGGTTCTCGGGTGTTCTCCGGCAGAAGTACGGTAAGGATTCAAGCAGGAGTTTAGATTTTTAAGGAAAATAGAGGGAAAGGTAAAATCGGTTGGAACGTTGTGAGAAATGAGGTAACAAGAAACAGACTGGAGACTGGAAAGCACTACATAATAACGATGAAAGCTTTTGAACGGAGAAAGAAGTCTATGAACTACTAAAAAAAGTTACTAAAAGTGCCCGCGGACGAAAAAGGCAATTGTAAGAGGAGCTAAAGAAGTGATACAGAAACAGGGCCCTCATCTTCAATTGAAGCTTATTAAAAAAGGTAAGCTTAACTGTCATCCTCTTCTTTAGCACTGCAGCCCAACGTGAGCCCTGGCTTCCAATACCAATCTTCTCCAATTCTCCTAAACACTGCCCCCTCAGTATATCCTCTCTCATCCATTCTTCTTGGATCTTCCAGAACATCATACAACCATCTTATCCTAGACGTCCCCTCTTTCTGCTTTTATAGACCTGCGCTCTCAGAATTTTCTTTGGTATACGCTGATCATCCATCCGCTCTAGGTGACGTAGCCATTGTAGTCGTTGAAACTTCACGAAACTTAGAATGTCCTCACGCGTCAAAACCTCATCTATCTCCTGGTTATTTTACAATGTCCTCACGCTTCAATAGCTCATCTATCTCCTGGTTATTACAATGTCCTCACGCTTCAATAGCTCATCTATCTCCTGGTTATTAAAATGTCCTCAAGCTTCAATAGCTCATCTATCTCCTGGCTATTTTACAATGTCCTCAAGCTTCAGTAGCTCATCTATCTCCTGGCTATTACAATGTCCTCACGCTTCAATAGCTCATCTATCTCCTTGTTATTACAATGTTCTCACGCTTCAATAGCTCATCTATCTCCTGGTTATTACAATGTCCTCACGCTTCAATAGCTCATCTATCTCCTTGTTATTTTACAATGTCCTCAAGCTTCAATAGCTCATCTATCTCCTGGCTATTACAATGTCCTCACGCTTCAATAGCTCATCTATCTCCTGGCTATTTTCCAATGTCCTCACCCTTCAATAGCTCATCTATTTCCTGGTTATTACAATGTCCTCACGCTTCAATAGCTCATCTATCTCCTTGTTATTACAATGTCCTCACGCTTCAATAGCTCATCTATCTCCTTGTTATTTTACAATGTCCTCACGCTTCAATAGCTCATCTATCTCCTGGCTATTTTCCAATGTCCTCACCCTTCAATAGCTCATCTATTTCCTGGTTATTACAATGTCCTCACGCTTCAATAGCTCATCTATCTCCTTGTTATTACAATGTCCTCACGCTTCAATAGCTCATCTATCTCCTTGTTATTTTACAATGTCCTCACGCTTCAATAGCTCATATATCTCCTGGTTATTTACAATGTCCTCACGCTTCAATAGCTCATCTATCTCCTAGTTATTACAGTGTTCTCACGCTTCAATATCTCATCTATCTCCTTGTTATTACAATGTCCTCACGCTTCAATAGCTCATCTATCTCCTTGTTATTTTACAATGTCCTCACGCTTCAATAGCTCATCTATCTCCTGGTTATTTTACAATGTCCTCACGTTTCAATATCTCATCTATCTCCTGGTTATTACAACGCCCTCACGCTTCAATATCTCATCTATCTCCTGGTTATTACTATGTCCTCACGCTTCAATAGCTCATCTATCTCCTGGTTATTTAGAATCTCCTCACACTTCAATAGCTCATCTATCTCCTGGTTATTACAATGTTCTCACGCTTCACTATTTCATCTATCTCCTGGTTATTTTACAATGTCCTCACGCTTCAGTAGCTCATCTATCTCCTGGCTATTACAATGTCCTCACGCTTCAATAGCTCATCTATCTCCTTGTTATTACAATGTCCTCACGCTTAAATAGCTCATCTATCTACTGGCTATTTTACAATGTCCTCACGCTTCAATAGCTCATCTATCTCCTTGTTATTACAATGTCCTCACGCTTCACTATCTCATCTATCTCCTTGCTATTTTACAATTTCCTCACGCTTCAATAGCTCAACTATCACCTGGTTATTTACAATGTCCTCACACTTCAATAGCTCATCTATCTCCTGTTTATTACAATGTCCTCACGCTTCAATAGCTCATCTATCTCCTAGTTATTACAGTGTTCTCACGCTTCAATAGCTCATCTATCTCCTGGTTATTTTACAATGTCCTCACGTTTCAATAGCTCATCTATCTCCTGGTTATTACAACGCCCTCACGCTTCAATATCTCATCTACCTCCTGGTTATTACTATGTCCTCACGCTTCAATAGCTCATCTATCTCCTGGTTATTACAATGTCCTCACGCTTAAATATTTCATCTATCTCCTGGTTATTTACAATCTCCTCACACTTCAATAGCTCATCTATCTCCTGGTTATTACAACGTTCTCACGCTTCACTATCTCATCTATCTCCTGGCTATTTTACAATGTCCTCGTGCTTCAATAGCTCGTCTATCTCCTGGCTATTACAAAGTCCTCACGCTTCAATAGCTCATCTATCTCCTGGTTAGTACAATGTCCCTACGCTTCAATAGCTCATCTATCTCCTGGTTATTTCTTATTCTCACTTTCGTCTTAGTTTCCCGATAATTTTTTTTTTTAATTTGATGTTCCGTTTTCTCAGGCTTACAAAATGTAGAAGCCTGAAATTTTTCCACAGTATCCTATACATATTTTTTAACGTTCAACATGAGGGTTTGTGGATTCAGTTAATTATTTAAAATTTAGAAAATGTTTTATGTCAAAAATATGAGTAAAAAAGTCCATTTACAAATAAATTTCGTTTTCCAGAACAAATCAAAACTTTTAAAATTCTTTCCGTTAAAGTAGTTGTTAGGTATAACTCTATATCTATGCAAAATGTCATTATTATATTTTTTACAGATCAGGAGAATAAGGTACATGAAAATCGCTTTTTCAACATTGATTAGATAGGGTATCCCCATAAGGAAATTATAAAATATAGCGCTGATATACTGCAATCCGGTAATGTGAAAACTCGTTTTTATTCTCTGGGATTAAGGAGATTGAACTGTATTCTGTAGAACAACTTTTTCTATTTCCGGTGGAACCGACGCAAATATTATTTAAAAACACATTTTCGTTGTACAACCGTGAGTTCTGATTGACAGGTGGGTATCGTAATCGGTTTTCACAAGGGTTTAAACTTAACATTCTGCACGCTCAACAGGTCTACTGTACGTCTGGAGTGCTGTAAACAACTCAGATCTGCTTCCGGCATAATTGTGGAGTAAGCAGCACGATGTAAGGTGAAACAAGGTCATAAAATGTGAACGGTGACAAACTCAATTGGCAACGGACGCCGGCGATATTGGCTTTTTGAAATCAACTTTACCTGTCCCAGCGGGAGCACACCGTCCTCGCCCAATAACTCCTATTAAGCTGTTACTCCGCGCTAAGAAAATAGGTTAAATGAAACTCTAAAGTAATTACAAGTATATTATTTTGTATTATTTTGCTGTCTGTTCTTTAATTACATCAGTACAAAGGTGTACAAATAACGTACGTAGGGTAATTATAACTGTGTAATTAGCAAATTAGACCGGCCAATTCTAACCGAAATCAATACTGTAAATAATAATATTAACTCCTTAAATTTTAGTAACCGTCAATCAATGAATTTTTTAGTGGATGGTTAGTGAGGCTCAGTCAAAAATAACACAAATATTAACTATTTTGACGCAAAATAGTTAAAATTTGTGTTATTTTTGACCGATCCTCACTAACCATCCACTAAAAAATAATATTAACGATAATAAAATTTTTTAACGTCCCCTTAGTGAGTAGTGAGTTAGTGTCTGTGAAATTTTCAGCAATGGAAATTAAGTCTATTCGTTTTGTTCCACAGATTAATAAAATATTTTCGATACTGTCCCAATATCCTTACCCGCACTACATTTTTTATATTTCGATTATGCGACTGTATCGATGTACCAGGATATGAAGAAGAAGAAGTGTACTAATTGTAAATTATTCTGATTCTTAATGTAAATGCTTTTTTTCTTCCATGTTCCATAAGGAAATGGAAGTATGGTGATGGTGAAAAAAATCGTGTTCCAGATAAGGGATGATTCTACTATTGTACTACCCTCAAAAGATGAAGAAAAGTTATTTTCCGAAAAGTGTCTCTGTGTGTATAATTTTCTATGCCGAACGATAAGTGCCGCAAATTGAAACAGAATCAAATAATTTTTCCCATATACGGCTGAGTTGTAAAGGACACAAGGCCTATTTATTTTGGTGAAGATCGGTTAAGGGGAAGAGGTAGTTTACTTGCAACGTTTTATATTTTAACAAGAGTAAAGTACTCAATTTTGATAAATAAACTATCCTGAAAAGAAGGTTATAATAATTCGCTGTATAAAGGTAGATGAAATATCTATAAATGAAAAGGCTAGTTGAAGGGAGACGGGGTAATTTTCTATAAATGAAAATGATAGTTGCAGGGGGAGGGGATAATTTTGTATATGTGTACTACGTTATCGGCAACAAAGAAGTGGTTTGTTGTTAAAATTCCTTCCCGGGCTGTTTGGCCATGGTCCAATGTTTTCTGCAAAACCCAGAGTTTCGGCAGTGCCATCGACTACCATCATCAGTGAAAATCGAGTGCGCTAACGTGAGGTGGTATACGTTAGTGACCACAGTACTGTGGTTAAGGTTGAAGAAAGAAGTAGTTTCTAGAAAATATTTCATTTATAAAATGATTTTAAATATAAATCTTAGAACATGTAAGTCATGTATGGTTCTCCATACCGATATATTGTGTTTATAGTATACTCTTAAAAAGAAATAAAAGCCATGGTTGGAAAAAACATGACGTTAAATGTGCATATACAATGCTTATAACAGAGTAACATTTAAAATAAAAAACATAACGTTTTTAACACACACAAATCCGAAAATTTAAATTAAAAAATTCAGTTATTTCTGAATAGTACGATGAAAACAAAAACCAAGATCTGTTATTCGTTGGGTGGCCAATATTATTCACTATAATCTCGAAAAATTCACTGCAAGTTAATTTTATGCGAAACACAGAAAAGATGGGAGCATTACAGCACCCCGCCTTATTTCGAGTTGGTTCCTTTTCCAGTGACCTGCACAAAAACCGAGTATTAGTGAAAAACGTGTACTAGTGGAAAACGAGTTCTATCATAAAAAGGAAGACATGTATAGCAACAGGCAATAACCTTGGTTCAGGCAACAGGCAACTTTCATCGAGTTGGTTTTTATTACGTGGTTTTCACAAAAAAGCGAGTATTACATTAAAAGCGTATTGGTTTTCATGTGTAATTTCAATGTACACGTTAACCTAACATCAACTTTTGGCGTCACAGGCACATATCGGTGTTATATTAGTGCTACAAAACATTTTTCATAAAAAAGATGACAAAGGAATGCGACTGCAATCGTCAACAAACTATACTATAACATACTCACATTAATTTTAACGTATTCTCTCATCTGACTAAAATTATATGTGATATTCACTACATATCGATGTCAATAATCGCATAATCGAAATATCGAAAATGAGTGCGGGTACGGTTATTGGAGCAGTACCGTATACTTTCATAAAATGGGTACTATAGGCCGTTTGAATTTTTCAAAATTGAGCTGCAAGACATACAAATACGTGTTTGGCTGCACATTTTTTTTACGTTATCATACAAATCTGTTCACAGGTTGAAATTATGAAGCGCTTGTAAACGCTGTTACGAACTTCGCTTTCGGTTGAAGTTTACGTAGTGCGGAATAACGGACAGTTTTAAGATTTTTACAGTTGTTTTTTAAATGGCAAAAAGACATCAAATTAAAGAATACGAGAAAATTATCAAACAGGATTGCAAAACCGTATATAACAGTAAGCACGCCTCAGTAAGATCTGAATAGCAAGCAAAGAACAGTTTAACACAGAAAGTGTTTTGAGTTACTGAAGGATAAATTACTGCACCACGAATTCTTTAAACCTCACTGGATACGCGCGGACTGAATAAACATTCCTACTCACTATAAGGATGCACCCAAGTTCGATTGAAAATTTTCATCCTCACATAACTAATTAACCTAATTATTTAATTCGATTAATATGATTACATTTTTACGTCACAGTATTGTAAATTTTGACATTTTTTTCATCCCTCTAAGAATGGTTTACCCCCCAAAAATCTTCCCTTTCTGCACCACTAATATAGCGTGGGGTTATTGGTAAAATTACCCAAATCCACTTTGGCGAATTTACGGAAACTGAAAGAAAAGGTTTTAAGTGCATTGATAAGTCGTTGATATTAAACTGATTTTCAAGATTAATTTTTATTATTAATAGAATTCTTTATTGACTACTGCAATAGAACATTGCAGTAAGGGAAATGTAGCCAGGACTACATGCTGTTATAACAGGTTATGACGTTATAGACATGTTAAAATTTGATTGTTATCTGAATATGTAAATTAGATGTAAGTATTGAAATAAGAATTGGGTAAAAGACTATTATGTATTAAAACGCCCATAAATGTATTTGTGATCATGTCATGTGCGAGTTAAGGGTGCGAGTGCGCGTGTCAGTCGTATTTTTTATGAATAGCTCAAGTATAAATGAGCGTACCGAACTGAGATTTGGACAGCGCAAGCATCTTAAATAGCGCTGTATTTTCTGGGTGTCAGAGGCTTGCTACGTAGTATGTAAATAGGGATTTTGTTAGTAAAAAGCCGTTTCTATGAAGTCCTTATCTTTTAGAAGGCAGAAAAGTCATAGATAAAATCTATACCTGGTTCTGCAGAAATCTGCAAATCGTTTCAAGAAATCATCTATCAGTTGTAGCCATCAATCGCGTGATAAGCTGTTTCGACCAATCAGCGGCCCCAATTTCCATTAAGATTGGGTCTCCGCCGACGAATATCTAGTTAGTTCCATCCTGCAGCTCGAATATTACAGACGTGCTCTCTGTGCGAGTTCTCCGCGCAGAAACGTGCTTTTGTACGAGTGATCAGGGTCAAGTTAGCGACGAGTTACCCGTTGCTGATACCTTGACTGGGTACGAACTCATTATAAAAAAAAATATAAGCTATTCAGTATTGTTAAACAGTGCTAGTATCGCGTGAGTCAAGATTTCTGCATAGGGAAGGTTTATCCATACGGGATACTCCTATATGATCGCGAGGACACCTCAAGACGCGGGAAGGTGCATGCTTAATGCACCAAAAATAAGTGAGATTAAATTACAACCCAATTTGTGCCCTGAGATAAGATTACCGGTGTGACGGCGTGCGCGCGGACAAGAGGAGCCCCAGCGAAGCGGGAGTGTGCAGAAAGGAGGAGACGAGAGGGGAGCAGATTGCGGCGATTCACAGGACTGGCAGTAAGACGAATCAACCCACGAAAACAACATCCAAGTAACAAATTGACATTTCTTTTAAAATCAGATCAGTCTGATTTCAGAGACAATTTTGCAATAAAATAAATATTTTGTGAACTACAAAGCATATAAAAATTTTGTCTTAGAATATACAACCTTGCTCCAGATAACTGACTTTATTGTTCCATTATTACTATGCCTATCTTATGTTCTGTCGCACTACATAGATTTTGTAAAATGAACAGAAAAATAGAAATTAATAAAAAAAAAATAGGAAGTCGTTTTTGAAACAACATTGGACTTGGGTAGTTTAACCACTAACCCGTCGATGTATTCATCTATTGATTAGTCTCCTGATATCAACTCCAATGTACAGTACAAACTAAATCTGATACCCTGGTATGCTTTAAATATTTTAGATGAAAAATCGTGTATTTTGTTACAAATTTCCGTTGCTGTCTTTCCTGTAGTTTCTTGTGAGAAAAATCATCTCCATTGTTAGAGCTTTAGAGAAAAATCGTCTCAACATTAAGTGAGAGCTTTATTGTAGACTTATATGAACTCGGTACCTGAAATCTCACTCCCATTACATCTTCCACGTAGATAGACAGACAGACAAAAGATGCACGGAGCGTCTCGCATCCTAGTTTGTTTGCGTCGTCCAGGCCGGACTCCAATGAACGCCAGGTTCTAAAAGTGCAGCTCGGTCATTCGCTCAGCTCAAGGAGTTAGTTTGCGGTCCACGAATAAACGATGGACGTGTATATCATGGGGGCATCTCTGAGTGATTTGCTCCAGCCAGTCGCCAGGTTTGAGGCCCGTCTCCGTGGCCCTTTTAAGGCATCGACCGCAGAAGCTTAGAGAAGCGCTAGTGTGGTCGATAGGTCCGACTTCCCGGAGGTAAGTCGTCCGTAACGATAGGTTGGATGGCTCTCGCAGTTAGGCGCTGCACACCTCGAGGTTTGCACGTGCGGACTGAGTATTTGTTCTGTGCTGTCTGTATGGCACACTTTGTGCAACCCCAGCGAAGACAAGCTGTGGCCTATGGACTGCCTGTCTAGTCCAGGCAGGATGCATGGTGTCCAGCAGGTGGAGGGGGGTACGGTTCAGAGGGGTTCTTTGAAGTAAAAAATTATTATGGGGGATCGTCTAGCAGCGCCCGAGGGAGCCTGACGCGGGGAGGTGGCGGAGCATTGTCCATACTCTTCCACGCAGAAGACAGACAGACAGAAGATGCACGGGGCGTCCCGCGCCGTGGTTTGTTTGCGTCGTCCAGGCCGGAACCTGATAAACGCCCAGGTGCCAACAGTGCAGCCCGGTCTTTTTCTCGGCACAAGATACTTGTATAGCGCTGAATACTAGCATAGCAGCTTCGCACCATGTATGAGAGGTGTGCATACCGAGGATGAAATAATGTCTGATCATGAGAATAGTGAACAGTGTCGAGTTCTCAGCTTGCCGCCGCAAGCACATTTTACAGCAGAAGACCGAACTGTTTACACTTTACCGGGAATTGTACATTGGATAGAGTTGCGTGTGGCTAGAGTGCGGGAAATGTCTTTGAAGCAACCAATCAGAGCTTAGAAGTATTCCATGTGTGATGTAAAAAAACAAATTTGTTTGCTCTCCGAAGAGAGTCGGCGATGATTTTTCTCTGGTATGCGATGTGCGATCTGCTTCGCTATGCACGGTGCCATATAAATACATGAGTTTGTTTTCACAGTGACTGTAATCTGTGTTAAGTATTCTATGCTAGTATTCCCCACTATGCGCGTACCCTTAGAGTGCGGTCCACGAATACATGATATCCTGCATGACGGGGGGGGATCTCTGTTTATTATGGTCCAGCCAGTCGCCAGGCCTGAAGCTCGCCTCCGCGACCCCCTTTAAGACATAGCCCGCACGAGCTTGGAGACGCGCTGGTAATATGGTCGACAGGCTCGACCGTCCGAGGTCCACACAGAAGACAGACAGACAGAAGATGCACGGGGGGTCTCCCGCCCTGGTTTGTTTGCGTCGTCCAGGCCGGAACCTGATGAACGCCAGGTGCCAACAGTGCAGCGCGGTCGTTTGTTCGGCACAAGGTGGTAGGGTGCGGTCCATGAATACATGATATCCTGTATGACGTGGGGGCATATCTCTGTTTATTATGCTCCAGCCAGTCCCCAGGCCTGAAGCGCACCTCCGTGGCCCCATTAAGGCATAGGCCGCACGAGCTTAAAGGTGCTTATAGACGAGGAAAGTAGAAGCGGTCAGTAGAGGAGGCCAGTGCTGGCGGCCAGCAACTTTTCCTCTACTTACCCTGTCTATAGGGGTACTTTCTTCTTCAGAAGCCAGTTGAGACTGGCGTCCACAAAACTCAAACATGTTTGATTTTACTGGCCACCAGAACTTTCCGTCACACCAAGTGGAGCCGCCAGTAGAGCCGGGTGGGATTTGCTTTGCATTAGTCTGTTGTTGTAGTTGTTCAAGATGAGTTCTAGAGTTAACAGTGATAACATCAGTGTAATAAAAGAAAAAAAGAAATCTTATAAAGGGGAGTGCAGATGATATAACAATATTTTTGGAAGAAGAGTTCGAAAACTTTAAATTACTATGGAATGTCCGCCATGACGATCAAAAGCCTCAACAAACTCTTTATTAAAATCTGGTATGGTCAACACCTGATGGAACCAAAAAAAAAAAATGAGTACAGATGTTGTCACGGTCACTCATACAGACCTACTGATGGCCAGACGAGACGCGAAATTGGCGGTCAGTACTTGCCTTGTGCATACGAGATTTTACCGGCCAGTGACCACATGGCCAGCAGTAACTGCCAGTACTGGCCGCCTCTACTTTCCCCGTCTATAAGCATCTTTAGAGACGCGCTGGTATGGTCGACAGGCTCGACCCTCCGAAGTCCACGCAGAAGACCATGACGATTGCGCGCGCGCGCGCGTGTGTGTGTGTGTGTGTGTTTTGTGCAATAAAGCCGTGAACATTGAACAATGTATGTTTTGTTTGTTCGTTTGAAACAAGCGAGCGAGTAAATATTGCGGTAACAAGTAAAGTTTTAATTAGTTGCCACTTAAAATCTTGCTTTGTTCTCACAGCAATCCCTTTGTTGTGCGCTCAGCAGCAGTCAGCAGATCTTTCTCCGCAGACAGCTCTGCTCTGTTCTGTTCTGTTCTTTGACACTGATCTGCATCATCAAGCTTCCGCCGCTGTTGTAACGTTAATACGCCGTGTTAAATATTATATTAAACGAGCAGCTTTCAACCGTTTGATCAAAGCAGGTTAAGTGGATTTCTTCTCTTCGCAAGAATAGAACAACGCGTATTTTACAACAAATCCGGTTAACGTTTTGTTATTTCCCGAGGCGATGCGACTTTGACTTTTAACTTCCTAATGTATATCCTGTTATCGTATTTATACCTAGTCGTTGCCACAGTTATCTGAAAACTGTTTTCTTCTCTTAGTTATTATTACTTCCATGTTCCATAAGGAAATGGAAGTATGGTGATGGCGAAAAAAATCGTGTTCGAAATAAGTGCTGATTATGACTGAACTACCCTCAAAACATGAAGAACAGTCATTTTCCGAAAAGTGTCTGTGTGTAGAATTTTTTCTATGGCGAACGATAACTGCCACAAATTCAAACAGAATCGAATAATTTTTTGGATGTGTGCCTGAGTTGTAGATGACACAGGGCGTATTTATTTTGGTGAAGTTCGGTTAAGGGAAAGGGGTAGTTTACTTGCAACGTTTTATATTTTAACAAGAATAAAGTAGTTAATTTTGATAAATAAAGTATCCTGGAAAGAAGGCCATAATAATCCACTGTAGAAATGTAGATGAAATATCTAAAATGAAAAGGATAGTTGAAGGGGGAGGGGGTAATTTCTATAAATGGAAAGGATAGTTGAAGGGGAGGGGGTAATTTTCTATAAATGAAAATGATAGTTGAAGTGGGAGGGGGATACTAATGATAGTTATATATGTACTACGTTATCGGCAACAAAGAAGTAGTTTGTTATTAAAATTCATTCTCGGATTGTTTGGCCGTGGTCCTGTGTTTTCTGAAAAACCAGACGTTTCGGCAGTGCCATCGGCTGTCATCATCAGTGAAAATCGAGTGCGCTAACGTGAGGTGGTATACGTTAGTGACCACAGTACTGAGGTTAAGGCTGCAGAAAGAAGTAGTTTCTATGGAAATATTTCATTTACAATATGATTTTAAATATAAATCTTAGAACATGGAAGTCATGTATGGTTCTCCACACCGATATTTTTATAAGTATTCTTTAACGCTACTGCTTCTTCCTCTGCGTTATTTCTTTTCGATTGTGTAAAAGTTATCTGTATACGAGTAGCCACTGTCTGAAATGTTACTTGTAATCTGTATATAAACTACGTTTTTACATATGTACAGTGGAAAATGTTTAACGCGAAATGATGGGGAACAGCTGTTTTTCGTGCTAACCAAATTTCCCGTTAAGCGGACAAAAAGTGAACAAAACGTGATAAATTAACAAATACTGTAAAGATTCCTTACTGGATTGTGAAGTCAAATAAAGCAATAAACAATATCCAGAAGGTACTTAATCATCACCATCTTCAAGAATTAAACCAAGGATGGTTTGTTCCGGTCTCAAATAGGCAAAGCTTACAGCTGGTCCTCCAGCGCTTCCTCGGACGTCCCACACCTCTCCGTCCCCTCGGTTTATAGTTCCATAGTTTTTTGGGTATGCGGCAGTTATCCATTCGGCAAATATGTTCCCACCAATTCAGCCGATACTGGGCGATCCTGTCGAGTATACTCGCCATATTCAGTTCCTGCCATATACCTGTGTTTCTTCTACGATCACGGAGAGTATACCCTACCACGTGCCTGAGAAATTTCATTTCAGCCGCTTGGATCCGACTGGCCTGGCCTTTCGTTAACGTCCAATTCTCAGACCCATAAAGAACTGTGGGAAGAGCCATCACCTTGTAGAATTTTAGGCGTGTTCCCTTACTTGTTGACTTAAAGGTTCGCCTAATGGTCCCGCACATAAGGTTGGATTTATGCAACTTATCCATAACGTCGTTGCATGCATTATAAAACACACTGTAGCCCAGGTATTCAAAATTGCTAACTTGTTCCAGGACAGTACCATCTATAACTATTTTTGCCCGTACGGGATCAGTTCCACAAAAAGCCATCATCTTAGTCTTACGTCTGGATATCTGCAAACCAGAGTATTTGCAGATTCGATTTAACAAATGTTTCCCCACAGCTTTTTTTCGTGTTAACCAAATTTCGCGTTAACCGGACAAAAGTGAACAAAATGGACAAAATAAATGAACAAATACTGTATAGTCTACATTACTTGCTGTACTGTGTAGTAAAATAAAGCAATAAACAATATTCAGAAGGTACTTACATATAAAATTTCATTCATCTTCCTGAATACTTTTTGCTTAATTTTGGGAAAAATACGGTTAATTTTTATTAAAATTAATAGGCTACAGTAGCATGGCGTCCATGTAACCGCTGTTGCCGGTGGTAAGAGTCCTGGAAATGAAAGAAAATAATATTAGTTACATCACATAATAAATAGTTTAGTTATTGAATAATTTGAAATCCGAACAATATTAGTAGGGAAACTTGAAGAAAACCGTAACATTGCTTTCGAACTGCTGGGCACTTCCACTGTCTTGTGTTGCCGGCTCAGACATAGGCAATGTTTTACTGCGTACGGTCATTGACCTCTTAGTAGTTGTCACTGTACAAACTGGAGGGGGGACACATTCGATCTACCCAATATGTTGCCGCTGTATAACGCGGTAAAACGCTCAGTTAGCAGCTACGTTCGTTTCGGAACCAACGCGCAGCAGTTACTACGTACCTACTTATGTTATGTGTTTCTTTGTTTGTCTTTATTATTACTAATTCGATTATTTGTGTCGTCATTTACTCTGTGTAAGTGTAATGGAGTCACATCCCGTTGAATCGGGACCCTCTTCTTCTGCCAGCGAAAGATAGAAAATACTCTAAACAGATATTTTAGCTCTAACAAGAATATTTTGGCTTTAAAAAGAACACTTGGTACTAGGAAAAAATCTAATTAATTTTTAGGCTGTTTTAGGCCTATCACAACCGGCAACAGCTGTTATGTACCCACCCCACGCCATATACACGCACTATAGCTTTTCTTAACCTAGTCTGACGATTTAGGTTTTCATGTACCTACATTAATGTAATATAGTATGTCTTGTAAAGTTCCTATAGTGACAATGTTCAATTCTTTTTAAAATAGTCTCTTGTTTCCTTTTGCACACGGTTCTGCACTACTTTACTTTCAACGAATTGTTCCAACGTATCAAACGTTTCACTTTCCAAAATGGCTTCTAAATATATGGTTGCGAATACAGTTCAGCAACGGAAGTACAGGGTCCGCCAGTGAAGCGGGAAAATTAAAAGTACCCAATTTTTTCATGAAACATTTATTATCAGAATTTTTTTTTACAGATTTGAGTTGAGTAAAGTATGCCATTATTTTACTTTTTAAAAATAACGCCGCTCAAGTGAGAGCCATTTCTGTGTAAACATTCTTCTAATCTTGACCGAAAATTTTCCACCACTCGACGAAGCAGGTCAGGTTAAATCCGTGCAATTTCTTGTCTGATATTCGTTTTTAATTCCGGTATGGTGTGCGGTCTATCAATGTACACCCTGCTCTTCAGAAATCCCCAAAGAAAAAGTCGCATGCGGACAAATCTGGAGATCTTGCAGGCCACGAGATGTCGCCGTATCTGGATATGAGTCCGGCCGGGAAGAGTTCTCTTAAAGCAGCCATGGACACACGAGCAGTATGACTTGTGGCACCATCCTGCTGGAAAAAATTAATTTCCGGAAACCTAGGGAGCTGTTGCATCAAAAATGTTCTGACCATATGTGTGTAGCGGTCTGCATTGACAGTTGTGGTGTTTCCTCTATCGTCTTGGAAAAAATATGGCCCAATAATGCCAGATGATGAAACTGCACATCACACCGTAACTTTCGGACTATGTAATGGCTTTTCATCCAACTCACCTGGGTTTTCATCATTCCAGTATCGACTGTTTTGTTTGTTTACATATCCATTCAAATGAAAATGTGCTTCATCTGACATAAACATGCGGTGAATAAAGTTTTCATCATCATTTAGGCCTACACGTCGCAATATTTCTTCGCTGAAAATCCTGCGAGCCAGCATATCGCCATCTTTCAACTCCTGGATTACTTGAATTTTGTAAGGATGAAAAGATAAGTCTTTATGCAAAATTCGTCGTAACGATGTGTCACTAATGTTTAGTGCGGATGCATGTTTCATTGCAGAACGTTGTGGACTACGCGTCAATGTTACTCGAACTCTTTTAATGTTTTCCTCTGTTCTTACAGACCTTGTTGCTCCTCTATGCTTTAAGTAAGTTTAATGTGGAACCAGTTTCTTCAAACTTTTTCACCCATGACATAATTGCATGAGCGGACGGCACTCTTCCATGTCGTGGAATATTGAAATGATTACGAAACAATCGTTGTACAGAAGTCACAGTCACCATTCTTATAAAACGATTTTACGCAGAAAGCACGCTGTGCACCGGACCACTGCTCCATGTTTAACAAATGGCATTAAATATAAAACAACAATCGAAAACCTCCACGCCCTCTCGTGAGCAGAAAATGAACTATTGGACTTTCAAAATTTCCCGCTTCACTGGCAGACCCTGTATATCGGTAGCGGTAAGAATTCGTAAATTTTCACCGTCATTTTCCGTGTGAAGGACGTCATTTCCACACTTTTTAACATGCACTGTTAGGGTTGTGCATGTATGGATTTATTCACTATGCAGCTAATGAAAGCCAACAAAATTATTATAACAACATTTTTCGTGTTAACCGATATTTTGCAGGTAAAACGTTTGTGTTAACCTTACAAACTGTAATTGTAAAATATAAACAACGATCGGGACCCGAGTTTCCGTGTTAATCGTTTTTCACTGTATATGCATATATAACGACATTTACGTAGACGGTCTCAAATAATAACTAACTATGCAAATGCCATTACCCTTCACATTATTATGTGATACGTCATCACTTTCCATTACGTCATCAATAAATAAGTTTAATTTACTAATCCGTTATTCCGTCTCTCTCACTCTCTCTCTCTCTCTCTCTCTCTCTCTCTCTCCCCCCAAAAATTCATCACGCACCAAAAGTCAACCACAGTGAAACAATGGCAATAGAACCAAGTAGTGTGTGTGTGTGTGCGCACGAGCGCGCGTAAGTTGAACTTTGCTGTGTATATGGTATATCTCGATTTTCAGT
Organism: Magicicada septendecula; assembly: GCA_034769895.1. NCBI lineage: Eukaryota > Metazoa > Arthropoda > Insecta > Hemiptera > Cicadidae > Magicicada > Magicicada septendecula. The sequence goes on from CM068368.1 coordinate 86,752,182, forward strand.
GTTTCCTGTAGTTATGATGTATGTTAATAAGTTATTGTCACAATGTGTGACGCAAATGTGTTTATTATGTCTACATAGCTTCACACAATTGTTTTGCATCATCAGAGACTATAAATGTGTAACAATGTTGCATATTTTCATTATATAGGACATTTCACGGTCTCTGACGATAAATAAACGTTCTGTGAATCGTTGTTAGAACGTAGTAAACACGCTTGCAGAAGAAGTGAATTATTGGGGTGAGTTGCGCGCGCGCTCGCTCGCGCACACACATCAATGCTACACACAATTTTGCGGACATGAAGCTGCACTTTCAACTCTTTTAACATAAGTGGCAGTCAATGAGTCACGCCCTTCCCCACTCTTCTTTCCTCTTCTAAAGTTCCTACATTGTCTTGCCTGTTCAGCCATTTTTCTACTTCACTCTCTGTACTTTCTTCTCTCACAGACGATTGCAGTATATTCATTTATACATATTTATATATTTTAATTATCTATTTGTAAGCCTATTGTGTGTGTGTGTGAAACAAATAACGCAATAATTTCGTATTTACTATCGGTCGATGGCAGGCGCGTATTTACGAGGGGGACGAAAATTACGGACCCCCCCCCCCAGAAGCTCGAAAAAAGCTGATGAATTTTGTTAATCTCTTAATTGTGGGGCTATTTAATTATTTTTTCATGCCTTCAGCAGTATTATATAAATAAATGGGTCATAGATGTTTGGAAAAGGCAAGTTTAAAAACTGGTGTTTAATTTTAATCGAGAAACAAAACGTTATTCCGTGTGCATCTGAGACTGTGTTTCTGTATTCCATTTTATTGAGTGTTCTTAATAATATGCGTAGGTCTTTATAATAATAATAAATTGTTGCGTAGGTCTTTTCTCGTTACTGTTTTTTACCCTAGTAACAGATGCATTACTATTGCCAAATTATCAGGAAGACTAATCCGTTACATTCAGTGGCGTATCTAGAGTTTGGCCTTGCGGTGGGTGGTCCGGTCGAGTCGGCTTCATAGAAAAAAAAATAAGTGAAGACTAATCAATATTACTATCTTTAAAGTAGTTGAAAAACGTGTGATAACATCCTGACGACAATGCCATTACAGTAAATGGTAATAACACAATAAAAATATGCGTTATTGAAACATTGTTAAATATACTTATTGATTGATTTTTCCTATATTTCATATTTCAAACGTATACCCTAGTGCTGTGTAATAAACTTGTTTGTATATTTAAAAAAGAGACACTACTATATTAGCGTACTCAACTGGAAAATATAATAAAACAGCCTAAAAATCAAGAGATTAGCAAAATTCGTCGACTTTCTAGACCCTCTGAGGGGTAGTGTTCTTCTCCAATACGCTCATGCTCATAGATGTTTGGAAAAGACAAATTTGAAAACTGGTATTTAATTTTAATCGAGAAACAAAACGTTTTTCCGTATCTACCTGAGATCGTGTTTCTATATTATATTTTATTACGTGTTCGTAATAATATAAGTAGAAATAATATTGTTATACAGCCCTAGTTGTTATTTTCCGTCACCCTAGTAGCAGATCCATTACTCTTGCAAATTATCAGAAAGACTAATCCGTCACGATTGGAAAACCAAACAAACATAATTCTGTAACGCTCGCTGCTTCTGCTTGACTCGTCTCGTTCAAACACCTAGTTCTAATTTTTTAATATTACATGTATAATGCCGATAGGGCCATACCGGAAACACTGCTAGTATTTAGTTTACAATAGAGATCTAAACAAACGAGCAACTACTTCCTCTCTAGATGTAAGTATTAGATTTCGTCCACTTTTTCCAAGAGCATCGCACAATTCAAACTGTAATGTGTAATAGTGCAAGCGGTGCTCTCTGATAGCTTAAAGACGTTCACCTCATTAGGTTTGGAGATAGAGTCTCCCTCCCGCCCCTCACTGTAAGATAGAATGCCTACGTATTGATTATAAGGCGACATCCACCCACTCCATGAGTCATCCTCACACAGTTTAACCTTCTCAAATCACGTTATTAGTAACAAAAAAAAAAATACTTCCCATACGGGAAACAAAATTTGTTTGACTTTTAACTGACTACACAAGCTTACATCGATATGAAATTACTTTTCACAGCGTTACGTGTAAGACGTTTGTTAATTACACGATAGTGATAGTTAAAGTATAATTATATTTTCGATTAATTTTACAGCTCTTTAATATAACGAATAAATTTCTGAATCGCTAGCATTGTCATTACTCTTAAGAGCGTTTTTACTATTAATAAAAGTTCTGTTTTTCCCGGCTTAACACATGTTCTTCTAATTGTATATATTGACATCTTTCACAGTAACTGGTTAAGATTCCAACATGCACTACTCTTCCATCCACGTGCCTCCACCTTCTCAACGGCCGGTCTGCAATGGCGTACGACTCCCCACAATTCCCATACCATCTGGCTGAAGGGGCCTTGCACCAGACCAGCCCGAGTCTGGCCCTATACGGACTAGACTCAAAAAAACTGGTTAAGCACGTTTCAATGACTAAAATAAGTGCAACACTTCAGTGGCGTATCTAGAATTAGGCCTGGGGGTCCAGGGTCGAGTCGGCTTCATACAAAAGAAAAAACAAGTCAAGACTAATAAACATTCCTATCTTTAAAGTGGCTGAAATCAGTCTCATTAAGGTAAACGGTAATAACACAATATATATAAGCGTTATTGAAACATTGCTTACAAGACACTCATTGACTGAATTGATTTTCCTATATTTCATATTTCAAACGTATACGCAGATGCTGTTTAATAAACCTCTTGGTATATTTACAAAAGACTTACTACTATATTAGTATACATATGTGGAAAAATAATAAAACAACCTAAAAATTAAGAGATTAACAAAATTCGTCAACTTTTTCGACCCTCTGGGGGAGAGTCCGGCCCCGTTCGTCCCCCGGAAATACCCCCTGCAACACTTGTAACGTTTCACAAAATTTGTTTCGTTATCATGAAATAGCACTCTGAAAACAGTTTAAGTCAGATTGTTTTCAAAAAGTGCGCAATAGTTAGTTACTGAAGATTTTACTACAATTATTATTATTATTTTATTGTTACAACTATAATAATTAATATATTACTAACTAGCAAAATACCCGTGCTTCGCTACGGAGTTTCACGTTGTACGTAATTGTACAATTATTGCACGCTTAATAGTATAGGATTAGATAGATTGTACAAATTCTCAACTCTTAGTTTGTTTATTTACATTCATAGCAACAGCTATTTATTATTTATTTCGAGAAAATCGTTAGAGCCGTTTCCGAGAAAAAAAGGACATACATTTATTAATTAATTGAACTTCGAAATTTTCTCGACTATAAGAACCTGCAAACAACGAAGTGTTTTTCAATTTAAAACAATGATTAAAAACTCGGGACTAAATGTATTCAGGGTTTCCAGTAAACTGAGATGTCAACCACTTCATTTACAAAGTATGCAATTCCCGCGATAAATTTCAGTATTTGGTTTTTTACCCCTTAGGAGTGAAAGTTTTTAAAACCGTTTCTTAGTGAGCACCTAAGACCTATGATGAAGCTACGTTCAAAGTTTCATTGATATCCATTCAGTGGTTTCAGAGATATCGTGATCAGTGAGTCAGTCAGTGGTATTTGGGTTATATAGATATCTATATATATCTAGCCGATTTACCCAGTGTTCCTCGGGTTCATAATTTATTCATAGGCTCATAGGCACCTATTCTTGTTCTAACGTTATATTACTTGTCTATTGTATAATCTTCCTTATATTGTTACGTTCGCATTCTCACTGGAGGAATACTCTGTAGCGCACCTGTTTAAGAACATGTCATAAACTGTATTCTTATATCTGGAGAAGAATTCTGTTGCGCGTGATGCTCCTGCTCGATTTCTAACTCTGGGAGAGGGCGAACAGCTAAATTAGTTTTCAATAAAATGTCTACAGTACTTGCACGCGCTGCGTATTTAACTGTCGTTTTATAATTCATTGTGTTAATGTTGAAATAAGGCATTTGTTAAATTAGTGTCTCCTAAACTTATTCTAACAATACATTACCTCTATAGATTTCAGCTTATCAATTTTTAAATTCAAACTGAAGCAAGTGCATTTATATTGTCTGAACACTATGATCTGAATACATTCGCTATCAAAACTTTGTTTTTTATACTCGCTTATAACTTACTTCGATCTTAACTTATCCACTTTTAAATTCAAACTGAAACAACTCTGAATTCACACACTATTAAGAAGTTTCTTAAGATGCATACACCACCTTTGATATCATAAACCTATATCTTTATTTATAAAAACCGTGGACTCTGGCCCCGCCGTCTTTCGCGGGATCCGACCTAAGACTCCCCGGGTTCCGTGGATGAACTCCGGGGAAGGCCCGTCGGACGACTCCCGCGCTATTTCCTACGCGGGAGACTTCCACCGATGCTATGGTAACCAGAATCTATTCTGTTGGGTTGCCATAGTAACCAGATCTAATAGATTTTTAAGACCTAAAGGACCCCCCCAAAGGATCGTATCGAAAAAACACTTGCCCTATGTTGGTTCTCCCGTTGCGTAATATATTTGTGCCAAGTTTGGTTGAAATCGGTCCAGTAGTTTAGGAGGAGATGTGGAAAACCCCAAAGCACCCCCCAAAGGACCCCATCGAAAAAAACACCTATCCTATGTTGGTTCTCCCGTTGCGTAATATATTTGTGCCAAGTTTGGTTGAAATCGCTCCAGTGGTTTAGGGAAGATGTGGAAGACCCCAAAGGACCCCATCGAAAAAAACACCTATCCTATGTTGGTTCTCCCGTCGCGTAAAATATTTGTGCCAAGTTTGGTTGAAATTGGTCCAGTGGTTTAGGAGGAGATGTGGAAGACCCCAAAGGACCCCATCGAAAAAACACCTATCCTATGTTGGTTCTCCCGTCGCGTAAAATATTTGTGCCAAGTTTGGTTGAAATCGGTCCAGTGGTTTAGGAGGAGATGTGGAAGACCCCAAAGGACCCCCGAAGGATCGTATCGAAAAAACACCTATCCTATGTTGGTTCTCCCGTCGCGTAAAATATTTGTCCAAGTTTGGTTGAAATCGGTCCAATGGTTTAGGAGGAGATGTGGAAGACCCCAAAGGACCCCATCGAAGAAAACACCTATCCTATGTTGGTTCTCCCGTTGCGTAAAATATTTGTGCTAAGTTTGGTTGAAATTGGTCCAGTGGTTTAGGAGGAGATGTGGAAGACCCCAAAGAACCCCCCAAAGGACCCCATAGAAAAAACACCTATCCTATGTTGGTTCTCCCGTCGCGTAAAATATTTGTGCCAAGTTTGGTTGAAATTGGTCCAGTGGTTTAGGAGATGTGGAAGACACCAAAGAACCCCCCAAAGAACCCCATCGAAAAAAACACCTATCCTATGTTGGTTCTCCCGTCGCGTAAAATATTTGTGCAAGTTTGGTTGAAATCGATCCAGTGGTTTAGGAGGAGATGTGGAAGACCCCAAAGAACCCCCTAAAGGACACCATCGAAAAAACACCTATCCTATGTTGGTTCTCCCGTTGCGTAAAATATTTGTGCCAAGTTTGGTTGAAATCGGCCCAATGGTTTAGGAGGAGATGTGGAAGACCCCAAAGAACCCCCCAAAGGACCCCATCGAAAAAAACACCTACCCTATGTTGGTTCTCCCGTCGCGTAAAATATTTGTGCCAAGTTTGGTTGAAATCAGTCCAGTGGTTTAGGAGGAGATGTGGAACATACATACAATGGGGGGGGGTTGCCCCTTAGGAGTGAAAGTTTTTAAAACCGTTTCTTAGTGAGCATCTACGACCCCATAAGAATATACTTTCAAATTTTGAGATCATTATCTTCAGTAGTTTTTGCTCTACGTTGATTCTCTCTCAGTCAGGACAAAGCCGCTTATATATATATAGAGATTGTATATTATTGTGTATTATATTATATAATTAATAATTATTATTTCAATTATTATTTGAAAATAATATTATCGGATTTGTATAGATATTGTAGATTTATTTATGTATATTGTGTGTGCGTGCGTGCGTGCGTGCGTGCGTGCGTGCGTGCGTGCGTCCGTGTGCGTGTGCGTATGCATGTACGTGGGGGGGGGGAGACATAGTTATAACTGTGGCAGGCAAATCTTTGTACCTGATTTACGTGAAAAGGGTACTTTCCCATTACTTGCGCCCGCAATACATTTTCTATATTTTTGCTATGCCATAGTACCGATACACATTGTGTATAAAGAGTATAGGTTTAATAAAAAGGATTTAAACTTGTCTGTGATTCGTTTACCCAGTAAATACGGTAGTTATTTCAACTTAATCGCATTTTAGTATCTTGTACTTCTTACCCAAAACGTTTTTAACAACATGATAGATTAACCCGGCGTTACTGACGACAAAATATCGTATCCTTAAAATAACAAACAAACTCATAAAACAATGTGCACAAAAAAATAAGACTCACTTTGTTTTACAACCCCCGAAAAATACGCAACGTAAGGTTACTACCATAGCTGTTTGCGGGTTACTATGCTGGATTCCCATTGTGAGCAGAACGCACTACTGCTTTTAAACTAATCGCTGGTGTTTACCTTTCTCTTTAAACAACTCGTATTTTAAAAATTTCGCCTACCACGAAACATAGTTTCGAATACAATTGCTATTGTTCGAGAATGAGGTAATATGGAAAATGAATTGTGTTGAAGAACAAGTTCTGTAACGCAGCAGGACGAGTTCAGTATAGTAACCCGAATTGCCACCTCTCCGAACTTTACATTGTGTTTTTTTATGGCTTGTGTATTAAAAACGAATGTGTTTTATTTTTGTATGTTACCCTAACAACGTAAAATTTAGTAGCATTACAATGAGTTGCTGCCAAATTTTGTGGTTTGTAAAATAAAATGTGAATTTGAGTTATTTTTAGAGGTCATTGTTTTATTTGTAGATAGAGTAAATAACAGCTTTTTCATTTTACTATTACACTATGTAGAAAGTATAACATGTTACCGACTAACATTACACACACGTTTTACAGTCACCATTTCGCCGAATTGCTTGCCAACGTTCAGCACTTTGCGAAAGCGATAAAATATTTGTTAATTTTTAAATACTTTTCTGTTAAAATAATTACATTTAATTATTAAACGTTTTCATTTCTCATTCTTCTTCTTCAGCACTACATCCCAACGTGAGCCCTTGCTTCCAACACCAAACTTCTCCATAGTCTCCTGTCCATTGTCATTTCAGTGTAACCCCTCACATCCATCCTTCTGAGACCTTCTAGCACATCGTCCAACCATCTTGTCCTAGGTTTTATCCATCTTTTTCCGCTTTTATACACATGTGCCCTCAGGAGTTTCTCTGACATACGCTGATCATCCATCCGCTTATCCATTGTATTCGTAGAGCCTTTACGAAAACTACAGTGTAAATATTTAGAAATTTAAGTTTTGTTATGTTATGTTATGTATGTATGTAAGTATGTTATTGAATACTAGCATATTTACTCTTACCCCTTACTCCAAAACCTCACAAATTTATAATCAGCTGAAATAAGAATTTCTGCTTTACGCCGTACGTAAAAAATACAGACAACAAATCCGCTCACTTACAGGTTTTTCTTTTATAACTGGTTGATTTAAAACTTGGTGTAGATTGAACAGTACGCTTTAAGAGGGTTTGACAGATAACTTCCAAACTGATATGCCAGATTGCTCTAAGAAAGTATTACAATAACTCCGTTAAAACGATTGTCAAATGTTTTTGCTTAAATTTTAACTCCAAATTTAATACCTTTTGTTAGTAAAACGTCCGCTGAAATATACCCGTTGTGATATTTAACTAAACATTTATATTGTTAAAAACGTACTGCCCTATAAACCTGAATTTACGTAAAATTTCTTACCGTTTAAGCAAACTGGTTTGTATTCTATAGTAAAATATGTTAATGAAAATTTACGCAAAAAACTAACTAAGTGATAGGAAACCAAAAGACACTGGATTTATTAAGAATTAATAATGATTCAATAGCTCTTCTATCTCCTGGTTATTTCTTATTCTCCACTTTCATTTGTTATGAAATGAGTATTGTTTACGTAGTAAAATGTACTAAAAACAAAACGATCTTAATTATGTAACGCAACGTTATTCTTCAGACCACAATGTACCGAGCTATCGCGTAGTCGAAATATCGAAAATGTAGTCTGAGCACAAATATTGGGAAAGTGCCGAAAACCATCTGATATAGTAATAACAATAATAATAATACATGTCTCCAATCGTAGACGTAGACAGAGTGAGGTTTTGGGGGTTAACACCCCTCCGAAATTTTCCAGTCAGCAAAAAATAACACCCCAGAGTTTTATAACTAACACCAGTCTTATTATTTTATTATTATTTATTATTTTATTATTACCCACAGAGTTTTATTATTTTATTCTCCTCTTATGGTAGGTCTGAATATTATTCATAATAAGCAATACCAATTAATTCTGTGCATTTACAGAAATGTTGTTAAGAGACGGCTTGTCACAATATTTTCTTCTCCGGTTTTTGGTCACCCCCCTTGAAATAAAATTCTGCATACGCCCGTGTCGTGTTTTGTGACGTTTTTATTGTTGTTACAAAGCTACTACTAAAAATAGGAAAAGTTTTAGTAGTAACGACTGAAAAACATAGTCTCTGTTACTTCAATCAATCGTTTTGCAAGGATAGATCCATATAATTTGTAAGACGTGTTAAGCAGGCTGACCTCTCTATAGTTATCACAGTCATTACGATTCTCTTTCTTAAACATGGGAACTACTTTTACCATCCCCCAACCTTAGGGAATACGACCACTGGTCCAGCAAAGATTGGCAACGTTCAGTAAACGGTCATGCAGCAAGGTGCATACTTTGATGTGATGTATGTAAATATTTCGTTTCTTCCAGTTGCTCCTGTGTCTACAATCGCTCTTAATACCTGAGCCATTTCTTTCCTGTGGTATTACTGATCTTCAGAATGTCTCTTTCTGTTCAATGTAAATTCTGTAATATTTTGTGAGCATTTGTGTTTGCTCGTTTGTAACTTTTTTGTTTGTTATTTATGTCCGTTTTAATTTTTATCGCTCCAAAGTCCCTAGAGATCTTGAAATCCTTGCGCTATGCGTGCAGTAGGAGGATATCATTGATAGTCCTGATAAAGAATGGTTATTTTTAATGCTATAATGCTACTTTCTGCAAAACTACTGTTAACTTAATATTTTTATTTTTTTTATCTTTCTGATAATAAAACGTTTCACCCATTCTACAGTGAACAATCTCAGTAGCTCGGCTGAGACGAGCTCCACTGAGAAGGCTTCATCATAAAATAGGCGAAATATTTTGTACTGAAAACTATAAAAAAAGTACGTTAAACCGAAAAAAGTGTTGTTGTTATTATTACTATTCTACTGTCGACCGATTAAATTTAATTATATCATTTATCAAACTAAAATAAAAACCATTTCAAAGTTTTCCGATCAAATAATATTGTTCATGATGCAGAACCGATTATAAGCTGTTTACCCATCTTACGCTTAAACTAACAATGTAAAAATATCTTAAAACCCGTACTACACTTACGGCCGGGGTCAACTCTGTTAATATTCCGGGCTATTAGGCCGTGGTCTAATGCTGCAGCTTGAAACAGACGTTTCGGCGCCACCATTGGAGTGTTACGACTTGTAAGGCAACTGGTGAAAAGCGTACCAGTACAAGTCGTAACACTCCAATTGTGGAACCGAAAAGTCTGTTTCAAGCTGCAGCATTAGACCACGGCCTAATAGCCCGGTGAGTAGCCAAAATATTACCATAGTACATTTGTTTTGCTTGTAGGACAGTTGTCAAGCACTGTTGCTTCCAAACGAGGACCTTCATTTATAGCTTAATTTTTTAGTAAATAATATTACAAATGTGAAGAGTATATTTTACTATTAAGTCCAATCGCATCTAGAAAAATGGTTCAATGCACGTGGATATGGATTACATCAAGACCATACTAAAGTCAGTTACGTCACAACACTGATGATTTTCATATAGTGGAAGTTCACGTGGGATTATCAGGCGAAGCTGTATAATGTAAACTGATACAGCAGACCAAACCCTTTCTACTATCTAGTAATAATGTAGAGAACTGTAGTATCTGGTTGTACAAAGTTGTGTGTGTGAGAGAGAGAGAGAGAGAGAGAGAGAGAGAGAGAGAGTATTTTCGAGTGCAATAAAGCTTGCAGAGTAGTTCTAACCAGAAGTGGAACACAATTATAATGTACTATATTGACTAGAATGGAAGAAAGTTATAATACGGTAACTTTGAACTTTATAATAACTGCTGAATTTTGTTAGAAAGTAAACTTGAGTCTAGTATGGTTTGTATTAAAGGCATCTGTTTATTGTGTTAATGTCTACAGTACTACTAAACATCAACAGATTCCAGAAGGGGAGCTCGTGCATAGCTAACGTCCAGTGGCGTACAGTGGCGTATCTAAAATTTGGTCTTTGGGGGGGAGGGGGTCCAGTCGAGTCGGCTTCATACAAAAATTAAAAAAAAAAAGTTAAGACTAACCAACATTACGATCTTCGAAGTTCTTGAAAAACGTGTGATAACATCCTTAAATAAATTCCATTAAAGCAAACAGTGATAACAATAAAAATACACGTTATTGAAACATTGTTTAAAAGATGCTTATTGGGCGAATTAATTTCCTTTCATTTCATTCATTCCTCTGGCGCTACAGCTCACGATGAGCCTTGGCGTCCCCGACTAGTCGCCTCCAAAAACTTCAGTCCTCCAGCTTCCGCCTCCAATCTCCGATACCCATCCTCCTGAGGTCATCTTCTACGTCCTGTAGCCATCTTCTCCTAGGTCTTCCTTTCCTTCTTTGCCCATTGTTTAGAAGATACTTAATGACTGAATTGATTTCCTGTATTTTATATTTCAATTGTACATGCAGATCTGTGTAATAATCCTGTTTGTAGGCTATATTTAAAAAAGAGCTACTACTATATTAGCGCACATAGCTAAAAAAATAAGGGGACCGGCCCCGTTCATCCCCCTCCCCCCCCATAAATACGCCCCTCGTAACATTTTCAATATAAACACCATTGAAAAACAGAAAAATCCGTATAGACTTCATTGATATAATATAAAGGCTTATTTTATAAAGGCTTCTGACATAGTAGCAAGTGCTTTGGAATATCCTTAAAGTATGAGGTACCCATACTTCCTGATAGTGTGCATAAGGGAGTATACATGATAGTGCAAATATCGATTAAGGGCCTAAAGTTTAAGGGCTATATAATCATTATAAACAGAGGATTGGGACAGGGATACAGTATATCCTCTAAATATTTATATAAGTGTTGTACTCGCAAAATGGAAACAAGCACGGATACCACAGGCTAAGACTGAATTTTCAGTGTACTCATATTTGCATATGGCTTTCATATAAGTGAGAACTTGGAGGATAACTACAATTATTGCTTCACAAACTACATCAAATTGTTTTGTACATAACTTAGAGATCTCCATTGATAAACGCAGTTTTATAGCATTCCGTGCTACACTTCTAGTAGCAAAAAAGATCTCACTTAAAGACAGCCCAATTGAAGAAATGTTACCTTTTAATTATCTGGACCGTAATGTCCTTAACCTCGATTTTGTCAGGGATTTCAATACCAAACTCCATGAGTTTCAAGCCGCATGCAGCACAATAGTGAGACGTTTGAGAGGCAGACGGAAATTTTATAAAGTGCTGTCCTAGTGCTGACATATAGGAACATATCTTGCACTTCAGTAAGAAAGATGCCAGTTGCAGACAAGCTACAGAAATGAAATTTTTTAGGTATATGAAAGTGTTTGAGGGTTAGGAATTATTAAATCAAAAATGACACACAGATTTTCTCAATTATGGAAAAAACAAATGAACAAAGGAAAAAGTAGGAAAACAATTTGCAGAATGGAGAATAACAGAATACCCAAAAAGGTACGCTGCCAAGAGTAAGAAAACCTGTTGATAGACCTATAAAGCACAGGGAATAAGAAAGATGGAGCAGGCAACTAGACCTGTGCTTCATGAAAGTGAAGAAGAAGTTCTTCTTCTTCTTCTTCTTCTTCTTCTTCTTCTTCTTCTTCTTCTTCTTCTTCTTCTTCTTCTTCTTCTTCTTCTTCTTCTTCTTCTTCACTGCAAGGACTAAGTTATATAACCTGGTCCAGCACCGTCTCATTTTCAGAAGACTCATGTCTCTTCTACTAGTGGCTTTGTATTTCAGTGCCATTTTTACAATTGATCCTCCATAATCCTTTTGCAAATTAACTTTGTCATGCTTTGCATTTAACTTCTATAAGTTGAAATAGTTGCATTTATATCTTTTTCTTCTAATTCTGCCACTGTAGTCTCATTCCTTTTTCCTTTTTGCAATTTACAGTTTAAAGTATTTTGAAGATACTACATGTCAGCATTCTGAATTTTGCTACACTCCTTTTTTGTCATGACCTGCACCTGACTCACATTATGTCAACTATTGCAGTTGTCTTACAAAATTTAATTCTTGTAATGTGTCTTTTTATATTTCTAAGATTTCTAAGAATTGTTCCACAAATTTTCCTAATTTATTTATCTTGTCTTTTATATTGCATCCAGACTCCTAATATATTCACAACCAAGATATTAAAGTGGCTCACTTCTTCTGAAGTACTGCTGTTTATAACTATCTTACTCCTCATTGGATATTTACCCATAAAAACCATGGTTTTACTCTTTTTCTCCAAAATTGTTAGTGAGTACTCTCTTGCTACTTCTTGTAACTAAAACATGGATATTTTGAAATCATCCTCATTTTTTTGAATAATAAATATGTCCTCTGCACAGGGGTGCCCATCTCCCCCAAGGCCCAATGCGCAAATCCCCCCTAAAAGTCTCACCACTCCCCCCAATTGAAAAGTCCCCCCACTAATAATGACCCAGGGGGTGCAAGCCGTTCCGGGGGGTCTGGGGAGTATGCCGTCAGTTCGTTAAAACAATCATAAAGATATGCAATTGCTTTAGTTTTTTACTAATACCTTAGTTTGTTGCACAAACACGGTAAAAATTTCCATCAATGTTGGATTTAAAATGTTATTCTTGAAAAAATCCCCCCCCCAATCCTTAAAATACACTCGAAAAATCCCCCCCAAAAATTCTCAATTCGCATCTTGCGCTATGATCCCCCCCTGTGGGCACCCCTGCCTCTGCATATACTACGGAACCCATACAAATTGATTTGTTAAGCTGTATTCCTGAAGTCACTCTGGATTCCCATGCTTTCAAAATGTCATGAATATATTAGTGTATATATTAGTGTATAAATTTCATTAATATTATAGAGTATTAAAGACGACTGGGGAAACAAAACAACCTTATCTAACTCCCTTGTTTACTGGAATGTCACATGATAATCTACCACTCAGATCCAGGACTATAGATGTACTGTTGTAAAGGATCTTACCTGAATGTATTCAATGTTATAGGCATCAAGTTCTATCTACAATATTCCATAATTTTTGACATAATATTCCACAATTTCCGTAATTTTTTGAGGAACAGACCAGTAACCTCCCTATGTAAAACTATTACATAATACAGCACCTCAGAAGAAGACTAAAATATAAATATTTTATTAACTACTTAGTAAAATATTAATAATACCTTTACTTATTATTATTCAATATAGTAATGTCACAAACTTCATGAGTATTATTTCTTTAATTGAGAATGTTCTCAATGCAAAGAGTTTTTTCTACTCCTAAAAAATAATTATATATAATACTACCATTTATAAATATATTAAACACTTTAAGTATTCTTGGATTTCGTTGTCCATGACGTGTCCGTTTCTTAACTAAATATAATTATTTCACTACGACTCGGAACACAAAACTCTTTATGGGTAAAAACGTAAAAGCCTTACCTTACAACCTGAATCGGTTTTCACTTTTAAAACCTCTGAAGAAGCTTTTTAAAAGTGAAAACCGGTTCAGGTTGTAAGGTAAAGCTTTTACGTTTTTACCCATAAAAAGTTTTGTGTTTCGAGTCGTAGTGAAATAATTATATTTACTTTAAGTATATTCTATTATGGCCACAGGCTAAACGAAAGGATATAGTCAGTGTGGCAATGGAAATAAGAAGTATGATGGTAGAGATGTGGGAAACCCATATTTTATTTAGGCTTGGTTATGAGAAATTGCCAGTCAAGTGTGAAATTACTTGCTAGATCAAAAGCTTATTACAGGCTGTTGGAATGGAATTTCTTTTTAACAATAAATATAGTGCATTGTATTTTGATATCCAATTATATCATTTTCTTTTTGACATGAGCCATCAATTTAAGTTTATTGTCCAGTGTCATTCCATAGTTCTTTGTGCTATGTGACATAGTATAGTTCATGTTCAGCACTACTTTTGGTGTGCACAGTTATTAGTATCTATTCACACCATTAACTACTAAAATTGCTTTTTTTATTAATTTCAAATTAAAACTAGTCTTAAACATTAATCATTGGACTACCAATAAACACACAAGAACAAAATTAATGACAGCAGAGATGGACTTTTGGAGACGTCTGGCAAGAGTATCCAGATGTGAGAAAATTAGAAACGAAGTTATTAAGAACAGAATGAATGTGAAAAATTCAATTGTTGATTTTATTCAAACAAAAAAATTATAATAACATGGACACGCACACAAAAAGAATGGCACAAGAAAGATTCCCAAGGAGATTTGTGGAATGAACGCCACCAGGAAGAAGGAAAAGAGGAAGACCACTTATCACCTGGACAGAAGAAATTTGTTGTAGAATATTTGAAGAACGACTATATTGAGGGAAAAAGAAATAGAAGAAGATCTTTGGATGGACAAGCAGCAGTGGAAAATTCAATCAATTCTGTAATCTTTGGTTCCAGAAAAAAATGTGTAAACATTGTACGGCCAGAATAATAATAAAACATTAACCATTAATTTATTTATAAATGTAAAACATGTTCTATAGTTACTTCTAGCAAACTGTCCACATGTGATTGTGCTCTGCGCCACTCAAAATTAAAATTAATATGAATTGATTTTTATTCATGCAGTTTGAAATCCCATTTTCATCCAGTTTTTAATTTTACTGATAGCAATTTGTAATTCTTCTAAGGTCATGTCAAGATACTTTGCAGTATTTTCATAAGTATCAACATTGCACCGATGACAGTCACTGACAGCAGATTCCTTGAACTTTTCTTGGTGATAATGATATGCACTGATTTCTCCTCATTAAATTTTACTTCCCAAATGTTCATCCATCTGATAATTTGGCAATTCACTCACTGTAGATTAGTCATAGCTCCTGCTATATCATTGGTTACTTCCAGAATTGTAGTACCATCTGCAAATGTAGTTAAGAGATGGTGTTTTCTATTTGTGGTGTTATTTATACAAAAGAGATAAAGTAAAGATCCCAAACCCTACCCTATGGGACACCTTTTTTTATTTCTTTTAACTAAGAATTTTTATCTCCAGCTTGATTCTGAATAACCTATTGTTGGGATTCTTGGCACCAGCATGTTTAGATTTTATACTTAAACCCTTAAACTATGTCAAAGGTTTATACAGTATCTGCGAAGATAGTTGAATAAACCCGAAGATGTTTCTTCTAACATTTTCACAATTCTATCAGTGAATCTATGACGTGGTTAGCAGTAAAATATTTGCGTATTAATCCAAAATGTAGGTTTTAGTGTTTGAATTATAAGATTCTCAATTAATTTTAGAAGATATGGGTGTCAGAGATCTTATTTACTTGAGTGGGTCTGTATTATTTACCTGATTTGAGGCTAAATATCACTATTACATTAAAGACTCGGAACACTAGGTTTTTTATAAGTAAAAGCATAAAGTTTTACCTTACAGCCTGAACCGGTTTTCTCCTTTAAAAGGCTTCTTCAGACTCTTAAAGGAGAAAACCGGTTCAGGCTGTAAGGTAAAACTTTATGCTTTTACTTATAAAAAACCTAGTGTTCCGAGTCTTTAATGTAATAGTGATATTTAGTTAAGTAACGGACATGTCATGGACAACGAAATCCAATGATTTGAGGCTTTTCCTGGTTTAGGAAGCATTACTTTCTATGCTACTTTTGGGCACCATACACATGTTTTAATATAAATAGTGAATTGGATGTCAACTATTCCTTTTTTTTGTGTATAATATATTTATAGTCATATGTAAAGGTTTAACAAAATAGAGGAAATAAATATAATGATCATCCATCTCCTAATAACACTTTTGTAGATATGCAGAGCAATCAGAATCAGTTATTGCTTTAGAGGACGAAATATACTAACATAGCAATGTGTGTGTGTGTGTGTGGGGGAGGGTGTTTTAAGATATTATTCATATATGTCAGAAGAAGTTTATATTTAATGGCTAACATCTGTTTCCAAAAGAATGTCTATTTCCATTTAGACATACAAAAGGACACATTATTGCAGTTTTTAGGTGAATAGGAAACTTCGGGTGATGTCAACCTCAAAACACCCTTTGCAAAAAACAAACTGACTTTAATACAACAGTAAAAGTCATACAAAATTTTGTCATGTATTATATAAAAAATCGCATGCTAATAAAATTAAAATGATGTATGTAGAAAACGACCCAACATAATTATACTTTAAAATAATAAAAAAGCTGAGATAAACCTAGTGTAGAACTAGGATAAGGCCAGTAGTTTTAAATATCCTACACAAGTCAACTGTACTGTATGTTTCACTGTACTTACGCTAGATTGAGCACAGGCAGTGGCACAGCTAAAGTAGGCCAGCGAGAGCAGTCCCAAGGGACCCCAGGGCGAAGAGCCCCCCCCCCCCCCCCACACACACACCAAATTAATTAATTAAAAGTTTGTATTTTACATTTCCTTAACATAGGAACAGGTTTTTTATAGTTAAATCACCGAAAGGGTTAGTATACTAGGGTCAACCACAGGCTGACCACAGGTCGACCCAATGCCAACTTTTTTGAACTTGGAATATTTCTGAAAAACACACTGAACAAAAAAAGTCGACTAATTTATGCACAGACAGGCTATACAGCATAATAGTGTATCATGGAATGAGTGTGTAAAATACAATTTTTCACACATGTAGAGATTGACAAGCATGGAATAATTGATCATGGAGTTTAAAAAGTTTGCTAAACATTTGTTCTGATGATGTTTCTCAACTTTCCCTGCCCAGATATGTAGTATTTACAAATCTTTTAGCACAAATAGTAAAAATATGAATGGTATCAAGGAACTTTTAGATTTTCTTTTTACAAATAATAACACACTAGTTTCTAGCTACCTGATGTGTGTACAGTGTACTTCATTAATCTTACTGTGCCTATGACAGCAGCAAAGGCAGAAAGATATTGTCCAAAACTAAAACTCATTAAAACCTATTTAAGGAGGAATACCATGAACCAGGAGCACTTTAGCGGCTTTGCATTGTTGTCAATCAAAAATGAAAGAGCTAGACAACTAGTTTTTCGAAAGTTAGAGGCTGCGATGAAACTCTAACGAAGTGAAAATTAGTTTAGACCATCAGGCAAAAATTTATCATTTTTAACAATAATAATCATTTGTTATCTGAGTCGGTAGTATTATATATAGTTACATAATAACAATGGACATTTCATGGACAACAAAATCAGTGCTTTTTCGAGGTCCACATCACGGACACACAGAGGCGAAGCTAGGTGGGGGCCCAAGGGGGCAGCCGCCCCAGGCGGCATAGCCAGGAGGGGGGAAAAGTGAGCATAGATTTGAAAAAATTGTTTACAATTTATAAAACTACAAACAACTTGTTTCTT
Source organism: Magicicada septendecula (assembly GCA_034769895.1). Taxonomy (NCBI): domain Eukaryota; kingdom Metazoa; phylum Arthropoda; class Insecta; order Hemiptera; family Cicadidae; genus Magicicada; species Magicicada septendecula. The sequence goes on from CM068368.1 coordinate 86,770,109, forward strand.
TGATACGAAAGAAGATGCAGCTTTAATAATTAATGCAATAGAAAACTTTAATTTTGTGACTTTGCTCTTTTTCTGGACAGATATTCTTTCTTCTATGGACAAAATCCAGAAAATCTTGCAGACCAAAGGAATAAGCTTTATTCAAGCATTGACACTTCTGGAGATGCTAACGGACAAATTAAAAATTTGGAGGAATGAGCTGTATGACAACGTCATTACTAAGGCAGAACAGGTATGTAATGAATGGGGTGTCAGTATCACAAAAAGGATAAGAAGGAAGTGCATGATGCCAGGGGAGTATGCAGATGATTCTGCATTAACCATTAGGCAAGCAATGTGACCTTCTCTAATAGAAATTTAGGACAAACAGTCAGTTGAAATTTCAAGCCGTTTCTCTAACATAAAAGAATTAATAAAACACTTTGGGTTCCTCTGTAAATTTGAGGCGTATGTAAATGATGGTGATATACATTTTAAGGAACAGGTTTCCCAAACCAATATTAAGTGCACAGTGCTTGGAAAACTGTATCCACATGACCTAAACTGTGAAGAATTGTTGAGTGACTTGAAAGATGTCATATGTTTATTAAAAAGGGCAAAAACGGAGAACAAGGTGGACTCTACACCTCAGGGGCTGCTACAATGCATTTCTTCAATGGGATTAGAAGCCTAAAAAACATTAGCAACAGCTTCAAAAAAATTTTTTACTTTACCAGTATTCTTGTAAACTTAAACTGATTAAATCATACCTACGATCAACAATATCTCAGACAGGATATCAAATCTAGAGATACTTTCAATTGAAAACGACATTCCTTCGTCTTTAGATTATAGCAATTTAATAACCAACTTTGTAGCAATTAAGACCAGAAAAGTTACATTTTAAAATGTCTCGTTTTAAATATTTATTAAATATTAAGTGTTTATTAATAGAATATGGAACCATTAACCGGTAAATGGAACCTGTAACGGTAAATGTTTTATTTTATTACTTTTATGTAATTCTTTGTTTAATTTTGTTGCTTTAGGATATTGTTTTGACGATGGACTTTAGACCTACAAGGAATTTGCATGTTTATTAGTTCATTTTATGTTATATATATTTTATATTATTACATTTTTATAGTCTATTTATAGTCTACATTCGTTACTAATAAATGTATACAAACTGAATACCAGTAATATAATAGACTATGTAATTTCTTAATTTTGACTTAACAAATATTCGTAAGATGTTTGCTGGACTTGCTTTCATACAAAAATCTACACATTTGCATTTATTAAGTACTTTGTTCACTGGATGGGCCTTTATTTTTGCTCTTTTGTCCTCTTTTAATTGTGAAGCCGAGGCGGCTGACAATCTCCTTGCCCCGAGTTCCAAAAAACCTAGCTATGCCACTGTGGACACATCTGCTGAGAATTACCCAAGTGAGTTCAAAGAAGATGCCTCTGGTTCTACTTAGGCCGGGCTAATGCTTGTGTATGATTTGTATGATACATTTTTATTTATATAAAAATTATTAGTGTAACATAATCACATAATGAGGCCCAAAAGGGGTCTCAGATTGTCAAACAAACTTTTGACCATGATTTGCAAGCCTGCTAATTAATACATCCATCCAGTTATAATTGTAACTTTCTCACATACATATACTGACACTAATAGGCCTAAATAATCTTAGCATTAACAACATTTTTAGTAGTAGGTCAACATCAGCAAAATGTATAAACATGCATACATGATACAAAGTTAATCTCTTGTGCATATATTAGGTACTTTAGGTATTTTGTAACTCTTCTTGTGTATGGCTATGAACTGGTTGTAGCAACAAAAAATACATGGCCCTCTGCTTATATATATGGTTAAAATCCTTATATGATCTTGCAGCGGATAAACAAAGTCATCACTAAAGCAGTTCTGATCACAGATTTTTAAAAGCTGAAAATTATCTTAATAAAAAGACTACATGTCAATTACTGCAATGACTATAATAAAATGTTTCATGTAACATAAACATCATTTAAAATGTTTCTGAATTTTGTATATTCATGTAACATGAAATATTTTTAGGCCAATTTAAATTCTTATAATGAAGGTCTGTGATAATTTTTTTTTTAATGGCAAGGCTTCTATAAATAAAAACACTATTCTTTGGCTTTTTTTAATTTGTTTATTATTGTAACAGAATTTTCTGTTTGGCATTGTAGTACATGGTTTCTTTACTTTTACTTAAATAAACGTGTCCTTTGAGTTTTCGTGTTTTTAAATACAATACAGTGCCCCCTAAACATTAAAGAATGATATCCAATAAATAAGATGTAAGCCATTAGAATTATTCAGTCATCTGGATTTATGACTGTCTGGGTTCAACCTGATAGAAGTATTTTATATTTTAATGACAGTACAAATTTTTAATATACAATTGTAGAAATGACAAGAGAATGTATTCTATTTATGGAATAGAAATGAGAATTTAGTTACTGTAATTTTTCATCTCAGCAATTTGCGTTCATGGTGTAGCTCACGTTGTCAGAATGTGGAGTACTTTATGTGATTATTATTTTATTATTAATTCGGTGTCAAAACGTCCTACGATATTGTCTGATGCCTAACCTCCATTGCAGTTTTCATCGTTTAGTCCTCTATCGCTCATTGATTTCCGTATGTCCTCTACCCATGCTTTCTTGGGCCTTCCTTTTTTCCTATGCTCTCTAGGTATCCATCTCATTGTTTTCTTTGATAGTCAGTCTTGTCTCATTCTTTGTTCGTGTCCATACCAGATTAGTTGTTTTTCTTCAATGCAATCAACGACTGTCTTTTGTATGCCCATTTCTTCTTTGATCGTTTCATTTTGCCTTGAATACTCTAGCCTTGAAGTTCTAGCAACTCATCTCAAAGCATCCATTCCTGTAGCTTCTAACTTTATTTTTACCTGTTCTTTTAGTTTAAAGAAGTGATACAGCTAGTTAGCTCATGTGAAGTGTTCTTTTAGTTAGTTTATGTGATACTGTGTTTTTAAAAATGTGAACTGTCTCTGTCCACCAATCAGATTTGACTCTTAGTAAAATGAGATTACCATTTTGAGACAACAATGATAAATGATACAGTATTGCCACAACTAATATTTATCAACAGCAGCTTATCACCTTAAATGGAGCTGCCATGTTGTCATTCTGCTGTTGGTATAGCCATTGTTTAATGATATACAGAAACACATCAACAATATAACTACACTTATGGCAGATAAAAATGACTCATGACTGATAACAGTTGCTTTGAATGGGTAATGGTTTATATGATCTATACAGGCTGTGCCTTATTTCCCTATAGGCAGTCTCAGCTACCGCCAGAGGCCTTGCTACTGGTTGTAACATATTCTTAGCTAACTAACCAAGAGACAAGATGCAGACAAAAATCATGATTTACCGACAAAATTTATGGGAAAGTTTCTTATGACATTTATTGTCATCTGTGTACCTCTGTCAAGTTCAAAGTATATGTCGGATTCAACGTTAAAGGAAAATGGCCTTCTATTCATAGCCTTCCCCAACGTATAAATCTGTTTTAAAATTTTTTAGCAATGCAGGTATCAAGTGGATCTACTGAAATATCTTTTTCAAATTAAACATTTTTAAAGGTTCTTTGAGAAATTTTTGAAATATGAAATAAAAATAGAAATATTAAATAGGAAATAGAAAAATAAGAAATAGAAAGATAAAAATTGAAATATGAAACAAACCATTAGATCAGTACAAAATATTTAGGATTATTTATTGAAAGAATTTTACTTTAATGATATAGTTGATGACTGTTCATCCAAAACAAAAAATATATATAAGGAAGTTCATTAAATGAACATTCACTTCGCTGTTCTCTCTTAGAACCTTAATGCCAAAGTATTTACACCTGTAGTATAAAAGCTTTACTTTTTGAATACAATATTGTCTATGTACGTAATGAGGGACATTTAATTAATGAAGTTGTGTTAGTGGTTATAATCACAAACAGAATTAACACTGTTGCACACCATTATAGAAAAATTATTCCAATTAGCTAATAGTTTCATTATATCTACTTATTAAGGTATCTTATCCTTCAAAATGAAGTACTTTATTCGACATCAAAAATGTAGTTTTCACAAAATTACTCCCTCCCCCTTTAACTACCCTTTTTCATTTATAGATATTTCATCTACCTTCCTACAGTAGATTATTATGACCTCCTTTTCAGGATACTTTATTTATTAAAATTAATGTGGTTTATATGGTTTACAGGCAAGATTGATGTCAGTATCTGCTAGCAAGTTTATAAAAATGTCTGTTCAAGCATTCCACATATGCTGTTATTTAATCTAGTTTTGATTCTACAACTGTAAAATTAAATTACTGTGAAGAGTCCACTAAACCTAAATTTTCTCAAATATATATAGATTGTATTAGTGTTATGTAAAAATATATTTTTTACACCAAATTATGAAATTTTGACAAATTATAAAATTAAATTATAAAATAACCTGTTCCAAATTATATTGAAATAGCTTAAAAAATAATACACTTCATACGGTAGGCTCACAGTTATTTAAACAAAAACTTCAACTAGGAAAAGAATGTTATTTAAAAATTGAAGTTCCCACTATGCTATAGGAGGAAAAAAATTTCATAAAAAACAGAAATTGTTTTTTAAAGAGGAGAGTTTTTAATGAGTAGAATAATTGTTTGGCATAACAGGAGCATGAATAATGTATTCATCCTTTACAAATATTGTAACTTTTCTTTGCTCACTTCTTAAACAAAACAGAAAAAAAAAAACAATTCTATTGCCATGGTAACCATACAATCAGGTTAACCAAACAAATGAAGATACAACCTGACCTTAATTCTATCTTCCTTGTATAGTTGGGTATAGTAATTTTATTATAAACTTTTTTTGTTCTAATCATATTTTTATGCACTCTTTATTATTGAAAATGATGTCAGACTCAATAGGTTTGCCCACATATTACTGAATATGGTTTGTAACATCTGCCATACGTTTGTTTTTCTAAAATTTTATAAAATCTTTCACCTTCCAGATTCAAGACAAGTAATTTGACATTTCCTTTGAAAAAACTGGTCTGGCCATTTTAGAGTAAAAACGTAACAAAAAACAAGCATGCCACCTAAACATAATATGGTTCTACTTGTGAAGTTGAGTAACAAATCTGGAACGGAATATCTTTACTTCTTGATGGACAAAATACCTACTGGTATTGATTGTTTTGCCCCTAGTCAGCAAAAAAAAATTGTACACATTTAATTAACAGGTGATGTATAAATTATACTACTATAATATCGAGGAATTAGTGGTAAAACTAGCCAAGTCCAATGATGTTTCAAAAAAAACATTTTATTTTATTTTTTATTAATTTATATTTTTCTTTTCATTTTCCATAAGCTATGTGATTAATAAAAATCTTCATTAATAATAAAAATTAACCTTGAATCAGTTTAAACATTTTTTGGTTTATCACTTGCACTTAAAGGTCTGAATTTCTGTTTTCCGTAAATACACATAAATGGACTTGGGTAACTTTACCAATAACTCTACAATATAAGCTAGTTCGCTAGTAGGTAGGCCCATAATACTTATTGTACGCTGCATTATAACTACTTGACGTTAGCTGCATAAAAATTATTAGACAAGAAACTATCTTGCACTGATAAGAGCTTGTACTCCAATCTTTTGTTTATGAGTCTTCATGTTGTCCCTGTACTCCACAATTAGACAGATTGCTTGTTATGGTACTCATCACTTTCTTGATTATCTTTAGCTTCTATAACCATCCGGTTTATATACACAGATATTTCAATATAATCTGCCACTGCCTATCTCATCAAGATGTATTTTTTATTTATCTATTTTACTCTAAATATAATTAAATCACTACCAACTTGGAACACAAAGCTTTTTATGGGTAAAAACATAAAAGTTTTACCTTATAGACTAAACCAGTTTTCGCTTTTAAAACGCTTCTTCAGAGGCTGCCGTTGGAAGCACTGTCCATCTTGTTCTTGGGGACGGTATCGACTTTTGAAGGATCGATGTTGTGTGTGTGGGGTGTGATATGTTCAAATAATGCATGTGATTGTTATTGTCTGTTTGTTTAGGATGTCGTTTTTATGTGTTTTCATGTGTTTGTATATTTCCAATTGTTCAAGAGTGTCTAGTTTACGGCCTTTTGTGTGTATGTGTAGAATGTCCATGTTATTGTCAGTGTTTTTGTATGTGTGGTTTGCTTCAATGAGGTGGTTTGCAAAGGTGGATTCGGTAGTGGAGTGTAGTGCCTTTGTGTGTTCAATGTATCTTTGTTTGAAGCTGGCCTATGTAGAATTTGTTGCAATCTGAGCAGTTTAGTATGTAAACACCAGGTAGATCAAATTTGTTTTGTTCTTTGTGTGTGTGTTTTGATAGTGTGTATTCTGTTTTGTTTGTAGTTTTGAATGCGATTCTGTATCCTGCTTTTTGGAATTTGTGGGCTATTTTTTCAGTGTGGTTATTGATGTATGTTAGTGTTATGAATTTGTTGTTTTATGTCTTTGTCTGTTGTTTGTTTTGTGTAGGAGTTTATTGACTATTGTTCTGTTGTATCCATTGGATTCTGCTAAATATTGTGTGTTTACAAACAATAAATTCTGCTAGATAAATTCTATCTACCTGGTGTTTACAAACTAAACTGCTCAACAAAGACGAACTAAACACGATAAACAAAGACGAACTAAATTATTTTGGCTCTGAAAAGAACACTTCGACTAGACAAAATTCAAACTAATTTTTAGGCTCATCACAACTGGCAACAGCTGTTATGTACCCACACCACACCACTGTACAGTAGCCATATAATGATTTACCCATCACTGCCAACTAACTGTTTTGTGGACATATACTGGGTAAGCAGAAATCTGTTTTGCTGTGTGTGTGAAAGTCATTTAAATTATTCCAAATGTCACTACTTCCTACTTCTCAGTCTACCCTCTTATGCTGTAACCCATCACTAAGCTTATCTTCATCATCATTAGCTGCAGTTATCTAGTCATAAGCTGGAGTCTTATCTTTATAAACTGCATATGGCCCTCATATAATTATTTGCAGTATGCCCAAGATTCGTAGCATATACCAAAGGCAGTAAAATAATCTAAGTACTTGCTAACATTGCCTAAGTCTGTTAATCATATCATTACTACTATCAGAAGAAATATGATAAAATTAATTAATTCTAGATGAAGACCATCTGAGAAAATTAATTTGAGGTTTAAAAAGATATATATGATCCACTTTTTTAACTATCCTGATATTTGTCAGAACTTTAGATCTGATTTGAGCTTTTCTGAAATGACTTACAGTTTTGTTTTCTGTTCATAAAGTCCAGTAGATATGCTTTACATGCCTTATGCAGCTGATAGATTTCCCTTTTCTGGCGATCTTCCTTTCAGGAAAGTACTGGTATATGGATACAATCAACTATGTGATAATTAGCTATTAGACATCGTACAAAATAATCATTATCATCATCATCATCATCTGCAAGGATTAAACCAAGGATGCTTTGTTCAAACAGTGAAAGAGTCTAGAGCTGGTCACTCCAGCGCTTCCTCAGACATCCCACGCCTGTCCATTCCTTCCACTTATAAATCCATAGTTCTCTGGGGATGTGGCAGTCATCCATTAGGCAAAGATGTTCCCACTAATTCAGCCAATACTGGACAATCCTGTCGAGTATACTCATAATATTCAGTTCCTGCCATATATCTGTGTTTCTTCTATGAGTGATTATCCTGCCACGTGCCTGAGAAATCTCATTTCAGCCGCTTGGATACGACTGGCCTGGCCTTTCGTTAAAGTCCAATTCTCAGATCCATAAAGAAGCGTGGAAAAGGCCATCACATTGTAGAATTTTAGGAGTGTTTCTTTACTTACTGACTTAAGAGTTGCCCTGATGGTCCCACACATGAGGTGGCAGCCCCAACATATGTCTTACCCTGCGATATGCTAGTAACGTATCCAGGGGACATATTCATTACAAAATAATAATATAGTAATTATACATTTCTGTTTACAGGATTGAAAAAATACATTTTATATTGAAAAACTACATGATTTTATAATTTACAGAAAAGAAAAAGGAAAAAATTACAAAATCAGTAATTTCTGAGCATCAACAGACACTTTCAAAATGTCAACTAATACTTGTATTCTTAGTTCCATTCTTTGTTAGTGTACAGTATGTTGAGTTATCAGTGAAATGTACAGCTTCCCAGTAAAATGCAAATATACATGTCTGTAACATTTCTTTCCTTGTGTGATGCACAAAGAATGGAAAACATTAATTTCTTAAAAAACGGTTTATAGGACATCACAGAAACTAGTTTTAAAAACTAATTTCATAGAAACTAAATTGAAAGTTTTATAAAACTCCTGATGAGAATTTCCTACACTTATGCCTGGTTAGAACTAACACACTTGTCTACATCTTGTTACATGCAACAAAAGTTTCTTTTGGTGTTACACCTATATATTTTTAAACATGCTATTTTTGTTGCATGACATTCTGCTGCAAGTTAAGCAAAACTGTAAAACATATATTCATCACTGCTTACTGGTTCTTCTTATAATAATGAATACAGTGTATCACATTTGTGCTGTAAAAATATATATGGAAATACAGTACAAATAAATAGAGAGAAAATATAAATGCAATTATAACTTTCTTTAGAATATAGTAAAGAGAAATGATTATTCTCTAAACATTATCTCTGATTTCTTTTCAGATCAAAGCTTGATCACTACTAAAACTAGTTATAATTACCACTACTTCTTCTTCACCACTTCATGATTTCGCCTATAGCCTGTTCTGACTTCACAGTCTCTGACCATTGTTTCAAACGCCTCCCATGGTTCCTTCTAACAGCTGGTCTATATTTTAGTACTTGTTTAGGAATATGCATGTCTACCATGTGTTTCACATGAGAGTTACAATCTAGCCTTTATTCCTTTATGCATCAACAGCTGATGGTACCTTTAGTTCTTTCCTTACATCCTTGTTTATAAGATGTGTATGTCAAATGTCACTCCATAACAACTCTTAAAAATTTTATCCAGATGCCTGTAATTTAGAAATATCTTTTGCAGGATAGTCTATGTTTCACCGTCATACATTAAAGTTGGCACTGCCATGACCTTATAAAATTTCGGCTGTGTCTCCCTTTGTGTCTTATTCTTTAATTGTTGTCTAATTGTCCCTCAGGTATAACTAAATCTATTTAATTTTCTCTCAATATCTTGGTCCTTTCTATATGAGATATCACAACTCAAGTAATCAAAAATGTGAAACCTGCTTCAAAACATTATTATGAACTTCAATTTTTTTTTTCTTACAGGGTTCTTCCCTAGGAAGACCATTGTTTCTGTTTCTGCATAATTCCTCCATCTTGAAAAGAACTGTTATCACAATATTTTTCTACTAATCTCTTGGAGTCAATTCAGTGTATAACTGACTTTGGTTAATGCAATGTCTGATTTCTAAATTATCAGCATTTCTCTTCTCTAGACTTTCCCAACTTCTACCTCTTACTCTTCAATGCATCCATGTGTACATGGAGGTGTGTATAAGATGACAAAAAGTTATATTTCTTATGCTATTAAAATTCAAGAAAAATTGAATTTTAAAGATGAGATTTATCTTTAATTGACAATAATTGTATGTAGTAAACTAGCCTTCATGACTCCAGACGTTTCGCCTAGTCAAACATCCTGCCTATCTGCAATTTATTTTCCATGTTATTTAAACAATATCATCTACTTGTGTTTACGACTTCATTTATTCTTTTTGGTTGTTTCCTGTAATCTATTAAATTGGTTTTGTGTTCCTCCTAGGTATTTCCTAGCATTGTCCTTTACATACTTCATGCTTCTTTGAACAGTCGTGAGTTCCTGTACCAAAAAGTCTTTATGTTTCTGATCTGTTTTGTTATTGTAGGAAGTGCGAACCATCAAAACAGTGCCTTTTTAACATAAAGGCATCCTGTTATTTTAATTTACCATAGATTCAGGTCTTATTCCAAAGAACTTAACTGACAATTCTTGGCACTGCTTTCCCTTCTTCCATTACGTTACCAAGTTTTTCACTTCATTCATTTTTTCAGAAACATAACCAATATTCACATTCTATTTAAATATTATAGATATGTGAATGGATAACTAATTAATTAATGAAGTCAGCCAAGAAGCTATAAAGGTTGGTCTAAGGATTACACACACGCACGCGAGCGCGTGCGCACGTTTAAATATTTTGAGGTGTTAGCTTTCGCTTATTTCTAGCTCTAGCAAAAAGGTAAAAATGTTTATCTAAAATAGGCCTACTTGTGTTTCATGTCGGAATAGTGTTTACACCAAACAATTCTTAGTGATACTCCGCACATCACGGACATCAAAATTCAAAAATTAAGTATTTAATTTTTATTATAATGTGAAATTTTAGAATATAAGTAGGAAAATTTAGTAAAGGTTGTACAACATAAGTTTCGATAGTACCAGTATAGAGAAAATTTCAAATTTACTTATTTTAATGCAAAGTTTATTCAGGAATATTGCATGTAATTTAATGTGTTTTAATAAGAAGTTATAGAACTCTGATTAGAATTATCTTCTTCCCATTTAAATCTACCCACATCTTAATGTAATTTCCATTTTCTCCAAACTCAATAATCATTAAGTGCAAGAAACTAAACTATCGGTAATTAAAATAATTTGCAAATCATGAAGAGTGCCAATTTTTTCCAAATGGAGTCGCTGTAAACGCAGCACAAGCGGCATCTGTCATTTTGTAGCAGGACTTACAAAGTTGCAGAAAGTATATTATACTGTGGCAACATATTAGGATTAAAATAAAATTCGTATTAGAGATACGTATTCTTATACGAATAAAAGAAATATGTTTTTATTATTGAATAACCAGTAATAAATTTGTATACGTTCTACAAAACAAAATATGAGTACTTCGTAAGAAACGAAATAAATGCAAGTGCAATTTATTTATTCAAGCAAAATATAGTGAATAAATGTTATATAAACTAAATGTTTATGCACTCTGAAATTAACTAAAATAACTTCTTAAAATCGGCTAGAGTAAAATTTAAATAATTGGATTGATTTTTTTTTATTATTATTACTAATAATAAATTAATTATGTATATGGAATAGTCTGTTTTAATGTACAATACAGCTACCAGGTTGCGCTCACAGTCAAAGCAAAACAGCTTAACTGAACAGTACAAGTTTTCGCCACCAGATAGCACAGAGTGTCCTTATTACTAACAATAAGACCTCTCGTGTTAGCCAACGTCGCTCTAGAGTTAACAAGCCTTGGAAAGCGCACTTGAAAATTTGTTACAATAATAATTGCTCTAACGCTTGACAGTGATAAGAAGCAGACAGGCAACTGAAGGGAGTACTTTCAGACTTTTTTTTTACAAAATATAAGATTGGCTACCTTTAATTCAATCAACATTTTTCTTTACAATTGTGTTTACAATAAATACAGAAAATTGTGTGTGTGTGTGTGTGTGTGTGTGTGCGCGCGCGCGCGCGCGGTTCATGATTGGGCTAATATTGTAAATTCCATTCTATACTTGAAAAAAAATTCTAGATGCAGTGATTGGCATATTAAAGACTTATTTTATACAAAACTTTAATAATACCCAATATTATATTTATGAATAGGAAACAATGTAATCAGTAACAGTGATCAGTTCAGCAAAATAATACATTTCTTAAAGTAATTTTAAAATGTTCTATAAAATAGTGAGACTATTTAAAAAAAAATGAAGTACTCATTCTGCCTTTGTGTACAGTTTTAAGTAAAATCAATTTAAATACAGTACAGTTTTCAATGACAATCAATGACACCCAGAATATAATGACATACTTTCTGATATCCTACCATCATGTCTGTAGTCTTCCCTGTTGGTATCCTCTCATTTTTCATTTTGTCTATGTATCCTGTCCATCTAAGTTTCTGCAAGTTCATCAGGCTGTATTCTTTATACAACTGCTACAGCTCATGATGAAAGTATGCGAGTTCTGTCCAGCCACTCTAAATATCTTGAAGATACGTACACCACATACCTTTCACAAAGTTGTGTAGCCATACACAGGAAACCTTACTATTAATGTCACAGCAGTTCTGCTACCAAGCAAGAAATGTGGTGTGGCGATGTCATTCCAATACCACGTCACTGTAAAACTACACATTTAAAATACACATAGCACCGTTTTGGTACGCCCTGAATTTGTCTGTCACACACTATTTCTATTTCCTTATAGCCATTAGGTTCTTGGATTCCGTTGTCCATGACGTGTCCGTTAAATAACTAAATATAATTACAGCACTACCGACTTGAAACACAAAGTTTTTTATTGGTAAAACGTAAAAGTTTTACCTTACAGTCTGAACCAGTTTTCGCTTATTATAAGCTTCGTCAGAGGCTGCCACTGGGAGCGCTGTCCGTCTTGTTCTTGGCGACAGTGTTGACTTTTGAAGGATCGATGTTGTGTGTGTGGGGTGTGATATGTTCGAGTAATGCGTGTGATTTGAATTGTGTCTGTTCGTTTAGGATGTCATAAAACACACAAAAACACATAAAATACATTTTTACCAATAAAAAACTTTGTGTTCCAAGTCGGTAGTGCTATAATTATATTTAGCTATTATGTTTTATCTCTACTTGTTTCATTTATTGCTTAAACTTTTCAGATCACTATTAACTACTAATAAAAATGTCTTAAGTTTAATAAGTATAACTATATGCTACCTAAATGGAATATAATGACAATATAATGGATGACATGACAATATAATGACAATGGAATTAATGACAGCATAAAGCACAGTCAATGAATAACAAAAATACTAATTAACGGGTAGAAGTTTTGTCACTGTTTAAACTTTTTTCTGCACCTGTGACTCATCTACGTTTACTAGTGTTATATGCTCTGGGTTTTTCTGTGTTTTCCTTAAGCAATTAAACGCTGATCTGGACAGTTTTCTAAATGCGTATTATTTTCTTACTGGATTTTTTTAAATTGTGAATTCTGAAACACCAGTGTAATAATGCCAACGCTACTGTAAAAACGCCAATGCTACAATAATGCTACTGTAGCGTTTTTATATAAAAATATGCCTCTTTCCTTGATTTTTTATCACACTTGTCAATAACAGATGATATAATTTAACGTCCTCGGAATGAATTGTTTTGTTACTTTTTTGCAAAGTCATTTTTTTATTACTTTATGGAACTACTCATAAAAATATAGTTACTAAGGTTTAAAGTAACTGCTTAGTAACTGACAATGAATGAAAATAATTAAGTGATAGGTAAATTTGTAACGAATAAGAAAACCCACTTTGACAAAATATTAAACAAATTAAAATGAATAATCACTAACTTAAAATTTACAAATGCTCAGTCTAATACACAGACCAAATCACAACTAAATACATATGCTGAACAATTTAACAATGTTTACAGAACCAGTAATACTCATTCAGTAGCCACTCCGCTCCTCGGGCATCTAGGTCCCAAAGCTAGGGTGCATATAGTACATGTGCATGAGCAATCAGGCTTCTTTCAGACTCCTCATTCAGCAATGAGATGCCATTAAGTAAGCTTGTGTTTTCTGTGTCCATCACATCACAGTGACTGAGCAATTAGGTTAGTAAATCTAAGTTTTGTTTTATCAACTTGGACAATCATCGATGGAAAACATTTGAATAATTAACAGAGCCTTCAAGGAGGATTCCACGAGAGAATCCAGGTACCAAGATAGCCAGGAGTCATTAGGAAAAACTCAAAATTCTGGAAGCAACATTACAGCCATTTTGATAGTTTTTCAACCACAAAGCTCAAAATAATTATCATTTAATATTTAAACTTAATTAGAATGCTTCTCTAGGTCAGAATATAACAAAGAGGTACTACACAAAAATTCTTATCAGACTGAGTAATGTAGTGAAGAGAAAAATGGAAGCAGCTGTGGGTAAGTGGTGTCTGACATGTTTACTATAATTAATGAACTTGCACATTCTTCATGACTGCTACAGGACTTCTTGGCGATACATCACATCATACAAATTATAGTAAAAGATAAAACAATAAAATAGTTTTAATGATTTTCACTCATCATTTATTAAAATTATAAATCCATTTATAATTTTAATAAATGATGAGTGAAAATCACTAAAACTATTTTATTGTTTTATCTTTTACTATAATTTACAAAATGGATTTTCACCAAGTAAAGGCATCAAGCATTAATCAGATCATACAGGTTGTACAGCAACCCTATGGTCATGACTCTCCAACTTCTGGCTCTTTTCAAAGATAAAATTGCTCCTGAAAAGTTGGTGGGCAAGATTCAGGAGAAAGAGACGAGGCAGTTGATGGTGATTATGAAAGATGACTTTACATACTGTTTTGAGCAGTGGTAGACATCCAGATATAAGTGTGTGAACTCTCAAAGTGAATAAGACCCCATTATGCTAGCTAAACTATTGTACAGACTGGATATTTCCTGGACAGACTGCTTGATTGTACTGTTTGAATAACAATCCCTTTCATTATGAAAATGATCTCTTGCCAAAAATGGTTTCAGTATGTGTAGATCAAATACACAGACTAACAAATGTTATCAATAAATCGTTGGAATCAAAGATGTTCTGCTCAGGTGTGTTTCTCGACATTTCCCAGGCATTGACAAAGTCTGGCATCTTGGACTCTTATACAAAATAAAGAAAAATCTGCCACATAATTGTTACCGTATTCTACATTCCTACTTAGTAGGCAGAGTGTTTCAAGTCAAGTACTCGGATGCTACTTCTCCTCTATTACCAGTGGAGTCAGGTGTTCCGCAGTCCTGGGTCCTCCGCTCTACCTCCTGTTCACCTGGGACTTACCGTCAGCAAATGAAACCACTGTTGCTACCTACTCCGATGACACAGCAATCCTAGCGACACACTCCGACCCCTCAATAGCATCTCTTATACTACAAGAATCATTAAACAGCGTTCAGTTATGGCTTGATAAATGGCGCATAAAAATCAATTCGTCCAAGTCAGTACACGTTACCTTCACCACACGTAAGGCAAACTCCCCTCCAGTAACAATTAACGGTCAACCAATACCACAAGCTGAAAGTGCTAAGTACCTTGGGATGCATCTGGACAGGAGACTAACGTGGAAAAAACATATAATATCTAAGAAGATTGAACTTAATCACAAGGTCAGAAATGTCTACTGGCTGATAGGCAGAAAATCACGGTTACATCTCATCAACAAACTGTTAACCTATAAAGCAGTTCTTAAACCGCTATGGACTTATGCCTATTCAACTTTGGGGTACTGCTAGTACGAGTAATATTGAGATTAACCAGCGCTTTTAGCTCAAAACTATTAAGATCAATAGTCGATGCTCCATGGGTTGGTCCAACAACTCTTTACACCGCGACCTCAAAGTTCCAACCGTGAGAGAAGAAATCATGTGCCTCTGCAGGACTCACATCTCCAATTTAGAAAAGCATTCAAACCACCTGGCAATTAATTTGTTAGATAACAGTGAAGATATTTATAGACTAAAAAGGCACAAACTGTTAGACTTACCATTCAGGTTTAATTAATAATGTATTCTCTGTATTATCTGTATTGTAATGTCTGTGATATCTGTTCTGTATGTTTTGTATTCGTGTCAACATTACAAAGTTGGATTCATGTCCAGTGATCGAAATGTTTAGAAAAATATGAATCATTTTGTAAGCATTCGACCATGGGTCATCAACCAAGTAGTTTCTAATTTTAATAATGTTGACTCCGGCCATGACAGCCTTTACAATAGATAGTATATTACAAAATTAATATTCTAGATCTTCAAAGATATTATAATATTGATTAAATTTATTTTTCTAAATCGGTATGGAGAACCATACATGACTTCCATGTTATAAGATTTATATTTAAAATCATTTACTTGAATTTGGTTCAATTATTTCTAAAAAAAATATCCTCCACCCTCAAACTATTTTCAGTATTTATGGATATTTCATTATTATGGGGTAGTCATTTAATATAAAGTTATTTTTAAGTCATTTTATCTATAAAAATTAGGTACTTTATTCTTATAATGATACCTGAACTATGCAGATAAATAATCATCCCTCCTCCTCAACCGATCCCCACCATTAATGATATTTACACTTTCATAGAGTAATAGTTTTATCATATGTAATTGCTAAGGTGTCTTATCCTTCAAAATTAAATACTCATACTTTACTTGATATCAGCAAAGTAATTTTCAAAAAATCACCCCCTCCCCCTTCAACTACATCTCCATTTATAGATATCTCATTTACCATTTTACAGTGGTAAAATATGACTTTATTTTTGGGTCACTTATTTATCAAAATTAAGTACTTTACTCTTCTTAAAACACAAAACATTGCAGGTAAACTACCCCTCCCCTTACCCGGACACAACCCAATTTTTGATATATACACTTTTATTGAGTGTAAAGTTCGTTGTGTAATTATTAAGGCCCCGTGTTATTAAATGTTACATTATGTTATGTTATGTTACATGTTATTAGGTCATATGTAAATTCATCCCTGGCATTTACCCATTGTGAACATACTCTGGTTTGACAGTTTTACTATTATGTTTGTCACAATTAGAATAGCGAAGCATGTGTGTACACCGTGAATGCAACATGCGCACGCGTGCCAGAGTGCGTGCTGGAGTCAATATGAGCTGTGCGCATTTGCACGGCCCCAACACGCAGACTGCAACACAGGACATGTCGGCTCAAGCGATGTGGTGTGAGTCTGTACACGAGGGCATCACATGCTTGAGCATGTGAGAATGCTCACATTATAATCGAGACAAACATCAACAGAAAATTAAAAAAATATATTAACGAATTCTTTACACATTTATTAAAGAATATAGAAACTATTAATTACAGAATGCATTAAATGAAGTAACAAGAAAATTCAAATTTGTAGTTTCAGTTAATATATTTATTATAAGTCCAACATGGTGTACGTGTTCATCCACCAGAAATGTATATATTTGTTTTGCGGAATCATAGTCCAGAACATGTAACGTGTTTTTTATGTTGTCTCTACAATAAATTCAACCCTGGCTGAATTTGCCCATTGCGAACATACACCAGTTGGAAAATTTTACGACTATGAGTGCCACGATTAAAACAACGAAGCATGTGTATACACCACGAGCGCACATGCGCATGACATACCAGAGTGCGTGCTGGAGTCAATGCAAGGCGCGCGCTTGCACTGACCCGCAACACGCAGACTGCATCACAGGACATGTGTCAGCTCAGTGGTGCAGTGTGAGTCTGTACGCGTGGGCAACAAATGCGCGCGCTTACCAGAGTGCGTGTTGAAGTCAATGCAAGGCGCGCGCTTGCCTGACTCCCAACACACAGACTGCAACACAGGACATGTGTCCGCCAAACGGGTGTGTGTGAGTGTGATGCCCGTATCCTAATCGTGACAGTCAGTGTAGCAAAAATTCCATTACCTGGAGTATTTCACAGTGGGTAAAGGAGTCACAAGCTGAATTTATCTGCAGAGACACCGAAAGAACACATCTGTTATCATTGCCATTTTGAATTAAACTAAATTTCAATTAATTTCTATCAATTGCTTAGAAACGAACAAATTATTTTTATCAACAATTACAACAATGAAAATTTTTTTTATTTTTCTTTTCTAAATGCTTTACTATTTTAATAATAATATAGTAAAATAATAATATGCAAATATAGAAATTAAGAGTTGTAATTTGGGTTTTTAGAAAATATATCATTCTATAATGTCCACTATAATATAATTCCTTTAAACATTTGTAAAAAATAATTCTTAAAATATAGGATCAGTCAATGAAACAGGTGAGTTTAAAAATTCAGTTGTCTTTTTATTTATGGATTGTAAAATTAACATTTACACTAAATTATAAGTATACATAATAGCATTTAACTAGACACAGAAACTAGACCCAGAACACTGCACCCCGACCATGACGACAATTTCAGCTCTCACACTTTTGAAGTCGAGTTTTTACATTTTCCATTACACGATGTAAAATGTGAACAGAAATTACACCAACTTTGAGTGTTTCGATGTTTCATGGGGGTGGATCATTGTTTACCTTACTCTAAAAATAACTCCAGTAGAATAAATGGCTCGCTGGCAATCTACTTCAAAATTAAGTACTTTATTCGACATCAAAAAGAAGTTTTCAAAAAATTACCCCTCCCTCTTTGACTACCCTTGTTATGTATAGATATTTCAGCTACATTCCGACAGTGGATTATTATGACCTTCTTTTCAGGATACTTTATTTATCAAAATTAAGTACTTTACTCGTGTTAAAATAAAAAGTTGCAAGTAAACTACCCCTCCCCCTTAACCGATCTTCACCAAAATCAATAGGCCTTGAGACCTCTACAACTCGGGTATACTGTATATGCAAAAAATTATATGATTCTGTTCGAATTTGCAACAGTTATTGTTTGCCATAGAAACACACACATACACACTTTTTGGAAAATGACTTTTCTTCATGTTTTGAGGGTAGTACAATCAGAATCAGCCCTTGTCTCAAACACGATTTTTTGCAGTCACCATACTTCCATTTCCTTACAGAACATGGAAGTAAAAATGAGTGTTAAGAAATAAACAAAAAGCCATTTCAGTGTGTTTTGAAATGCAACCTATCATAAAACATCTGTATCTTTCACTTATTATTTTAGTAGCACTACCTGTGTGAATGATTCACATGAGTTTTTGTTAATCTCTATCCTATCAACTCTTCCATAAAAATTATAAAGTACAAATTAAAGTAATATATTAATGTTGACAATTCTTTAGAGTGGCTGGACATGTTTATTTCTCTGCACATTATTCATTTTGCAATGCACTTTGCCTGCAGCATCTTTTTGAAACTGGCCCCACTGCACTTTTCCATGGAATTTGAAAATAACTGAATAAAAAGACACGTTTACCCAAAATTTATATAACTTTTGAAAATTGCGTCTAATCTAAACATCATATATACTTATATGAGTAAAATATATAATTATATGAGTAATTATAACAGGTCACTGTAAGTATAATAGGTCACTGTGTAATTATAACATCATGGCTGCACTTGTAGTCAAGTGTCACATGCGTTAGTACTGACACCTGAATAGATGACCACATGACAGCTCATTGGCCAGGGATCTCTACACTCGGAAAGGCAGTCACAGGGAGACAATTGCATTACCAAATCGTAGAAAACAGAGACAAAATGTAAAGTAGAAAGGCAACCATGTTTTTCTGAATGTTGCCACCTACATTTAAATATAAACTGTTATTTATTAAATGGTATGATTTTTATATGATATAGTTTATATAGGTTAGGTCCAAATAAAAATATCTGTCTACCATCACGTTTTATCAGGTTAATTGCAGGCTTAGGGATTTATACAATATAAGTAATGTATATAATAAATTTTTCCCAGGTGGATTTACTAATGTTTATAGCTTTTTTTAATTGTATTATTGAAATTTAATATTTTTGTAATAAAATAAATTAATATATAAAATAAACATCAGGTAAAATTTGTATTTCTACCTACCAAAAAATTAAAATACCTGGATTTCGTTGTCCGTGACGTGTCTGTTGATTAATTATATTTACATTAAAATAGTAATCAGTGGGTAATTTTTTCTTTTTTTTTTTAGATAAAATTAGTTGGTAGTAATTTTAGTAGTAGGTAGTTTTAATATCTTCAATAGTAGATTAAACATGCTATGACTATAATTTAAAGTAATGTGCTCATACTTAAAATTTTGACTGCTTTAAAATTTTAAATTTTCTATCGTTAAATTTTTCCTGAACTAACTGTCAACTGAACTACAAATTTAAATTTTTTAAATGAGATGATATTCATCACCAACATCATTATCCATAGTACTAAAAAAGAACTCTGATAACAGAATTAATTACACTTCTACAAGAATGAGTAGTTGGAAGAAATAATTTAAGATTGGCACCTTCTTGTTTCATACCTTGGAGAGAATACATATTGTGATGAATAATCAAAAGTAATTAATATCATTAGTTGTATTCTCAGATTCACGGTACTGAAAAATACGTACATAGGTACGTTCATTCAACAGTATGAATCTAATCATTGTTATTTTAATTTTGTCAAGAGATAAAATGATATAAAGAGACTTGTTCTTCACAAATATAATGGATTTGTTTAGTGTTAGACTTTGATAAGTTACCAAACTTCAGTGTTACACAACTTCTATAAGAAAAATTGTTGTATAACATTACAAATTATGTTTTCATACTTTCAAAATCATGGTTATGATGAGTAGGGTTTCTCAGACTGTATGTTTTTCTTTTTATCGTTTAATTAATTATCGTTAAAAATGTATTTTAGTATGTACTAGTAAATAACCTCGGGCGCCATAGTGTACAAAATATCACTACATACATTTACGTTTAGGGCCAGAATTCGTGCAACACGAACCAGTTTTGTGAAATAGATTACCTGAAATAAAACATACACCAAATAACATATTTAATGACTTTTATTAGTGTTGAACTGGTATTTTACTACATAGTGAAAAATAAATAAGATCCACACATTGCGCCATGGGCGTTTCAAAAATCAAATTACCCTCCAAAATCCTAACATGTAATAGAAAATGTGTTGTATTAGTTGATTATGATATACATATGATAAATATAGTTATACATCTTTAGATATTGTTTCGCACAACCCAGCACTTAGAAATTACTCACGCACACGCACACACACACACACACACTCTCTCTCTCTCTCTCTCTCTCTCTCTCTCTCTCTCTCTCTCTCTCTCTCTCTCTCTCTCTCTCTCTCTCTCTCTCTCATGGTACAAGTTCATTATAATTTTATGAGCTCATTTTGAAAAAGTGAAATTTTGAATACTTGAATTTATTTATTTGGTCATTTCAAATAAAATTGATGTGAAAATAAATATATTTTTGTGTTGATGGAACGTTCTCACCAAAGTCGTGTAGGCCTCCTCGCACTGCTAGAATCGTCCAGATTAGCACAATCGGTATAGTTTTACTGCGTTTTACGGCGCACCGTCGTGTCGACCCACGTAACTCCTCGGACCGATTCTATACACTGATCTATTTGGGACGATCCATCGGCCGATGACGCCTACACGAAGCCGAACTTTTAACGTTCTTCACCACATGTTTTTGATGTTTAGATAGTTTATTAACCACTTACAGTGGTTTAAAAGTTAAAAATTCACTTATTAGTGAATGATCTGCCGGCCGGCTGCGATCACAGTTGCAGATGAAATGACATCGAGTTTTTGTTATATGTTGCCGAGGTGGGGTGAACCTACGTCACTCGTTCTTTGTTAAGTTGTTGACAGCATCGTGTTGTGGATGTAAACACATTCTCGGCCGCTGACGTAATTAAGGATCGTCACTGTTATCGCAACAAATTACACACTGTTTTTGTGATGCTTCACAGTTTTTGCTATGAATCGGTCCAAATCCTGGCAAATATTATACAGTCCACTCACTATATATTCGTACCGGTTATTTAATGTTGGTTTAATTATGACCAAACTAAAAAATACAATATTTATGGTTTTATTTACCATATTTAAGGTAATTATAAAATGTACCATGATTGTACCATTACAAGACATTTGAGAAAAAATGTTATGACGTCTATAGAATTACAAACAGAATTATCACTGTTGCACACCACTATAGAAAATTATTCCGATTAGCGCTTTCAAGCTTCACAGCTCATCATCAGATCGGAAATCTGATTTTCCGATCTGACGATGATCTGTGAAGCTTGAAAGCGCTAATCGGAATAATTTTCTTGGGTTTCCGATCTGACGATGAGCTGTGAAGCTTGAAAGCACTAATCAGAATAATTTTCTGTAGTGGTGTGCAACAGTGATAATTCTGTTTGTGATTATAACCACTAACACAACTTTCTTAATTAAAAGTCTATAGAAGTGTTTCATGTATACTTGTGCATAATATTAAGTGGTAAACTGTTGTTGATTGTTCCCCAGTTAAGTCTCATGAGGTCTGGAGTCCCAATACAAAACTTGTATCATTGACATTATATATGGAACCTCTACACTGGCCAGCCAGCATGTAGCCAACTGCCAACTGTCATACATAGGAGAAATAGCATATAATAAAAGATTTAGTGTGATATTTGTAATAGTATTGCAACCTTCTGGTACGCGAGTTGGTTGCTATAGTTTGTTTTAAACTGAAAAGGGATTTTGCATGACATAAGAGCGGGAGGCTTAGATTCGTCCAATCAGCATCGTGAAAATTGGTGCGCGTTGCCAGTTGTCTTTACCATCAATGGGAACACGTGAAGTTCTTCTGTGACTTTCATCTGTGTATTTACTGCTGGGTTTAGTTAGTGGTTTTCAGTAGTTAAATTTAAACAGTCTTTTTAATGACCATTTATTGAAAGTGTGTCACTTGTATTAAAGCCATTTAGACAAAAAATACTGAATTTAACAATATCTCTAAATGTAAAGAAAGATAATTCATTTTTGCTGTTTAAAACCCAATTCATTAATTAAATTAACATTAACAACGGTGAAATAATCAAATAATATAGCATTATATTTATAATTAGTTGTATATCATAGTAGCATTGATTCTTTATAGTGTGTTGTCATGACAACTGCATATAGACCGCTGCCCGCGGTCTACTTGTAAATAAGTAGTCCTAAAATTATAAAGTTCCGAATCAAAAAAATATATGCCCCCTACATAAATTTTTCTACATAAATCTTACATGATTCTAGTAAAAAAAATTTACTACAACTCCCTTGCTGGAAGTTTTTAACTGGCCAAAAAATAAAAGACTTTCTCACTTACTACTTTTTTGTATGTTTGGTTTTTGTATGAATAAAAACATTTTTCTGTTGTAATATGTATAAAAAAATATTAAGTTTATTCAAATTAGCCTAATATTTTTTATACTGTAGTATTGCCTGAAGCATTGTCTTTAAAACCATATATCGTACATTTTATGTACATTAGATATATATTATTAGTAAAACTACAAGTAAAGCAAAGGACTGTAACAACAGTCAAATTGTATGTTTGCTATGGATGCAAGACACGACACAGTCTGGCAACAATGTTCCTGAACTCCAATCCCATTCCATTGTAAAACAATGTATAATCATTTGCAGCATAGTCTATTTTTTCTGTTCTGTGTTTGCATTTACATCCAGCTAGTGTTTACAGACTATTACATAAATTATTTCAAGACTGCAAACAATGTTTTGGCATTTAAGAATTTATAAAAGTCGATTTTATAACTACATCAATTATGGCATCTTTTAAACTTATGTAGGCCTTCACATTATATAGCCCATTTGTGTTTTGCACTACAGTTGCAAAAATATAATAAGAAATATAAAATGTCACATGTCTCCTATGTTAACCAAGAACTTGCAACCCCTATTCTTGGCACCACCAGCTGTTATTGCATTTACTTTGACTACAGGATTTAAGAGAGTAAAAATGTGGTGTTTCTATCGTAAAGTTGTTGGATGGCAGTTACCCTCCTAGAAGCAGGGGGGATTGTTATTATTATTAAGTTATTATTATTTTTATTATAATTATCATCATCATCATCATCACCACCACCACCACCACCACCATCATCATCATCGTCATCATCGTCGTCGTCGTCGTCTCATTATTTTATTATTATTATAACATTATTAAATTTTAAAGTATGTAGTATTTGATGTTATACGTAATTTCAATGTAGGTTTTTGTGTTGTTACTTCTGCATACTTGATTGGTCCCACATTAATTTTTATGTTTTATTATTGTTATTTCCATCTACTATTGCCACCCATATTACAAGTTTTAGAACCACTATTGAAGTAAAAATAATTAAGAGTACCTACATCTCCAAATGTCTAGAGAATAGTATCCTGAACATTACATACGGTATGAAATATGCAAATATGCAGTTATTCTTGAGGATATTGATCTGTAGTTTGTCATATGAATGTGTCTTTAAGGAGAAGGACAATCTTCTCCTCAAAGTATAGTAGGTAAAGATACCTATGTCTACATACTTCAGGTTTTCATTCAGGTACTTTATGATAAAGAAATATTACATCTACTAAAGTTTCAGTTCATAGCTGTCTTTATCAATTGTTCCAAATTCAACACATGCAACCTGTTTGATGATTCCCCCTGGCTCTATCAGTACTCCCATTGTCAAGGTCATTATAACTAAGTTCAATGTCAGCATTGTTTACAGCAGTCTCATTCATTGGCTTCCTGTCAGTTTGTGGTGAAACTGTTAATCTCTTAATCTCTCTCTGTTTTTTTTTTTCTTAATTTGTGGTTTCCGTTTACTCAGTCTATTTATGTGCACTATAATTTCCTTAAGTTTATATAAACTTTTTTGAATTACTTCAAACTAAAATATTTTTATATAGTCTGCTTCTTCCGAAATTTTTTGTATAGTTATATTTAAATATTCAGAATAGTGAAAAAGAATGCCTATTACTATTCAGAAATAGTAATGATCAGAATGTAAAATAGTAACTTATAGTACTATTTCTCTGTCTGTCTGTCTCTCTGTGGTTGAATATGTTAATCATTTCAGTTACCATACTTTATTAATATATTATATATGTACTGAGCAGTGGCGAAGCTAGTAGTTAATGAATGGGTAGGCAAAAATCTTAACTTAAAATTTTTTTTAAGGAATCACTAAAAGGATGGTGGTTCAAATCGGACGCTGAGGTAGAGTTTGCTGTAAGCGAATGGTTCCACAAACAGCCGTAAGAATTTTACTAGCAGGGAATCTACAGGTTGGTGCAACAGTGGAACTCATGTCTTAATGTTAATGGAGACTTCTTTTAAAATCGTTGAAAAAAAATGCTTTACAGGTCTATACGTGTTTCTATTGAACAATCCTTGTATTAGTCATACACAATAATACAACTGATTGAACTTCAAATTTTTAAACTTGATTAGTTTCTACATATATGTTTAATGTTACAAATAATTCAAATAACAATCTTGATCATCTGTTAGTTCAGCGGAATAACAGGGACACTTTTAATAACCGCATAAAATAAACACACTTATAAACAACACAACGCGCTTTAATTTGAATGTTTGGACCACAGAAGTGAGGCATGCCTCAACGCTTTATGTGTACAGCACGGGACAATCCCCCCTCCCTTCACTTCCTCATCACTCCGGCACATTGCTTACATACGATGTATACAAAAAACACTGAGGCAAGTTCAGGTTGCCTCATTCGCTTTAAACGAGCTATGCCGAGTCTCACCTGTCACCATCTAGCGGTCGCTCAGTAAAGCACGTTTCGGCCTAATAAATTTGACAGTCGCGGTAACAATGTATAATCTTTATGTTATGTAGTTCATACGTATTTATAATTTTTATTGTACAGAATTTTTTAGGGTAGGCATTGCCTCAATTGCCTCCATGTAACTTCGCCACTGGTACTGAGCATATTCACTTAAGTCTACCTTCATTGTAAAATATCTCCCATCTCTTACCAGACAATAAGACGTGAGAATTGTAATCTTCTGGCGTTTGTTCAGCCATCAGCATGTTGGGTATTATTTTGTTCCCATCATTACAAACTTTAAACATGCCTATATACACATTTGGCTTACAAAGTTTTTCAACTGATCTATTATATTAGGGTGATAAAGTGTTGCCCGAATTGTTTCCATACCTAGTAAAGTAGAAATCTTTTTCAGTAACAAAGAAATAAAGTCATATCCTTAATCAGTTAATCAGTGGCAAAATTCAAACAGATCTAGGTAATCCATCTTGTATGAGATGTGAATCCTCCTGCACTGTCTAAGTGAAGGTGACAACTGCTCTATGCTTGCCAGGGAAGAACCTAGGATTTCATTTCAGGAAGGGGGATTTTTTTTCAACCACATATCGTTTTCTTAGACAATTCTTTTTTTCTCATATTATAATGAAAATCGTACCAACAAATTAAAACTAGTGGGTAAATAACGGCTGTAATTTACTAAATTCATAAAAATCAATTAATAACATACAGTTTGAATTGGAAGTCTAATAATATCTTTCTGTGGAATATAAATACTTTAAAGAGAACGTTAAAATTATAAAAGTAAATTTTGTATGTGTATGTGTGTGTTTGTGTTGTAGGCTTAACACAGCAAGAACACAAAAAATTTTAAGTGAACTTTAAGTGAATTTTAAGTTTAATTTCACAATACTTTGTTTCTCAGACCTATGTAAAGTCTATTACAAAAACCCTTGTCCATTATGAAAAATAATGTTAAGAAATTAAAACTCATTCACATTATGTGCTTTGTGATTGAAGTTATCAACATGTAACATTAAGTTAAAATATATAAAGATACGTCCCTATCGTAACCAGCAGAAAAACATACCATATCCTACTCTCTTTCAAGCCGACTTCTTTTCATTGTTCACCATTTCTTTCAATATCTGTTATACTTATTATTGAGTATAAGGCCTATTATTGTAGATAAGTTAAACGTGTCATTGACCCAACTAGTAATTTCTTAAAATTGACAAATCTTGGAAGTCAATTACATTTCAAAAAACAACCAGTTTTAAACTGTTTGCTCCAAAATTGTTTAAATTTTTTTTGGATTTGGGATGATATATCCCCCATATCTATCCCCTAGGTTCACCCCTGATGCTTCCAATGTGTGGAGAGGAGATGCAATGGCCATCTCTCTGTTCAGCATAGTAGTGTCTATTCAATACACTGATGGGCTGTTTACAAAATTACAATAATGATATTTAATCATCCAATATTAAATACACTCTTCAACACTATTATTGTATTATTTGCAGATACTTTAAATTGTCTATTTGTAATAGTATTATAGTGACACAGTACAGCGATCTACTGTACAGTGTTAGATTTCTTAAAATTCGTCACCTTTTGGATTTTTTTTGTTTTTAATTCTATAACAATAATGATTAACGTGTATTAATGACTAATTTATATTAATTACTTATTTAAAAAATGTATATTAATGACTAACATATATATTAATGAATTCCTAATGTGACATTTTTACACCTAATATTTCTAATGTGGCTGGTTTTTTATTTCATTTCACTTATAAATAAACCTAATTTCTTAATCAGTTACTGAATTTGGGGAGGGGTTGTCATGAGTGTTTAGAGATTACGTACTGCTTGGGACCTCCCTCCGCCGATGGTTAAAAGGAATTTAGGAATTACTAGCCATATGAGTGACAATGTTGACAAATTCTTCAGCCACCACATCAATTACTTGATAGTTATAAGTATCACCACACAGTACACCTCCCTGTCAATTTTAGTCAGTGAATGAAAATGACCAAATATCTATTTTTTGACAGCTAAGGGTCCAAAAATGTATAAAAACACTTATTCTAATTGAGCCTCATTATATTTTCTGGATTTCCTTTGATTACACATGATACATTGATCTGCGTAATTTTCAACATACAGTATTTATAAATTTTCTATGAAAATTTAGGAAGTATGCCTAAAGTGTCTAAATGCCTAAATGCCTAATCGTCAATTCTTTATTTGTTTATAAAACGTACAATTTTTTATCAGTTATTTTCTCTATGTTAGCAGTCTTCATAACAACTTTGTCAAATTTTGTTGCTTCCCTGCTATATACACTTTTTCCTCGAACGAGGCCTTTCGGTTTCACAACCATTATCAAGTTCTTCCTACAACCTGTAGGAAGCAACAAAATTTGACAAAGTTGTACAATTTTTATCTCTCAGTTAGAAAACGGACCATACAGAAACAAAAATGTGCAAGAAGTAAGCTAAACGTAACTACACAAGGTATACAACAATTAATGTCACTCAAGCACATATATTCTGATGGCACTTAATTCATTCAGTAAAAAAAGAACCGAGTATTTCTCATAAAAGCCTCGATTAATCTTTATCCATCCAGTTTCTGGCTGACGGTTTGTATACTTTCAGCTTAAAACTGAATCCAGCGAAAATACTGTAGGTCGTGAACCGTTTTTGGTAAAACTCTTGCAGAGTCACAATGCTCGGCGGCAGGATTAAAACGGGCCGCAAGTGAAGTCGAAACCTTCATCTTTTGGAACAGGGTGTCTCCCCCCACCCCACCGAAACTGATTCTTCAGTACAGGAGAGGGGTTGTACAGACGAAGGGCCAACCCTGTCGCTTGCTATTCCACCACACCCTGAGCGTCTTATATAGAGCTCCCGCCGTGGGATGTTCGAGATTTGGCCTGCTACCAGCCATAGGGTTTCAATTAGACATTATCTAATTCAGCGTGATGGTTCACCGAGGCCAGGTTGCCGTGAGGAGGGAGTATTTCATAATTCCACCATACATTCGGGAATTGGTATCTCTCTTTTCACGCCTTCATCCAATCTAGAACCCCCCCCCCCCCGCCTAGAATATATTTCCGCCATGGAAATATCAATAGTCGAAAACTTTCGAAAGGAGAACGTTGCACGTTTATAAAAGACCGAGGTAGGCTAGCAGTCTCTCTTGGGTCTATCCAGAGTAGAGCCGGCCGCCAAGGTTAGTCAGGACACTACCTGAAGTTGTTTTGGGTAAGTAGAACACGGGATTTGCTGCGGACGACGACCGTTCGCGTGCTGACAGTTCTGCATGTGCTACATGCTACAGACATATCGAGTTGCGTTGCTGATGCAACTGCGCTCACTCCGCAACCTTTCTAGCTTTCCGTATCATGGACGACACTGCTGTCGTCCGCTTAAATTTTTCGGAACTGTAGGCTACCTTTATCTGTACCCACAATACATTTTCATTGTTTTTAATATGCGATTGTATCGATATATTACGATGTGGAAAAGAAGAAGTGTACTAATTGTAAATTGTCGTATTTCTTAATGTAAAGCGAAAATACTTGTTTTCATTTGCGAGGTCAGGTAACAATGATTTTGGGTTTTTTAGTTTACTGCTGAAATTAATAAACGCCATGGTTGGGAAAACACATGACGCTTAATGTGTGTAGCCTATATACAATACTTATAACAGAGTAATACTTAAAATAAAGAACCTAACATTTTTAAATTGACAAATTAACAAAACTACAACAGCAAATGTAAACTGAAAAATACAAATATTTACGGTTAATGGAAAAAACAATGTAAATGTACCATTAAGGAATGACAACATATGCTCTTCATATTGTACATAATGGACGTTTATTTTATGTTAGCCACAAAACGAGTAGGCCTACTTGTTTGAAAACGAATATTACCGAAAAACGAGTTCTGCCGCCAAAAAAAGTGACATGTATAGTAATAGGCAAGGGATGGCCCTTGGGCCATCCCGTCTTACTTCGAGTTGGGTGTTTTCGTGGTTTTCGAAAAAAACAAGTTTTTTTATTACATACGTATTGGTTTCCACGGGTAATTTCAGTTTTCATGTTAACCTAACAACATCAACTTTTAGCGTCACAGGCACGCGCCGGTCATATGTTACTGCTACAAACATTTTCCATTAAAAAAATGGCAAACAAAACCAATTGCAATCGCCAGCCAACTATTTTACAACATACGAAGTTAAAATTTGTATAATTCTTTCACCTACGTAAAATTATGTGCGCTATTCACTACATGCCGAAACCAAAATATCGCATAATCGAAATATCGAAAATCATTGCCGGTACGCATAAATACCAATTTTTGTTAACACCGAAGATTTTGCGAATTCTTAATGGCTCATCGCATAATAGGCGAGACATTTGTTTTTAACTAAACTACTAATGTGATTGTTGTTTCCTGCGTACAGCAATATTGTGATAATAACAGGAAACTGCTATCTTCACACAGTAGGAAATTGATATCTATGAACTGTTTTAAATGAAGATAAATATGTAACGTCCTTTATCTATTGTGGAAATTTTCGATGAGGCAAAACGTTACGTGTTTGCTTGCTATTTGTGAAGGACTAAAAACTGGTTTACTCTACCACTTCACTTTGTCCCGTACAACAAAATTTATTTTTTCTATGACAATAGCCTACGATTTGCTCGCGCAGTAGCCAGTATTATCTGGCCCTAAGCAGACTCGCTGCGAGCGATTTTCACTGTAATTTGTTAAACTGTTTAGCATATTACCTTAACTGTGAACTCGTATATCTTTGGACACTATTACTTATTAATGTCAATGGTTTCGCTTAACGGAAAGAAATAGGACAACAGTGTTTTTAAGTTGATACAGTCTACATTAGTTTGTGAATTTAAATTGTTCTCCACAGGACCACAGCTGCCAACGTATCAAGAAAAAATCCCTCGTTCGGAGATCTTACGTATGTTTCGAGATTTATTTTGTATTACAAGGCCTGTACAATGTGAGGCCTAGTACATTGCTTATGAAGCCCTGTTTCCGTTAGTGAACTAGAATACATTAATTGTTTTTTAATTTAATGTTTCTTGCTACTGATGTAAAATAACGAATTCAACTATAATCAGTCGATGATATTTTATTAAAAGTTAAAGTTAGCCTTTTTAAACCCTTTTTATTTTTTAACACTGGGTTTCTTTTCGTTGCAATATAGATTTGTTATTTCAGCCGTACGGTACACAAGCGGGACACAACATACAGACTGCCGTTAACTTCTCCATCTGATGGGCATAAGTGAACTCAGAGTGAAAACGATCAACTTTGAGATGGATTTCAACAATATTCCAAAGCTTTCTTTTTGTAAATCATATACAGTCCGTTTACCTGAAAAATAATGAAACTGAATGTATGATATTATGACACCGATACATTAAATGCAAAACAATGTTATGTCCTTTGAAGCGATTCCCTTGAGAAGATCATAAATCTTTTGATGTTCTTCACGCTTTCAAAATGACAGCCCTAGAGTTACCTTGTATTTTCAGGGAACAGGAATAATCACTTGAACTAAAATCTGGAGTGTAAGTAAATTAAGATGTCGTGAGTGTGACCTTTTTCGCAAAATACTCGTTCAATTAAAGTATAGTGTCTCATGGAGCATTATGGTGGTGAAGTATCCAAGAGGCAGAAGGCAGAAGTGTCTGACAGGCTAAAGCTCCCTCGCTCAGAAGGATGACAGTGGGTACCAAAGCAACTGTTATCAATGATAATTAATTTTTTATCTCGTATCAGTGTAGTCATGTCGTTGACATGTTTCTTCACACGATTGGGTCGGTTTCATTGAAGGAGACAAGCTGACGTTGATGAATGCTAATTGTGGGAACATGGACGCAAAACTGAAATCTGATTGGTGCACAGAGACAGTGTCGGGAAGTGCCGCGCAATTAAGAACACATTTATACATCAAAGGCTTCCAAACCTTCTGACCGAGACAGTATTACGAATGACCTTATTAACGAGTCTTTCAAGAAAGTTACGGTAGTAAATTTGTTTGGCTGTCTTTGGGACACAATTTTCTTGTGCACAATATCTCGAATGTCGACAAAAGTAATGAGAAATTGACGTGATTCTTGCTTTCTTGCGTTTTTTTTTTTGACGTAGTAAGTTTTTTGTTCCACTCTCCACATTGCCATTTTGTTTCTGAATCAACTCCTTCTAAAAAAATCACGATTCCTTACTAATTACTACAGTCTCGTAAAATCTGTATCGTTTTCAATGTATTTAAGAAGATCAAGAAACACATTTTTTTCTGGCTGAGATTTTTGGAATAATTTTTCCTCAGGCTTTGAACACGTTTAAATCATGTGTTATAATAGCGTGAACAATGTGATGATTTAACCAACCGTTCATACGATCAAAGGAGTATTATTTTCATGAGGTCTTTCATGTTTAACACATTACATCAGTAAGCGCTGTGCTTGGTTGCTTGGACGTCTAGAACGGACATGTATTTCAGTATTTAAACGATATGACAGCTATCCAAAAATGCTTTGTGCCACCTGAAAACCTAACCTTGACATGGCTCCATCACCACTAGTTAGTCTTAACTTGATAAACGTTTCTGTTGAATCGTCATGAAGTTTGACACAAAATCTGATCTCACGACGTTTAATATTATTGAGTGTGGCATGAGACAGAACAGGCACAAAAACGACGGCACATCAAATCTGCTAAAGTTAAGAAGTTGATGTTTTGAACGTAAACAAACGTTGTAGCTATCAGCTGTTGCATAGTAGTCTGACACTGTTGCCACTTGGTGAGAAAAAATTAAGTCCACTACTTTTGTAGACAAACCTCGTATCTTGTATTTCTAACTACGTTTGTTTTTATGTCGTCCCTGAGTTCAGTTCCCCTTTTATAAACATATAACGGCCGGGAAAACAGAATAAACCTTTAAATAGGGTTACCATATGACCTAGGTGAAAAAAGAGGACAACCTGAAAATTTAACGGCACGATCGTTACTTTACGGATCAAACAAAAAAATTTGACAGTAAAAACATTACAATCAGAATGATCACTGTTGCACACCACTATATAAAAATTATTCCGATTAGCGCTTTCAAGCTTCACAGCCCATCGTCAAACATAATATCAGAATAGACTTGCTGCCTAGAGTGGTCGATTCGTCTATCAGGACTGAAATTTTGCCTGATACACCTAAAATTTGTTTCACGACTCTTTTCTTCATTTCGTCAGAAACGTGACAAATTATTTCCATTGCAATTCTTTTAGAGTGTAGCCCCACACCTATATCCAAGCCATTCAATTTTTGCATCTGCAACAGATCAAAATGGTCAGTGCAAGGCCTATTGTTTTTCGCAATGAAGTAAGCAGTTCTAAAGACAATTTTTGTTGTCACTAAGTGGACTGCATTCATTTCATGAAAAACCTTGTCCACTGACTCTTTTTTGGCTTCAGCAGCAATTCTTTCAGCTGTTGTGTGACCAAAAGAGTTTTTATGTTCAAATATTTTTTTTCTCAACGATGTAAGTTGAGAGGTTTTACTTGATCCATTAAACGTAATTAGGAACAAACGCCATTCTTTTGATATGCTCATGCGCTCTTTTTTAAATGTGCCAAGTTGAGCAACTTCTTTACAAACATTACAGCCAAGTTTGCCGTTGATACAATCAAGCCAAGGAAAAGCATTCTTTTTACGTTCCCACATTTCTTCTGTCCAAATGGAGGCCAACGAGAAATAGTTGAGTCCTCAGTTGATGAACTCGGTACAGACAGAGAATTATCAATAACACAACTACCTTCGGTTTCTGTATGCTGCACAAACGAGCTTTCGCCAGGTTTAAGGAGAGTATTTGCATCGCGAGAAGCAAAGGTTGAAGACTCGCACGAAGACTGTATAGTCCCTCTACTGAAGAACGACGTTAGAGTTTTTTGTTTCTTATTGGCAGATTCCATGACTGTTGTAGCACTGAATAAACACACGTAACGGTTCACAACAGCGATTTACAACTACTGACAAGCAAGACGCGGGAACCACTAATGACTCATCAGTAAATACTGAGTTGAGTAGTGAGCCAATCGGTGGAAGGTACCTCCTCCACTGCACTGCCCGCTGGTCTACACTTCAAGGTCATCCCGCATCCAAAATAGATCTCATGTGCGTTGTGTTCGGCGCCGTTCGGTGAGCCTAGTGCATAGTTACCAAATGATTATGTTATTTTCTATTTTGTTTCGTCAGTTTTAATTTTCGATCTCGGCGATGGTCATTGAGATGAATAATGTGTATAAACAAAATTAACAGTAAAACTAAAAGGAATTATTTGTCGAATATGTTAATATTTCTTCATTATCTTGCAGTAAGAAGTATAATATCAGTGAGTACTAAATCTTAAAATAATACGTGGACCAGATTTTTGAGTAAAAAAACATTTCATGTGAAAGAAAATAATTCTTTTTCTCAAAAAGCATTACCGGAACGGCGTTCCGGTACCAGTGCACCCCTGGTGTGCGAAGGACCTAGGAAGGAAAAAAGCTACTTATTCGCTAGAGACTGTCGCTACGGTTTACCGACAATAATCATGATAAAAGACAGCCAAGCGATCCGGGCAACAACTGTTTCGAGTCGACAATTGCAAAACCGGCTAACGAGCTTGAAGAGGCAGGCGACTACCATAATATGTTACCATAATATCACTCAAAATACTATAAAAACTCTTCAGTAAAGAGAATAATCACTGTTGCACACCACTATGAAAAATTATTCCGATTAGCGCTTTCAAGCTTCACAGCTAATCGGAATAATTTTTCTATAGCGGTGTGCAACAGTGATTATTCTGTTTGTGATTATAACCACTAACACAACTGTCTTAATTAAATTTCTTCAGTAAAGGGCAAAGGAATCGTTTAAAGACCACTCTAAACTGGAAAATTACAAAACAGATGTAGCAATAAGACAAAAATAGAAAATCGTATAATGGAAGCTAAAAAAACAACAGAGGTAGGTCTCCTGTGAGACAGACTGATAGACTTAAAGGAGAAGCGAGACTTTTGTTTTATGAACCAATACAGTTAGCCAAGGACAGACAATTGATAATAACGACTCATTTTTGTACCACCAAGTAGCTTAAGTAGTCCACGTAACGTATACTCCCAGCTTGTTGAGTCCGTTGTTAGCCATAAAACACGTGAAACATGTCACATTTGGAAGTACCATCCAAATTACAAATTCGCGCAGTGAGTCGTTTTCTGTGGACAATTTTATTATTTTTTCAGCAGTGTATGCTAATACAGTAGTAACTCTTTTTTAAATATACAAATAGGTTTGTTACACAACATTTTCGTATACATTTAAAATATGAAACATAGGAGAATCAGTTCAGCCAATAAGTATCTTCTAAACAATGTTTCAATAACGCGTATTTTTATTCTGTTATTACCGTTTACTTTAAATAGGATTGATTTTAGGATGTTATCAAACGTTTTTCAACCATTTCAAAGATAATAATATTGAATAGTCTTAACCTGTTTTTTCTTTTGTATGAAGCCGACTCGACCTGACCCCCCCCCGGGCCAAATTCTGGATACGCCACTGGCCTCAAAATATCTCCAAAACGTCAGAATAGGGTAAAATGACATAACCAGGGGAGAAGGAAAACAAAAAAAAACATTTTAAAAAATTGACAGCGAAACTAGGCTAAACGCCATTACGCAATAATAATTTGTTGTGTTAGCAGCGACCTCGTGTGTGTTCGAGTGGGCAGTGCACTTTTAGCTACGCCTCAGCGAGTATCGCGGCCTGCTGATCACAAGACAATTTCCTCTTATTAGCATGCTTCTGCCGATATATGATGTGTCACGAAAATATGGGTCGCCACTGAACCACTTTCCTAACTTTAAGCTACCCGGCTTCTTCGATTATCGCCACTTCTGTTTTTGTTCTGGTACAACCTTATTGATAACAAAAATAGTACATTCCAGAATAATATTTTAGGACAAAATTTTTTAAGCAAATATAACCAGGGGCGGATTTACCATTTTGCCGCCCGTAGGGAGAATACATTTGCTGTCCTCCCACAAATCTTTGTTGTGGGGAAGGTGCGTTTACGGGTTTAATTCAATCCTTCAAATTTTCAGTTTCCCTAAAATTTGTTCTGTATATAGTATATTCTCAATTTTTCCTAACACATTTCTATAGAACAATTTACATAACGTAGTCTACTAGGAAGAGTATACAATAAGAAATTGAATTACTGTAGCCGTGTTTATTCCAAAATATTTTAGCTGAGGTTAAAATATAACAATTTAATAGAATTTCGTGTGCAAGTTGGTAGAAAAGCTAAAAATATAAAGGGAGCTGAAATTATAATCTTTTAAATAATTTAACCTTGATTCTTTGAATGTAGACGAATTAGTAGTTAAATAATTAATTAATATAATGCGAGTATCACATATATAGTGCATGTAAATGTAATTATGAAAAACGATGTACTTCATATACATATCAGAAGTAAATGACGAACTATTCTCTTTATGTAATAAGCCTAGTTACTAAACAATAGGTTATACATTTTTTTTTTAATTTCTTATCATATTGGGACAAAATGGAGCGGCATTTACAGCATCTCTAAGGTATAATAACAACATAACGTCCGTCAAATTTTACCTTACCAAAATTTGCCGCCCGTAGGCAGTTGCCTACTTTACCTATGCATAAATCCGCCACTGAATATAACGTTTCATTTTCTAGGTCGTGGTACAAATTACGAGTATGAAGAGATAATTTAAGTGGACATCAAACGATGTGTTGAATGATACTAAGAACCCTGAAAAATAAAACGAGATCCAATACAAAAATGAAATCTGTGGTACAAGTAAATACAAGTAGGCCTGCGGTAGAAACTATTCTCACCTATATTAGACCCTAATGAAAAATGAACGATAACAGACGAAGAAAAAACGGTTAATCGAAATGAAGTCTGAAATGCTGAAATGAAGTCCTTAAGGCGAGGAAAAGGTTAAGAAATCGATTATTTAAAAAAAAGTTAATAAATCGGTTAAGAAAAATGTAATGAAAAAAATAAGGAGCGAAATAAATGTATTTTCTGTGAAACTAAAGCAGAACAAATAAAAGAATAGTTTTCTGCAGCACGTTTACAGAATGGACAGTCAGAAGTAGGTAAGCTGACAGTGAACATTGGGAAGAGATCGCTGGATAGGCCCTAGAAGAGATGATTGGAATGGAGACAGAACAGGCCACAAACGTCTTCCCTGGAATGATGAGGACAAAAAGAAATAAATATAAATATACATTTTGCTCGCGTAAAGCAATTGTAGCCTATATTTTTATATTTATGTAAAGTCCACTATTTCTTAATTTTCTGGACCGCTTAACGTAAGCATACACTGTGAATGCATAACGTGTTAATTTTTTCATCGGGTACAATGCAAAAGTAAAATTAATTTTTTAAACTGCATATTCGATTGGAACTATAACAACCTGATTTACAGTTGCGTTAAGTTAAATGAATGCATGGAGGCAACCGAAAAATCCACACGTTTAGTTGGTTATCAACTTATATCCACCAGATATGCATAACGATTCTTATTTTAGCGGAACCAGTATCATAGCCATACGGCTTCATGTTCGACTTTTATTATATCGAACATGCCTGAATAGTATTCAACAGTTTTTTTTTTAAAATATGATAAACAAATAACGTACCAGATCAATTTTCTACACTGAATATGTAGTCAAAAATAGTTAAATATTATGTGACAAAAAGCCTTGTCTTATAAATACTACAAAACTTAATATTACGTAATTGCCTCAATCTTAGCCAAATCCGAATAGAAATGAATTAAGCGATTTAAAGTCGTTTGTACTTAAATTGGTCAAATTCACTAAACAAATCGATATTTCTGACACTATTCAAATATGACGACACTTCTGATAATCTCGGATTTAAACATTGGTTATCTTAAGCATTCTTCGACAATTTTCTGTGCACCATCATTAATATGTAACGTCTAGAGAAACTGTTGTTACTGATTTCTACTTTCAAAAAGTAATAAAAGTAAATCGATCAGTATTATTAACAAAAAATATTAAATATATTACTAAATATTATCAAGAAACATACCTAATGTCTGACTTTCGATGACCACACTCAACTAATCACAACACACACACACACACACACACAAGACTCTTCTTTATCATTTTTTTATTGTATAAGATTTTATTTTGTTTAAATTCATTTCTCTTCATTGGTGGAATTCGTTCAAGTGACTAAACTCTATTTTAGAAAAGCTCAAATTTAATGAGTATTTTTTTGCATTGTTGTGTAAACAATTTTGTACTGTTTATTTTAGATTTAAAACCGACACATCACTTAATCCTGCTGCCGGTTGTTCGGGATACAACCGTTAGATGGCAGGAGAATCTATATAACCAATTTGTTGTAGTAGTGTGCGTTTTAGCGATGCGTGTGAGTCGGTTCTTGGATACGGATTTCCATTTTGTTTACATACCGAATCAGTGATTTTTTTAATTTTAGAATGACTGTAATTATGTTTTTTAATTATTTTCACGTTGAGTTTCTTTCATAATGTGAGAGTGAATGTTGTGATACAATATTATTTTGGTACGTACAGGCCATTACTCCATGTAGACTTTAGGCTTTTCAACTGCAATGGGCTTGGCACAACCAATGCAGTTCTAGTTATCTTGTACAAAGATTCCTTAAATTTTAATGAGCATTTACATGAATACGTGTGTCAGTTTTATAATATTGTATTTAATATAAGCTGTAGCATAAGTTTTAAAACAAGTGGACTGAAAGGTTAAGATGGCCCTGTAATTTGTTTTGAGGAATTCATGTGGGCATTTCATTGTTTTTAAGCCTCTAGTGTGGGGGAGTATGTCTCAGTTAATAGCTTTATCAGAATAATGTGTATATTTACATATCACGTCGTCCTCGTAAAAATCCGTGATTGTTAGAATATGTTTAAGCTTATTAACCTTAAATTGAAAACAGAATTTTGTGTGAAAGTAAAAGTGTCTTTGTTGACAGCTGATTTTCACAATTTTGTGTGCAATTTTGTTTTCTGCATCAGCAAGTATTTGATATGTTATAAAAATTAGCTGCTTTTTTGTAGAAATGTATTATACATTTTTAAATTTACATTGTGGATAGTATGTGAAATTTGGCATGTTAAGTCCTCACCACAAAACAGATGATACCATACACTGTAGTTAAATGTTTTTCCTTAACCACACCGTTTCCATCCATTTATGTCACGTCTACAACAAAATGTGGTATTTAGACCCCCCCCCCACACACACACACACAAACGGTGAATACAATATATTGTGTTTTGTGACAATACAACATACAACATTGATACAACCAATTACATACAGTAAATTTGAACTAATTTAAAAAAACGATACATTTTCTGTTTGAAAATTATTAGTCCACTTAACTTCAAATTTGGATATAGAAGTAGTTTGAAAATTAGAAATTATCATATGCTGAACAAATTTTGTCTAATGTGTGTCCATATATAGTCATAAGTATACATATAATAGGTTTTAAAGTATTATTGTCAGTTATCATCATTGTTGTCACAATCGTTTTAAATCCTGTTAACACTGGATATTTTTTTCTGCGTTATGTTTCCACTCATATTTAGCTTGTACAAATTCTTCTCCAGTAGTGAATCATCCGAAGATTAGTCAGCAGATCTTTATATTTGTTGGTTGGTGTGTACACAATTTTATAGTGTCTATATAAAATTATGGTGTCCATTGAACAGTGAAATTACTGCCTTCTAACCTACATACTGCCCACATATTTTTGAGGGTTGATTGTTTACCACACAGTAAACAACATTACAGTATTTGTAAATTGGTTGTAACATAGATAAAGTCCACTACCTTTTGCCAAAACGTTTTTTCCGTTCAAACAAGGGTGCATAAAAACATAATTTTTTCCATACCTAACCATGGACATCAAAATGTTATATATTCAAAGAAGATTTAAAAAAAAAAGAAGGTAACCTAACCTATGGTAATACATAGAGGTATGTCACTGTACTTGACACAAAGCAAATGCACATCACTTTACAACTTGGTGTTTATTTCAAAACTGAAGTGAAGTATTGTGTATAAACTATAATTTCTAATTGTCCTTCCAACACTAAAGACAATGAATTGTTTTAGGATAGTAGAAAGAAAATTTACGTTGTAACAGTATTTTTATTAATTTATATTTGTGTCAGCATTTTGATTATGTAACGAATTTTAAAAGTAAAAAACAAATGTGTTTATAGTGATGATCATATACATATTTATACTTTGATAAGGCTATGATATAGGGCCTACACATGAAATGCTTTGGATATGGTGAGAAGCCTATAGAAGGGAGGCTGCAGTGCTACTCTATCAACTGATAAAGTTAATAATTTTTTTTAGTAGTCATTTAGTATAGGTGTAGTTAGTATAAGACCTGTTACATGGTTAGTGAATGCAAATTGTATTTTTCTTTTAGCCAATAGGCCTATGTATTTTTTGTGAAACACATTATTGCATTAGACACTGCTTTTATCCCAATGAAATTTACTATTTTGGTTCATTATTGTAAAAGTTGGTTTTATTAGTGAGAAGATTAATGCATTTTTAATTTTTAAGGTACACCTCTTTTAAAATGGTGTGATAAGTGTATGTATCAGATTTAAATCTGATGCTGACACCTTAGCAGACAGATTTTGTTGAAGCACACAATTTCATTTAATCCGTCAAAATCATATTTTTTTTCTTGAGGCCTATATTCATTAGATGTATTCTACTTTAGATAACGACATTAGCACTATCAGGCTGTTTAGTATAAAATATAGCTCTTATTTTTTAAATCCTTAAATTCTTGATGCCGTGTGTCAGAATGTTTAAATTTGGAACATTCAGAACATTTAGGACTGTTGAAACAGAAATCTGACAGTTATTTAGATAGATATTTAAAATATTCAAAATAGTTTATGAATCTGTAGATGATCTTGAAGCACAGAATACTTATTAGTTATAGTACGTTTATCAGTTAATGTATTATTTTCTTCTATTGTGGGATTCAAATTTGTTTTATTAGAGTCTTTCTAAAATCATTCTGAAGGCATAAACATATTATAAAATTTCTTGTTAACTCAAAGACCCAGCTTTAGTTTTTTTCATTTAGGGCTTGTTGTTCGTCATTGTAATTAATATAATAAAAACACACTTTTCAAGGCGGTCACTTCATTGAATCTTTAATGTTTGAAATAAAAGTTTTCTTCCCTTTCATTAGTTTCCACTATAGGCTGTATAATTATCCTATAACTAATTATAGTTACTAGTATAACTATAGTGCTCTGGCTATCCTGCCATTACCTAATTCCGATCTGATTGTGTATCTTATATGACAGTTGTATAAAGGCCAGTTCA
The DNA here is from genome assembly GCA_034769895.1 of Magicicada septendecula. Taxonomy (NCBI): domain Eukaryota; kingdom Metazoa; phylum Arthropoda; class Insecta; order Hemiptera; family Cicadidae; genus Magicicada; species Magicicada septendecula. Next base: position 86,811,148 of record CM068368.1, read on the forward strand.
ATCTGAAAGCTAAGGTATGCCAAATTTGCTGCGATGCACTGGGTTTTGTCAGTTTGGTTTCTCACAGTGATTGCTAGCCTTTTGTTTTTGTTTTACTTCTCAATATAGTGTTTCGTGTTTCTTTCCGAGTTTTGCCTTGAGTTGGATACCTGTAATACCCGTAACTTAGTTTTGATTTCATTGTGGACAGACGCTAAGAGACAAAAAAGACTGGACCCCCTGAATGCTGTGGTGTGTTGTGCTGTGTTTTCAAAAATTTCCTCTCCGTTAAAGCGAATGGAAGGGTGCTCCAGCAGAAGCTGTGGTCTGTGATGTTGATTTACAAGATCTCGTTTACTTTGCAAGCAAATGCATCCAAAGCAAAGCAAGCGGAATTTCATTTCATCTGTCTTTCCTTCACTACCAGTGTTCACTATTTTGTTGAAATTGTTTATTCATACTCAATGATTTGAAAAGTCACAAGTATGATATGTCATGTTGATAATAAAAAGTAATCAAAGTAATACAATAAAACAAAAAAAAAATATGAAAAACTAAGAGAATCATGTACTTAAATTGTACATCTAAGCTGTTTGTTGTTTTCCTTCTAAATAATCTGTTATTCATAGATGAGTTACCTGGTGATTGAAGTAAAGAAGTTTAATCCTAATTAATTTGGCCTACAGTAGTATTTAAACTGTTGTCATTTAAATGGTGAAGGCAAACTACTATAGAAGAAAACAAGGAAAACAACTATCAGAAATGTAACTGAAACATATTATGGTTTTCCATATATCACACAATGTGTCATGGCCCCTGCCAGATAATTTCAACTAAAAGTCAAAACTTATTTAATATATTTGTTTTAATATTTAAAAATATGAAGCATTTAAAGAAGCTTTGAATCCGGGGTAGCACCATAAAATTTAGGACCATTTTCTAGCTATCAGCCCATGAAATATTATCTGCTGTAATATTTAAATATATAAAGCTTTCAGAGAAGAAGTTTAGTAGTCATGTGGGTGGCACTGTGGTTCTGGTTTGATTCCGAGAGAGCACCATAAAATTAAGGAACATTTTCTGGCTCCCAGCCAAAGAAATTAATAGGCAGCTCAAGAGTAGTGAAGCCACCAGCCATGCTGCGACCATTGTGTGTTATATGGTTCAAGCTGGTAGACTATTATGTCTCTCCTAAACTGTATCAGTGGTAGAAACCTGACAGCCTTTCTTGACCCATGTGCTGCACTGACCCAGTGAATCATTTAGAAGTCTGTAAGTCTAGTTAGATGTTTAGAGGAGAGAAGGTAGACAATACAGTAACAGTTCGCTGTCTCACTTACGCACTAACTCTCACTTTCTCAGATATTGTAGCTTGGCAATGACAGTTACATGGTCCCATGGTGCCAGCCTTGTTGCAGCCGATGGTCACACTATGAAACACTGTACAAGACTGTTGTGTGCATGTGCGAAATGGATGAAAAATTTTGTTGGTCTTGCAACCAGGCATTTGTCCACCGAGTATCTCTAAGCGACAGTTCAAAATCTATCTCCAGCTGGATACAGAAATAAGCATATCGTTATTATTGTTGTATCTCTCAAAGAGCTATGGAAAGATCAGTATCAGGTATTTCATTAAGAGGTAAGAAGGTGAATTACTGGCTTAGAGAGAGAATGAGTGTCCACAATAAGAAATAACAGACTTCATATATAACTCTGCAGAATGTGTAGTGCAGAATGAAGAGAAAAAGTGGAATGCCAGGATCCACAAATGGAAGAGAAGTGTAGGAATAACTGGATGATGTGAAGGTATAAAAAGAATCAATTAATGGTGTGTGATTTAAAAAATACTGCAATTCATGTACAGTATTGGATCACCCACAATAAATAGCATAAGAGAGAAGGTTGAATCTGTAGGGAGGTGCATACTCACTACTGGCTGGGGTGAATCCACATGGGAGAAAATCAGGAAAGTTTCCTCCCCCCCCTTCTTGGAAAACATTTTCCACAATTATGACAGAAAATTAGTTTATTTTTGTCCGGCAGGCTCATTTTATTTTTTAATATTAACAAATGCTGTTCAAGAATGATAAAACCCTTATCTGCAAGGAAAAGCTGATATTTTTTGAAAGAAGAAATTTTGAAATCTCCACCCACAAAAATATGTTCCCCTCCAAAATACGTCACTGGATCTCCTGATACCGTGTGTTTATGAGGACTAAAAAAATTTAGGAATGGAGTGGCATATTACTGAATTAACATGTTTTATGCCATTTATTATTTTAAATGATTCAAATATATAAAATTATTCTTACAAAGAGTAAAAATGTATGTACAAAAAAAATTATATAGGTATTGAAATATGTTTTAAATTTTACAAACTACTGTGAAAGTTTTAGTCTTATCACTTTGATGTGCAGTTGACAGTACTATACATAAAAATCAATGATGTTTGTTATGTTTTTATAGTCAATTTGTAAACATTTGTTACTGTATAAATGGTTCCATAAGAGAGCATTATTGAATGTTAGATTAACAATATAATTTTATAGTAATGGTTGGATGCTTTACATAGTGGAATGTCATTAAACTCATTAAGTTCATCAGTTAGGTCAGAAGTTATCTGCAGTGTATTTTTATAGCGCATTATAGCTTCATAAAAATCAAATTTACTTGTTACAAGTTATTTTGATCTTAAAGTAGTGGTGTTAGACAAAGCAAATAGTCTAATACCACAAAGTATACTTAAATATAGATGCACAAAACTGATGCCCGTATTCCATTATATTGCACTTAGACATTTTATCCCATAGTATGCATGGGTATTGAAAAGTGTGTCTGATATTATTTTCAGGATTAAACTGTAGCCTATCAACTAAGAGCATTTAATGATAGAAACTTTAATCAGCTCATGAATCCTGTAGCATTTTTGCAATGTTTATGGTTGTATGAGCACACACAATGCTGTGTAAAGAAAACGGTATGCCTAGTGCAAAAAGCCTGAAGGTTGAAGCCTTTCAAAAATTTGAAATATGATGTTTCTGTTTGTATGATAACTTTGGCAGTCTTGTTGATACATCCTCTTCATTCACTTTTTTAAATATTATATATATACAAACTTTCACTAGTGAACACTTACTTTTGGTTTTTATGTCCCAAACGTTTCGACGTGGTGTCCGTCTTCCTCAGTGGGATTTGAAATACAGAGTGTCATTTCATACACACTCTGTATTTCAAATCCCACTGAGGAAGACGGACACCACGTCGAAACGTTTGGGACATAAAAACCAAAAGTAAGTGTTCACTAGTGAAAGTTTGTATATATATATAAAACTTTGGCAGATATTATCATCTGTTTTAAGTGAAAAGCAGGTATATGAAAAAGAACCAATGAAACATTTTATTTGAATTAGCATAATCAGCAATATATGGCATAACTAAATGTATAATATTAAGCAACACAAACAGTATTGACAGCACAAAATGAACTAACATTTTTGGTAACACTGGTTGAACTTAAATATAATAACCAAAAATGAGAAATGACTGATAATTTATGTAAAAGTGGAAATGTACAATTAATTTTAACATAAGCTGTCTTGCTTTTAGTGAAGCAACAAATTCACTGATAAACTTTTTTATATCTAATGACAATGTTAGATCCCAGTATACTCGTGTTTTACTTAGCATTAACTTATGTGATAGTGTGTTGTACTTGTTACAGAAAGATATATACACAGTGCTCTCATGTATTGGGGTAATTTTCATAGTAAATTATTTTAGACTAATATTTAAAGAAGTCATATATTTTATTTCAGATATTAGTGTCACCTAATCGTGGCTTCTGGAGTCATTTTGGAGTCAGTGTTCCCTTTGCCCCCTTACTGTTTGCACAAACCTGCACACACACACACACACACACACACACACACACACACACACACACACACACACACACACACACACACACTTGGTCACTCGCTCACTCAATCATATACCCACACAATTGGGAAACCCTCTTCTTATACTTTGAAGTTCGAAGATTATAATTTGCATTTGTATAAACATTTAATGTTTTTGTCATCACCACACTTAAGTTTTGTGCATAACATTGAAGCAAAATCGCACAACAGAAACTGTGGTGGGTGTTTGTTTTATTTTCCACAATGTTCTTGGTTGTTTGCAAACACGGTACAACAGAAAACGACTGGTCAAACTAAGAAATTGGATCTGTGCTATAGAGTTATGTTGACATGAGATGTTAATAATGGTGTTGGTACCATTCCGTTAACAGTTAAGAATTCTTTACTGTTTACAATATTAATTAAAACAAACTGGATCGAGACCTTTGTATTACAGTGTAACAGATAACAAGAAAAACGTTTAGTCAGATACATGAATTAAATATAAACTATTACGATGCATAGAACTATGAAGATTTTTGTTTACTTATGTTAACAGTTGAAAACATTTTATCGTGACAGTAAAAGTTAACACACACAGATAGACTTACTAAAGGATAAGATAGTTATGTGTATTTGTTTACTGTTAACCGTCTCAGCAAATTAGACAGACACCCCTTCTATAATAAAAATTTACTGTCAGACTAATTCATTGAACTTTGTAAAAAACTGTAAACCTAAATACAGCATATTTAATTAATAAAGTTGTGTTACTGGTTATAATGACAAACAGAAATTACACTACACACATCTATAGAATAAATTCCTGATTGTTTTCTGTTTTTTTCTACAGTGTAATTTCTGTTTATAAATACAGCAGGTGTGAATTTAATATGCTTAAAAAACATTATATACAAAATTAAATTACATTGTGGATAAGATTTAAGACCAAACACATCATTACTTGAGAAAACACAGTTGTTTACTCGTGTTTTATCATATCAGGAGCTGGGAGTAGAAAGGGCGAATATCAAAATCATGGTGTTGGGAAATCGCGTTTAAAGTGCTTAAACGTTTATACTCTCAGGATAGAAAGGCCAAATATATATTTCAGTATTAAAAATCGGTATGGAGAACCATACATAACTTCCATGTTGTAAGATTTATGTTTAAAATAATTTACTTGAATTTGGTTCGGTAATTTCTAAAAAAATATCACCCACCCTCAAACTAATTTCATTATTTATAGATATTTTTGTTATTATGGGGTAGTTGTTTAATATAATGTTATTTTCAGTCACTTTATCCATAAAAAATTAGGTAGGCTTACTTTATTCTTATAAAGAAACCGAACTACGCAGATAATCATCCCTCCTCCGAAGCTCTGCGAAGTCACTCATGGGCCCTGAGCATCTTGCAGAGGGTTCATTCCCTAAAGACGAAAAGTCTGTCTATGAACCATTCCTCTGTAAACATGTGCAGTTACACTGACCAGCGATCCACAGGAAGCAAATCGCTATCTACGCTGGACACTTTTTCGGCTTGCACGCATTGTGTTGGTGTGGGTTTCGGCACTTTCCATTTAAAAAGCATGCAAATGTAAGAAAATGAACATGAGTGACTGGTATACTTAACACTAGATATTAATATCAAATTCTTATCACATTACATACTACTGCGTAAAAAATGTAGTACTGAGCATTGGACGTTAGTTTAGGTATTGATAACTTACTGAAGATCCGAATTTTTTCTTTCAATTTTATAAAAAAAACCCACTCACACTCACTGTTATAATGACACTATTATAATAAGACACTATTAGAATAACAAAGAAATAAGGTATGCAGTATAAGAAAGAACAAAATAACAATCACACTGACCAAACTTTTCATAGACATGTCAGGTCAAGTATAACTATGACTAAGTGCAGAGGAGAAAGGGCGAATCTAAGCAAAAATATGATGCCGACGTGTGGCAACGTGCAGTATATTCGCCCTTACTCCTCTAGTATTACAGCACTAAGCTCTCAGCTGGTTTCATGCAGTCAATACATTTCAATGCTATTTACAAAATACTAAGTGCGAATATATACGTGGTAGTGGTATAACTGTGTTCTTATCATGTCAGAAAATAGGATTCTCTAAAAAAAATTTTTTTTTTATTCACCCTTTCTCCTCCAAGCTCCTGATATAAAAAGTATTAACACTAAATGCAAGTAGTGCTAAAGACGGATGAAATCTTGTGTCTGCAACAGTGTGCTTATTTGAAAAATATGTTCGGGTGATGGAGTTTTCCTGTTTACAACATGACGAACTAGAATGGAATGGCAAAATTATAAGGAACAATACTCTGTGTATGAAAAGCTGAGTCGCGTGGCCCAAACAGTGTTTACAAATGCATGAGTGTGTGCCAACTGGAATACTGTTCCATCTTTGGCAAACACAGAGAAATATTGTTTGTAAATATACGGCAAATGGTTTCCAAGAAAAATTGAAGAACACGATTTTCAGAAGTAAGAGGAATGCGATAATTATGTCTATGTAAACGGAAGTGTCGAAAATATTTCTGTTTAATATGAATATATATAAATGTGAGTAGGAAACATGACAATACAGTATGGTTAAATTTCTGACCAAGAATTATCAGCTTTTGTTTTAATTTTCTTTTATAATTTTCTCAGAAAATTTTTAACAGTTTTATTTGAAATTATTGCTGTGTGATACATCCTGTTCGCAGAAAATTGTCTAAGAAATGTTTAATGAGAACCCTTGTTGGTTCTTAATATAATTATTATAGTTGTGAAAAATAAAAATTTTAAACAAATCGTGATAAGAAACACAAATATTCTGTTTACAATAATATACGTTGATGACCCTTATAATATCAGTGTATTTAACAATATCACTGTTGTATAATTTATTAGTGTACTTACAATTTTATTTATTTTGTCTTTAATTGAATGTTGATGTTATTTTTTGTAAAAGGCACTGTAAATAAAAATAATATAATTTTTAGACTATAACCGATGAGTCTGGTATGTGGGTAGTAATAACAACTTTTTATGTAGTGTTCAAGCACAGCGTTCATCATCCTGTATGTTTGGCTTCAAACCACAGCGTTTGGCTTCATGCCATCTGTAAACTTTATCTCCTCATAAAATTACTTTGTACTATGTAGATTTAAGCAAATGAAGTACAGTATTGTTTGTAGTTTAGTAATCTGATTGTTTTACTGAACCATAACAAAATGTTAACCTACAGAAACAAAACCGTTGTTACCAACTATGAAAACATATCTTGTTACCAGTACACCAAACGTGAACCAAGAATGACATGACTTCGACTCACATCATTCTGACACGACAGTGTAGGATTTTTTCGGATACAATTTAATGAACTTTTATGTTGTTTGTTTCTTCTGTGTGTGTTAGTAAACACAGAGTTAAATCATAACCAGATTTAAATAGACTATCTGCACAGAATCAGGTAATTGTTTTTAACCTGTAGTTAAAAATGTATATTGCAAATGTATATTACATTTCTTTCATAGTTTATGGTACTGCTCAGTGTGGAAAGCATAGTACACATGGTGCTAATGTGCAGCATAGTAAGCAGAACATCCATTTTCCCTCCGTTCTCTGTTCCATACACTGTACTGTATGTACAACATTGTGCTTTAACCAGTGACACCTCGTGGTTCTGATGGGGGGGGGGGGGTTCAATGTGTGAATGTTTCTACTAAGGTACGAATAATTATCCCATTCCAAATAACACATGGGGTGGGTCTCAACATGAAGACATAACTATTGACAGCTTTTAGTACGCCGTATGTTAAGTTGTGTTTATGCTGTTTGTAAATTATTCTAAAAATATATAGTTAAAATAAAAGGATAGTTAAATATTTCTGTTTAGTGTTTAAAATGGGAAGCGACCTACCGAGTTCCTTAATTTAGCATTTATCTGTAATAGAGAGAGAGAGAGAGAGGGAGAGAGTTGTTTTTAAAATAGATTGAACACATTGAATACATTTTACTAAATCAGTGAACTGAACACAAAAATAAGAAATATATCTGAACACTTAACACACAAAAATACGAGCAAACACTTTGAAGGTTACACATGCTTCGATCAGTTTAACATTAATAGAATTATTTAATGACTACATTAAACACACTTTATTTTTGGAATACAATTACTTTACTATTTTATTTGATTTTAAGACTTTACTGCACACATTTTCATTGGATTCTAAATGAAATAGAGAACTATGACAAAAAACTGATGGTAAACGGACAAATCATGTGGTAAAAATCATAATAATGGCGAATGACGGTATTAAGAAAATGTTAAAATTTCTGGTCAGTGTGGTTCGGCCCTCATTGGAACTATTTGTCTCTATCGCTAACACTCGGAATTAGCAACTGTTGAATGTAATTTTGCATATACTGATTTCCACCTTCAAAGCTGTCTACACAGTCCAGGAGGTGCTGAGAGCTGCTTTGCACGTCCAACCAATAGTAGCGAGCGATTCGCCTATTACGCGAGTCCATTACTGTTCCGTCAACAAGATTAATCCAGCAAATCTTGTTATTTAAATATGAAACCTCAGATACCTGCCTCTACTGCTATTCTGCGCTATTAATAATGCGCGATTAAAAAGTTTTTTGTAATTAATCAGATAATTTAAAGCCAACTTGTGAGTACAGATTGACTGTGGGTTCAGTTACAATAAAAAAAATAGAGCCTATTACTAGATGTTTGTTTATAATATTTTTCTAAATTTAACTGGGAAGGCTTAGCCTCCCTTGCCTCCCCTGTTGAGCCACCGCTGCTCTTAACATGTTTGGTTTGTACAGTGCTTATTCTTGAAATTTCAGTACTCTAGTAAGTTTCATAGTTGTAGGTAGAGATACTATCAAGTCTGCCCTAGAACGTGATTGTTTTTATTTTTTTATCAATTTTATGACTCTAAAGTACTCATTAACGTTAATAACTGATCAAATAATGACTAACGTCTTCTTTGTGCAAGTTTATTTGATACATTTGTGTAACACGATTGATCTTACTTATTATTCGTAGTACAATATGTCTAATTTTTTATGTCCAAACTAGTTTATTTTGTAAAGCAGTTGTGTTTAAAAATTTAATTCTTGTGTGTTTTGAATTGCAGGGTTGTGTAAATGCAGTGGGCCCAACAAATTCGAGAAACTGAGTGACAGTCCAGCTTAAGAGTCTTCGCTTTGCTTTTGAGGTAAGCTTAGATATACTATAATATTTGTTACTTTGCAAGTGTTCTGATTTCCACACTTAATGCAATTTTTGAATTTTTACTTGTATGACATTGTGTAGTTACAGGTGTAACAAATTTCACTGTTTTTTTTTTATTTTACTAAAAGACTTAAAAATTCTGCCAATACATATATGGTAGAGAGCTGAGCCGATATATCTAAGGGGGCTCCAGGGGTCCCCAAATTTGGAATGCTTAAATAATTAAGTTAAAAAAAAACATATAATGTAATATTTTGTAATTACTCTCAAATTTAACTGAGATGATGATTAATTGTATATATTGTGACTTGATAGTATGAAGTTTTTTTATCCTCATTAAATTTTTCATTCTACAATACATACAGTACATGAGAACAATAACGTTCTGTTCCTGATTCCTCATTAAATAAATTTGCATTCTCTAACCCCAGAGAAAGAGAGAGGGGGGTGTTACACATAAGTAATGCAATTTCAACATAACCAAATCTTATTAAGACATAGTTAGTTATTTGATTACGTATATATTATATTTGTTTATATATTAACAAGTCTTGCTCATATTACTTATGGATCATGAAAACATCTCACCGGCCTCTGCAAGAAATTCTATATATGCCCCTATAATTATGAAATCTGTTTTGTCTAAAGACCCCTACACACCTTCCAATCCAATCCGATCCGATGTCCTAAATGTAGGATGAAAATAGTAAATTGTATAGTGTGTAGGATGAGCGTCCTTACAAAAAAGTTGGAATCCGATTTAGGAAGGTCGGGCGGTCCTCCCCATCCGACTAGCCGACTTAGGACAGATTCCATCCACCTTCCATCCTAGATCATATATAGTGTTAGTGCAGTCGGGCATCGGTTCCGATTAGTTGTTTCTTTTCTTTTCAGCGGACTGCAAGTTGTTGAACGTGTTTTTCATTTTGTTTTGAGTATATAGTGAGTAAAATGGCTGAAGACGAATGTAGAAATATTTTATTGAACTCGCAAAATGATATTACGTTTTTCTATGAACGGCTTTATCATACTCACCAATTCCATAAAACATTGTTCATTCATTCGTAAAAAAATTTGGAAATCATCTGAGTTCAATTGCTTCAACAATATCGAATGGGTAAATTTCTTTCTTTCCTTTAACCACTTTCTTCCCCAAAATGTCCTTTCTGGTGGGGGTTTTTGGAGGATCAACAGTGTTGTAAGAGCAACCACGATTTTTTGATTTTTCGACAAAAACGGTGCCATTACGAGGGTGTGACCAGGTCGGGAATCTCAATGGTACTGACTAAAATGATGAGATCGGAGAAAGAAATTGTACAGTATGGATAGCGATCTCCTTTCCTAAATTGGAGATCGGATTTGATTGGATTGGAAAGTGTGTAGGGGCTTTAGGAAGAGACTAAAAATTATGGGTGTGACGTTTTCCATTAACACTGCACATTCTTGAGTTAATTCAGTAAGTGTGTTAATTCGAATAAAATCCTGACATAAGATACTTTTTCCTGCTTCTTCAGCCTTTTTTTTTTTTTGTATATGAAAAATATTTAACAGTGACAAACAAGTTTTATTACAAAGTTTCATTTACCTTACTATTGTATTTCCAACAATACCTGAAAGTATCCCATTTTTATTAGATTAATAACAGAAATAATAACTAATTTCAATTAAGGTGAAAACAAATGCAGTTGTATAATTTTTACATGCCCTGTAATCTTTTGAACATCTGTAAGATAAAGGAAAAAAAAAGTTATATTGAAAAGTATTTTTGTAGATGTCGGGCCAGTTTACCATGGAATAACCCAAAGGATGATTTTAAATTTCTCATTGGCTTATATTTAAAAGCTTTTAAAAACTAATTTGTATTTTCAATAAAGTTATCAGTTTGCCTAAAAGATTTCTAGAATCAGTCAGCGTTGCATACCAGTAACCTATTGGTGTACCGGAGACAAAAAGAAGTCCCAGTGTGCATGTGCTAGCCTGGCGGTGAAGGTGCTTACTCCCACTATGAGGCTGTAACGTACAGTTCATAATTGTATCGGACAGCTTGTTGTACAGATTTGTTTTGTAATTTTCAGTTTTATTACATTAATTTATCAACTTTCTTTATAAACTTTCTTTATAAACTTTCTTTGCAGATATGCACTTTCTGCTTATTATTTTATTGTAGAAATTAGTTCTCCGGTAATGCGAATCAGCAGCAGGATTAGCATTTGGAATAGTGGCAGATGAACCTCTTAGAAGGCCAACCCTGAAGGCCTCTTGGAAGGCTCCTGAGGCCCAGTTAGGTGGCTTACTGCGAAAGAGTAGGAGGAGCTCTTTAGCCGTGGTGAAGGCAACCTCCTAGGAGTTGTAACTCCGAAAATAAGCCCCTGCTCCTCCAGGTTGGGGGTTGTGCGTGGTGCTGATGACTCCACCCCATAAAACCTTTCATTGTTGAGAACCCTAAAGGAAAAGAAACCGGGGAATCCTAGAGAACATGAGAGTGCTTGGAGTAAAAAATTGGTGGATATTGGCTAAGGATAGGGACGTTTGGAGGAAAATCCTGAGGGAAGCTGAGACCCACAGTGGGCTGTGGAGCTTCTGATGATGAATTAGCTCTCCACAGTATTGTGTACTTCAAACAGTTGCTTTTTTAACAATTTATTATACACATTTCCATTGTCTGTTTAATAAATGCGTCATTATGAAGCACAATGTTAGCTTCTAATAATCTGTGATATGTCACAGAAGTTATTTTTATTATGGTAGAAATATTAAAAATAAAATAAAATAAAACACCCAGTGAAAATTAAATTATAGTAGCTGCGAGAATAAGTAAAGTTACAGTAATTTCTGAGTCTGCTGTGTACAGAATTTTAAAAGAAAGAAAAATCATCTATTTCTGCATATGAAAAGACTCCTTCTCAGGCAGTGGAATAAGGAGAAACATATATGAATTTATTCCATATAAAAGTCAGACTATCCTGAAAGAATTCATTTAAAATCCCTAAAGGAAGTTTATTAAGTGTGAAGAAATATTTGAGCCAATTTTGTGTACATGGGGAGAAGTATAAACATTTGTAAGCACATTATAAAAGCATCCCTGTATGTTATATATAATATATTGTATGTGTTATCTATATGGAATATGGTAGTAATTTTTGATGTGTTATGCACTGTGATCAGCTATGACAACATATAGGAGAAGTAACAACGCTAATAACATTCAGGTTATAATTCTTCTACATAGCATCTAAATACCAAACAGCTGTACGAGATTTCAGTCGTGGTGGAACACATATGTTTTCCAATTTATGATGTCTAAATGAGTAAAACATAAGTGTAGTCCATCCATTTATTTTTTTGGAACAGAAGTATTTTGTTGTTGTTTTTAATAGTGTTTTCTAGAATATGAAACAGTGTAGTAAATGTGGATACAGTCATCATGAATCATAATGTTTTAACACAAGTCATAGGGGCTGCCTGTAGGTTACCAAGAAAATGGTGAGGATGCGTACGTACATTACATGTTTCTAGACAAGATTTATTTAGACATTTAAGCTGTCAGCGCAATATGTGGGGGATATCTCATCTTATCCCAAATGGTAATCATTAGATTGAAAAAAGATTGGGAGAATTGTAGTGAAAAAATTATTTATGAATTATATGTACTAACTATGGTGAGGTAACAGTATTATCAAAGAAGAACGAAGCTTATAATAAGCAAAAACTGGTTCAGGCTATAAGGTAAAAATTTTAACATTTTTACCAATAAAAAAACTTAGTGTTCCAGAGTCAGTAGTATTATACTTATAATTAAAGAAGAACGATCCTGTTAATGCTGGTAGCAGCAGGTGTCTTAACTGCTGCCCAAATAATAAAATGATGTGGATTGTCTTCAGTTTAAAAGACTTTTATTTTAAATGACCTGATTTTGTGTGCATAATAACATAAGTCTGTTATAATGTACAAAAAAAAAATGTATTTGTACTTTTCAAATTGCGCTCTTCATAACTCTTCAACTGTCTATGATTTCTTCATAACCTTCCAACACACACACACACACACACACACACACACACACACACACACACACACACACACACACACACACACACACAAGTAATATTATATTTATATTTATGAGAAAAAATATTACAAAAAATTACTTATATTCAGATGTGCATTTTTTGAAGTTCCACATTTCCTTTGTGTCAGGCGCACTGATTCATTGGTGGGTTGGTCAACTTTTTTGAAATTTAGAATTTTATTCTTTGTAGGTTTATAAGTTTAAAGATTTAGTCCTTTAATTTCATTATTTCGTATCTTCATCAGTTTCAAAAGAATAATTAAAACCACTGGTTATTAGCATTATTGTTCACATCAATGCCACTATGAGATCTGATAAAACAAGTATATTGATTTTTGGAGGTCCAGTCATTTTAATTCAGCTAATGTAAACATCATTAGCACTTCTGTTAGTATATTGTGTACCTGTTTTTCAAAGTCGTGTAAATTAGTGACGGCGATATTAGTTGTTGATGTTCAGTTGTGCTAGTTGCCTGTGGATATTTGGTCACCGTTAGTTGCCTGTGCAGTGACCGTTACTTACACATTTAACTGTACATATTTCATACTCATTACGTAGTTGGAGAAGTTCGCTAGTTGTGGCTAGATGAATGACTTACAAAATGTATAGCAAATGTATTGGTCAGTGCATAGTTGCGCAAAGTAAACTACTTCAGAGCACATTTCATGCATTTGTGTGAGTACAGTAGGAACAGAATATTAGCTGTATTGATGTTATTAAAGTGCAGTTAGGTGTACACAATAACACTGGCCATTTGTCGTATGTTTTTTACCATTGTGACCAGTGTATCTATTCATATATGCAGCTGTCTCATGAAGAAACATAAATAATTTCAGCATGTGTTCTACAAATGAGAAGAAACAACCAATTTTAAACATTGGTCCAGAATTGCTTTGTTTTGAGTTATGACTAGCTTTTTTTTTCACTGAGAAATGAAGACATACTAAACTTCTCGGAAGACATTACGTGGCAAGTTTGTTAGTTTTTTCAAAAAGTTTTTGACCTGAAAAAAAAATTCACAGAAGTTTATCTACTATACTTTGCAAGATTTTCGTAAAACCCAAAAACGTTTTTCAGGTTTGGCATAAGTTTACTTTCTTAACAATACAGTAAAACTTTGTGCAGTATTCACAGATTGTTTAATTCTAATAGAACTATGTACGTGAAGTCAACTCAAAACAAATGAAGTTTAAGAATTGGAGTTTTATTTACAAATTTGAGTAAATTTTTAAGAAATTTGAGTTTTTATGAACAAAACAGACAAAACAATGGCAGAAAATGTTCCAGTTTTAAACTAAGGTAAAAATATTATTTTATATTGGTAAAGATCTGGGACTGTAAGAATAAAATTAACAAGTTAAAATAACCAAGAAAGAATAAAAAATTAAATAAAACATTGGTGTAATAGCAGTCTTTCAGTATAAGTTATATTTAAAAAAGGTTATAAAATCTTTCTTATTCAAAAGTGAATTAAAAAATAAATAAATAAATTACCTAAGAAATTTATGTAGGAGAGATTGAATGATTTATGCAATTGTATGTTTGTGATACTTTTTTTTTATTTTAAGTAGTCAATTATGTTAATATGCACATGTGTGCGTTGCATGCGCGTGCGCGCACGCGCGCGCGCGTGTGTGTGTGTAAAATTTAATTTAACATATGTGTGTACATAACTATTATAAACAATTTTACCTGTTGAAAGTTTTTTTTTTGTAATTGCTACTGGTACACGTCATCAGAGCTTGCCTTGAATTTTGTTTTAAATATTGGAACCATTCATTAAAAAATATTGTACTGGCCCTTGTGAAACATAGCGAAGTACAGGATATGTTGGAGAAAATATTTTTTTAATAATCTCATACATATATTATCAGCAGCAGCAGCAGCACTTATCTGGTCACTGTTAAGCATTTCCTTCCATCATTCATGAATGACTTGTCTCTTTATCAGTTCTTGTAACTGTTCATTGTTTCACAGTATTTAATTAGATCATTGTTTCAACCTTGCAAGCATAGATGTGCGCAGGGCGATTACAATGGGGGGACCACTATATCCCCGGGAATATGGAATACCCTCAGTAAAACGGTCTATAAAATTAACATTAAAAAAAGAAACTGGTTTAATTAAAAACATATCATTGAAATCACTTTTACATGTACTTTTATATTAGTGTATTTTTTTAATAACATCTCTTTTTTTTACTGTCTTTTCTCATCTTTTAATTTTTCCAAATTTGGATTTTTTTGTAAACTAATGGGGGGACCAAGGCCCCTCTGGTCCCTCCCGAGTGCATGCCTATGTTGCAAGTCGCTGCCATTGCGACCTCTTTATGTTTCTTAGCATCCAGACTACCTACCACTGTGATAGTTACCATTTTCTTATTTAATTAAACGTTCTTCTGCTCGTGTCCATCTAATTATGAAAATAGTATAATGTATTTTAGTTAGGTTGGGTATCCACACAGTTGTTTCTTGTCTCACTTTATATCGTTTTCTTGTAAGTTATCCTTGTTACTGACTTACAACTAATTGTGTGTGTGTGTGTGTGTGTGTGTGTGCACGCGCGCGCGTGCGAGAGAGAGGTGGTGGGGGGGAGATAGACAGACAGAGAGGAGGATAAACAATTGCACTCTGCATCAAGAAAAAGATCCATTTCATGTGTAGTCACATTATTCATAATGTTAGTCACATTATTTGCATTTTAGTTAGGTTGGGTTTTTGAAACTCAGTTGTTTTTTGTTGTATTTTATATCGTTCACATGTAAGTTATCCTTGTTACTGACTTACAACTAATTTTGTTGTGTGTGTGTGTGTGTGTGTGTGTGTGTGTGTGTGTGTGTGTGTGTGAGAGAGAGAGAGAGAGAGAGAGAGAGAGAGAGAGAGAGAGAGAGAGAGAGAGAGAGAGAGAGAGAGAGAGAGAGAGAGAGAAACAATTGCAGTCTGTGTCAAGAAAAAGATCATTTCAATTAGAGTCACATTATTCAAAAACTGGTTAGTTTAACACACTGTTTTTGTTATCATTGTAGGTAAAAATGAATAAATGCTTAACTTATAGCAGAATAAAAAATCGGTATGGAGAACCATACATGACTTCCATGTTGTAAGATTTATGTTTAAAATAATTTACTTGAATTCGGTTCGGTAATTTCTAAAAAAATATCATCCACCCTCAAACTAATTTCACTATTTATAGATATTTTTGTAATTATGGGGTAGTCGTTTAATATAATGTTATTTTCAGTCACTTTATCCATAAAAATTAGGTAGGCTTACTTTATTCTTATAAAGAAACCGAACTACGCATATAATCATCCCTCCTCCGAAGCGCTCCAAAGTCACTCATGGACCCTGAGCATCTTGCAGAGGGTTCATTCCCTAAAGACGAAAAGTCTGTCTATGAACCGTTCCTCTGTAAACACGTGCAGTTACACTGCCCAGCGATCCACAGGAAGCAAATCGATAACAAAAGCGTGCAAATGTAAGAAAATAAACATGATTGAGGACAGAAATAATGTGAATTTTGTGTGTGTGTGTGTGTGTGTGTGTGTGTGTGTGTGTGTGTGTGTGTGTGTGTGTGTGTGTGTGTCTTGCCTGCCTTTTTATTGCGGTAATCATAATAATAAAATGAAAACGTAAACATTAGATAATTGAGCTATGCTTGCCTGCCACAAACGATATATTTTCTCTCATACATGATTTAAATTAAAATGAAAAAATATAAAATTTTGTTAAAGTGAAATGAAATGTTTCCATAGAAACTACTTCTTTGTTGTCAATAACATATTACACATATAAAACTTATAAAATTTACTTTCTCCATCATCAACTACCATTTGAATTTATAGAAAATTACCCCCTTCCCCTTCAACTACCCTTTTCATTTATAGATATTTCAACTACCTTTCTACAGTGGATTATTATGACCTTCTTTTAAGGATACTTTATTTATCAAAAAGCACTTCACTCTTGTTAAAACGTAAAATGTTGCAGGTAAACTACCCCTTCCCCTTAACCGATCTTCACCAAAATCAATAGGCCTCGAGTCCTCTACAATTCAGAACTGTATGCAAAAAATTAATATTCAGTTTGAATTTGCGGCAGTTATCATTTGACATAGACAGATTCTACACACAGACACTTTTCGAACACGATTTTTTTCGCCATGACCATACTTCCATTTCCTTATGGAACATGGAAGTAAAAAACAAATATTTATTTGTCATAAAAAATTATATTTTGTCTTTATCCTCATAAGCTATAAACAAAACACTGGTAAACTGTAATAAACAGATTTATATAGAATAAATAGAAATTTAAGGTTTTTTGTTAAGATCTGTGTGTGTTTAATGCCATATAAAATTTCCTTATTGAATAATAAAGCAGAAGCCTTGCACACATTTTCATGTACCTATTCAGTGTTAGATTAATGGTGTGGTAATGGATAGGTTATAGTTGGCATAGCTTGGCAGGTTCGGGGTACTTACTAATGCATGAAGTTGTGATTGTTCATTGTTCCTTCGCCTTTATGGCTGCTCGTTCTACCTCTGAGGTGTATCAAAGCATCTGAACCAGTACAAACAAGGGTGGTGTTTAAGGGTCATGGTTTTGACAATAAGGGCATTACTCATTACTGGTGTTAAAAAAAGTGAAAACCCAATTGTCTATTTGAGTTTTTCCTGTTCGGATTTATGGAATCAGCAAACGTTTGAGAAAAGAACATTTCTCCTTCGGTTTTTTCATTTTTGTCCAGTAGTTGTGCAAATTTTTGTCAATAAAAGTTTAATTGTAAACATAAATGTTTATGCATGTGTTTGTGATATAAAAAAAATCAGGCATGTAATGTATTTGCTTATGAAGGACAGGAGTAAAATGTTTTTGCGAAGATTAATGAAGTACTCGTTAATAAAGAACTCATTTTCATTAGTCCATTAACAAACAGATTATTGAATTACTTTATATTATTCATTCATGTAAATAAATTGGCCTCTTAGTAGAGCCTCAGCCCTCCATTGTACTGAGTTTAACACAAAATAATCGCAGTGCCCCTGGCAAGAGTGTTTAGATAGGCTGACCACATTGTCTTGAGCCAAAATCTGGGACACTTTTAGAGAATTATTATTTTTCAGAAAACCTTTTATTATACATTTTTAAACACATATTGTTTTATTAGGACTGTTACTATTAATATAACATTATTATTTTGATTATATTCCTACTTTTTTGTTGCCATTAACTTTATTATTAGAAATATGTCCACAATATTAATCGTACTTAAATACGCTTCTAGTGTTGAAGGCTAGACTGATGAATTACGAGTTCTTTCCAGGAGTTTGCTTTTTTCAACTCACTTTAGTTGTATGTTGTAAAGAACTTGATGCGTCACAGACAATCCATATAGCCTGTTTGTGACGTCAGACTATTGAATTTTCATATACTGAATATTCTTTCTATATGGCGTCGAGACACGTATCATATGGTTAAGAGTCCGGAACAATCAGCGTCCCGGCAATTCCTTCCCTGGACACAGGGACAGGCGTTGTCAATCCAGACGAATCCCGGATTTCCGGGATGATTCGTCAACTTAAGTTTACGATCTTAAAACATCTTTAGGCATGGGCGGGTTTTCACCTACGGGATTGGGAGGGGGGGCAGTATCGGCGACGGAAACCTCTTTTTTGAAGCGAACCGAGGCATTCTGGCTTCATTGAGGAAATGACTAGAATCAGTAAAGGCAGGTGGCGGTGTTCGGGTGGAGGCGTTGGCATTACCCCAGAAAGACACAAGACATGCTGTTCGTCTATCTGCCCACTCGGAGGTTATATTTTTTTCCAAGCCCTTCAAAAGACACATACACAAAACACACACACAAACGTGTGTAAACACATGCACGTACACAAATATGAAAAAATTAAATAATCTGGAGGGGGCTTCGGGTTTGCTCTGCCTAAAGGCCCCCAAGATGGTTAAACCGGCATTGGATGTGGTAATTCGCGGGGAAGTTCTTTGTTTTACCAAGTGGTTAACTTTACAATTACCGGTACATATATCATAGCTTGAATAAGTTAAACTACGCAAGAAAACTACATTTTAAAAGCCTTCCAATGCCTGGTCAAATACTGCACAAAGTTACGGCTAGCTAAATTGTAATTTATTTGATAGATTTGGGGGGGGGGCAAGTGTCCCGCCCATGTCTTTAGGTTATATAAACTGGAGTTTCAAGTTTTCTCAGCGTCCGAACTGTTACGTCTCCGATAACTTTAACGAAAACTGTTTTAATTGTTTAGCCATAAAAATATTACATTTTTAAATTAAATTATTAAATCTATAATTTTTAAATTTTGGCCGATAAAAAGAGCGGGAAAGCTTACACACAATCGCGATATTTACGTCCGACTAGTGGCGCTAATAAACGACAGCGGAGAATTGTTGAACTTCTTTTAGAGAGCACGTGCACCGTGTTAAATAGGTGGCGCAGCGTACCGTCCAGATATGAAACTAAGTAAAAATACAAAATCAATAATATGTGCGTGGTAGAAATAACATCCCCTCTCCACCGTGGATCGACCTTTTGACCGCCATTTCGTGCCCTTAAGGTACACACAACAATGAACTCTACCTGTTTTATTAGGGTTTTGGTCCGACTATTATAACCACACAACGGTGAAGAACGTTTGCCGGCCACATCACTTTTTGAAAATGTTTGTAAACGAAAACGCTCTAACAACGTTATCTGTCGAAACTTTAGTTTTTTATTAATTTTTTTTTTTTAAGAAATAAAACATTTTTGTTCACCGTTAATGTTTGTCCCTCAATGTAAATATTGCTTTTACGTTATTTCCGTGTTGATGACATTATCCGTAATGAGTACTGATTGTATACGTGGTTGTATGAAATGATCGGATAATATAGAAAATCGATTACAAAAAAATAAGTTTAATCCTTATTCACGACCAAAGGTTGTGTGAGCATTATGATTAGGCGGGAAACAATGACTTCCATACGTATATATTCGGTGTGTGTGTGTGTGTGTGTGTGTGTGTGTGTGTGTGTGTGTGTGTGTGTGTGTGTGTGTGTGTGTGTGTGTGTGTGTGTGTGTGTGTGTGTGTGTGTGTGTGTGTGTGTGTGTGTGTGTGTGTGTGTGTGTGTGTGTGTGTGTGTGAATACGCTCCTAAAACTATGGTATTAAGATTACTATTGTTGTTATTGAATACTAATACGTACTAGTTTTCAGGAGATTATGCCTATAAGAACAACAATACTAATAATTGTCATTACAAATTGTAAGATTTCGGACCTGAGCCATCGTAAGTTAAAAATGAATAAACACGACGTTTCGACCTCTATAGAATCAGACGTCGTCTTCAGGGGAACAATAAATTAATATTTATTGTTATATTATAATCGTATTAATTTATTGTTCGCCTGAAGTCGACCTCTGATTCTGTAGAGGTCGAAACGTCGTGTTTGTTAATTTCAACTTACGATGGCTAATGTCCGAAATTTTATAATTTGTAATGAGTATATTGCGCCGTCGATTAATAATAATTTTAAGAATCGCACTAATAATTGTTTAAAACTACGTTGTGGCTCCAATATTCTAACTCGTCTCGTATATCCATTGTTGTAGTTACAATTTTACTTGATGTTTCGATCTTCTCCACGAAATAGCCTGTAGCTTTTTAGATGAAACTAACGTAAGACGTAAAAAAGTAGGCCTAACATATGAGTATACAGGTAACGAAAGTTACAAACAAAAAGATCTCATACAGTAACCGCGTTTCAAGTCACGGCTTTGTTATCTGTGAAGTCATAATGCAGTAGAAAGCTAACGATTAAACGAACTTAACAGACTAAGGAAATAATTGTACAGGACGCTCCCTAGCCAAACACGCTTTCTCTACGTGGGCGTGAGGAACGACGCGGTCTTCTTCCCAGCCAGTGGATCTCGAGTTTGGATCGTGTGTTCAGCAAGCTTTGTCAGCGGATGAGAGAATAATCCAGTCTGCGAAAACAGAACTTATCAGGTAATTAGCACGTCCAGTCTTCTGCGGGACGCACCCGAATTCCGTACCATACCTGAAAAATTGACCCTTAAAATACTAATTCCGTCCCGGGTCTTCTTTGGGTTACTACCAGTTCCGTCCGGCGGTCAATTTACCCCCACCACTTGACATGGTCATCCCCAAAAATTATATAAATTAAGAAGAAGCGAAAGAAAAATAATGGTGGGGCAGTAAGACCAAGATTTGAAAACATAATAATGAATCCGCGATATTTTACCAGCAAAATAAAAATCCAGTGTTATATTATGTAAAAAATATCCTCTCTATTTATTTTAGTCTTTCTGAAAGTGCATATTAATATTTATGTACCCTTTTTTCATAAATATTCAAATATAGAGCGGTTTCGTTAATAGACAATAAATGATTTATACAAGGAGCGGTATTTTTAACACGAAACAATAATGTACGTATGAGGGCAGTAATTTTTATACAATTTTATAAATTTTTATTTGAAAAATTTGGAAATCCAAAACAGCAAATAAAGAGTATACAGAAATGTTCGCGTTCTCCTTCACATTTTGTCCAGGCTTAGGACTGCCAGCAAGAAAAGAAATTACTAGCTGACATGTTTAAAAACGCGGAACAAAATTTATCTCCGTTCCTTGTCAGTCTAAAACTACTTATTAAGATGTTTACAATATTTACAATGCTAATTACAATATTTACAAAATGTACAACATTCATAGGTTAAAAAAAGTAACATTAATAAATATTACCATTTATTTATTAATGTTAGCTTTTTTTTTAAATCGGCGGGTTGAAATTTAGATGATACCTCCCATACAAATATATATCGATTTATGCTACCACTTTGCCACAGAACCATTTTTTCATTTAAAAATCGTTCTTTTTCCAAAGTAGCTCTGCTCTTTTCCGCTACACTACGAATGTTTATATAAACATCTACTTGAACATCAGTAAGTGAATCTAAAAATTTAAATAAGTTTGGATGGGAAGTATTAAAATTGCTGTTCAGTTTCGCGTGGAACGATTCACAGTTGTTGGTTGTTCGCAAAATCTAAGAGGAAAATTCAGCCCATATTTCTGGTGGAAATTTAGCATTTTCAGATATATATGTTTCGAGTACGTAATCAGAAAACTCGGAAATTTTTGGATGATCCGGCCAATTCGACATTAAATCAAAAGAAAAACAATCACTTACTTGATCGGCTGGTAAAAATGGCAATCCGAAGAACGTTTTCAAAAAATTACTCAATTCAGTCCCGTGGTCGCTATAAATTGTGCTTAATCCAAGGTGCTGAATTTTCCTCCACCAACTTTGTCCTAAATGAAATCGACATCCAGCAACTTTAATATTGGGTAAAACGTTTTTGATTGCTAAATGAATGGAATACTCAAAATCTACGCGAATTTCTTTCGGAGAAAATTTTAAACCAAATTCTTTACCAGCAAAATCAACAAGATAGCAAAATGTTTTAGAATAAGACGACTCTGATTTATCCGGTAAAAGAACAAAAAATAACGGAATATAAATATTTTGACGGTATATTGAATAATTGTTCAAATGGCTTCGGACAACTGTAAAACGTTCCATCCGCGAAAATATTTTCTACAGAACATAATGTTTCTAAGTTTGTTTTTGTAGAAAAACATACAATGTTGGTTACTGCATCATTTACCAGTAAAAAATTTTCTTTTTCGTTGGTCTCTATTGGCATGGCGTTAAGTGCGTCGTGAAATTCGTCTATGGTCTTAGGAATTTGTGGTAAATTAGTCAATCTACAACGTCCGATATTTTTTCTTATTAGAGTTACGTCATTTACGTAAAGTTTCGGTGCATTCGGTAACCGTAATTCTGCATGAAGCAGTTTAGATGGACGCGTGGATGTATCATCTAATGCTTTTCTTTTTAAACTATTGCTGATTTTTTGTCTATCTAATAAATGGCTGTCGTCTTTAAGATGATTATGTTCCAGTACTGATGAAGGCATAATATTGCTCTGTTCGTCAAGTTTGAGAAAACTTTTACAAGTTTTTTGAATACAGGCCCACCGTTGTATGTTTTGAGCTAGAGATTTATGGAAACGAAATTTAAAACCATCAACGACAATTAATGTTTCGCCCTTCTCACTGAGCATAGTTTCATATGTTACGGAAGCCATTATGTTCTGTATTAATTAGTTTAATACCTATACCTATAATACCTTCACTAAATTAAATTGTTTCACTTAAATATACACTTGCACTGTAACTACTGCTGTTTAATCGAAATTCGAAATGAATAATCACCGACTACTTGGACTCGATTTGTTCATTAATATAGCAAAACAATAACTGACGAAAATTTCATTTCTCCCACTCCTTAGCCCTTTTTACCACCACTATTAGTTTTCCCCTCACCATGCTGTAAGGGAGTGGGGAAAAAATAGGACCCAA
Organism: Magicicada septendecula; assembly: GCA_034769895.1. Taxonomy (NCBI): domain Eukaryota; kingdom Metazoa; phylum Arthropoda; class Insecta; order Hemiptera; family Cicadidae; genus Magicicada; species Magicicada septendecula. The sequence goes on from CM068368.1 coordinate 86,834,821, forward strand.
TTAGCACGTAAAATTGTCGACCACCGGACAGAATTGGAAGTTTCTTGATCCTACCCGGGACGGAATTCGGTATACTTACTGACCGCGGGACGGAACTCGCCAACTCCGCTTCTGCGAAGTGTTCGGGACTTTTCACGGAGTGGAAAGAAGCTTTCAGAGGCTGCCCTCGCACGAGAAGAGTTCTTTCCATCTTCGAAATTACGATTACGTTGGCCGCCGTGTGTTTCAAAGAGAAGTAAGTCGTTCGGTGACATGTGGTGAAAAGAACATCAAACAAGAACAGCTTTCCCGTTATTGGACGACGGTGTTCTTGGTCGTAGGCCTACGTCTGACCCCACCGGCTAACAGACAGGACCACGACCTTTCAACGTTATTGAAGAAACATAATTATATATATCAATTTTACAGTTATTATGTTGTAAATTCTGTCATACAAAAATTACAGATGTGTCTTGCAGAGCATTTTATGATTGGTCACTCTACAATTGACACTTCGTTGTTTGCGGACGATCAGGCTATTCTGTCGGACTCGGAAAACAGGTTGCAGATGGGTATACAATTGTTAAATCGACTCTGCAAAACCTCTGGACTACAAATATCCACACTTCACACCAAGGTGATCGGTTTTCGTGGAACTGATCCCGTACCGGCAAACATTATTATAGATGGTACTGTCCTGGAACAAGTAAGCGGTTTTTAATATCTGGGCTACAGTGTGTCCTATAATGCAAATAACGACGTCGTGAATAAGTTGCATAAGTTCAGCCTTATGTGCGGGACCATTAGGGGTTAACTCTTAAGTCGGAAAGTAAAGAAACACACCTAAAATTCTACATGGTGGCCCTTCTCACACTTTTTTATGAGTCTGAGAATTGGGCTTTAACGAAAGGCCAGGTCAGTCGCATCCAAGCGGCTGAAATGAGATTTCTCAGGCACGTGGCAGGGTATACTCTCCTTGATCATTGAAGAAACACAGATATACGGCAGGAACTGAGTATTATCCGTTTTCTCGACAGTATTGCCCAGTATCGGCTGAATTGGTGAGAACATCTTTGCCCAATGGACGACTGCCGCATCCCCAAACAACTATAGAATTATAAGCCGAGGGGACGGAGAAGTGTGTGACGTCCGAGGAAGCGCTGGAGTGACCAGCTCTGTTTGAGACCGGAACAAACTATCCTTGGTTTAAACCTTGAAGATGATGATGATGTTGTAAATTCAAGGGCTGCGTGCAGGCCTATAACGTTTGTGGGCAGGGACTGGTGACGTATTAATTAATGAGCCTGTTTGTTAGAATTGTGGGCGGAGACTCCTGAATGAATACGGGGAGGGTCAGCATATGACTCAAAATCTGAATAAACAGTAGGAGGCTCAGACGTATGACTCAATCTTGGTCTGAGAAATTTTTTAAAATGGTAATTAGACGTTTAGAATCTACTTCCGAGAGTATCAAATGAATGGGATATACGAGTTAGGCTTGTAGAAACGTTAACTCGCGTTTCTCCGTAGAAAACAGGGGTTCGAGAATTATAGCAAGTCTTAAAACCAAGTTCTGCGGAATCGTCTCTCATCCGTTGTAGTATAACTGACTGCACTATTAACTAATTTTTGTGCTTTACTACTTGATGATAGTAAGATAGCAAATCATGGATACTACTTGAATCAAATCGAGGATAGCAAAGGGAAACGGAGCGTCTTTTGTAAACAAGAAACTATTGTGCTCTAGGATGCTAAGTCATAAGTCTAAACTGAAAATTTATAAAAGCCTTCTAAGACCAGTAGTGACTTACGGTTGTGAGACATGGTCCATGCGGAAGAAAGATTAAGAAGATCTTAAACGGTTTGAGAGGAAAATATTGAGGAGAATTTTTGGGCCAGTAGTGGAAACAACATGGCACTTGGTGGATCCGCATGAATCTTGAACTTGATACATTAATAAACAGCGGAAACGTAGTAAAGTTAAGTCAGAGGGAATTAGACGGCTAGGACATATTTATAGAATGGAGAAGACCAGAAATACGAGAGCTATCACAGAATGGAAACCCTTGGAGTCTAGGCCAACAGGAAGACCGAGAAATAAGTGGATGGAGTGTGTTGAGTAGGACCTGCGAACCAAGGTGATCAGAGGATTGAGGATTGTTGCTGAGAACAGAAGGGAATGGTGTAGGATTGTTGAGAAGGCCAAATCTCATAGAAGGATGTAGAGCCAGTGGAAGAAGAAGACTACTTGATGAATGTGTTTGATCGCAGTCCTGTGGGGTTTGTCTTTAGTTTTTCATTAACTTAAACTAATTAAATTATAGAAAATAAATTTTTAATAAAAGACATTTTTTGGAGTTTTATAAAAAAATGATGGCGGCTCAGTAGACCAGTGGGTATGGCATCTGGCTACTAATCTAGAGGTCCCGGGTTCGATTCCCGGACCCGCGCCATAAAATCAAGGTGCGTTTCTTAACCCCCATGTCGACTCAGCCTGTTTAAAGTGAGTACCTGGGATAACATCCTGGGGATAATAATGGGCGGCTGATGCGTAGTGCTGGCCACACTGCCTTCCTTGTATGCCGTACGGCTCACATAAGGCAGCCTACCCTGCCTTCTCCTAAGCTACTTCGGTGGTACACATGAGAGCCATTATTATATTAAAAAAATGATTTTTTTGTTTATAGGTTTTTTTTAGGAAGTTTTTTTTTTTATGGGACGACAGAAACCACTCTGGAAAGTCAAAAGTAAATTAAAATAGAGATAATTTAGGCGCACGAATGTGGACAGCGTGTTGCAACGATATAATAAAGTATAATACATGACTTGAAGGTATGCGTTTTTTAAGTAAAACAGTTTTGTAGCCCATAAATCGGTCGTAAAATATTTTCAGGTTTTTTTTTAACATGAATTGTTCTGTTCCGATACTGTCGTTCTTGTAAAGGAATCTCTATTATCTGTAAGAAGATCATGAGAAACAGAAAGCTGACACACAGGAAATGTTTAAGTGTTCTGGTTAACAGGGGTGCAAAAAATGTTCAGACCCCTGAAATTTCCCCCGAACACAATTTTCTCAGAAGGAAATTTCCCCAAAACTAACGCGAGGGCTTATTATGTTTTACCAACCAATTTATTGTAGGCTATGTGATGAATGATAAAAAGAGAACTAATAAAAATTCTGTGAGTCATTGCTCGCGAGGAATGATGTTGCTATCTTTGTTCTCAATAGGATGAATGTTTCTTTTCTATATTATTCTAGTTAAAAATTGTAAAAATGATGTGAATACAACATCAGTTTATATTTTCGTCGTGATTTTTATTTTTCGTCACTTATAAAAATTTCTCCGGGCAGCCCAAATTTCCCCCGAACCACGTTCGCGCGTTCGGACATATTCTGCACCTCTGCTGGTTAAGAGTTCACCGGCAAAGTTTTGAAAAGGGAAATGACCTGAGTCGTGAAGTAACATGTAGGGTGCAGCGTTTCATTGCTGCTAGGACTAGAAGACCAGTGACTAAGGAAAAATACACCGTTAAGACATTGTTGTTATAGTACTTTAGTTGCTTCGCGTTCGTTCCGATAAAAATGTGCATACGCGACGGGAAAACTAAGTCAGTAATTTGTGTTTATTGTTTCTTTTTCCTCTCGGTATTGTCGTCACCTGGTTCAAAACTTGAACGTGCGACTGTTGTAACGAATCTTGGTTCGAGCACGTATGATCGTAATTTATTTGCTTCATGTAAACGTGGAGCACAGTGTGGATTTTATACGTGTGATTTTGTCGTTTTTAGAACCCTATTAACGTCAGACGAGTGTATTTTATTTTATTTTATTTATTTTTTACTCACGTTCGTTACGTAGTTGTTCGTAGTTTTAAGCATGTTTTTCTTAATTTATTTTTAAATGATTATTTGATCCGAAGAAAACTGAATTCCTTCGACCGATGACCCCGCATCGTCCTACTTCATCAACGTGTGATTGCAATAAATAAATAAAATAAAAACAAAACACCCTCTCCTGTTAGTCAAGGCCCCAACCTTATAACCCAACAACCTGTTCCCCCACCCCCCATGACGCCACTACGACGCTTCTTTCCGTCTCTAGCGTCAATCGCTGCACGACCCTGGCTATATAGTCCATACGTTTTTGCACTGATCACATCCTACACCCTCTCCTAGAGGCTACATACACCAGAACACTAACATCCTCTCTACGCTGGTACCACCACCTTCTCATCGGCCGGTCACCGCTGGCGTACGCATCCTACCCACACAACTATACCCACACGGCTGAAGGAAGCTTGCTCCAGAACAGCCAGAGAGGTCCAATCGGTCCTCTAAAAAAAAAAAAATGAAAGATGGCCAAGGAAGGTATGGGAATGGACTCCACCCTCTAGAAGAAAAAAAAAGAAGACCTAAACATTCATGGAAAATGGACGTCGAAGATGCAATGAATGCAAGAGGACTTACAACAGAACAGGACTGTTTATGTCGTCGTCGTCGTCTTCTTCTTCTTCTTCTTCGTTTTCTTCTTCTTCTTCTTCTTCTTCTTCTTCTTCTTCTTCTTCTTCTTCTTCTTCTTCTTCTTCTTCTTCTGCTGCGCAACAACGTATTACTGAGTGAAGGCCTGCTTTAACAGCCTCCCCCCAGTTTACCCGGTCAAGTGCAGCTGTTGTCCAGTTCCGAGTCCCAAGCTGGCGAAAGAAACTGACAGGTACATAAAAGTTTTACAGATGGGCTATGTGAATTCTCCGATCCAACCCGCAACCTGGAGGACCAGGAACTTTGATTTCGGGGTGCTCTTCCCCTAGAGAGTTGCTTTCACCTCAGCTGACGAGCTCTCTCTGCCCGGTCGCAGTAGGCTAACTGACTCAGCCCATGGGTGCAGCCGTTGGGCTACTATAGCCTCCTCCGCCTCCACACTAGATGCACACCCTGCTGCCGATGTGCACCATCCTGCCCGCCCAGGACCCAGGATACCCCTAGGCTGTCCTGACAGAACCCCCATCTCTCGTTTGCTTACCGATCCCCTCCGCCGAAGGGATTGGCTACCACAACCTTGGAGTGGATTGCTCGGCGTAACAGGACCCACCGACGTGTAGGTGAGAGTGGAGTTGGGGTGGAGAGGCTAGTGCATTTCTCTTCTATGAAAGCATACGTTCGTATCACACTCCCTTTGGACCCCAGAAACTTCGATTACAGATAAAAAGTTAAGGCTTTAATACGAGCCTTATGTTTTTGTACGTCAGATTATTTTTTGTACGTAATACATGTTTTATACATCTTTAATATGTTTAAATACTGCTCCGATTAGCTATAGCCGAACTGTTAGGCCGTGGTAGAAAGTTGTTAACGAGAAACGTTTCGGCCACACCATCGGAGGCCATCTTCAGTGTCAGTGATAGTTGGGCAATTATTCGCCAATTAACCCTAGTTATTCGCGAATAACTGCCTAACTGTCTCTGACACTGAAAGTGGCCTCAAATTGTGGGACCGAAGCGGCTGTCGTCAACAATTTTCTACCACGGCCTAACAGTTCGGCTATAGCTAATCTGAGCAATGTTGTCGCCGGCCGTGAGACGACCTCAAGATCTAGTTAATGTTTAAATACTGTTAACAGGTGTAAAAAAAACAAATTCAAATGGTAGCGCAAACGTGGGTTACAAGAAAGACCAAAAGTATAAGAAAGATGGATACACGCGGAAAAGAGAGGTGCTTACGAAAAATTAAAGCTTATGATCGAAAAAACGAGATAAAATAAAAACGGAAAGCATATCTAAAAATGCGAAAATAAGGCATTACAGTACAATAGTGAAGCCAGAATGCCTATATGCAAGTGAATGTCTAACATTGAATTATAATTTACACAAACTAGAAATATTGGAAAGACGAATTATTAGGAAAATATTAGGCCCGCGAAAAACTTCAGAAGGTTGGAAATTAAGAAGTAATGTTGAAATATATCAAACTATAGAGAATATAACAGAAACAATGAGATAAAGAAGACTATTATTTTTTGGACATTTATATAGAATGGGCGACAGTAGGTTGACAAAGCAAATCTTCAAATATCTGTGGGGGAAGAAGTCAACATCGAGTTGGATTAAAGAAGTCCAAAAGGATTTAGAAAAAATAATATACGCGTACATGCAGAAGAAGCAATTGAAGGAGAAGTTTTTCGGGCAAAAGTGTTAAAAATGGAGGGAGTCCAGGGTAGGAGAGAGAAAAACGCAGGTTCAAAGTGGACTGAAGACAGGAAGAAGAGACATAGTGAAAAGACGAAAGAATATTGGAGAAAAGGAAAAGAACAAGGAATAAAGAATTGAAATTGGTATGTGGTCCTCAGATGGCCGACACAAATAGAAAAAAGAAAAACGGAAGAGCTTCAGTTACTCAGTCTGCATGAGAAAATTAAATTGAACCTTATGAAATAGCATGAACATTGAGAAGAATCAAGAGACAGTTTGCCACTAAAGGGAAGAAGATGATGACGATTATGATGATGATGCTGACAGTGAATATCAGAAATTGTTTTGTAATACGAAAAGAAAAAAAGAAAATTATCGATTGTATAGCAACAGAGTATAAATTGTTATACGTTTACTATAATATTGGACTGAAACATTGTTACTGTAAATCGGTTTAAGTATTTTTATAATAAAGAAACCGTTTAATATAATTTATTGCTGTAACTAACTAGCGATTAAAATCGACCTGTTTTCGTTAAACGTATACGTGGAGTACACATCCGTGCATGGAAACTGCCTACCTGGCGCCGTTGAACGGCCTGCGTCGCGACGCAAGAACGCTACCCCCTCTACCCTCCCACACATCGCTGTTTTTACACAAACGTAGCGTCCGGTAGGAAGTACATTTAAAAGATATTTGTAAATAATTAATACCAACAGTTTTCGCTGTATTTTCTTTTTTATAAACGCGATTTACCACCGAGAGCTTGTTCTAAGTCAATGGTAAAAGTGTATATTGTGCCGGTCGCCATCTTGCCGTCCACTGTTAAACTATCTCAACAGTTCTTGTTTTTACAGCGTTTGAATGAAAATGAAAAACTCTATATAACTGTTACTTATGTATTTTGAAATATCACGATGTAATTAGATAATTTTTCCTATCGCTGTTCAGTTTTTATATTGACTGATCGTTTTGAGCTAGTTGCTAACACATTTTGATTTTGCAGTCAATATAACGGCCTTTTTCAATTAACAAGATCAGTACAGTACAGTACAAGGTGAATTCTTGTACCGTAAATTATGTCAAGAAGGTGTGGCACGCAGGGGCGGTAAAAACTAATTTATAAAGACTAAATATGTGATTAAACATAAATATATTTATGATTCAATATGCATTGAAAATAGGCACAGATATATTTTTACAAAACGAAAGGATAAAAAACGCAGTACTTTTAATAATATCAGTTTATTAGTTAACAAAATTAATATATTAGTTCTTTTACGGGGAAATATTGAGAATGTGACGAAGAGGAAACTGAAATTACACAGTTGCACACCACTATAGAAAAAAATCCTCGTTAGCGCTTTCAACCTCCACATCTCATCATAAATCGGAAATATTTCCTATAAAGTAATGTTTCGATTTAGTATTTGCAATTATAACCACTAACACAACTTTATTAATTAAATATTCTTATAAGAAGGGGAAACTGACAACTTAGTCGGTGCAATGTATGTGTATCGCTGTACACTTCTTTTTAATCAATAATTGTTTTGTAGAAGCGAGGGACGATTATACATTCATTGAGAAATTTAAATCTTATTTTAAATAAAAATTTTCTAACTAATTTCTAATAAGAAAATCGAAACTGATGAGAATAATTGAATGGGGATACCTGATCGAGATGGTTCATTTACGTTAATTTGTCGAGGTTGTACTGGTTGCGCGCAGTATCTGGAGTGAGCAAATTGTATTACACACACTGAAAACTTTTGAGTTAAAGATCATGCTTGTTCTACTACCTGCCTACTGTGTGCTATTTTGTATCGCTGGAAGATTGAATTCTGTTAAACATACACTCTAAATGAAGATCAGGCCATTTGGGGTAATATGTAAATTACAAAATATGTTCATATTTTGGTAAAATGTAGTATATTGTCGCGTATAAGATCACCTCCCCTTTTTTTAGGAGAGAGTTTTTCGTTCAAGTCGGGTCTTAGAATCGAGTGTACAAAGACAGGAAAAAGTGATAACTGGAGTGTAACTGATTAATGATCATCGGTAGTATTTGTTAAGCCAATTTATATACGCCATAAGTTGAATAGCATTCCTGTGTTCAGGTCAATATTGTAAACTAAAATCAGGACATTTTACCGAATTACCTGCATTCCCTTAGGTGAACGTGTGGTAGGCCTATTTTCCCGTAGGCACGACTAAGGCAATTCACTAACACCTGAAAAATGTTCATTGCCACTATAACTTAAACTAGATTTAAAAAATTGATGTTTTGTATGCTTCTGTAGGTCTAAAAATCACATATAAAAAAACTTTTTGTAAAATTCTTACCAAACTATGGAGGGAGTCTTATAATCGATGGTCGAGTAAATACTGTATTGCTTTCTAATGTTTCTAAATTAGTATTGTAATTATTACATTTTGGGTAGTATTTACAGTATGTGTAAGAACTGAATACACATGTAGCCTTTGTTTGAAGTTGCATTTTTCATTTTTCTCTTGTAACTTTATTCCCAAAATACGCGCGTATCGTCATTTAAAGTTGTTCAGATCGTTGGTTATTACTTTATAAGGAGTGTAGTCGTTTTACACAAATATAAAGATTGGGGTCTGACAGTCAGGGAAGGAAGAATAAAATGTCCAGTTATTGGGAAATAAAAGAAAAGATTAGAAAGTTAATGGAGAATTTGATTACTGATTATACGAATCTGTATACGTAGATTTTACGAATAAAGTGAAAAGCTAAATTCTAAAAGACCGTAGTAGAAAGTATTGGAACGTATTGTGCAGAGCCATGAGTAAGTACTAATACAAAAAACTGTCCCAAAACCAAGCTATTAAGATGGATTTACTGGACAAATCAGATCAGGTTCGTAGAAATAAAGAAAAGTGGGAGGTAACATAAACGTATTGAAACAGTAGAAGTGGAAAGATAAAGACGAATTGGAGACGTTCGGGAAATGTCAAACATTAGCTGTCCTGAGAAAATAAAGATTGGCATTTCCAAATATAAGGTAAAGATGTAAAGCGAACACCGCTTGGGAAAAGAACATGGAAGAAGCAATGCGGGATAGAGGACTACGGGTCAAGATTGCCTGGACAAGCAGAAGTGGAAAGTGGAACGCGAGAGACGGTGTCAGGTCGCTATAATAATAAATAATGTTTTATATTTTGAACAAAAATATATATTATTTATTTATTTATTGTATATGTATGTATGTATATATATATATATATATATAAATATAATTTTCTATATAAGTAACTCGATGTTTCTTGCAGTAATTATATAATTTGTGATGTTTTCAATTTGTTTCTTCTGCAAGTAGTATAATTTCGTATATTCTTTTTAACACCTGATGCACGTTTCACTGAAAAATATCAGTATCATCAGAGGTTTCTAAGTAAATTAATAACAATCGAAATAATTCTATTAATATAAAATTAACGAATAATCGAATTTGTATCGATTTTAATGTAAAATAACTGATAATCGATTTAGGTTGATTAGTAACCATTGTTTTAATGTTTGTTTTCTTCAGCAGCTGTTTTCTCGGTTATATTTGAAATTTTGTTGTTTATATTTTTTCATTTTTATTGTTTAGTAAATTTATAATTTTAAATAGATCGTCTTGTTTTGTTTTTATTTGGGTTTGTTCTTTAATTAATAAATTATTGTTATTGTGTTTGTAAATGTTAAGATTTTCCCAAATATTCATTTTTTGACCTTTTTGTATGTTGTTAATTAATTTTATATTTTCAGTGTTTGGAAACTGGTGGTTATTATTTAGACAATGTGTGGCTAAATTAGATTTATAAATATTTGGTTGCATTGCGGTGTTGAACGAATCTATCTCGTAGTTTTTTCTTCGTCTGGCCCACGTAAAATTTATTGCAATCTGGACATTCTATTTTATATATTCCATTTTTATTGTGAGTATTGGATTTAGTTTTAGGTTTTATTTTATTACAAATTATATTATCTGTATTATAAGATATTTTTTAAATTAATATCTTTAAATATTTTATTTAGTTTTTGAGTTATATTTTCGTAATAAGTGAAGGTTGTATATTGTATATTACTATTAATAGGTGAATTTTTAAATGTAGTGTTCTTGGGAATTTTGTTAGTGATTTTATGTTTAGTTTTATTTTCTAATCTATTAATAGTTTTTATTTTGTATCCATTTTATTTTATCCAAAATAAACACTAAAACAATCGTTAACTAATCGACCTAAGTCGATTATCAGTTATTTTACATTAAAATCTGTACAAATTCGATTATTCGTTAATTTTATGTTAATAGAATTATTTCGATTGTTATTAATTTACTTAGAAACCTCTGATGAAACTGATATTTTTCAGTGAAATGTGCGTCAGGTGTTAAAAAGAATATACGAAATTATACTACTTGCAGAAGAAACAAATTGAAAACATCACAAATTATATATATATATATATATATATATATATATATATATATATAAAACTGTGTTAGTTATATATGTTAAACTATGTTAGTTTTTTTATGTTGAAATCGAATCATTTCTATTAGTGTGGATCCATTTATAACCTCTGAAGATGCTGTGTCTATCAGTGAAACGTGCGTCGGAATAATTAAAATAATATCAACAACTTGCAGGAATGATATAATTTGAGAATATATAATAATATTTATATAGGCTATATTGGTAATTATAAATTAATAAATATAATAATAAATTAATAACGAGGAATGCCGTGCGCGGTAGTTCGTTAATACCATATTACATTCATTGTGTATTAAACCGCCTGGTTTTTTGCATACACAAAATGTTAAACGTCAGAGAGTGTAGTAGGTCTACGCGTCAACTACGAGTGTCTAAAGCCTACAGATGTGGACGGATTCAGTGCTGCCAGGACAGACAAAGTGAGGGAGGCTGGCAAACGTATGCCCATTTGTCACTCACGCACCAACCTCTTGTAGTTTCTTGTTTTCGTTGTTTGTAGTACACGTTTCTGTTTTGCTAAACTTTTATTTAATATACTATACAACCATGTTGAAATATATTTACAGCTCGCATAAACTTTTAGAGTCAGTTTTTTACATTAACAAAGCGGTATTCAGTTAACAGATAGTTTGGTTCCTATTTTAACCATCTTAAGGTAATTCCTCTCAAATTAAAAAAAAATAGTAATATGTGTAAAGAAATTCTTCATTTACGTTCATAGTATTGATACTACTTAGGCTACGAAGTGATTCAAACAAAATACGCATATTTTTTTCAGTTACGTACTTGGATTCCTACACAGCCTACAGGTAGTTACAAACTTATACAAATGTTGAAAAATGATTGTCAGTTGTAAAAGTGTATTTTCTTAAGCCGTGGTAAAATTTGAGATCTCATATTTAAAGCTCCTTAAATGGCCTTTCGTGTGATATGCCAGTTGCTAGATAGAGTTTTATTTGACTTCGCAGTTCTCAAAAAGTATATTAATCGTTAAACGAGGAACATTATTTTTCTCTTAGCCGATGCAATGCACACATGGTAAAAATTAGATTTGGGTATGACCATGAGAACGTGGCGAAAGTGTTAGGCTCAACAGTTTCGTTGCCTCCCTCCTCCTCATCATCATCATAATCATCATCACTTTAGCGATTAGGCACACTGTTCATCAAGACTAATTTTTTCGCATAAAGGAACTAATGCTTGTTCAAGAAAGAAGAAAGTCCTTACGTATCCCTGAAGGCAAAGCCTTGCTGCAACCACATATTCTTGTCCTCATCTTGCATAAGAGTCGCATCCCACCTCACTAATCACATTCCCAATTACGACAAACGGGACCGCTCGCCCCCGCAATCTCTTTTCCAACTCCTAACCCTCAAAAACGTGTTGCAGAAAGATGTCATGCGGCAGCACGAGCTTCAGAAACCTTGCTTTCGTAATGCCCATAACGTTTAACAAAGATCCGTTTCTCCCCAAGCCTACTCTGATCTTCCTCGTTGCTCCTGCTTTCCGCCCATACTGTTTCGGCAGATTTCCTCCAAAACCACATTTCCGCAGCCTCAAACCTCCCCCCCCCCCACAAAGTCCAAGACACACAAACCACCCATCAACACAACCCAAAGGATTTAATAAATTACATTCTAGTCTCAATACTACTGCACTGAGGAAAAAGTTAATACTACACCGCTACGTGGCTACGTGAAGCTTTGCACGTGTAATGTGCGCGGGTTAATTATACGAGTCTTAATTAGGCTCGTATAACGGTCTAGATCATTCGTGCCCCTTCTAGACCTTACCCGACAATTTTACCGGAATCCAGGCCCTATATGTTATTACAATACAAAGCGCTTATCCGATAAGCGACAGATTATTCTCGAATCTCATCGGGGTAGGCCTATGTATAAGCGCCAAGCAGTTCAGTTCAGTTATACCTGGCGATATTACGAGTTCGGTTTGAAGTATATGTTTCGGTTTAAATGGGAAATTGATATTGTGTTAATTAGTGCAAAACTTTAATAAGGTGACATGTCTTGTTGTTTGTTGGACAAATGCAACTTGAATTATTGTACAAGATTGCGTTTGTTGATTTCTAACTGCTGTTTGTGTCTAATTAAAGTTTGTAACTAGCGACTTCATTGGTGTCAGTTATTCTGTTTCCACTGTGCAAGACGACGATCTGTGAGACCGTCGTAGCATATGAATATTCTTATGGTGCTACAGTGAGGTTCTTTCATTCTGAAAGGTTTGTTTTGTAATCGCCGCGCTTCGTTTAATCTCGGGAAGTCATTTATTGTTAGCTTTAATCATACTATTATAACCAGATAATAGAACTCATATAGCTTAATCACGTATCACATATACAATAATAAATTTTAAATTATTAATTTATTAACTTGCGTGTTTTTATAAAACTGCACCTGGCAGGATAAACGGGTAAATCGTCTTGTTTTGTTACACTGACTTGACTATATAAGTTTAGCATTTGGCCGTAACAGTATTGTATTGTATTGTACTGTATTGTTAATTTAGTTTTCCTCCCAAGTTATCGTCCCTTCCATAAGTGCAGAATAAAAATTTTTTTAAAGTAAGCCCTTGAGCTGTCTGACGTTTTCTACTTTTTTCTTTTTTCCCTGTGTTTTTAATTCGTAAATTCAATTTAATGAAGGTTTCCTTCTGGTAGAGTATTTAATTGAAATAGTAGCTCTTAGCGTTGAATATAATAAGATTGATGTAGATTGAGGTTAAGCAGCGGTATGAGAGGCAGGTAAATGCAGTTTTTTTTTACTGTCATATAATTTTGTATAATTAAAAATATTCCCCGTATTAATCGTGCTTTCCTTCGATATTGTGTTAATTTTTATAAATTTATTCATAGGTTGTTTGAAGGCTTACTGTGAACGCGTTTTTGTAGCAGTTCTAACCTCCGCTGTCTCCTCCGTCTTGCTCAGACAAGATTGTAAGTGTTCAATTAATTTAATTTAAAGGGGAAAGGTAAATTCAATACAACTCTTTTAATAGCGAGTTTTTAATTTGATTAAGAACCGCTAGTGTCTTTTAATATGTATTTCAAAAAGCGCTTTTCTGAAATTACAGAACGCGGTACTTTAAAAATACATTGAGATAAAATCATTTTTCACCTAATTTAGGCATACAACTAAACCGCCGCTTCGTTGCATACCGTATTGTGCCTGCACTTCTGCTGTATTATACAGCAGCTTCTGGGTGCCGAGACTTTTGTAGGCAGTGTTATGATATGTGACTGTATTGACAGTTCATCATCATCATCACCACTCCAAGGACCAGGCCGGAACAGGTCTAGCTGTTCCGGAACCCATCTCCTCCTCGGTCTACCGACATCTTCTTCCCAGTACGGTGATAACCCAAAGCAGGCACATGTAGACGGATATCAGGCACGCGATTTAAGTGTTCCACCATCTCCTTCTGTGGTCTTCAATCTTCTGGTGCAATGATACAGTGTTTAAATCGCGTCTAATATTCTCTTTCCTTCTCCGATCCAAGAGAGAATAACCTTGCGTCCCTCTTAGAAATTTCATTTCGGCTGCCTGAATCCTCTGCCTGAATCGATCATTTTTGTATTGACAGTTAAACAGTATATTTATATGGAACCTGATGCCAATAACAAAATGGCAAATTGTGGAATCCATTTTTGTTACATTAGTTGCATTAATATGAAAACGTTTGAAAAATAAGACAGCAGACCTCGTAAATACTAGTTTTCAGTGCCCTTTTGCTAATTTGTATTCGGCACCTTCCCTTTATTTATACATTTTGTCCGTTTTGGACCGTCCGTTTGTATAGCGTTGTTTTCGTTTATCTAGTACCGTAAGGTGTCTTTTTGATAAAAACGTAACTCATGTTTGATAAATGAACGTAAGTTGTTTTTCTACAAAAAAAAATACTATTTACTTTTGTTATGTAAATCATTAAAAAATGACCAACCAGGACCTTGAAAAATGTGTATAAATGTAAATGCCACATGACAGAACAGTCTTTCTTTGCATTCGTTCGCGGGTGGTTGTACTCTGTGTTCCCACGGCACTGAAGATGTCTGTATGGAGAAAACGTCTGAAAAACATGATCAACTTAAATCACGGCCTACTACTCCGGAAAAGCGTGGAAATATAACTCATGTTTGTTGTCATGGCGGCGAAAAAAGTGAAATAAAGAGAGTAGAACGCAGTTAAAAACAAAAGAGGTTTCTCGAACCGACTAGTACAACTTGTCTGCTTTCTGTATAGTACTTTATTCACATGTGGTGGTACATGCGGGAGAGGTGAGGACTCCACTTCCTAATGACTAATCTCCAAGGTATAGTTACAGTAATGTTGTCTTTCGCACGGGAATGATAAAGATTCACTGGCCGCGGTCACTGACAAATCGTACAAAACGCAGTCGGTTGCGACCGAGGTGAAAATTTAAACCCGGTCACTTGCGATCGAGAACATCGTCCTATCCGCTGCAGCACACAGCGAGCCTATCAAAGGCGTGTGAGGAGATGAAGGCTCACGCCTGGAATGGTAGTGAATACGGTTGTTTCCAATGTTTATATACTTTTGCGACCAATCAACTTTCTCTGAGCACATTCTTGCACATACGGTCTACAATACTGAACCCATATGTGGCAGACCTCTGCTCTAGCTTCGCTCGCCCTGCATAGGCATCGATTTGCGGGTTACTAAAAACATCACTCATGTGTCACAGACATCGAAGCATTAGATAGCAACGTTTCGCCGTTTAACAAGCCGTTTCTGCTCGTAGCTAAGAGGACGCCATGCGTCGTAGATAAGAGGATTCACAGCGTCTCTACTCCTCGTTGTAAAGGTGCGTCCAGACATGCAACAACGTATCGTAACGCAACACCGACGCGTAGCATAACATCGTGACACACACATCGTACGCGTAACAGGACATGGTCGCGTAACAGATGTTCGCAACACTACGCCGTTCCATCCGTCAGTTCCTGTTGAAAACGTGTACAGGTGTAGTGGACGTGTACGAGTAGTGTGCAGGACAAACTATGGATATTTCTGCGGCAGGCTGTAAGTCATGGACTATTTAGTAAAAATAGAAGAAACGTCGGGAAAGACGGCGGAGGCATACACAGTTGTACGAGGGTAAGTCAAAAAGTAAAGGCAAATTTTTAAAAAGGAACTTTTTATTGTGAAAACAAGATGACAAGTAACATCATTCCCTACATAATCTCCCTCAACTTCTGTGCACTTGGTCCGTCTCTTGACAAGCTGCGTAATTCCGTCCTGGAAGAAGATTTGTGGCATCGTGCACAGCCACTCGCGCACCGCCTCCACAACTTCGTCATCCGACGAAAACTTGGATTCACGCAGGTGCTCACTTCATCGGACCAAAAAGGTGAAAATCACTTGGAGCTAGGTCAGGACTGTACGGCGGATGCTCCAGCAGCTCAAAACCAAGATCTTGAATGCACTGGATCGTTTTCCCCGCAGTATGAGGACGGGCATTGTCCTGAAGCAAAAGCACACCTTTTGAAAGTTTTCCTCGCCTCTTTGTTTTGATTTTGGGTTTCAGATCTCGCAGTAGTAGCTCACAGTAGCTGTCACTATTCACTGTTTGACCTTTAGGAGTGTAATGAATTAGAAGTGGACCTTTCATATCCCAAAACACTGTCATCATCAACTTTCCTGCAGAAACTTGTCTTTTGAACTTTTTTGCTGTAGGCGAGGATGGATGTTTCCACACCATACTCCGCCGCTTACTCTGTGGTTCGAAGTGATGGACCCACGTCTCATCAACGGTTACTATGCGACAGAAACTCTTCTCCTTCCTCTTATAAACGCCTTAAATGTGATTTCGAAATTTCCAAACGTTTCTGTTTGTGCTGGTCTGTCAGTCGATGTGGTACCCAACGAGCACACACTTTGCGATAATTTAGTGATTCGTGGATGATTGCAACTGCTGAACCGTGGCTAATGTTCAACGCATGCGCAATATCATCAACTTTGACACGACGATCATCATGAATCATTCGCTCAACTGTCTCGATGTTCTTGTCCGTCTTCGAAGTGGATGGCCTACCTGAACGCTCTTCATCGCAGATAGATACACGACCATTTTTAAAGCGATTTATCCACTCATAAATTTTGCGTTCACTAAGACACCTCTTACCGTACTGCTGCTGCATTCTGCGAATAATCTCCGCAGGTTTAGTCCCTTCAGAGTGCAGAAAACGTACCACTCCCGTCATTTCTTCCTTGGTGCACACGGACAACGGGGCACTCATAATAAAATGCCCTGAAATCACTACGAATGGAGCTGAGCACTGAAAGAACACAGCTAAAGAACAAAAAACTTTGAGGTTATGATATGTCATTGTTCAGTCAGTGCTGCCATCCATTGGAGCAGGGAAAATAAAATTTGCCTTTACTTTTTGACTTACCCTGTATAATAGAAGAATCTGCAGTGGTAATCAGTTACTTCTAGATTTGAAATTTCAAGCAGTTAGTGGGCTCAACCAGAATGTAAACCGAGTTTTGTATCCCACAATATTACTTTACTGCGACACACTTCAATTAATTGTAGCGTAAGTTCTTCAGTCCACTCCATGTTGCGCACTGATAAAGCACTTGGTCACGCAGTCCCGTCCAGACATGCAAAAAGCATGCGTAACGCCAGTGCGTAACATTCCTTTGATGTGACGTTGGAAAACCGACAAGCGACGGAACGCCCCGATGTCACACTCCGACGTTACGACGTCACGATGTTGCGGTTGCAGTGTGCCGTCTAAATATGACGCGACGGTGTTGGGGTACGATACGTTGTTGCATGTCTGGACGCACATTAACTTGTAGACGGAGAAACCGAACTAGAAGGGCACCAGAAAAAGTAAATTAAAAACTTAATGCAAATAAGACAAATACCATAAACTGTATAAATAAGTGTTTTAGAAGTGATGAGTAGGTGTATTACTATGTTATGCGTAACGAGTAACATAGATAAAGTTAAAATGCAAATTGATTTCTGACAAGACCATCAGAAGGATGCAAATTTTGGTAGTGTCCGCGCACTTCGTATGTCAAATGTTGTGACTTCGCGGTCTGCTCTCCTCAGATGTAAGACTGTCTCAACGTCAGCACTCTTCGCAACGTTCTTGTTGTCCGCACACTTCGCTGTTCACGCTGTTCGTGACACCGTCGGTCCCTTAGAGCTATTAAAACTTCAGCTGAATTCCATAGTCGCTTAACGTAGGCCTGTTTCTGAGCCAGTTGCATGTGTCAAAATGAGGTTTATAAATAATTATATTAGAAGAATGACGTATATCTCATTTATGATTATTCGAGTCCAGCCTGGCAGAAGTTATCCTGACAATCAGCCTTCTACTCTGTGTCGAAATGTATAAAAAAGCGAGTTTTTCGAGGTCAGTGGATTTACGTGGCATTATTTGTAACTGCATAGTGTGACAGGAAGTATACGCTAATCCACTGATCTGAACCGAGACTAGGGGTGATGGAGGGAGCTAATGAGAAGCTGAGGAGGCTCTCTCTCTCTTTCACTGACAATCTTGTTAACAGTTTCTGAACAGAATGAATTATAAAGCTCCATTACCGGAGACTTCCATTTATGAACGCTGTTGTTTTTTCAGAGGAAGTATAAATTGTTATTCTATGTAGGTGACCTGAATAGACAGGCACACAAACACATATACACACAGAGGAACAGTGTAGATAGGATGGGAGGAAGGAAGGGGTGTCGCTTATCTCTTGTGTCTTTAATTACTACACATCAGTCTGTTTGTTAATCCTGCCAGTAATACTGCTCCGCGGTGCCAGCTAATTCGTTTCGGAGGAAAATGATTGACCTGATTCATCTCAAACGTTAAGATTAGTCGGTTGTCACAGTGATTATGGCTTTATTGAGGATTCGAGTGGAGTTCGTTGTCTTTTATAGTTGACTCCTGCCGTACGCTTCCTTTTTATAAGAATGTATGTTATACTGTAATGTTATGCTGCATTATCCGCCATATTATGTACGTGCGTTCATGCGTATGTTTGTAACAATATTCATTTCCGGGCGTATTGATAATTGTCTTCTTTTTTTTCTGTGCCTCAGCAGCTCAACCTGATCTCAGCGGTGTACACGTGGTCTTCTTTGTTTGGAGGTTTCCATCGCTCTTTAACACCGCCGCTGATAACTTGTCCGTCATCCTGCTGGTAAAGACCTTTTTTGTAACTTACCTGCCTTTATCCAAGGGTATTCCATAATCATCATCATCATCATCATCATCATCACTCCAAGGACTAAGCCTTAGACCTGTTCTGGAACCCATTTCCTCCTCGGTCTACCGACATCTCTTTTCCTAGTAGGGTGATAACCCATGGCAGCCACAGGTAGACCAAGTGTTGACGCCAACTCCTTCTGTGGTCTTCAGAGTATTGCACAACATTTATTTTATTAAAAATTTATATTACCTCGGCATTAAGCAGGTGGAAGAAACACTGCCGTGAAATGAAGATCGTAATAAACGCTTCTGTTCGCGGATGGTCAGGGTGTGGTACTGGACGAACGGGTCTCCATTTACTCCATAAAGAAAACAGATTTTGGGTCCTCGACACAAACTTTGGAAAAAACCGAGCAGCTGGTTGTTGGAGGTGAAGCACCTAACACGACAGTAGATTCGCGTATTATAAAATAAATATATTGTTTCTTTACGTATATGATATGACATTCATTATCATCATCATCGTCAAGGATTAAACCAAGGATGGTTTGTTCCGGTCTCAAATAGGCAAAGATTAGAGGTGGTCACTCCAGCGCTTCCTCGGGCGTCCCACACCTCTCCGTCCCCTCGGCTTATAGTTCTGTAGTTGTTTGGGGATGTGGCAGTCATCCATTCGGCAAAGGTGTACCCACCAATTCAGCCGATACTGGGCGATCCTGTCGAGTATACTCATAATATCTGATATGACATTGAAGCAGCAGAGTAAAACAAGAGGAAATATCACCATAGGGCAGTTGATTATGTGCTTTGACGTGGGAAAATAACCCATAAAACCAAAAAGATGATTTGCTCTGCCATTTGAGAAAGTATAGCCACCTATGCCTCTGAAACTTGGGAGATAATTAAAAAAAAAGAACTCCTGAAGGCTCCAAGCAGAAGAAATGGATTTCAGGAGACAGTATGTGTGGCGTCCAGGCCCCAGTGCATTAGAAATGAAGAATATATGAGGAGGGAACTGTGAGTTGACAAAACAGTTTTAGACACGATAGTACGAAGCGCCTCGTATGGCACGGCCGTGGGCCGGATGCCTGGCGATCGCTGGCCGAAAAAAGTTATTGAACTGGGTTCCAGCGAGACTACGGAAACGGGGTAGACCCAGGAGAATATACGATGAGATGGAGGAAAGAGGATTTGTAGGGAGGTGATTGGAACAGCGGAAGCCTCTGGAGTCGCAGTAGCTGTATAGCTGTACAAGCATTCGCACAAGGATGTGGGAACTGGCTTTACGAATTTTAATTACTTGTCGAGACCATTTCAACTTATACTTTCTGACAAATTCCGAGTGACGCGGTTTTCTTTAAGTGACTAGGTATAGGCCTGGAATATATCATGTGCCGTCTTTCATTTTTCTTCAGAAGCCCTGTGATTTTTCAAAAATACTTTTTCAAAAATTTGTATTTTATTTTTCTGATTTCTCGATCAGAAATCATGCTTCACGTCCATAGATCACTCGCTATCGGCATTGTAATAGTTCTGGTAATGCTTTACGTTTGTGGCCCTTTACTTCTTTTGGACGACCTCCCTTCAAAAATCGTGAATCGTGATCTGCGATAGTTCGCATTGTCGATTGACGATGTTTATATAAAAAGGTGTGTTAAATTAACAAAAAAAATCTTCGTAATTTAGGATATAAGTGATTAACGAGTGGTGGCAATATGGTACAATATGAAGTGGCAGCAGAAGGCATCGTCTTCTTGGTCCGCAACTTCAGCGTTATATGTTTTTTTTTGCGGTGGCGTAGTCTCGACCGTAAATTGTATTCTTCCGAAGAGTATTTATATTGGATCGGAAGTTATGTTGTTTGTAAATTAATCATTTATATGATTCCGTGTGCGAACTCTAGTGTCGAGGGACTTGAAGTGGCATTGCCTTATATACTCCTAGGTAACACCGTTCTTCAAGTATATTTTAATTACTTTTAGTTCTTGTTTTCTTTAATGATCCTGTTAACGGAGACTCTCGAACTTTAGACACGACATCCAGTTCGTCTGAGAACAGTAAAACAAAATCCAATTTTTATCCCTCACGTATGTCATTAGATGGGTTTGACATGTTGGGATTCGCATATACCTGTCAAGATGTGGGGTTGTGCGGGACGAAGGGTATGCCCGTTGCCCGCTTGTGTGCCGCGTCCCGACCTTCTTATATAGCTTCCGCCGCGGGGACCATAATTCGCTGGTGTGGCCTGCTAACTGGCGTGGAGTATCAATTAGGCAAGTCTAATTGAGCATGAGAGTTAGCCCTGGCCGGGTCCAAGCATTCACCTGGCACATGTGGTTTCGACCGAGGGCGCTAATTAGGGCTCAAAGCGGGCACATCGGCGGTAGAAGTTTCTGGAAAGTGTCTGTATAATGGCGTTCAAGGAAGGGATACGCAGGGATTTTCGGATGGTCTAGTTGGAAGTTAAATAGTGGGCTTTACATGGTCAGCGCCGCCCTTGGTCCAGGAGAGACTGAAGCTTATGCTTATGGGTTTTGGCCAAGTAGCCCCATACGGGGATCGCGTAGGTCACCATCGGCGCCACATACGTGGTGACGATGAGGTTACCTAGGCGGCGGGTCATAGAATTGCTGCAAAGTAAGGGACGGGGCAGATACAGACGATTGGCAGTTTGGGGGGCTACTGGCTCGGAGTGTTTCCGCCAAATGAGACGCGATCCAGGTGAA
Organism: Magicicada septendecula; assembly: GCA_034769895.1. Classification (NCBI taxonomy): domain Eukaryota; kingdom Metazoa; phylum Arthropoda; class Insecta; order Hemiptera; family Cicadidae; genus Magicicada; species Magicicada septendecula. The sequence goes on from CM068368.1 coordinate 86,856,427, forward strand.
GACTGAGGTAAAAAAAGTATCCAACTAGGCTATACATACACTGCAGCGGTCACAGCTACCTCATGATTCACAAACACTTGCTCGCTCGGCATACACCTTTAAACAAAATACCTGACCCCCTATTTGGTGCATGTGTGTACATTTTTTGTATATGTGTGTAGTTTATCTGTTTCTTGTATGGTCACTGGTATTTGATGCATTGTGTTGGCCCGTAGGCGTACGTATTATACATTGTCAGATTGTATTCTGTACCTGAATGAGGGGGGGTATTAGCGTGCTCAGCCTCACTGGCAAGTGATTAACGGGAAGACAGTTTAGGTCGTTACAGACGGGAGACAGACAGAGGGCAAAAGAGACGGTGACAATTGAATCTGTCAGCGTACACTACCTGTTGTGTGGTTCTCCTACAATTAATTGTGTCATGTTTACGTAAACTATTGCCATTAACGACTTTAACGACTCAGTCTTGACAGCAGAGTGTATCGTCGCGGACAGTGTCTGATTCAGTAATTAATTTGAAACGTCTTGCGAGCGATGTCGAATTATTTTATACATAATTTGAAATTTTGATTTTATGCGTTTCAATCATCGTATAAGCATTATCTGTAATATCTAATCACATATGATATATGTATACTATTTCCGTTCTTAGTTCAATCCTGATGTAAACAAACCCACGTGGCAAATCTGAAACGGTATTGGTGCGAGTTGATGACATTGTTCACAAAGTAGTGTATTACACGCATGTGCAGAATGTCTGTGTAGTCATGTGAGAGTTATATTACAACTTAAATCGAAGAACGTCGTTTAAGACTTTCTATTTATCACTGTATTCTGAATCCAATTGAACTAATGTGGAGCCAGTTGAAACGTATTCACGTTGCCCGTCACAACACAACCTTCTTGTTGTGACATAAGCTGCACAACTTTTGTATGCTGCCTGATATAAAACAACAGAGAAGGAAGTAAATTAACAACGGCGGACAGGTGGCGTCATTGTATCGAGCATATAATCAAGGAAGAGATAAGCCCACATTACCGACGTCGTTGTGGACAGTCTCATCAATAGTAACTCTGACTCAAGTGATGGTACAATTCCGACACAGATATGGAAGGGATTGAATTACTTTCTGACAGCAACTGGTAATATAAAGCACACTTGTAATTATCACAGCTTCTATTTTTGTTTTAACTAAACTTTACTTTTTTTTATTAAACGGCTAGTAAAAAAGCCATTAACTGGTGTTATAAAATATTTCACCATAGGTCCAACGTCTCTTCTTCCATGTGGCTGATAATTAGAGGCTGACTGTGGAATGCGGATATTACCCATTCGTTGAAAATGGCTTTTCAATTCTTCTGTATACAGCACTATCTTTTCTCTAACTGAAAATATATCCTAATCATTTCTTATATCCTCATTTTTTATACGGTCTGCTTTTGTACATCCCGTTACTGTTCTTGAGTATTTCATTTCCGCTGACGCAACACCCTAAGTAATAATTCATCTTTCCAACCTGTTACAGAACATTAGCATGGAAGACAATTTTTGACCGAACTGTATGTTTCTCACGGAATGCCATAATTTATGTTTTTTAACTGATATCTTGAGGTCATACTCTTCAGCTGCTTTTCCAAATCTGTAAATGTGTTTCTGCAAAGAATTCTCACTCTCCTGAATAAACATCATGTCACCAGCAAAGAGCAGCGTATTAATTGATGTAGTCTATCTAGCTTTGTACCTGAAGGCACATTCGCTTTCAGTCCTCGCAGAATATCGTCTATATATACATTAAATAATAGTGGGGACAGACAGCACCCTTGTCTCGATCCTCTGTTAGTAAAAATTTCCTTCGAAAATTGTCCATCGCTCAACTGAATTTTTATTTTCATTCCATTATAAGCAGTCTTTATTATATTTATTAAATGTTTAGGATATCCCTTCGTATCTAATATTAACCAGAGTTTCCTCCTATCCACTCGGTCAAACGCCTTCTCTATGTCAATGAAGGCTATGTGAGGCTCCCGGTTGTATTCTCTTCTCTTCTCAGTCATTTGAGTTGGTAATTATATTGTTGAATTAATAATGATTATAGTTTGTAATCAACATAGAGAATTCGTATAAAATCAAACAAATATGTGCGTAGCTACATAATAAAGGTCTTACGATGTTCAAGATTTACGAAATTGTTAGACTTCTATGACGTGTTTGGACTTTAGCTCCAAGTCCAATCTGTTCGGGGTAACTGTTGTATTTTGACTTCGTTGTGCTTATTTGCTAAATGTCACGTTCTGGACGAGGCCTTTCAGTGTTTCCACCATTTTCAAGTTTCAAGTGGTAACAATGAAAGGCCTCGTCCAAAACATGACATTTAGGAGTTTAGCAAATATGCACGACGAAGTTGGAGTTACAGAGACTGCAACTCAAATAACAAGATTAACAAATATTGTATTTTGTAGACACAATCTTACAGTCTAACCTGAGGAAATCTTTATTTTTTACAAATAACCACAATATTTGACGCACAAGCATTATCTTTCCAACACATCAGTAGAGAAATACTGAGAGTACGCATACGTGAGAGTAATACTTCAGTTTGTATTATTTCAATTTGTGTATAGTTTACTTACTACAAGGTGACACTAAAGTCAAGAGGTAAGGCGAGTTACACAGATTTGACTGGGAAACATTGGGCTCACGGTTTTTAATAAACTTAATAAAATTGTTTACCGTTTTCTTTCTTCAGATAAAAAGGTTTCGTCGACCTTTTTAATATCGTGTAAAAAAGAGCATTGAAAAAGCGATTTATATTATTATTTTCTTAAAATATTTTTTCGCGTTGTCTGCGCCGCGTTAAAAACGGGATTTCTTGAACCAGTAAATCAGTCGGGGGTTTGAAGCGGTAGTGAAAAGGCAGCTCGTTTTTTTTTTTTTAGAACGTGAAAACGAAGAGAATTTCTCATAATCTCTAATTACTTGCGCGGGAGGAGAGCTTCGCTGACAGCAGCATTTAAACAGCTAAATATCGACCGGTGTATTGTGTTAGTTGCTTGGTTTCTTAGCGTCGGTAATTGTACGAGTTGAGAGTTGACGTAGCGGTAACTATCACGTGCGGTAACAAGATTAGTAATACATTTATAGTTCTAACTGTGACAACTGTAACTACGTAGTTAGGAAAGGCAACTGTCCGTTGCGAGTAAAGAATGACAGTTTTTTTACACTTACAAATTATTTATTATTATTAATTCGTGGTCAAAACATCCTACGACGTTGTCCGATGTCTAACCTCCATTGTTGTCTATCGTTACAGTTTTCATCCTTTATTCCTCTATTGCTCATTGATCTTCTTACGCCCTTTATCCACATTTTCTTGGGTCTTTCTTTCTTTCTGTGCTCTCTAGGTATCCATCTCATTGTTTTCTTTGGTAATCGATCTTGTCCCATTCTTTGTACGTGTCCGTACCAGATTAGTTTCTTCAATGCTGTCGATGTTTGTCTTTTGTACGCCCATTTCTTCTGTGATCGTTTCATTTCGTATTCGCTCTAGCTTGAAGTTCTAGCAGCTCGTCTCAAAGCTTCCATTTCTGTAGCTTGTAACTTTCTTTTTACCTGTTTTTTATTCTCCATTTTTCGGATCCGTACATCAACGTGCTTTTTTAATCATACTATCGTATCTTCTTTTCTTCCTTTCTTTTCCAATTTCTGTGCTCCATAGAATCCCATTCAATGATCTAATTATTTGTTTTGCTTTGTTTTCTTCTTGAGTTGATTTCAACATCATCTGCCCCTTCTTCATTAAAGTTTATTCCTAAGTATTTGCAGCTGTTGGATTTTTTATAAGTTCGTTGTTTTCTAAGATTAAATCTGTTGTTTCTTCTCCGACACACAGATACTATGTTTATTATTAATCCCCATATTAATCCTTCAGTTTGCGTGTAGTATATTCCAGGTCTTCTTTTTCATTTGCACATATCACTTGATCGTCTTTAAACTGCAGGGTGTACAAACATATGTCATCGTCAATTTCAATACTCATCCCTTTGCATTTTTTCTTCCAATGAGTTTGAGCTTTTGCAACGTAAACGCTTATAACTTATCGTTAATAAAATTTATGGCGAATTGAGTATTATAATCAGATCTATGAATAGATTAATGCTCTGTGAATGCAATGTACGTTGTTTTATTGTAGAGAAAGTAGCCTAAGCATATAAGGTTGTATTGTAGCCTACGTACCGTATCAATGAGATAAAATTGTTTCATTGGTAATACTATCTTTGCAATTAAAATGATAAAGCCTGCGTCAGTGGCGTATCTAGAATTTGGCCTTGGGGGAAATCCGGGGTAAAGTCAAGACTAATCATCATTACTGTCTTTAAAGTGGCTGAAAAATGTGTGACTACATCCTGAAATCAGTCGCATAATGTGAACGCTAATAACACGTTAAAAATACGCGTTACTGAAACGTTGTTGAGAAGATAGTTACTGACTAAAATGATTTTCCTATATTTCATACTTCAAACGGACACGCAAATGCTGTGTAATAAACCTGTTTGTGTATTTAGAAAACAGTTAATGGCTGGAAAAATAATAAAAGAGCCTAAAAATTAAGAGATTAACAAAATTCCTCAACTTTTTTCAACCCTCTGGGGGAGGGACCAGTCCCGTTCGTCTTACCCCGTAAATACGCCCCTGCCTGGGCTTTGAAACAATCGATATGAAGTAACTAGAGTCGTTTGAAAAGTAATGTTGATGTGTGCCGCGTCCATCTTGGCTAGATCGCAATACGACTGTTTACGGTATTCCATGCATTTAGCGAAAGAGATAAAAACCGTGTCGATCGTAAGAAAGAGAAATTTAAGTTGGGCCGTAATCGAGTATTGTGCAGAATAGACGTTTTGTCAGCTGCCGAGGCAGCCATCTTCTGTATAACTTTTGGCCCAACTCTCGCTCCTGATTGGTCCAAACACGAGGTCGAATTTGTGTACGGACGTCACTTAACCGGCACTGTTTGATTTATTGTCAGTCTCTAGTCGTTCCGACATTACAAAATGGTCCAGGCTATTGAAGATGGCTGCCGCTGGAGCTGCAGAAACATGTGACATGTAGGCCTACAGTATCGGAACAGGGCCAAACAGCCCGAAACGTTTTAACGCCGTTGAGACGGGACATTGCAAGCCTTCATGATCTGGAAGTTGAAATTCTTACGCTACGTAATGATAGGAGAACATTTAAGAAGACGGGAGCTCTTCGCTTGACAGTTTAAACAAACCATTAATTGACAATTATATTTTAATTACTATAATTGCCTTTAGGGCTTAACTGAATGCACACTTTTAAACCATTGTCTGTGTGATTAATATCTATTAAACTTATATAACTCAACACTAATAAAGAAAAAACTAAATGTTAATGCCAGTATCTTCTGCTACTATGGATTAGTAATTCATTTCATTAAATAATTGTTTATAATTACTATCCACTCACAGTTATTCTTAATTGACTACCACTGTATCTCATATACTCTTACCAATTAATTACACTTGTTTTATATTACATTTGTAGCACATCTTAATTACATTTTACATTTACTTCTAAATTTGTATTGTACTTTATATGACTTTCTAATTGATTCATTCATTATTCATTAAATTTATTATCATTATTTATTTGTTTATGGACTACTCCAAATCTAACTGGGTACTGTCTATATAGTATAGTAATCTGTCATAGTAATGTCTGTTGTAGGACTTTTGGTTTTGAAATAGGTTCACACTTTTATTTATTGTTGTTTCTTCTTTTATATTATTTTGATTTCGATTTGTTTAGATAACTTGTTGTTATTGCTTGCGATGTCTTCAACAGTTGAAGTGTATGATATTATGGTATTAATATTGCCTGGTGATAAGATTGACATTTATTAAACAAATTCTTCATTATTATAGGCAAATTGAAACCTACCTTTCTTATCGATACCAATTATTTTCTTCTTTATCTCTGGAGTTTGTTTATTTGTATTGGTGGCTTTAACGAATTGTAATTCTTGATTTTCTCTTGGTTCATTGTATATTCTATTTATATATTCCATTCTTTTATTCACATTGATTCCATACTATTGTTAAATGATTCCCCCTATATTAAAATAGTATTATGAATGAATATCGGCGTTGAGTGGCCGTTTTACGTCCAATTGCTCATCCGAACATTCACATACCTGGTACAGTGCACTTTGGCTGCTGTCCATAAAATAATTCTAGAGTGGTGCCTTAGCTTTCTACACTCTATAAATAAAAATAATTAAAATCTTATCATTATACACATCCTTGGAATCTTTTATCTTCTGAATATTTTTTCTTATTCTACCTTGCCTTCCAATAACTCCATTTATTTATTATATTCAATATTACTGTTGGTATATTTCTTAAGTAGATTTCTTTCTCTTTTATATAACTTCACTTCAGAGTTCAATGATTTATTAGCCTTAATGTCATTCACCTTTGTTATTCAATGCCTCTTGTAATATAGTAGTTTTAATTATCCTTATTTCTATCTGTTTTCGTACTGCAACTCTTCTTCAGCAAGTTCATTTTCTAATTAGTTTATTAAATTTCTCTTAGGCTTTTGTCATTAATATTGTGCTCCATTATTATTATTATATTACTATGTATATTATTTATGCTTGATTTAAATAGATGCGCATATTTCTGTTAGAATTTTGGTGTCGTTATACAGTGTGTACTGGAGGAGAGAGTAACCAGGAGATCTGGTATACATGGTGTTTTAGAGAAGCGTAAATAGATTCCTGCCGTTTGCGGATTTCCCTTTTCTCGGCGTGTGATCTGTCGTTGATATTGCATTATTATTTTAGTATCGTTATTCACTTAGGTTATTCTTTGTACATGCCCGCCCCATTAAAGCTTTGCGTTTTCATAAACCGCCATCAATATAGGTTCGTATACTGTTACGTAAATAAATTTCAAATGATATGTGGTATTATACACAGAACACTTAGAAATAAGACAAGGAAAGACACCAACATAAAATTCTATAAAGTAATGGCAACACCTGTTTTAACTTATGGAAGTGAAACTTGGACGATGACGAGAAATGATGAGCGAAGAATACAAACCATTGAAATGAAGTTCTTGAGAAAAACCAAAGATTGCACCCTTAGAGATCAAATACGAAATGAAGATATAAGAACCGAGTTAAGTGTGTATTCTATGGCCAGCAGAATAAGGGAAGGACAAATAAAATTGAGGCAGCATATCGAGAGAATGGAAGATATGAGACTACTTAAACAAGTAATAAGATACAGACCTCAAGGAAGAGATGGCTGAACACTGAACAGGCTGTAAGCCTATACCTTGACGTGGAGAAGAAGAAGAAGATAAGATACTATTACGCAGAGTTCATAGTTATATCAAATTATGCACCCTCCCCCATCATCCCGGATTGGGCTGTACCTTTCTTTCAAAGCCTACCAGCATGTCTTCAGTTTTTTACGAGGGCCCGTGTATCTGCAGGTGAATTTGGTATGATGTGAGTTCTATATATAGACAAACATTGGTATCCCTTTGAACTAACAATAAATTGAGGACAGACTGTCAGTGATCGAAAAATACCACATGAAATGTGAACTAACGACGCGAATGTACGATCAGTGTGTGTTGTGTAACGTACAGACGGGTTTTAATTCCTAAATACCTGGTACGTGAGGCAATATTTGAAAAGATCAGATCATTGATGCCGAGATTCTTAGTAATAAGCCCTTGTTGACTTGAAAATATATTCTTCATTTACAAAAAAGTTCTTTCTGTTAGTTCCGTTCCCTGCAGACAGACAATGCAGCTTGTATATGAGAAATAGAAAGTGGATCTCGTGATTTCATTAATTACCTTAAAGTTTTATAAAGCGAACTTGTAAGATATCACGGTCGCTACATATGAGGGAAACGGGCTTCTCGTTTCGTGTAATTAAAATCTTTGTATAAAAAAAATTATAGAAAACTAATTATTGTCAAGAAGGGACATTCGTTAATCTGCGAAGATTGCTGTTAGTTTCAGCTTTAGGGGAGGAGGAGGATGAGAGACGAGAGATTCATTATCAGCCATCCAAGATCTCGACTGTTGTCCCTCTTTAATTGGCTACTAACGACGATACACCCTCCTGTCGCTGCGAGGAAGTCCCACAGTATGACGTTAATTCCTTAAATAAGACGAACCCTGTTTGTTATATTGTTTTCTTTCTGTTCTGTCGGAAGCAAGCGAGCGAAGCCGTATTCGGGACGTTAATAAAAATCTCGAACTGTTGCCTTAAGCTACTGCATACGTTGCCGTAACGTTTTCTTACGCGCGCGTGTGTGTGTGTTCGTGGTGTCGCTGACCCGATTGTAATTGTGTTCTTCTTGTTTATCGTTTATATGTATTTCAGCATCTACTCTGATGTCTACCCGGTACGGAATACTTAATTGCTATTAACTAATAACGCACGTTATTATAGTATCGTAACTAGTACTGTTAAGTCGAACCATGTTTTATTCTGTTTTTTGGACTTGGAATAAAGTTTGTTTTGTAAATTTCAAGATACTGTAATTAATGTTATGTTCTTTACGTATGTGTTTTTAAATCCTTTAATATATTTCCACTGTTTTGTAGTTTCCTCCCGGAGTTTTGTAATTTAATAAACCTTTTAGTGTCATTTGTCCGCATACAGGCATTCGATAAAGTCTGGCATCGCCGGTTGGAGTATAAATTGGAGAGATTTACCAAACCATTTCAGTAAGTTACTGAAATCCTATTTTCAGGCAGATTTTTCCGAGTAAAACATGAGGGCTTATGTTCTGAGTTAAAAGAAATCGCAGCTGGTGTTCCACAAGGCAGTGTATTATACCTGCTGTATATAAATGATATACCAATCTATAGGGAGGCCGTAATTGCTACCTTTGCTGATGCCGCTGCCATTATTGTAGAAGGTAACAGCATTAAAGAAGCAACCGAGAAACTACAATCTGGCACTGACAAAGTCAGTTCTTGTACTAAAAGATGGCGGAGAAAACTAAATGAAGGCAAAATTAATTACCTGCGTGTGGTCCTCAGCGAAAAAGTGATGCCACATGAAAACAGTACAAAGTACTTAAGCACGCCATTAGATGCCAAGTTACGCTGGAAAAGAAAGTTGCCAGGTACACGCAAAAAAAAAGAAAAGAACTGAACTTGTTCAGAAATTAAGAGAAAAATGTACTGGCTCCTCGGACGACATTCTGAATTGTCTCTATATAAAAAACTGTTGGTATATAAACAAGTCATTAAACCTTTCTAGACATGTGGTGTATAACTCTGGGGATGCACGAAGAAAAATAACAGAAAAATTATCCAGGCATTTCAAAACAAAGTACTGAGGTATATTGTTAAGAAATTATTAAGTACAAAGTACTGAGTTAGTAAGAAATTGGGTCATCCGCAGGGATTTGAGGATTGCTTCAGTCGAAGATGAAGTTCAGCGATTCGCCGAGAAGCATGAGAGACGTCTGCATAAACACCAGAATGTCGAGACACTGCAACTTCTTGACACTGCTGAACGTAATGAAGGCTAAATAAAATGAAGCAGATTGACTTAATGTAATGTGTCAGGTGACAGACATCACAGAACAGAATGATTAGTTTTAGGGGAGTACGCCATAGGACGCTCATCCAGTACCTTGTAATTAATTATGAGATGTGAAAAGATAAATGGCCTTAGCTGACGTCAGAGAGATATTATAGTTTCTTTACGCCAGTTGTCTTAAAGGATCGTGTACACGGTGCGGGTTGACACGCAGGTTTGATGAAGGCAGTCTGTGCCATCGATGTATAATACATTATACATCGATGGTCTGTGCAGGTACCTGACCTGCTCGCATGCGTAGGATAAGCGTATTGCACGCTGCGTGGGATATAAGAGTATCCCATTTTTTCCTTGACAGTTGTGTAAATCAATATAGGTCGGCTGTTCGGTCACTAGGCCTACTACTCCTAGACCATCTTCATGTTTCTCTGCTAGTGACGCCAGAGTATCGTTTAGGGCTTTTTGAATCAGAAATTTGGGTGAACGTTGTGAAGATCGACCCACCCAAAGAGGGAATACGAACTCAGACGATGGCGTTGGAATTTTCAGCACTGACTATTGCTCTTCCAGATTCCACCTCCGGTAATTGAATCGTTTTGTTACTTTTGACAACACGGTTTGTTGTTGAAAAAAAAAGATGTAGGTAATACTACAGAAGTTTTATATTGTCATATGGCGAAATGCGAAACTGCTCAACTACACGGAGATTTAAGTAAAGCACTTTTTCATTTAGAGTGGGCAGTAAGTTAGAGCCGCATAGGACTGCAGTGCCAGGAAAAGTAAGTAATCCGCGCGCGCGCGTGCGTGTGTGCGTAGCGGTGGCGTGTAGTTTGTGTATCTCGTGGGGACGCCCGGCGTCGTTGTCTAAGTAAATGTTTCCCTCATGCACGCGCGCGCCGCTATCGCGAAACCTAACTTCTTTGTTTCTTGCGCCGAAATCGTATAAATTCTGTTTTATGGTGACCGTTATGTGTTATGCGCGAGTTTGAACGACGTTTCCAGCTCCCACGCCGCTAATCGTAGTCAGATTAACAGGGTACTCGAGTTTCTCTCTAATTATTGCCGGTTCTAACGCGAATGCAGATACTACGGAGTATGATCGCGCGCGCGTTCGCAATTTTGTAATCACGATGCTTGCGGCCGACGGTTGAAGCCACTTGAATGGATACGCGAGATGATAGTGATAATAATCGGTAATTGGTAGATAAGGCCTATTCGCAGTGCCGGATTTATGGCTAGGCCGCGGCAAATATTTTGTTTTTATAGGGCCGGAAGGTACAGATATCTTTGTTTTTAACAGAAGTATTTTTATAAAAGTAGGAGGCACTTTGATTTATTTAAGTACGATTTTAAAAATTAAATGATCAATTTTTGTTAATAACACAAAAGGAAGACAGTTCTTATTTAAATATTGCCCGCTTATTTTTAAGACGTCGACATTCTTGAAAACTAATCTGCGCATGCGAATTTTGAACATCCGCGTATTGCCCCCTAATTTACACAACCGTGGTACCACCCTTGTTTGTTATCATTGTTTATCTGCGTTGTGAATGAACGGTTTGCGATTTGAGGTTATGTTTTTATTTTGTTTTGATTGTAAAGAAGGTTTTTAGCTTTATGTGGTGGGCAGCGTGTTGTTTCGTTGATATTTATTAGTGTGAAATCTTTGTGAAGAATAGAATTGAATCCGTACACTAAACGTATTCATCATGAACATGAACATAAACATTCACACGGCTAGTGGAGCCTACACACGTAAGCTAAAAAAAATTAAAGAGTAAGCTCATTTGGAAACAATAAAAAAAACTCGAAAAACTAGATCAATTTTTTAAAACCACGCCAGTTTCTAATAGTCCTGCAGTTAAATGTGTATCAGAAACTGACTTCAATGTTCAAAGTACTTCTGCAGCAGAGGCTGCAGACGATCAGACCGTTAATAAGCCCGTGGCTAATTTAAACAAAGAAGGGAATCAAAATAATTTAAAAAGTATCGCTTGTATTCCAGGGTTTAATTTCTTAGATCCGAATACATGGGGTGCTTTAACGTCAAATTTGACTTATTATATTACAATCAAATATATTGCAACTTACCGTCTGCGGCTTTTAGAAACAACGTCTTTACAAAGTTGACATGTTTCGGGACACTTGTCCCATCATCAGAACTTAAAACAATCGCGTATCATTTAAAGTTGATACACTTGTCAATCAATTAAAACATTAAAATCCAATATGAAACAAATAACTTAAAACAATATGATACTTAAATGTTTAAAGCGAGCGCGAAGATTTACCGATGTACATCGTATGGAGATTGACCGCGCGGTTTATTATATTATAAGAAACCTACCCGAACATTTTTAAAACGTCAAGGACTGAGATTTTGTAAATCTAAACGTGAATATGCAGACAAAATTCATTTTAAAAAAGTTTACTAAATTGAAAGCACTCTTTTTTATAGTAGCCTACTGGTTTTAAATTTGACAGTATTAATTTGACACCCAATTATTTCTGCAGTAGATATATTACTTCAAATCCACAGCCGGGGGAGAGAGGGGGCCGCTCAGAAAACTTGACCTAGGGCCTCAAAAATCTTAAATCCGGCACTGCCTAATCGATATCAGACAGTAAAACAATAAAAAGTTTTATTATTTACCTTGAGCTACAAATATATACCAGGAATGAAAGAATTAACTTAAATAGAAAATTTAGGACGACTGCTTGAAATGCGTGAAGGTTGAAAGAATATAAATAAATTAGAAAATTCGAAAAACGCAGGGTAGGCGTGCGCGGGGCGTCTGTGTCCAGAAGTACGTGCTTTCTCCGCGTCGCAGCTGACAGTACTGCTTGCTCACGTGTTTGTACGACGAGAAAGTTTGGATGCGGGTCCCTCTTTCACGATTCTGTGTGCATGTAACGATTTCTAAACATAAGAAGCGTGGAACGACGCATAAGAATTAGGCTAAGTGCCGTAACGTGCTGACGCCTGATAGTTGTAGCAAAGAAGAAGAACACTTACGCTTAAGTTATTATGAGGATTTGGGTTACAACTGATGTGCAGTGATAAGGGGGGTATCTATCTCTCCCATGCGAAATTTTATGATTTTTAGGTATCGCCATTTACGTAAAAGCTATTGCGTCTATTTAATTGGAAATTTGTAGGGCTACTAAAGTTGTAGGTCCTACTTTGTCTATAACGAAGACCTAAAATAATTTAAATATTATGCTCGGTATACAAGATACAAATTTTTGTTTAATCAGTCAAGAAAGTGTGGTAAAAGTTGACGATACTTATTTTTTATATTTTTTTTACGTAGCAAATAGAAATATAATAATAAGTTACCCACCTTAAGCATAAAAGGATGTACAAATGTTGAAACGTTTGTACTGTTATATGTAATAGTTTGAAAAATATATGTGCCTAACACTAATTTACTGCAACGCAAAAAAAATAGCACTTTAGATTGCCGCTAAACAGAACGTTATATTTTCCACTCTAAGGCACCATTTTTCTGGTCCATACAACATTTCTTCATCATTATATTTTTCTTCTTTTTCTCTTATTGTTCCGATTTGTCTGTCTAGTTGTTTAGCAAGAGCTGTACCAGCAAGTACGGACCTAACCTAACTAAGAATAACTCTTCACCACTAAAATTAACATAACTTTTCCTCTCTTTTGTAATTTCAGAACTTTTATTTTAACCAGGTACAGTTTTGTATGAAAAAAATTGATACTTTTAAATTTATTTTTATTAACTTTTTCTTAGAATGAGATGGTGTGAACACTTATCGCATGCCTGATATCCGTCTACCTGTGGCTGCCTTGGGTTATCACCCTACTGGGAAGAGAGATGTCGGTAGACCGAGGAGGAGATGGGTTCCGGAACTGGTCTAAGGCCTAGTCCTTGGAGTGGCGGTGGTGATGATGATGATTAAATTTTTCTATTCGCAGCATAGTTCACACTGTCCACTAGTAAATTTATTAAAAAAAAAAAAAGAAAAAAGAAAACAGATACAAAGAGTCACAAAAACAGTAAGAACTACAACTGATTATAGTCAAAGTCAGTGACACCAACCAAAGAAAGTGTAATGCTGGCAACGATGTAACATTAAAAAAATATAATTGAACTTTTTAGTTTAACTTAAAAAAAAACCTCATAAAATACATTGCATCACCACAAAGACGCAATTTCTAAAATCGTCACCATAAGTCGTCTGCCTCATCATCATCTTCATCGTCTGCAAGGACTGAACCAAGGATGGTTTGTTCCGGTCTCAAACAGGCAAAGTCTAGAGCTGGTCACTCCAGCGCTCCCTCGGAAGTCCCACACCTCTCCGTCCCTTCGGCTTATAGTTCCATAGTTGTTTGGGGATGCGGCAGTCATCTATTCGACAAAGATGTTCCTACCAATTCAGCCGATACTAGGCAATCCTATCGAGTATACTCATAATATTCGGTTCCTGTCGTATATCTGTGTTTCTTCTACGATCACGGGGAGTATACCCTCCATGTGCCGGAGGAATCCCATTTCAGCAGCTTGGATACGACTGGCCTGGCCTTTCGTTAAAGTCCAATTCTCAGACCCGTAAAGAAGTGTGGGAAGGGCCATCACCTTGCGGAATTTTAGGCGTGTTTCTTTGCTTCCTGACTTAAGTTCGTCTGATGGTCCCGCACATAAGATTGAACTTATGCAGCTTATTCGTTGCTTGTGTTATAAGACACACTGTAGTCCAGGTATTCGAAATTGCTAACTTGTTCCAGGGCAGTACCATCTATAACAGTTTTTCCCCGTACGGGATCAGTTCCACGAAAAGCCATCACCTTGGTCTTGAGTGTGGATATTTGAAATCCAGAGTGTTTGCAGATTCGATTTAACAAATGTACACCTAATAAAATCGTCTGTAATTTCTAAAATATAAATAATATATACAAATAAAGTTCATCAAATTGCTCAGAAAATAATAGACAACATTAATGCATCAAAAAACTAAAAATGTCAAATTCTTGAAAAATTTTACTACGTCACCCCTTAAATTGACGTAGTATATCAGACCAAACGGAATCCCAGAAGGTGAGTTGCGATACTTCTCACTATCCCTACTTTTTGTGTACTAGCCTAGAGTGAAAACATCAGGCTAGTGCTTTGTCTATGTCAAATTATAAATTTAAACCTTTCATCAATGTATCCTAGTCCTAAGTCTGAAACAAAAATTCAAATCATTAAAAGTGTTTCAGATTTGTGCCAGTTACATTATCAGAACCGATGGAACAGGTTTTTAGGACTCTCTTTCGGAACGACGCAACATGCACAAAAGGATTTTGTTACGACGGTCTCACTGATCGTCGTATGGCGCAGTGGAAAACAAAATACAAGACACCAATTAAGTCACAAATCACCAGTTTTAATTATCACAATTACAGTATACAGTTTGTAATCAACAGAGTAGTCCCTTACAACAAATCAAATAAAAATTGTTCACACGCAATAAGAACGTCCACTAATAGAGTACCGCACAATTATAAAACATAATACTTCGCCACAATACTTCGAACCGCACTGTGTAAATCGCCCGACAATAACTGAACTAAGCGCCGCTGAATACTTATATTTAAATTCCAGGCATGTTGAGATCACGTATGCACACAACATTACAGCCGGATTCCACTGGAACATCCGAGAAACGCGTACAATGTTCTGTAATGGTGTCACAGTTTTTCCGCATTACGTAACAATATTAAAACGCTTCAGCAGGGTTACTCTAACAGACGGTAAAATTGTCATCAGTTTTATTTTTCCAACTAAATTTCGAGCAAGAATTAAAATTTTTTAATAATTGGAAAGTTACGAGAAATATGTTAGAAAAACAAATTACAGTAACCGCGCTGAACAAAAATAATTATAGTAGTATTAATTAAATATGATAAAGTTGGAAGCTACGGTTCGAATGATAAGATTGCTCTACGGGTACATCTTTTGTTTTCGTATGTACGTGTAAATAAGACGTATTGATATCCTACAAAGGAGGCTTGGAGAATGGTGGTATCAGAGATCTCGGGAATATGAATGAATTTGAAATTCAAATTAACGTAAATATGCCTTGGATTTCGCCGACGTGTCTTAACAGTTTATTTCGTACCTCGTGATAACGCCCAAATTAAAGATAATGGACAAATTAGTTTAAACGTATTTTTTTTAACAGTCGAATTAGTTTTTTTTTTAGATACAGTTGGTGAATGTAGCCGTAATTATTGTGTTTCGGCAGTTTAACAGGGAAAATGTACCGTTATACCGGGTGGATATTTATCAGGAAGAAACTAGTCGACGTATCGAGTAATAATCATATTGTTTAGACCGTGATAAATACGATTTAAAGAGATAAAGCTATTAATCGACACGATAACGGATTTTAACAGAGACTGGCTGCGTTTTTCCAACGGTGTAAATAAAAGTGTTAAACTTTTAGGCAACAGCGTGACGGCTGACCGAAATCAGATAACTAAATTTGTTTAAAGTACCGATGGCAACTGCTTGGACGGTGGTCACAATTGACCGGATTCCAAATACTAGGTCTCACACTCGGATCTTCCTTCTTCTCCTCTTCAAGGATTAGGTTATATAAACCTGTTCCGGCACCCATCTCATCCTCGGACGATCCACGTCTCTTCTACCAGTGGCTTTATAGTTCGGTGCCGTTTTCGGCAATCGATCCTCTGTCATCCTTTGCAAATGATTCCACCATTGTCTTCTGTAAATTGAAATAATATCATTTGTGTCCTTTACTTCGAGTTCTGCTCTCATATCTTCATTCCTTATTCTATATTGCAATGTGTAATTTAAATGAATATAAATGAATAATTTATATTTTAAATGAATATAAAAACCACATTCAAAAATGAACAAATATTTAGCAGCTTATTAGACAACAAAAAAGAATAGAAAATAAGTTAACGTAAATTGTAACGGCTACAAAATTGGTAATGTAAGACAACCCACTATGGGTGGAGCTAAGTAAGACGTTACTCCGTCAGGGGGCGGGGCTAGATAGGTCCGGTAAAACAGCGACTGGCTGCGTTTTTCCAACGGTGTAAATAAAAGTGTTAAACATTTAGCCAACAGCGTGACGGCTGACCGAAAGTAGATAACTAAATTTGTTTAAAGTACCGATGGCAACTCCTTGGACAGTGGTCACAATTGACCGGATTCCAAATACTAGGTCTCACACTCGGATCTTCCTTCTTCTCGTCTTCAAGGATTAGGTTATATAAACCTGTTCCGGCACCCATCTCATCCTCGGACGACCCACGTCTCTTCTACCAATGGCTTTATAGTTCGGTGCCGTTTTCGGCAATCGATCCTCTGTCATCCTTTGCAAATGATTCCACCATTGTCTACTGTAAATTAAAATAATATTATTTGTGTCCTTTACTTCGAGTTCTGCTCTCATATCTTCATTCCTTATTCTATATTGCAATGTGTAATTTAAATGAATATAAATGAATAATTTATATTTTAAATGAATATAAAAACCACATTCAAAAATGAACAAATATTTAGCAGCTTATTAGACAACAAAAAAGAGTAGAAAATAAGTTAACGTAAATTGTAACGGCTACAAAATTGGTAATGTAAGACAACCCACTATGGGTGGAGCTAAGTAAGACGTTACTCCGTCAGGGGGCGGGGCTAGATAGGTCCGGTAAAACGGTATATAAGAAGTGAACGGTTTCATATTTCTCTGTTGGTAAATGACCTGAAGATGGTTTGACTGCCGAAAGCGCTCGTCAATACCAAAGACAACATAGTGGTTTGTATAAAATTACTAGTAGAAATATTTGAGACCACTAACACTCCAATACAACAATAAAAAAATATAATTTAAAGTATTTCGAAGAAACTGCATTTCAGCACTTTGAATTTTGCCTCTTTCCTTTTTTGTCATGATTTACGCTTCAATCGCATAAATCAACGTGGGTATTCCAGTTGTCTTATTAAATTTCATCCTTATGCTGTGTCTTGTTTTATTTCTAAGATTTGTGTGAATCGTACCACAAATATTCCTAAATGTATTCATGTTCTCTTTTGTATCATATTCAGATTCATAGCTTACTACACAGCCGAGATATTTGAAACGGCTCACTTGTTCTAAAGTGCTGTTGTTTATAACAATCATAGTCCTCACTGGACATCTACCTTTAAAGTCCCATGGTTTTAGTCTTCGTTACTGAAATTGTGAGTACTCTCTTGCCACGTCTTGTAATTGAAACATGGCTCTTTGTAAATCATCCTCATTTTTTTGAATATGAACTATGTCATCCTCATATAGCAGGGAACCCATACAAATTGATCTGTTAAGTTGTATTCCCGAGGTCGCTCTGGATTTCCAAGCTCTCAACATGTCAGTGTAGGTTATATATTAAACAATGTTGGGGAAACACAGCATCCCTGCCTAACTCCCTTTTTTATTGGAATGTCACTTGCCTCTTTGTAGTGAAGTTCTGAGAAATAGGCTACATCACACACACACACACACACACACACACACACACACACACACAATGAAGTTAAACAGTTTGTAGTATCTCCATTTGAAGAATCCAGGTGTCACAGAATGGCAGTCGGTGTCAGAGAGTCGAGCTGTTTGGAGGTGGAATTTGAAGGAGGCTAGGCTGAAATAAAGAACTGTCACACCACAGGTAGAAGAAGAAGAAGCTGAAGAAGACTATAAAAGTATTCAAGATTGAAACAAATTAAAATAATGACAAATTAATTACTTACATTCGTACAGATTTTATGTACCAAATCTTCTTGTTCTCCTTGTTCTTATTCTTCTTTACCACTACAGCCCCACATGAGCTGTAGATTGGGTTCCAGCACCAATCTTCTCCAATTGTCTCCTATCCCGTGCCTTATCAGTGTAACCCCTAACATCCATTCTTCTTAAATCGTCCAGCACATCAGCGAACCATCGTATCAGATAGGTCGGCTTTCTGCTTTTATTGACTTGTGCCATCATGATTTTCTTCGGCATACGCTGGTCATCCATTTAGATGACCTAGCCATTGTATTTGTTGAGCGTTTACGAATTTTACAAAGTCCTCGTGATTCAACAGCTCATCTGTCCCCTGGTTATTTCGTATTCTTCGTTCACCATCTTCATTAACCGGACCATAAACCGCGTCTTACAATCTTTATTTCAAACCGTCTCAGTGTTTCTTGTTCCTTTGTTGTTAACGTTCATGCCTCGCGTGCATAAGTAACAACCGGTCTGATAAGTGTCTTATATATTTTTAGTTTTGTGTTACGACTAATGAGTTTCCTTCTCAATAGTCTACTGTTGGCATACTATGCCCTATTTCCTATTTGCATCCTGTCATGTATCGTTGTGGTTATGGACCCTTCGTTATCTATCATGTTACCCGGGTATCTGGACTTATCAAGTGGATTTAATGAATTATCCTCTATTGATAAATTGTATAGATTTCTTCGCCTCCCTAAAAACGTCTTGCGGCGTCCATGATAAATATAGGCCCGACAGTCGTATCGTTCCTGAACTGTAAGCTGCGCCGGTCCAATGCATAAATTGCCCCCACTAACAAGTACAGCTAAGTATCTAGAGAGAAGAGAGGGGAGGGGAGACGACGCTATAACAATTCACTGTCTCACTTCCATATTATCCCCCTCTCTGTCACACACATGCTTCCATTGTTCTCGCCAGTCTTGTTGCAGCCGATGTTCACACGATGAAACACTGTATAAGACTGTTGTGCGCATGTGCGAAATAAATGAAAATTGTGTTAGCCTCGCAACGAATTGTTTGTACACTGCGCATCTCTAAGCCACTGTTCAGTTTCTATCGTCAGGTTTCTATCACTGCGCTAATTTGCTTTCATTCTAGAGGTGTACTAAACTAGTATTTGAAAATAACAGGTACGAACGAAACAGTTCTAAAAAATAACACGTACAAATACCTCTTACTATATACCTATTATACATATACCTGTATCATTTTTTGGAAGAAATAAATTGAAACTAAAAGTATTATCAGTGTTACTGTATACTGTGATTTTATTAAGCTGTTTAACAGAAAATAAGAAACACGAGAATTTATAGGCCTATCTCCCTTTGGGAGTACTAATTAAAGTTTTCACTAGGAGTTAACAAACTGACATAGGTTTAATAATAAATTATTGATTCCATATTAGTTAAGACAAATCAGTTGGAAAATTCAGGCAATGAAATTTTAAAGTGCACGTAATAGCACAACGAATAATGTC
Organism: Magicicada septendecula; assembly: GCA_034769895.1. Classification (NCBI taxonomy): domain Eukaryota; kingdom Metazoa; phylum Arthropoda; class Insecta; order Hemiptera; family Cicadidae; genus Magicicada; species Magicicada septendecula. The sequence continues at coordinate 86,876,304 of CM068368.1, forward strand.
AAAAAAAATTTACGTGAGATGTGCAGTGAAGTTAAAATCATATCCGAAATCACATTAACAAAAAGTACTATATGGTCTATTAGCCACTCTGTAGGTTATAACACAATATAATTCGCTTTTTCAAAATTTACCAAGTTGATGACTAGTATTTTTTAAATCTGTATTATATATCTTCATAACACACGAGAATAAATATAACATCAGTACGCATTTTGTTCATTTATTAAAAACAGCTCCGTCTCTTTGGCGTAGAGATGTTCTGAACCTCGCTGTGTTGCTTCGATTCGTACTTGTATGGCAATCGGCACATGCGCAGAATGAAGTATTCAGCACCAAAAAGTGCCTTTGTACTCGTAATATTCGTAGTACTCGTTTACTTGTTTATTTATTAGTTGTGTAGGGGGGGGTCCCGCGTCTCGAAACCGCGAGGCCGCGAATAATCGGAACGGGTATTTCGACTTTTCAGTTTTCATTTATCGTTGAATCGGAATAGGTATTTCAACTTTTCAGTCACTGTTATATTTGTTGCACAAAAATATCCCAGAATACCTGTGATAGGTATATCGGCCCACCTCTGTTTCATCCAAAGTAATCAGCTCGTGTCTCTAGCAAACGCTTACCGAGATTAACAGCAAGAAGAAAGTACGTAAGTACAGTTTATCGAACTGTGCCATTATAAATGACGTTTTTAAAAATACAGTTCACGTACTTTTACGTGCCAGTTTAAGTGGCGGTTTTAAGTTATAACTTGTACGTATAAGTCGTTGACTCTTTGTATACAATAAACCCTTAGACGTAAATCCGTACAGTGTATTAACGGTGCAGTGTAATAAGAGACACTCTGTGATATAGGGAATCGTACCCGCGCGCCGCGATACGATTGCAGCGCATTACACATTCAGACGGCAGTGGAGCAGCAGTTGAAACTTACTATGTGATTATTTTATTAAAAATTATAAATGCTAGTGCGCTATAGCGCTGCGCATTATATCACTTACAGTACAGTGGGGTACGGCGTGGGGTTAGGTAGGGTTGTGTGAGTGGGAGGAGGGCACTTGCATTAATAAGCTACGAATAACTATGTTAGCGGCAAGTCGTCTATTATGTTGCCTCGCCGCTTCACATCAGCCGGCTCGTGTTACTTATAATAAATTATCTGCTGGAAGTTACATCGGGTGTCTTGTTTACATGTTAGTCTGGGGCACCTTCGTCGTGTTTTGCTGGATGTGGCCCATTTAAACTCGTTATCTTAATTAAGGTGACACACACACACACACACACTTCGTTCCAAACAATCGTTATTTATAATATTATCGACTACAAAATTGTTAATTGACAGCTCATTTTTATTGGGTTCGGAGGCGTGGTATGTTTCGAAATTTCATAGGCTATTTTGTTACAATTTTTATGGCACTTTTTACCATTTTCAATCCTTCAAGCGTTTTATTCGAGTTGTAGTTAAAATATATAATGGAATGTCGATAGCAAATGTCGTTAATCCGAACAGTATCTTAAGTGATTTTTTTTTTTTTTTTTAAGGCGATATGGACGTCGATAATCACTTAAGTACGGAGGTAAGGAAAAGGTTCGCAAAACATTTGTTGGAGTGTCTTAACTTATGGGTGTGAGGCGTGGACCCTTGGCAAAATAGAAAGGAGGAAGCTGGAAGCAATGTTAATGTGAGTCTGCCGGAGAGTTGGAGGGATAAGAAAAGTAATGAGTAAGTCTTCGCAGAAGTGAACGAGGATATGTCACTTTTAAAAATGATTGGAAAAAGAAGAAGGAGAGGTTTTTTGTCAACCTCTTGGAAGAAGAAGTTGACAGGGCACGTGATACGACTCAGTCAATTCTGAAATAACATTTTTGAAAGAAAGGTGTTGGGGGTAAAGCCAAGAGGACGGCCAAGACCAGCGTTCTTCAAAGACATGGGAAAGGAGACGAACGTCCTATCATACTGCGATTTGAAGAGGACAGTGATGGAGAGACAGGTGATGATGATGATCAACATCGAAAATTATTCCGTAATTTATTTTATGTACGTGTGACTTTGTGCTTCCTGTTGTAATAAGTTCGATCAGTACATAAAAACGGAAAACGTATCCTTCAAATGGCCCGAACACGTCCGTTGCAGGATAGTAATCGATAGCAGAATATCAGAGCAGGACAATCTAATTGTCTTGGAATCGATATTACTTACAGCTGAGTTAGAGATATCGAACGGCAAGATTAACAAGTTTCAGGCGATATACGTAACAATCAACAGACCACTTTGTTAGGAGAGATACAAAGCTGAAATTTTATACGACCATCGGTGAGGGAGAGGATATAGTTAGATTTGTAGAACCTCAAAGGCTACAACGTCTAGGTCGAGTAGAGAGAAGAGATGATACATTTACGTCTAAAAGGATTTTGAAGAATATGTTTTCGTTTAAAACGAGAGTAAGTCCGCGTTTGCGATGGATGGTGTGTATATTAGAGGACTTGAAGACGCTGAAAGTGAGATGATGATGATGATGATAGAACATTACGGATAGGAATACGTGGCGGCCTTTGGATTCTGAATAAACGAGGCTAAGTCGACCAATTTTTAATAAAATTGTAAAAGTTGATATGGGGCTTCAAATTATTGAGGAATTTTATTCAGAACTTAAACTCGTTATCTTTAAGTTTGGTAAATTCTGCATCACCTTCAAAAATTTTGTAAGTTAAGTTTGCAAAAAACCTTTACAGCGTTATCAGTTATGAAAATTTGAAAAGTATTAAATGTGGGTTTATAGATATCGTGGAATCACGCATAAACTTAAATGCTAGGACTAAATTGTTTTTCATTTAGGTATCACAGTTGTTACTAAAAAATTCATACAGTAGTTTGGAATTTTCAGTGCGTATTGTATGTTTGTCTGTTTCACAACTATTTTACTAAGAAAAAAAATAGTAGTGCTCGGGATTTTCGTAATTTTCCTGATTATTGAAACATTAAAAAATATTTAAATTCATCTAATAATAAAAGTATTTCGTTCAAAATACTGAGTGCGGTTCTGCAGCTCAGGGAGCTTACTAAAAATTCAGCTATCCCTAATAATAAAAAAGTTCCTCGGTGATCGACATTTTGCCATCAATACTGAAAAAAAAAAAAAAAACAGCCGAATGTAACAAAATATTTTTTTCTTTGCTTCAGACAATACATTGATGCAATTTAACGCCACCGTAGTCTCAAGGATACATAGACTTACAAGCACACAAAAAATAATTTCATTAAGTATATAGCATCCGAGTAGGGGCGAGCTGAGTTTATAATCTAACTAAAACTCCTGTTTTTCTGATGTAGCAATTTTTTTTACAGATATATTTCTAATTATAATTTTTTAAAGTAACCCAAAAGACGTAAAGTAACATTATTTATAACGCATGACAGTATTTTTTGATTATTTTGAAGTTAATGTCTCTATCACAAAATTTTCAAATTAGTTAGTGTAGGCGAGCGGTTTCTCCATAAGAACATGTTGTAACCTATCGAGTGGCTGCTAGGCTACAGCTGTTAGTTGTTGTGGCTCCGGAGGTGAATTTAAATCATTGATATGAACCATTCTTCTCTGAAGACAATTCATCGATGATTAGCAAACACAAAACTTGTAATCCAATTACTTCAACTCTAAGTACCTTCAGTTACTAGTACTTAGTTCAACAAAATAGTGTAACTACATTAGTTACTCTTTAAAAATTGACAAAGACAAAAGGTATGACTATCACTGGCTAGGTAGGCTCTCTTAGGACACCTAACACAGATCAAAGTCAAAGTGAGACAGATGTAAGTTCTCTCGGATCTCTTACACTCAAATCTGGCTTTTCGATCGAAATGCTCGAGTTTTTATAATACACAATCATGGTTGTAACCCTTATTTTCAGTGGTGGGACTGTTCCCTCCTCTTAATTCTAAAACCTTAACTATGATAGGCTAAAACTAATAGAAGTGAGGGCAGACCTCGTTTCCCTCGTTTAGATTACAATTCTCACGGAATTACAACGCATCTTCGCACACTGACCAATTATTTGACTTACCCCAAAAGGATATCAACTTTATGGCGAAATTTATGTGTTCTGTATGGCTCCTGTCAACATTAACTCTTACTTTATGTGTTTCATCAGACTTCCTATGTTTTTCATAAATCTGTGTCCTGTATATCCTAATTGATTGGCTTTTTAATATACCACAGCTGCTTGTCCGGACAAGGGCTTAAGTAACCTCTGGTTGCCCATAAACTAAAGTTTACGATTATTATTTCCTGACAGTTGCTCTCCTGAGGGTGAAATCTAATTAACAAACCCTGGGAAAGTTCCCTAAAACTATTTTTATATTGAAAACATCTGCTAGTGTGGTATACAGTCTGACGTCTGTGTTTGCCAAATGACAATTTCTTACATTCTCACTTCTAAGTAACAATTACGGTATAAGTACATTCATTACAATTGACAATTACAACACACAATGTATTTCCCTATCTCGCCCATAGTCTCTTGTGACTGTTGAACAAGGTATAGCTAATAAGAAATAACTGATGCGGGTGGATCGCGTGAATTGTCAAGTTCTACTTCTGTTAATGATTAAGCTGCTGAATAAATAAATGTAACAAACGGGTGTGGATGTAACGAATCGTGTGAATGTTAATTTGTTTTCGTGATATACAAATTCTCTGCCTACGCCGTTTTTATTGGGGCGCAAAACAGAATAGTTAACTCGTCAGGTTACACCAAGAAGTAAAGTGTAACGAAATCTGTTAGTGGGGATTTTGTATTGTCGAGGGGAGGGGAGTGTGGGAAGGGCAGATCGGGCAAATCTCTCGCGATGTGCTGTTTGCTTTGTGTTATAACCGTCGTTTAATACTTTCTTTACGTTTACTGTTAGTATTTTTTTGTTACGCGCTTCCAGCTTACCCCGGGAGTAGTTCAGGAGCTCTTGTAATCGCCATTATCCCGGTAGTAAAGTTTATTTTTATGAGCTATTCAACACGAAGTGGCTACCCGTGCGTCGTCGTCGGGGTTTGATGTCTTTGGCACGCTGTACTTAAAAGGAATAAAACACTTTTGTAACGTTTCGGACGTTCATGGAGAGAGATTCCTTTGTTATCGGTGTTAAGATTATTGTCTGCTTTATCCACACCCCTGTGACTAAGGTAGCGACCGTATTAATACATACGGCAGTGGTTCGTTCATTCTGCTTAACGTCTTCTTTACGCATTGTTAAAATAGATAACGACTGTACGTTATTGTTAATGACGGGATAAATCCAACAAGACATAAAACATTTTAACAACTTCACAGTAAATTCAACAATTAGTATAGAGTTTCTAACGTTTTCGTGGCCGGCGTCAACAAAATTCTTCTTCTTCTGATAGTTCCTATCCGTTTCGGATGTTGGATATCATACAGACTATTACTATACAGACTTTCTGGACGGAATAAGTCAATTGTATTCATGCCAAACCAGGTCCTTACATTTCTCAGCCATGAGATTCTCGGTCGCCCAACTCCTCCCTTTCCAAGTACTTTTCCCTGTAGTATGGACTGCAATAAGTAAAATCTCTGTTCATTCCTCATGAGATGTCCCAGATACTGAAGCTTTCTTGTCTTCACTGTGTTAATAACTTCCCTTATTAAATCCTCAAATTTTTAGTGACCGTCAATCAATGAATGTTTTAGTGGATGGTTAGTGAGGATCGGTCAATAATACAACTTTTAGTTATTTTGCGTCGACGTTTCGACAATATTTATTGTCATCTTCAGGACCTGTGTATGAAATACAATAGACATATCAACCATAAGGAAACAATTAAATATTTGGGTGAACGTGTTGGTGATGTGAGTGTGTGCGTGCGTATGTATGTATCATTTTTTATGTGAAGATATTGTAGGTATAAACAATTTATGTACCAATCTAATATCCAATTGTTGATTACTGTTTGTTTAATTAATTAAAATAACATTACATTTAGTAATTTAAATTGTAATACTGTATAAATTAAGTTCTCTCATACTATAATTTGCTCGCTTTCTTAAAGATAATTTGAAGATGTAAACAAACTATCATAAGTCTTCACATAAAAAAAATAAATAAAAAAACAGATGAATAAAACTTTGCCTAGTTACGGTATTTGTTGATAAGTCTGTTGTTTTATATTAAATCTGTTAAGGGCATTTTCGTACAATTAAAATTAAAAAAGATATTTTAAAAAAGTAACCTAAAAATTCAAGTACCGTCTGCCTAGTGGCAAAAGCTAAAGAGCATGATAATGTCTTTCGGCCGCCAGCTAAACGCAACATTTGCAGAAAGGAAACAATCAGTCAGTCAGTAACCATAATAATGTTGCGTTTAGCTGGCGGCCGAAAGATATTATCATGCTCTTTAGCTTTTGCCACTAGGCAGACGGTACTTGATATTTTTGTAGTCCTATTCTAAAATGTTGTAGAATGCATCGATTTTCTCCTGCTCAGTCATCATCGACGCGAACGGTGTATTTATTAAGTACTCGTTCAATTCTTCGCTTAACAAGTCATCTTGTTTTCGTTTTTGTTGCGATGGGGCCGCTGGTATTGAAGCTTCACCGCCGACAGCAACCGCTCGTTGCTGTTCCTTCTCGAGCTTCTTTCGTTCCCGATACTTTCTTGCTCGCTCGGCATTTTGTCGTTTCTTGATCTGAGCCTTCTCGTCGCTGCTATCCATTGTCGAACGCTGTTTTAATCAGTCGCCACGTTATGGTTACTATATACCAGCAGCAGTGTATTTCACCACAACACAAAACAAACCTTTGTTTACAACAATCCCAATGACATTATGTATCTGTGTTATACTTCACATTTCTGCGGTGAGTAATTAAATATAAAGAACAGTAGATTTGCATTTACGATGACAAATATTTTAATGAATAGATCGTTAGCTGAATCACATACGAAGACAACCATTAACTAGAGACAATAACCCCAATAACCTATCTACAGCTATGCAGTGTTGTTCGCTTGTTAGGTCTTTAATCTGCGACGACGTTAGCATGTTAGCGGTCGCGGTTTTAGTTAACGATTCCCGGCTGGTAAATTGTGCTAACACTTGATTTTAAACTTTTAGGACGCTTTATAAATCTGGTTTAATTGTTTGCAGTGATATTATTTTTAACACATTATATATATTGCGACGTATCAAAACAAACGTTTATTTACAACAATCCCAATGACGTCACGCAAGAATGACGTCATGCAGCGTGATGCGTTACAGTTTACAGCGTTACAGAAATTTTCAAATGATGGCCAGCCAAAAGACATTATCATGTCAAAATGATACATACATACGCACGCACACACTCACATCACCAACACGTTCACCCAAATATTTAATTTTTTCGTTATGTTTGATATTTCTATTGTATTTCATACACAGGTCCTGAAGATGACAATAAATATTGTCGAAACGTCGACGCAAAATAACTAAAAGTTGTATTATTGACCGATCCTCACTAACCATCCACTAAAACTTCCCTTATTAACAAAGTTGGAAAGATTATTTGCCGAATTGTTAGGCCGTGGTCGACCGTTTGTGTTTACACACGTTTCGGCCTCTCCATCGGAGGGCATCTTCGTGTTACACGGTGTCCGCAAGTTCACCTCAGTGATGAGGTAGAGACTGTGTTCTTGCCTAGTAAGGCCCACTTATAGGTATAAACTTTCATGTTCAAAGATAAACTTAGATCTTTCGAACGCGGTTCCGTCGCTATGAGTCGAAGGGAAGAAAGCCTCCTATTGAATATAATTTGGCATGCTGTGTTCGTAAGCCGATCAGATAGCACTTAAAACTGATTTGTTGATTCTGCTTTCCAGCTTAGATCGTGATGCCGTGACAATTTGTATAATTGGCCCTTCTTAGGCAAAAGCACAGTCTCTACCTCATCGCTGGTGTGGTGAATTGGCGGACACCGTGTAACACGAAGATGGCCTCCGGTGGTGGGGCCGAAACGTGTGTAAACACAAACGATAGACCGCGGCCTAACAACCCGGCAAATAATGTTTTCAACTTTGTCAACAGTTGTTGTAACCTATCGAGTGGCTGCTAAGTTACAACTGTTTTGTTTTGTTTGACGTGTTTCCGGAGGTGAAGTTGAATCATTAGATTGAACCGTTCTTCTTGAAGACAATTTATTGTGATTAGCAAAATACAAACGAACTTTTACAAGTTACTTTATACAACTCTTCTTGACAAACTATAAGTCAGTTAATTCAATTACTGATTTAAACTCCAAGTACCTTCAGTTACTACTAGTACTTAGTTCACAAATTAATGTAACTACTTTTAGTTACTTCAAAAATTACAGAAACAAACTATTGACATCTGGTTTTCCGGCTCTCTAAGAACACCTTCCAACACAGATCAAAGTCAAAATAAAAATGAGAAACAATGTGTAAGTTCTCTGGGACCGCTTACAATCAGATCTGTCTTCCCCAGCGAATGCTAAGAGTTTTTATAGTACATCATCGTGGGTGTAACACTTAATTTAGTGGTAATTCCCTTACACTTAATTCCCTCCTCTTAATTCTAAAATCTTAACTATGATAGGCTAAAACTAATTGGAGTAAGGGTAGTTTCATACAATTTTTATAAGACTTTCTATTATTCGTCAAAGACTGTATCATGTGACCCTACGTCACGATTTGGGGGTGTTTACTACTTTAGATTAAAAGTTCTCACGGAAGAAAACACCTGCTTTAACCAATGTTCCAACGGAATACATCTGGCTTCACACTTGTAACCCATTACTCGACTCCCCCAAAAGGATATCAAATTTGTGTGACATTTTATATTTCCTGTCTGGACCTTGTCACCATTAATTCTTATTTGAGGTGTCTCGCCAGATTTCCTACGATTATCACTTCCTTCAGTCACGCTTATTGAGAAAGATGGTGAAATCTTTACCAATCGTGGGAAAGCTCCTAAAACAATTTTTATGTTCAAAACATATGCTACAGTCTCGTATACACACCTGGCACCTGTCTCTGATTCTCCACACAACTAAGAATTTCTTATACTTTCACTTCTAAGTAACAATTACGCTACAAGTACAATAAGTACAATTGACAATTACAACACAGTTAGTGTTCAAAAATACAAAAACTAGTGTATCCTCCATTATTCCGATATGATAATCGTCTTTAGTAATGAGCTGAAGAATAACAGTTTGTGTTAATCGTTTCCAAATTCACTAAATCTCGCTAACTGAAAAATAAGTATGCAATACTGCGTCGTAGAACCAGTATTTAGGCGATGCTCCGATCTGGTTAAATCTCACGCAGTACAGTTCTCGAGATAGAGGGCCGCTGTTTTTATAAGACGCTGGGCAACATTTAATACGAAAAACGTAGATTAGACATTTCAAGTAGTTTTTCCTCTTTGAAGTACAACGCTCGCTTCTGGAACATACATTTTTTGCAACTCTCCTCTGCAGTCTTGTACTAATTTATACTTCGTTTCTTTCTGTTACGTCCTGTTTTCAGCTGTCGTTTTCCTCATTACCTCAGAATACTGATTCATTGTGAATCGGTAAAGACCCGATGGTTTTATATTTTGCGTTTGTGATTGTAAAAATTTAAGTTTTGATTTGTGATTCGCTATTATTTCAAGAAAGACAAGGCTAGTCTTGGATCCTAAATGTGTAAGATTCAGTAGAAGTATTAGCGATTACAATTAGCTGAGTTATTCAATGGTCATTTAGTAACCGGGTTCATCAGTATCGTCACAATCGTCGTTGCGAATGGCCATCGTCGTCGTCGTCATGATCTTGTTGTTGTTCTCCTCCACTTCTTCTTCTTGTTATTCTTCTCCTTCTTTTTCTTTCATGCAGAGCGTCATGTGAAAGATGGTCTTGACTACTCCTTTCGAGGTCATTGAACTCTCCTATTCCCAGCGGGGTGTCATCATTTCGACCCAAATGTTGGTATCACTGGCGTTCGTACTCAGATGAGTTGTCATTTCAGTTGAAGATATTTAATTTTCCGCTAATAGCGTTGTTCTTTTTTTGGTCTAGTACTCACTTTCTTGTAAATTTTATTAAAATACTTTACATTGTATATTAGCGTTGCCCTGGAATGTGTATACAAATTTTATGTGCGACACGTACGTACATTATGTGTGTGTGTGTGTGTGTGTGCGCGCGCGCGCGTAGTGCAGTGGCGATGCAGTACCAGAAACTGTCTGTCAAAAGGGATTAGGATGAATAGCGTTTGTAAGTATGGAATCTTTTTATTAAAACTCAGGTCATCTGATCTTGAGTATAAAAATAAAACTTTATAATCACAGTGTGCGTTATGCAATGCCTGAAGAGGGTAGAAACGACAATGAGGAAAATAAGGAAAAACGGCCGACTGCGAAGAGAAATGTGGAGAGGACTAAGAATTAGAAGGAGAGGAGTTGAGAAAACAACTGGACGGGCAACCAAACCAGAATAAATGTTTTTCCTTACAGAATTAAGAAAAACGGGGGTAGGCAGGACATTTCAGCGGTGAGCAGAGGGGAGGTAGTGATGAAGGACAAGAAACAAACAAAGACCACAACTACGGCTTTACCTCTTCGAACTGATCAACGTTTTTCTGTGAAAGGATCTTAAAGAATAACTAGAGAGAGATTCCTTAAAATGTAAACAAACGAATTCTGATTATGATTGAGGGGGAGGGAGATGATGATGGTGATGTTGGTGATGGGTGTAGGCTGTACAGTGTACCTACTTTCATATGTTGTATAAGTACTTGTATATATAGTAATGTGTTTCGTAGTGGGGCCGTTTGTACTGAGCTCTGATTAACTCGATGCGATGATCGCTACAAACTGTTTGGCTGAGCACGTCGCGTTTGTACATAAGCTGATCGTACTATTAAGCAGCAGTCGCAGTACAAACACATACACGCGAAGGGCGCTTTGTTATTGGAGTAGATGTGTAGTTTACTCAATTGTTGTTTAATCGAAGCTGGGAAGATTCTGTGAAGTTTGCACTTTAACGAAGGCAATTCCAGCTGTCTCGGTAAACGTATCAAGTAAGTTTATTGTTTTACCACCGTTATTAAAGGCGTTACATTTATTTAGTACCGCGAAAAATACGTTTAAGGAAAATGGTGATACGGCATCTGAACCAGGGGCGGATCCCGCAAGTAATTTCGGGGGGGGATATGAAAAATTTGACTATTTTGTAATGGTCTAAAGCAGTGGTTCTCAAACGTTTCAGTCCGCGGACCCCCCACAAATAATTTAAAAATTCACGGACCCCGTCTGAGTTCCGAAATAAAACACAGTAAATATGATAGAAACTCTTATATTTTAATTCAAATGTATTACAATCAAAATTCTCTGAATTTGCAAAATTATAATATTAATGATATCAAACACAGTTTAATGTGAACAATTAAGCTGCTTTCTCACAATTAGCTCTTTAATATTGGGTTTAATTTTCAATATTAAGTAACTTTCGACATCAAGTTTATTTCTTAACTTTGACTTTAAGTACTTGAGCACGGAGACTCCACAAATAAGTAGAGGAAAACACAGTTAAACACTTCAAAGCTCTTTTTCCGAGTTCAGGATAGTCAGTCATTACATATAACCAGAAGTCAGCTAACTGTAATTGTGAAAACTGTAATTTTAATGAACTGTCAGTTGAAAGCTCTGCCAACGAATCTTCTTCTTGTACTGTAAGAAAGAGATCTAGTCTGTTCGGCGGACAAACAGATCTGCTACACGACATGATGTAAAGACATTATTAAAGCCATTAGTTGAAATTACTTTTACAATTACAATTAGTTTGAACCAAAAAAGTATCGGATTCTTCTACTAATTGTTTTAAGATTCTAAAATTTAGATTTAGATTTTAGAGCATAAAAAATCGGAGAAAATTACGGTATACTCGTATTTTATTTTTTCTTAAATGTGTCTGTGGACCCCACTTTGGGAACCACTGGTCTAAAGTATAAATGATAGGAATGGCTGAAGATACAAATAAAGATAAGAATACAGTGTATTATTATCAGCACAATAAGTTCATTAACGTACAAGTATAAAATCATTGTAAATATTGTAATATAATTACAAATATAATTAAAAATAAAATATAAATTGAATTGATATATGTTGATACGTATTGATATTTTGTTTTGTTTATCACTGGGTAAGTCTGACTCCTTGAAGTCCCACTGTTAGGCTAGTCAAATTGTAATATAATTTCAAGTGTAATAATAAACAAAATATAAAGATATTGATGATAAGAAAATGTTATAACTAGGTGTGTTTGATTGATAAATAATAAATACATCAAACTTTAAAAATTTTGCAAATATTTTTTCTTGTGCTTGTATCGAATTTGTCTGAATGATTTAATTTAATTAATTAATAATTAATTATTTGAGTTTGTAATTCCCTCCTATATCTATTCTCTCAATGTGAATTATGTTTTTTCTTAATAAAAAATAATAATAACATTAATGGTAGAAATAAAAACAATGCTGGTAACTGAATACTGATTTGCGTTTATTCATTCAAAATTGTGCGCCAGTCAAACTGCGCATGTCCCAGGCACTGGCTAATATTCGCCACAGTCGGCAGTGAGAAAGATTAACAAATATATTTTTTACAAGTTTAAATTTATGGTTCTTTTAACGAGTCGAAATGGTCAGAGGGCAAGGAACAAGATACATTTAACAGGTATTCTTAAACTAAATGTTAATATCTGAAATAGAACAGAATTATTATTACAATTGTCAATTAGAAAGAAATTATTTAAATTTCGAACCAAGTCGAAGAAATGATGTCACTCTGCTCCAGGCAGCACTGGCCGGTCGTCTTTATAGAAATTCAGCAATGGCCGCCGTCTGCTCGTTTTAACTGCTATGACGCCGTTGGAATTGAAGATCTTCTCCCACAGAAATAAAATGATGTTCCCTTTTTCTGCAAAGTGGTGTTGGTCCAAAATATCGTGTTGAATGTCCCCTCGTCGTCTGCGATGTCGAATTCTGGATGGATCTCTTGTGTAGTGTAGTGTTCAAATATGCGTGTTGGTTTTGTGTGAATTCGTTCCAAAAATTGTTCAAAAATGGCTGTCGATTTCTGGTGTTGCGTTTTTATGGTGTTATTCTGTGTTTTTGGAAACTTGTGAAGTGTTAGACATAGATAAATAATGTTATTTCACTTGTTAGTTCATCTCCGTTACACGCCACATAACCACACTTGGTTTTAATATAAATTATTTGGGTTTCAAAACTCCACTAATACATTTTTCAACTGTTCAGCTTTGCGATTAACAATAGACTAAACGACGCAACGTCGTCGTTTTAAGGCAATTTGTGGTATGTCTTTTTCCTCTTCATATTGTTTAATTATAAAATATCTGTCTAAGACTTGTTTCACTATCTAACTATACATAACAAGTTTTCTTATTTTTTACTGTATTTCAAATGTTTCTTAATTTTACATGAATCTAATTATTCAGTAATATCGATTATTTAATTTTACATCTTTTGATATATAGCTGGGTTTGTTTCAAACTCATTTAAGCCCAAAAATTACAATCTTACATAATAATTGTATTCCCCATATTTTGTACAAATTCAGTGTTTTAAAGGTTTTTATTTGTTTTTTCGGTATAATATTTCCATGGAATACACCTAATAACTCCGTAATTACTTTGTTGTTAATAATTCGGTTATTAAAACATTTCAATATTGATTAATTTGCTGTTTAATCTGATTTGATTACTATCATAAGCCTATTTTTGACTGTTTCCAAAAGAAGTTAGTTTTCTTTCTTTTGTCATTCTATTTGCTATTAACTGTATCTGTATTAATTATATTTTCAATTTCTGTATTGTATGTATTGAATTCTATTCCTATTACATAGATTAATTCTTTGATAGATAGTTTTTTTGGTTTATAGGCCATTCTGTGTTTACAAACATAGTGTCTTGGTGGGTCTGTTTGTACATTATACATGGTTTACTGATTTGAATAAAACTATTACATTTTTATGCCCTACTTGCCTCTCTGACTTACACAATGGAAAATTAAATGACATGATTTTAATTACAATAGAATATCTTGTATCTACTAAACCTTCTTTATACTAATAACATCATTGAACCATAACATGAACATCTTATGCCTAATTTTAACAAAAACATCTTATCATCAACTATTTTCCATATATCACCTAATTTTAACAAAAACATCTTATTCCTATTATTTTTTCCTGTATCATCAAATGATAACAACATAGCTTATCCTAGACATAATTTAATTAGAAAACATAAAAAGTCCTATTACTAGTAACACTGTCAGTCACTAACTGTCTTGTGTATGTATTATTCTTATGAAAACACTTTAACTGTGATAAAAAACCTCGTGTATCTATTTACACCTTACATCTAAAATATTATTTAATTAATAATAAATAATAAACATCTTAATATTAGGCATACCTTCAGTTATGAACTGTCCTTTGGTATTTTTGTCCTCACCATTTATTTAGTTATAATTAAAGAAAACATTTTATATGTAATAGTCCTTCTTATATCTAATTTAAAACTCTTATTACTAGTAATGTTGTCAGTCCTTAGACCGTCTTTCATTTCAATGGTTTTATTATTATTATTCTACACTCATGGTAGTCTTTTTATAATACTTAAACCTCATTGAAGATTTTTTCATAGATTTTTTAACTATGTTTCTCACTGTACACTCTGTAGTTCCTTAATTTTGTTATCTCACTTCACTTTATTGTATTCTACACTCTGGTAGTCTTTTTAGTGAGTTCTACTCTATGGTAGTCTCTTTTGACATATTTTTTGACATGTTACACTTACAACTAATATACAATTTGTTTTTATAGTATTGTATCTTGTAACTTGTTTGGGGTTTACCTATATCGGTTTCAATTTTGTCTCATGGTATTTATTATATGATTAACATTTTGTTTTGGCATATCTCTTCCTGTTTCTGGTCTCTTTGTTGGAATCTTGATATGTTTCGTCCCTTCTTCAAATATCACATTAGTAGTTTCCTTATTAAAATGGTTTCATGACAGATTATTTCCTTTTTTATGGTCCTTCCCTTTTTGTACTGCTTCCCCAATCTACTGGGTATACTGCTGGTTTAACTGGTTTTTTCATAGTAGGTTATTTTAATTAATGGTTTTCTTTATTATCTTCCATTTTTATTAGCATTTTATAGACTTAATTATACAGTTTCTAGTGTAATCCTTAAACAATTTATTCTTCTCACTCACTATGGAACTTTCTCTTTTATTCATGTAACATTAATTCAAATGTTTAGTGTGATAATTTTGTTATGTTACATATGCTCTCCTGTAAAAGTGATTAGTTCAGATCATACTCTGTATGGATGAAATAATTACTACTAATTCTTTTGTATTTACATTTTCTCCGTGATTACATGTTTTCACTTTATATACCTTCTTTTTCCACCATTGCTTCCTCTCAGCTGATGTGTATCTCCTTCATTAGTTTCTTTTTTCATTGATAAGTGATCTTCAATCTTGTGTATAACATTATCATTTTATATTCCTTCTTATTTGGTGCTTCCTCACCAGTATGTTTACTCCCTAACATTCCCTAACAAATTAATTGGAACAGTTCAGAGTGGCACTTTTGGCTTCAATCCCTGCTGTCCAATACTTCAATTGAGTCCAGAGGTATTATCATCTCTGCTCAACACATAAGACTGATGGCATTTTCTACATCCAGTCATAAAAATAAATAAACAGTAAAAGTAGTCATTTTTGACTAAAATAAACATCTTTAGATTCTTCACTTCATAATACGTTATATTAATTAATACTTTTATACACTTGACTCTTCTTCTCTCTTAAAGCTTATTCCATATTAGGTGGTTTAGGTATGTGGTATCATATACATTTCATCATGTTTACATAGTAAGTAGTATTTATATTTACTCTTTCTACCATCTGGTATCCATTGAGTTACTTTTATTGCTCATGGTATAACATGAATTAATTCTTTATCACTTTCACTATAACAGTGGTTGTTGTAACAGCATTATCATTATTAGTATCAGGTTTTTTTTTTTTTTGTTTTTTGGTCTCACTATTTGGTCTTTAGTGAGCTGGTCCTTCTTCATTGTTCCATTTTTATTAAATTATTTTCTTTGTGAGTTTGGTTAATTTGTTCGATTAAGTCATATGACATTCTGGTTTCCTTTCTCCCTTAGAATTTTGTATCTCTTTCTTACAAAATCTTTTTTCATATTTCAGAGTTATTTCCCATCATTTGTATGAGTAATGATGTGAGTTTACTGTCTTTTAATTTTAGACATTTTTATTCAACTACATTCTTTCTTATTCATAGTTGTTTTTCAAATATTTTGGTATAAGTTGTACTTATTATTGTTTTGAATTTTGAAATTATTATTCCTCAAAATTCTTTTTGCATTCATAATAGTCTTTGAATGTTTGTGTAAGTGGTACTTACTAATTATTTTGAATTTGGACAATTATTATCTGCATCCAAATTCTTTTTACTTGCATAATAGTCTTTGAATATTTGTGTAGCTTGTACTTACTATTGCTTTTGAATTTTGAAGCTTATTATGTTCAAAATTCCTTTTATTTATTCACAATAATCTTTTAAATGTTTTGTGTAAGTTGTGCTTACTGATTTTTGAATTTTTGTAATTATTATCTTTATCAAAATTCTTTTTTTTTTCATCATTCACAATTGTTCGATTATTTGGTGTAAGTTGTACTTACTCATTTTTGGAATTTGGTAATTTTTTATTCTTACCAAAATTCTTATTTCGTCATTCACAATTGTTCGAATATTTGGTGTAAGTTGTACTTACTATATTTTTGAATTTGGTAATTTTTTATTCTTACCAAAATTCTTATTTTGTTCCCAATATTCTTTCAGATATTTAGTGTAAGTTGTGCTTACTAATTTTTGAATTTTGTAATTTTATTTTTATCAAAATTCACAATTTCTTCATTATAGTTTTAACTCACAATTATGAGTCCTCCAAATATTTTTTAATAGACAACTGATTATAAGTTCCTTTTACTTTATTCGAAATGATATCCTTTAGTACATACGTATTGTTGTGATTGTTTTTAATAATCAGGTATGGGCCGGTATACAGCAGTAATAACTTTTTGGTAATGCCTTCCAAAGTACTGGGTAATTCCCTGTTTTTTAGCAGTACCTTTTCTCCGACTTCATAGCTTATTATTTTCTTAACAGCCTTTTGATATTTGTTCTTGCGCCTTTCCTGGTCTTCAGCCAATTTATTGTAGAATCTGATTCGATTGAACTTGTATTCTTGACTCCTGGGGAACTCTATTATGTCTTGTATTTCTCTCGGAGGTGGTCTTTCATACATTGCCGTGTATGGCGTGGTACCAATAGCGGTGTGATATGACAAATTAAGGAATTCTTCAGTCGCTAATAAATATTCTTGCCACTTCTTTTGTTGGTTATAGCAATAAGTTCGTAATATTCTTCCGACCTCTCGCAGTACCCTCTCCGCTGGATTGCTGCTGGGGTGGTAGACAGACGTCTTGTATGTCTTAATGCCCAATGTATTCAGAGTGTTTCTCCACCGCCAACCCTTAAATTGCGTTCCATGGTCGGTGATTATGGATGTCGGGCTTCCTACCTCTGGAATGTAATGATTTGTTATTATTCCTAGAGTCTTCAGAGTGGTGGCTCTGTTCACAGGGTATAGTTTTGTAAATTTTGTAAAATGATCCATCATAATAACAATATACTTGTATCGATGGCGTCCGCCACTGCGGGGAAATGGACCACATATGTCCAGAAAGACCTTTTCCAGTTTGGCTTGTGAGGTAATTGGTATCATCATACCTTCCTTTCGCTCATTGTTGGTTTTCACCAATTGACATATCATACAGGTTTTAATGTAGTTTCTAGTTTTTCTATTGATACTTTTTATGTGACAATTCTCTTCTATTGCCTTGATCACCTTCATGGCTCCCATGTGACCGTATCGTAGGTGATAGTCCAGGATGATATCCTTTTCGATTGTAGTAGGGATCATGACCTTCCACACGTCTTCGTCAAGGGATGTCTTGATGAATAAAATCCCATTATGTATACAATAAAATTTGTTTATTGTGTCATCTTGGTTGGAGAGACGAAGTTTAATAGAGTTTAATTTCGGATCGGACTGCTGGTGTTTGGTGATGTCCTGCACTATCTTCTCTAAATCAGATCTGTCCTTAATGATGTTATAGATTTTCAAAATGCTCTCCTTTTCGCCTTCGAATGTTTGTTCTTCTAGATTCACTCTTGACAATACGTCGGCTACTACATTTTTACTTCCAGGAACATACTCCCATTGTATATCGTATTCCTGCAGGGCGAGTACCCATCTGGTCAATCTACCATGGCTTAATTTGCATCTTCTTAGAAATGATATTGACTTGTGATCTGTTCGGACGGTCACCGGATATCCGAGGATATACGTCCGAAACTTCCCGCAGGCAAAGACTACACTTAGCAGTTCTTTTTCCGTCACATTATAGTTCTTCTCACACTGGTTAAGGGTTCTGCTAGCAAAGCTCACTACTAGATGGTTTCCGCTTTCATCTTCTTGGTACAGTGTTGAACCCAAGCTAATGTTACTAGCGTCACAGTTTAGAAAGAAGGGTCGGTTAAAATCTGGATGGTTGAGCATTACTGCATCTAAAAATTTCTCTTTAATTGATTTGAAGGTCTCGTCTTGTTCTTGACCCCATCGCCATTTATTCTTGGACGATAACTGGTACTGAAACTGGGCTGTTAGTTCGGAATAATTATTCTGGAACTTCCTATAATAGTTACATAGGCCCAAAAATGATTGTAGTTGCCTCCTGTTTTTTGGTGTAGGGAATCGTTGTATGGCGTCTACCTTTTCTGTTGATGGTGTTATTCCTTGACTGTTTAGCTGGAAACCCAGGAATTGAACTTCTTTAGCTATAAGCTTGGACTTGTCCAGTTTAAGGGTGACATTATTTTCAGCAAGCTTCTTCAAAACATACTCCACACGATAACAGTGTTCCTCCCAGCTGGTTGATGTTATTAGGAGATCATCAACATATACAGTCGTGAATTGGAGCGCTTCTGGTCCTAGTATATGATCCATACAGGCGACAAAAACAGCTACTGAATTCACCAACCCGAAGGGCAATCTCTTAAACTGATAATTGCGCCCTTCGAAGATGAACGCCATGTATTGCCTGCTTGCTGGGTGCAACTCCACTTGCCAATAGCCGCATACCGTATCCCAGGTGGTAATGAATCGTGTTCCGTGGAACCTCTTCAAAATTTCATCAATTTCGCCAGGTGAGGTACGATCGTTTATTATCATCTTATTTATCTCCCGAGCGTCAAGGCAAAGTCTTACCTTCCCATTTTTCTTTTGTATGGCCACAATTGGGCTAGTGTATGGCGATTGACTGCTCTCGATGATATCTCTACGGATCATATTCTGGATCTCTGATCGTACGGCTTCTTTCAAAGATTGTGCTATTGGGTATGAATGACTTTCGGTTGAATTCTACCGGTTCTCTGAATCGTATTGAGCATTGGTAGTTCCGGATCTTTCCAGGTTCGTCAGAAAATACAGCTCGATATTTCTCATATATTTCTACCAATTGATTCAGCTGGTTTTCCGTTAATTGCTCGTTAGTATTGTGGCACTGGAAGTTACGTATCTCTTGGATCTTTTGTTGCCATAGGTCTTCCTCCGAATCCTGATGTACTGGCTTGTTGTTTGTTGAGTGGTTAGATAAGTAATTCACCTTATTTTGGTGGTCGAGAAGTTGTCTGGAGTCTAAAGTCTTGTTATCAGTTAAATTGGCTATCCAGGTTGAACCTTCAGCAAAGAGTGATACCTTTCCTCGGCACAACTCGATAATTGCTGAGTTTCGGCGCAATATGTCGCATCCTATCATTATGTTGAAAGGTAATCCGGCTGCAACAAGAAATATCATATCCACACTAATGCCCTGACTTTTGACATTGAGGGATACCTGCTTTCTTATGGTCTTGTTCTGTCGGCCGGTAGCTCCTACAAGTACAATGTTATTAATAGGTAGTACCGGTAAGTTTTTGTGGCATTCCTGCTGTATCCGGTCCAATTCATTTCGATTTATTATGGAGACATTGGCTCCAGTGTCTATCATTATAGGAACAGAAATACCTTCAATTTCTGCGATTATGTATATTATTTCATTATCATTATTTTTAATATTAAGCTCACTTTCTTCTAATAGGTCCTTACGGATATCCTTTAAATAACTGCTGTATATTATGGTAAAATTTTTTCTGTTTTTCTTCACATTCATACCTACTTGATTAAACCCAGCAGATTGGAGCAGTAAAGGGTCATTAGATTTTATTACTGCCTCCGTTCGTTTAAATGTTCCGCTTCATTACGGATCAGGCCGTTGGAAGCGTCAGCTTGAAGTCCTGAGGCTGTTTCGTTTGGTTCTGCTCGATCGTCTGGTTGGGCTTCTGTTACAGGTAGTCTTCGCTGATTATCCAGGCTGGAACTACGTCTGGGCTCGTACTCTCTGTACCTATTACTTCCCTGGCTCCCTTGGAAAGTCTCGTACTCGTAGTATCGGCTCCTCCGTTGAGGCTGGTATCTTCTGTGTCCACTGCCTTCTGCTCGGATGTAACTAACATTAGGTCGATATGCCCTGTAATTGTGGTTACCTCCACTTGGGTAATTTCGGTTATAATTACCATGATAATTATTATTATTAGAAAGGTTGGGGTTCCTCTGACCATTTTGAACATAGTTACTATTATTATTGTAATAACCGTTGTTATTTTGGGGACGGCTATTATTATTATTATTATTATTGTTGTGGTTGTTGTTATTATTATTATTCATACGAGGAATATTACTATTATTATTATTATGGTTAAGCCTCGGCAAATTATTGTTATTTCTAGGGTTATAATTGTACTCGGCATTATTCCGATTTGCGGAATTATAATTGTTATTATTACCCACATTCTGCCGATTATTATTATTATTCAAATTATTGTTGTTATTCCTTGGTTCCGGCTTTTCATACCTCCTGCGACTTTGACGGTAATAGTCTTCGTGCTCGTACATCTCTAAAAGCTCGGTCATGGCTTGCACCGTTTTTATTTGACTATTTCGTCTGGCTCTGATAATATCCTCCTCGTAGTGGTATGAGAGTTTGCTGACCAGGCATTCTTCCGGTATTCGGGGCTCTAGATGTTTGGCCACGCACACCTTTCCTAAAAAGTACGCCGTTAAAGTTTGGTTTCCATATGGGTTGTACTTCCCATGGCATATCCCGTCTCTGGCGATATTTTGCGTTGATTCCGACCAATATTTGGCTTTGAATAGCCTTCTGAATTGTTGATAGTCGGTCACCTCGTCTCTTATTGCCATCCACCAATTGTCTGCTATTTCCTTGAACGATTCGTCCAGCACCTCTTTGTTCTCCCTCCAGCGATTACCTCGGTGTTTGGCAAAGTATTCCTCGATTCTTGCTAGGAATTCCATGGGTTTATTTTTATAAAACCTGAAGTTAATCCCTTCACGATTTTCACTGTTGGGACAACTGGTAATGGTTGTCGGTCGACTATGGAATAGGTCTATATCGGTCTGGTTCTGTCGTACCTGACTGTTGATACTGGTCACCGCAGCTTCTATGCCGTCACATTTTTCTGTGAATCGGTCCTGCACTCGCTCCCAGTCTTCCCGTGTTTCCTTTAGTTTTTCCTCCAACGTCTTCCTAGTCGTTTCTTCAATGGTGTTAACCTTCGTATTTATTTCTGTCCTGATACTCCGTACTTCTTGTTCGGTTTGACTCCATTTTTCGTCAGCTCTGGTAACCCTTTGTTCGATTACCGTTATTTCCTCTTCTACTTTCTTGCTGATTGTCTCATTGTTTTCAGCTATTTTCTGGCTCAATTCTTCCTTCAATATTTCCATTCTTCCGTCTAACCGGTTCATGTTTTCTTGGTTCGTCTCCTTCAATTCTTCTCTCAATTGCTGACTATTATTCTCCATCTTTTTATTGGTTTCTTCCAGTTTCTGGCTTATCTGGGTCAATTCCTCCTTTGATTGTTTATTGTCAGTTTTTATTTCCTCCATTTTCTCCTCCATCTTCTGGATATTTTCCTCCATCTTCTCCTCGATTTTCTGAATATTTTCTTCCATCTTCTCTTCTATCTTCTTACTGTTTGCTTCCATCTTCTCCTCCATCTTCTTGCTAGTATCTCCAATTTTATTGCCCAACTCTTCCTTCAATCGTTGGTTATCATTCTTCATTTCCTCCTCCATCTTCCTACTATTCTCCTCCATCTTCTTACCATTTTCCTCCATCTTCTCCTCCATCTTCTTACTATTTTCCTCCATCTTATTACCCAACTCTTCCTTTGTCGTTTTAAATTCTTTGAGTAACATCTCCATCATTTGATCAAATTTTGTATCTTCCTTTGCGGTGGATTTCTCCGGTTGTTCCTTCTGTGGTGCAGGCTTATTTGGTTCTGCTGGCGGTAACATTAACTCCACATCTTCCACTGGTGTCGCTTCTTTATCCTCCATGTCTATCTCCTGTTCGGCCTCCATAGCCCTTTTTCTTGATGTAGCTCTCCTGTGCATCTCGCTCCCTCTTCCGACCTGTTGACCGTTGCCAAGCTAAAAATAGGAAATTGGACACTCGTCCTTATTTTACAACACTATTACCTCCTATTTAAAGCCCCTTAAGTTGGACGCCAATTTGTAATATAATTACAAATATAATTAAAAATAAAATATAAATTGAATTGATATATGTTGATACGTATTGATATTTTGTTTTGTTTATCACTGGGTAAGTCTGACTCCTTGAAGTCCCACTGTTAGGCTAGTCAAATTGTAATATAATTTCAAGTGTAATAATAAACAAAATATAAAGATATTGATGATAAGAAAATGTTATAACTAGGTGTGTTTGATTGATAAATAATAAATACATCAAACTTTAAAAATTTTGCAAATATTTTTTCTTGTGCTTGTATCGAATTTGTCTGAATGATTTAATTTAATTAATTAATAATTAATTATTAATTATTTGAGTTTGTAATTCCCTCCTATATCTATTCTCTCAATGTGAATTATGTTTTTTCTTAATAAAAAATAATAATAACATTAATGGTAGAAATAAAAACAATGCTGGTAACTGAATACTGATTTGCGTTTATTCATTCAAAATTGTGCGCCAGTCAAACTGCGCATGTCCCAGGCACTGGCTAATATTCGCCACAGTCGGCAGTGAGAAAGATTAACAAATATATTTTTTACAAGTTTAAATTTATGGTTCTTTTAACGAGTCGAAATGGTCAGAGGGCAAGGAACAAGATACATTTAACAGGTATTCTTAAACTAAATGTTAATATCTGAAATAGAACAGAATTATTATTACAATTGTCAATTAGAAAGAAATTATTTAAATTTCGAACCAAGTCGAAGAAATGATGTCACTCTGCTCCAGGCAGCACTGGCCGGTCGTCTTTATAGAAATTCAGCAATGGCCGCCGTCTGCTCGTTTTAACTGCTATGACGCCGTTGGAATTGAAGATCTTCTCCCACAGAAATAAAATGATGTTCCCTTTTTCTGCAAAGTGGTGTTGGTCCAAAATATCGTGTTGAACGTCCCCTCGTCGTCTGCGATGTCGAATTCTGGATGGATCTCTTGTGTAGTGTAGTGTTCAAATATGCGTGTTGGTTTTGTGTGAATTCGTTCCAAAAATTGTTCAAAAATGGCTGTCGATTTCTGGTGTTGCGTTTTTATGGTGTTATTCTGTGTTTTTGGAAACTTGTGAAGTGTTAGACATAGATAAATAATGTTATTTCACTTGTTAGTTCATCTCCGTTACACGCCACATAACCACACTTGGTTTTAATATAAATTATTTGGGTTTCAAAACTCCACTAATACATTTTTCAACTGTTCAGCTTTGCGATTAACAATAGACTAAACGACGCAACGTCGTCGTTTTAAGGCAATTTGTGGTATGTCTTTTTCCTCTTCATATTGTTTAATTATAAAATATCTGTCTAAGACTTGTTTCACTATCTAACTATACATAACAAGTTTTCTTATTTTTTACTGTATTTCAAATGTTTCTTAATTTTACATGAATCTAATTATTCAGTAATATCGATTATTTAATTTTACATCTTTTGATATATAGCTGGGTTTGTTTCAAACTCATTTAAGCCCAAAAATTACAATCTTACATAATAATTGTATTCCCCATATTTTGTACAAATTCAGTGTTTTAAAGGTTTTTATTTGTTTTTTCGGTATAATATTTCCATGGAATACACCTAATAACTCCGTAATTACTTTGTTGTTAATAATTCGGTTATTAAAACATTTCAATATTGATTAATTTGCTGTTTAATCTGATTTGATTACTATCATAAGCCTATTTTTGACTGTTTCCAAAAGAAGTTAGTTTTCTTTCTTTTGTCATTCTATTTGCTATTAACTGTATCTGTATTAATTATATTTTCAATTTCTGTATTGTATGTATTGAATTCTATTCCTATTACATAGATTAATTCTTTGATAGATAGTTTTTTTGGTTTATAGGCCATTCTGTGTTTACAAACATAGTGTCTTGGTGGGTCTGTTTGTACATTATACATGGTTTACTGATTTGAATAAAACTATTACATTTTTATGCCCTACTTGCCTCTCTGACTTACACAATGGAAAATTAAATGACATGATTTTAATTACAATAGAATATCTTGTATCTACTAAACCTTCTTTATACTAATAACATCATTGAACCATAACATGAACATCTTATGCCTAATTTTAACAAAAACATCTTATCATCAACTATTTTCCATATATCACCTAATTTTAACAAAAACATCTTATTCCTATTATTTTTTCCTGTATCATCAAATGATAACAACATAGCTTATCCTAGACATAATTTAATTAGAAAACATAAAAAACTCCTATTACTAGTAACACTGTCAGTCACTAACTGTCTTGTGTATGTATTATTCTTATGAAAACACTTTAACTGTGATAAAAAACCTCGTGTATCTATTTACACCTTACATCTAAAATATTATTTAATTAATAATAAATAATAAACATCTTAATATTAGGCATACCTTCAGTTATGAACTGTCCTTTGGTATTTTTGTCCTCACCATTTATTTAGTTATAATTAAAGAAAACATTTTATATGTAATAGTCCTTCTTATATCTAATTTAAAACTCTTATTACTAGTAATGTTGTCAGTCCTTAGACCGTCTTTCATTTCAATGGTTTTATTATTATTATTCTACACTCATGGTAGTCTTTTTATAATACTTAAACCTCATTGAAGATTTTTTCATAGATTTTTTAACTATGTTTCTCACTGTACACTCTGTAGTTCCTTAATTTTGTTATCTCACTTCACTTTATTGTATTCTACACTCTGGTAGTCTTTTTAGTGAGTTCTACTCTATGGTAGTCTCTTTTGACATATTTTTTGACATGTTACACTTACAACTAATATACAATTTGTTTTTATAGTATTGTATCTTGTAACTTGTTTGGGGTTTACCTATATCGGTTTCAATTTTGTCTCATGGTATTTATTATATGATTAACATTTTGTTTTGGCATATCTCTTCCTGTTTCTGGTCTCTTTGTTGGAATCTTGATATGTTTCGTCCCTTCTTCAAATATCACATTAGTAGTTTCCTTATTAAAATGGTTTCATGACAGATTATTTCCTTTTTTATGGTCCTTCCCTTTTTGTACTGCTTCCCCAATCTACTGGGTATACTGCTGGTTTAACTGGTTTTTTCATAGTAGGTTATTTTAATTAATGGTTTTCTTTATTATCTTCCATTTTTATTAGCATTTTATAGACTTAATTATACAGTTTCTAGTGTAATCCTTAAACAATTTATTCTTCTCACTCACTATGGAACTTTCTCTTTTATTCATGTAACATTAATTCAAATGTTTAGTGTGATAATTTTGTTATGTTACAATATACACTACTGACTGGGATCGCTAATTTTTTATTTGTAAAAAGTGTTAAACTTTTACCTTATAGCCTGAACCAGTTTTCGCTTATTACATCTTCTGATGAAGCTTGTAAAAAGCGAAAACTGGTATAGGCTATAAGGTAAAAGTTTTAACATTTTTTACCAATAAGAAATTAGTGATCCGAGTCAGTAGTGATATATTTATAATTAGTTAATCAACGGACACGTCATGGACAACAAAATCCAGGAATAAAAAAATCTGTTTGTCAATTTATTGTTCTTTTAATAATATTCAATTACAGTTTAAAATACACATTACTCATTTGAGTTGTGTCAAACAAAAATTAACATGGAGGTAAGATACAGTTACAATGTAAGATAATTTTAGAGTAAAACTACGAACTTACATAACGTGATATGAATTTTTTATCTTTTAACAATCACAAAACCATTCTACAACCTCAAGACGATGAACAAATTTCGTCTGAAGTGACCAATTGGTGGCGGGGAATTTCCCCCATTACCCCCACCGTGGATCCGCGCCTGAGCTGAACGGTGGAGTGGGAAAATAACCCACAGAACCTAAAAGATGGCTTACTCTGCCATCTGCGAAGGTATGGTCACCTGTGGCTCTGAAACTTCGGAGATAAATCAAACAATCTCCTGAAGGCTCCAAGCAGTGGATTGGAATTTTGGAGAAGATCTTGTGGGTGCTTGGGCTCCAGTTAATTTGTAGTGAATACGCCAGGAGGTGAGGCACTTTCTTGTCGGCAAAACAATTTTAAAACTCACTCTCTCTCCTCTCTCTCTCTCTCTCTCTCTCTCTCTCTCTCTCTCTCTCTCTCTCTCTCTCTCTCTCTCTCTCTCTCTCTCTCTCTCTCTCTCTCTCTCTCTCTCTCTCGTGCGTAGTCAATAACATAAACAAAGTGAGTGGTGGACGTAATCAGTTGAAGAAAATGAAGAACATTTTCGAGGATTACGCCAACCGTATTATTTGATAGAAATATTACCAAATGAGTTAAAGAAGGGGTGCTGTCATTTGATTCGTAAGTACCGTCACTCCCAGAGCCGGACTTCTTCGAGTCATTAATTGTATTCATCTTTTGGGCATACGTAGAACGATAATTTTGACAGCTTGAGCAGCGTCACGCATTGCCTTACGTTTATGTAAGTAACTTTGACTTAGTTCCACAAGCACTCATGTGCGTTCGTGTTTGAAGGCAACAGTGGGTTGCACAGCCACGGGTTGTGAAAAATATGAAACTTTGCACAAGAACGCTTTAAATTTCATACCCACTCAGCTATCAGCGAGGACCAAGTATTCAAACAACCCGAATGGCCGATTCAAACAAGTACTCGGTCGAATACTCGTCAGGTGTAAACTAGGCTGTACTCGAAGTATTCAATATGCGACAGCAGAAATCTTGCATTTTTGTTCCATAAAGTGAAACGCTTCTGTAGTCTATAAAATTCGTTTATCGGTCCATATGTCGTTTGCTGATTGTACAAACAGTTTGTACATAAATATACAATAATCAGAATATTTTTTTTTTTAACGCGTGCAAATGATTTGTTAAATAAAATGAACTAAAGGCGCCAAAACATGCACGGAACGGAAAATAAGAAGCACGGTGTAGATTATAGGGATTGTTTCTTTTTTGAATATTCCCTTGCAATATTGTAGAAAAATATTAAATATACTGTTTGTTCTGAGAAATTTGTACTCGTTTTTTGTGTTCTGCTTTCGTGAATATCAGCAGCCACGGGACGTAGATGTGCTTAATTTTTTAGTTGGCCAGTGTGTATTAGAATTGCCGCGTTCGGTAGAGCGGCGGGTAAACAGTGGGTCAGAGAGAGGGCATTTAACGTCACGCGGGCAGGCAGTGAGAAGGGAAACGCAGATGGGAATTGAATGTGTCAGCTTGTCCCCAGGCTACCTGCGCTGCCACTAAGACTTAGTAATACATATGCATTGCGCGCACAACAGTTTGTGTCTTCATGGGGAAACATTAATTTCCCCTTTCCATCTCATCTTGTAAATTGCACCCTTCAACCTTAATAAAAATCAAAATTTATCCGTTGTGTGTGGTGTACTGCCTGGGTGTCAAGGGGTAGGAAAGTATGGCTGCCGGAAAATGATTAATATCGTTTGCTAACGTGCGTGTATTCTTTTGTTTTACGTGTAAAAATTAAATTTATTTCTGATACATTATTTGTGCGTCTGTTTGTGAGGTTGTAGCGTATAGTTTAGTCTATAATTTCGGAGGGATTAATGTGGTTTTGTTTCATTTTTAGTAAAGAAAACTCGATGGCATTAATACCACTTTGTTTACGTTTCGAATTGAATTGACTGTAGAAACATACGCTTATATGTGCACACGTAAATATAATTGTGATAATTATTTTTTAAATTTTACAAAAATTGGATGTCTTGATTTTTGAATGCTGGTTGAAGAGACTGTTTGGAGTCGACTGAAAAATGAAGTATGGTATAGCTAACATAGAGTTACTAAATTATTCTTTAATCTTCTTCTCTTCTGCACCTCACGAAGTGGGTATTTTGCCTATTCCGTCTTCACAGAGTACCTTTCCATCTCGCTCTCGGTCTTCCTACGTCTCTTGTATCAAAGGGTATATAACGAAACGCATCCGTCGGTAGTCGTCCATCCTCCATTCTGTCCAGATGCTGTAACCATTCCCTGCGATATGTCTGGATTTTATCATTTATGGAGAATATCTGTAGCTCTTCCCTAATATCCCCATTGCGCAAACGATCCTTCCTCGTGCAGCCCTTTGTTCTTTTCAGAAACTTCATTTCCGAAGTTTGAATCTGATTTAAAATCTTCTTTGTAGGAACCCATGTTTCAGATCCATATAGTAAAACAGGCACTGCCATTGTTTTATAAAATTTAAGCCTCGTCTCTTCCCTTGTCTTTTTCCTTAACACTATTCTTTAATTTAGCATTGATTCACTTGTTCTTTGATTTAACATTTATTCACTCGGAGTTTATGTAGTGATTGGATTTCCGCTGTACGTTTCGGCGGCTCCTGCAGCAGCCATTGTCAGTAGCCTGGACTAGATCTTAACGTCCAAACAACAATAAATTGCTGATCAACGACCAATTGTCCCATAATCTTAGCAGACGATTTTATCCGAGAGATCAACAAACGATTAAATACTTTTAATTTAAGAATTTTACCTTATATAATCCACTAGGCGATCTCAGTTTTTCAAATACGACATGTTTCAGTGACTAAATCCCCATCCACAGGTACAGTAAACTGCTATTCCCCTAATACTTAGGGGTCGTCGAAAAGATTAAAACGTTTATACACATAAACACCACACGCACAAAACTTACTATGAATAAATTAACATATATACATAAACATATGAAAACGTTATAAGTGACTCGGTGCACCGGTCGACCTCTGATCGTCAACTAACATGTATATGCGCTTCACTGCTTATCTTCAACGCGGTATCATATCATTTATTGGATTTAAACATCAGCTGATCGTTGAGTAACTGTTCCTCATTTATTTTGGAGGCCCTGTGTATTCCAAACTCTTCTGAGGCGTTCAGGAGATGACCTTTATTACATATGTGTATTGGCTCCATATTTTCTTTGAATCCGGTGTAACTATGGTTTTCGTTTATGAGGTGCAGTGCGTAATTTGATGAGGTGGTTTGGGGATTCTTTTTTGGTAGGTGTTCTTTAAACCTCTCGATAAATTTTCTCCCCGTCTGTCCGATATAGAACTTATCGCACTCACTGCACTGGATTCTATACACTCCTGAACATTCCTCCGATGTTATTGGAGCACGTGGCTTAAGTATATTTAAAAAAAAAAAGATTAAATACTAATCAACTGATGTGGTCTGTGTTTTGTTTAATACAATTTTTGGTGTTTGAAAATTTATCAATGGGATCGTTGGATTGTGCTAAAATACGTACAGTTTACGCTAAATTAAAAAAAATTATGATAATAAGGAATTCAAATAAAATTATATTTCCATTTGCAATGAAGAGAAGAATTTATTTGTACCAACGGTACGATTTATCTTATGTGACACAATTTTTGAATTTAATTTTATGAAAATATAAAATAAATATCACCTGGCTACTAACCTAGAGGTCCCGGGTTCGATTCCCGGGCCCGCACCATAACATCAAGGTGCGTTTTTCAGCCCCCAGGTCGACTCAGTCTGTTGAAAATGAGTACCTGGGATAACATCCTGGGGATAATAATTGGCGGCTGAAGCGTAGTGCTGGCCACACTGCCTTCCTTGTATATCGTACGGCACACATAAGGCAGCCTACCCTGCCTTCTCCTAAGCTACTTCGGCGGTGGCCTGGGAGTCATTATTATTATTAAAATAAATATAAAATAATTCTATAATATACATAATGAATGATAATATCATGTGAATATTTTATGAACCGTATCAAATAAGATACGTAAGTAAATTTATTAACAAGGTAATTGAAGAGTATTCAGCTTTTATGTTTGCGTGTACTGTTCGCGTTTACATAAAACTCTGCGGCTAATATGCTTTGAAAATGTAACTCGGTTTTCAAGTTTATTGAGTATTTGCCTCATGCCATTTCAACTGTTTTCCAGTACCGCAATACTTTATATATTTTTCCGTTGACTCTAGATAGAGTAAAAGTGTGCGTAACTGTGTGTAAGTGTAAATTTTTATTTTTGCTCACAAAAAAAGAAACGGGCGCATAATTATTGTCTTCGAGGCACGGCGATCGCTACAGCGGTTCGTTCACTAGCGATACGAAACCGTTCGATGACACACGGCCATAATTACGGCTATATTTTAAACGTTATCGGTTAGAATAGTCACCAGATTTATACATCGAGTTATCTAATCAGTACAATGCGGCGCACGAATATTTAACATGGCGTTCGCATCGATACGTCGAAATCGCATTTTAGCGTTTGGTTTCCGGCACGCTATTCATGCGGAAAGCGATTTACTAATGGGCTGGTAGACAACAGTCTATGCCAGCGCCACACGTAAGTGTTTTTACTTACGCACGAATCTTACGTACTCGCGTAAATATTTTCCATCCTTCGTACGCGACTTGACCAGTCTAAAATCTTCGACTTTTCACGAATCGTACTCTGTCATCGTCTTTTATCATTCGGGGATCCTATTCGTAATTGAATAACTCCTGATTCATCATTAGCACACAAGCCGTGGCCGACTCTAGTGGAAGGCCGGAAGGTTAAACGTGGCAGCACTGGAATAATCTGCCCTTTGAGACCGACTAGTACGATCTCTTAATATTTATGTATTTCAATAATCAAATCGCGTCATTTTCAACTGCCGGTGCTTTTGTTTGAGATTTTACGTATGGAAGGACGTGCCCTATATTCGAAAGTTGTTCCAATATTTTCTGCAACAGTCATTCACTCGCTGTCTGAAGCGACTTTGTCCACTGAAACAGTCGGGACTGGATTTGAAGAGGACTAGGGGTCATAGGGCCGCAATCTTTGACTGTTGAAGTAACGTCAAACGTTGGGCCACGACCTCTTATACTCGGGAAATTTCAGTACGAAAGCAAAAATTTAACTACGCTAGGGAAATAACAACTTAGGCTTTCCAGACAGTTCTATTGCATTACACAAGCTTTATGTTCGTTTGAAAAAGTGACTAATATATTTCATTGATGTTTCTGTTTGGTAGAATTAGTACATGTTGATAGGTAAACTAAATTTGATTGGAAAGGTGAAGGAAGAACGCGTAGGCGTAATCAACGCGCATACGAGTTATAAAAATTCTCCGCCTGAGTAAATTATCGCTAGATACCCCGGTCGGTCTGACCCAACAGGAGGATAACAGCGCGAGATAGACGCTCCAGACAAGCCTCAAAGCTTTGTAACTGTATCGTCGCTGGGGGAACAAATTGTTGATATTGCTTTGTCTGTGCTCTGAATAAAGACGATAGTTTCAACCATTTTTACAGTTCCGCAAAATCGTGTTATTACATAAAATATATATCGTCCGTTACAGTAAACGTGGGCGATCGCGACCGGTAAAACGTTTTGTAATAAAAAATTGATGCTCTATGCGTAAGGAATGACAGGTAAAGGGAACGAAGAACAATGGACTGTAAAGTTGATAATACAATAAGCGACGGATATTAACGTTTTCCTGTCGTAAATATTATTTTAGGAAAGACGAGGCAAGTCGCCCACACCGAACATTACTTTGAAGAAGTTAACACGTGCGCAGAAGGGCAATTGTTCTGGTGTTTGCAATGATTTTATCGATATTTCGGTGTTTCGATTCAATTCTCCGCTAAAATAAAACGAGAATTTCTTTAGGAACACAGTGTGTTACTGTATCGTTTAGGAACTCACTTAACTTCAGAAGCAGCCTTTCGTGGAAGGCTCACGCGCAGTTTTAATATTAAAGTGTCGGTATGAAGAACCGTACATGACTTCCACGTTCTAAGATTTACATTTAAAATCATTTTCGAAATGAAATATTTCCATAGAAACTACTTCTTTCTTCAGCATTAACCACAGTACTGTGGTCACTAACGTATACCACCTCACGTTAGCGCACTCGATTTTCACTGATGATGGCAGTCGATAGCACTGCCGAAACGTCTGGTTTTGCATCACGGCCAAACAGCCCGGGAAGGAATTTTAACAACAAACTAATTCTTTGTTGCCGATAACATAGTACACATATAAAAAATTATCCCCTCCCCCTTCAACTATCATTTTCATTTATAAAAAAATTACCCCACCCACCTACCTTTTTCGTTTATAGATATTTCATCTACCTTCCTACAGTGGATTATCATGACCTTCTTTTCAGGATACTTTATGTATCAAAATTAAGTACTTTAGTCTACTCTTGTTAAAACACAAAACGTTACAGGTAAACTACCCCTTCCCCTTAACCAATCTTTACCAAAATCAATAGTCCTTGAGTCCTCTACAACTCGGGTACATATGCAAAAAATGATTTGATTCTGTTTTAATTTGCGGCAGTTATCTATCGCCATAGAAAAAATTCTACACGCAGACAGACACACAGACACTTTTCAGAAAATGACTAGTCTTCATGTTTTGACGGTAGTACAATCCAAATCAGCCCTTATCTCGAACAGGATTTTTTCATCACCACCATACTTTCATTTCCTTATGGAGCATGGAAGTAAAAAAAAAAAACAATTTAATTTAACAAATCCTTATTTAAACAACCAAGACTGTTTATGCTTCAGCAGACCAAAATCCACCAATGTCCTTGATTATTTAATGCAATGTCTGCTTTTAGTGAGTTTTTAAAGCGAAAGTCACGGACACTTTCGCAAATAGTTTTCCCAGTTATTTTTTCCATTGGCTCGTCTACGATAGCGATTTATTTTATTCAGTACGCCAATTATTTATTTCTAAAGCTTTCACGGCTGCGTGAATATTGTTGAAAATAAACCCTGGGTTACTGGGACTTGGTGTCCGCCACAGTACTGTTGTGGTAATGGTAAAGAATGATGGTACCGTGTCTGTTGTGTAGAAACGTTTTATCACTGAAGATGGCCTCTAACGGTGAGGCCGAAACGCCTGAAAATGACATCTTTGAGAATAACAACTTTCGAAGACCACGGCTTAATAGCCCGGAATTTATTTTCATCAGTATAAATAATTTAGTTTAAAACACGACTAAGCGTTATCGAAAAAATGATGACGTTTAACTTAGTATAAAGCTATGTTATTACTTACGGAAAGTCGGCCACCTAATAACATGAAACACGTGTGGGAAATAACGCAAAAGACACTGTTGTATTATGAATGTAATGCATCGGGTAGCCTAATCCGTTTTAGTTTTATACTGTCATGCTTGTGACGCCGATGTTTCTTCCATACTCACTTGTTCTTCCACACTCAACTTCTTCCATACTTCCACTCAGTCGTTTCAGTTATTAACAATATCGGAATAGAGACTTATTTCTTACAGTTAGGAAAATTAATGTAATCTGATTGTTCCAAGGACAGTGCGTTGCGTTCGCTTGCGTGTGAGCGCGCGCGTTTCGACAGTTTCGTCTGTGCGTATCCGTAGGGTGCGAAGTGTCGGCCCGCAGAAAACGTTCGTGTCGAGGTGAAGGTCGGACCAGATTACACTGTAGGCTGCAAAATCTTTAGAAATAACGTGTAATTAACTGTATAAAATAAATTCACCTTGTTTGCTTCTTCGTCGGGTAGTGCTTTTGTCTGTAAATTTCAGACTTTACTTCTATGAATTTCGCGTGTTGAAAGGCATTGATTGCCCTGTGACTATAATAAGCGCGTCCTATCTTTCACCGGTAACCGTAAATACCAATTTGTAAGATTTCTGAAGTGGGTCACAGTGAAGAGAATTTTTATATGGTTAGTTGTGAGCTATCATTTTGGCACGTAACTCTGGTGATTAAATGCTAGTTAACTATAAAACGAACTTAACCTGACTATATACAAAAGTCTTATACGACCGGTAGTAACACACGGATGCGAAGCCTGGAGATTAACCAGTATAGACAAGAAGCACCTGAGAATTTTTAAACAAAAAGTCTTGCGAAAAATCTTTGGCCCTCTACAAACTGAAGATGCCTATTGGAGGATTCGAATGAATCATGAAGTAGACCAACGGATTCAGGGTCCCAACATAGACCGGTTCGTTAAGAGCAGAAGGTTTGAGTAGCTGGGCCACGTAAGGTGAATGGGTGACACAAGAATGGCTAAGATAATTGCAGATTGGAGACCGGTAGGAAGAAGAATCAGTGGTAGACCAAGAAAGAGATGGTTGGATGACGTGTAGGATGGTATGAGACGTATGATCGTGAGGGGGTGAAGACGGATGTGTAATGAGAGGGCGGAATGGAAAAAGTAGGCTAAGACCGACGCTGGGTTTAACGCCAGGAATAGCAGAAGAAGAAAGAACTATAAAACGAACACTATTTTACTACTACAGATTAGTTAAAATAACCTAAAGATATTCTAATGAAGCTGCCGTTCTTACCAGTGCCCCGGTACCGACGGTGGAAAAGATACGTGTAGGTCACGGTACATATGTAGGGAGTATGCATACAGAGGTCGTCTCGAACATTGCTTTTAGTGGGGTAAAGTCGAAATATTCATAGGCGAAACGAATGTAACAAAAACGAATACATAGTGTCTGTCAATTCGATACACGAATTTTGCGAATAATGTATTATATATTGATGATTCTCTGAAGCCCTCTCGACCGGACTTTAACTCTTACTTTGTCGTAGTTTTCCGGGTAACTCAGACTATATGAGCACTGTTATGGTATGTGCTTTGTTTTCGAGTGTATGTCTGAATCATGTGAGATGTTGGCGGAAGAACTTAAAAAGAAAAAAAGTATGACTAAGAGAATTGTTACAGCTAAGAGTCACACATGGTGGTTCGGCATAATTGTGTACAGAAAAGGGTTTTGAAATTGCCCAAACTGACTGAAAATGTCGTGCTTGCTCGCCAATATCACATGAATGTTTCTTGTAGCCAGTTGTTTCTAAACACTTAGCACGTACTGTTAACACTCAGACGTAATTCTCTTTTCTTGTTAAGCTAATTTATCGTTCATTACGTCTAACTCACAAAGATTTTATTTTGGCCTTTGCTTCAGCTACACCAAACCCTCCAATATTCGTCTAACTCGCGCTGGCTAGCAGAACCGTCTCATATGCTGCTTTGTTTTCACACAAATCGTAAAGGCGATTCCACAAACGCTGCTTCTCTTTAAAGGGCTAGAGGAACTTCACGTACATTTCTCTCTCCGCTGAGGCACCTTTATTTGTTAAAACGCATGTTAAAACACAGTGGTTGACGGGACAGAAATACAGTTTCAAATAGAGTAAACTCAGGAACGCATAAGAGACAAACACGACACTAAAACGTCGGCTTCTTTAGCAGGCTGTGACAACGCGTAAGTAGTTTCCCAGGACTTCCATGGGAGATTAGTGTAGAGGCAGGTGCCGTAGCAGCGTTAGTCTTTTTACCGGCCCATAAGTTTTCAGGCAGCTCACTCGCAATTCCAGGCTAGTAGTGTCCACGTGATGCCACTAGGTTGTGCCAAGCAAACGGTCTTATGTGAACGCGGCAGAAGCGCCGGTAGAACCCGCAAAGCCGTGTGCAATAATGTAGAACCCGAGGAGTCAGATACCTCGGTGTACATGTCGGTCAGCGAATGACGAGTTATACCCACGCCCGGACGATTACCAAGCGACTGTCAGTCCATCTAGCAGAACTGTTTCCAATACTAGTCAGCCCGGCTGTGAGCCCAAAACTAGGGTCGTACTTTGCCCTGCGGATAAAAAGAAAACTCAAAGCGTACTCTATAAACGGCGTCGGCTAACCATTAAAGGCCTCCGATTTTCCCCCTTCCCCCTCTCACTAGGTTAAAGGCGTATTGATGTTCGAACCTGGAACGACACCACGAGACTTCTTGTACGTAAATTTTACGTATTAGCGGCAAAGAGATCCTCATAGCAGGCCTTGGCTAGCTTACTGCTCACGTCCACTTTCGCTTGGGAGAGTGAATGTAGTTCGGTACTCGAGTACCGAACCCACGCGGCCTCAACGTTTGGATAACCGAATCAAAAGCCAGTTCTAATTTTGTCACTTTACTTAGCAAGCGTATGAAAATAGAATGTTGCTTTGTTTACGTTTCTGGCGTCTGTTGTTGTACAAACAGGAAAGCGGTTGGTGCGATCGTAAACTGCCAAAATAATTTACGAGTAAATTATGTACATTCGTTTTGTGTAGCCTGTGTGCATGTGCGCTCCAGCGGAATTGAAGAAAACAACCGAATATTTTGAAACATATAAAACCTGTGTAATGTATAATAATTTTTTCGAAACTAAAACAAACTAATAAGAACAAACATGAACAACAAAAAGAAAACGGAAAATACAGCCACAAAATACACGGAAGAAGTGTGTCAGAAAGCAGTGGTTTTCTGTAGGCTTGTACATGATGTTTATGTTATTATATGCCTGTACAGTACGTTATATATAATACGCGACTTTTTCACGTCAGATGCAGCATCAAAAATTATGCTGGGTAGCATAGGCTTGAGTATGTGTGTTTAACTAGCAGTAACAGAATAAGTACGCTTATTCTTGTTAACGAGTGTTAAGATGACGGTCTGTTAGGTAGGATATTAACAACAGTTTGTAAAACAGGGCAGTTATAGTCAGCGTTTTCATTGAAGCAGAATATTGAATAAGTTTACTACATATGGTATTTCTACTTGTAAGTTATATTTGCGGTGTGGTGGGTATACCACGAGCATACTTGTGTAAGACAATATTTTGAATGTTTCGGAGACAATAGTTAAACGACGTGTGGATTATTAACACTGAATACATTATTTATATGGTTTGACGCTCAGATCTGTGTGGCAGTAGTGGTCGTCAGCGATAGGTAAAATTAGAGCTTTGTTCGACGTTTTCCAATTTTCTATTTCCATGTATCTTGGCGTTTCGTGAATATCTTCAAAGTCTCCATTATATCCCTCTCTGAGACTTCTCTGTGGTTTTCTGTGGCGTTCCTAGTCAGACCATTTGTTGTGACTGCAGCTGATCGGATCTTGCACTCTGGTTTGGTAGTGAATTTGGAGAACAGAGCGTTTTGCAATGGCATTGTATTGCTTGTATCGGTAGTGAAATCCGATAAGATGACTTGTCGCCCAATTGTCGCATCATGGAGTTGGTTCCAGAGTACGTATTCAAGATGCCGGCCAGTCGTGGTGACCAGTTTTCTTCTGCCAGTTGCCCCTTTCGAGCTTTTGTTATCGTCAGTTATAGCTCCGAAAAGATAGATTAACACATTTTGTGTTTGTTATCAGTAAAAATGTCCTGTTAATAACGTGGTGACCGTTAGAGTACGATCAGTTGCTAGTTATCACGAAATCAACTGTTCTTATGTACACTGTCTAAGCTACCGTAACTTGGGTATGTAAAAATTTAATATATTTTTTCAGTGCCAATGTGCTCTTGAAAATGTGCTTAATGTGCTTTTTAATTTGTCAAATGTTTTCTGCCAGTATTCGTAATATTTTAACGTTTACGTAACATGATGCACTTGTTCGTATAGATACGTATTTGTAGGATTGTGGTAATGCTGATTAGTTCCCGTGTTTTTTCACGACTTAAAAAAATAAGAATGCAAAAAATTATACCGTTATGTAAATACAGGTAAGTAGTAAAACAATGAACAGCAGAAACAGTAAAACAATCACAGTTTTGATCCTCATACATCGGTATATAATTTCTCGGATGTTTCCCGATTTCTAATCTTCGTCTTTGTCGATCGTTCCATCAGTCATCGTCAAGGTCGTCCTTCTCTAGCATATCCTAGTGTATGTCTTTTCCTCGGCTTTTCTTTGTTCTGTTTTGTATCC
This sequence comes from Magicicada septendecula, assembly GCA_034769895.1. Taxonomy (NCBI): domain Eukaryota; kingdom Metazoa; phylum Arthropoda; class Insecta; order Hemiptera; family Cicadidae; genus Magicicada; species Magicicada septendecula. The sequence goes on from CM068368.1 coordinate 86,914,826, forward strand.
TTCTGTATTTCGGGCTCCAATTCAACACGTATTTTGGTATTCTGTTTCGGTCATTTGATAAAAGTGTCCAACCCATATCAACTGCTTGTTTCTGATGTCGTTTGAAGACATGTCATTTAATTAAACGTGTAATGCGTATATTTTCTCTTATCTGGCCATTTTTCTCGTTTCTCTTTTCATTGTTATCTCTTCTTCTGCTCGTCTCCAAAAACGTGTTTCAGTTACTCTGGGAGTTTCTCTGCATTACTTTTCAGTGGCCTTATCTCCGAATTAATGATTACTACAGACTTTATTGTTGCTTTATAAATTTGCTTTTTGTTTATTTTGTGATATTACTGTTCCATAAAACGTCTAACTATGTTCTACGTTGCTATTCTGTTATGTGTTACATATTCTGTTTAATCGGCTAATACTTTTCCTTGCCTGGCTGTTTCTTTCTTTGATTGTATTAACCAGTGTTTCATCCAGTGAAACGTCCACCCTGTCGACCTAGAGTGACAAACGTGTTAATATGGGATCTCATGGTGTATCCTACAGGATTTTCAGGACTGAAGGATTTTAAAATGTGATAATAGACTAAGAATCTTTGCACCGAAGAAGAAACGCGCTTTTGCGATTGGCATCCCCAAACGTTAAAGATTACACAGTTAAAATTTTTAACTTGTTTAGCCAGCTCTCCTTTTGTAAGGTAAACATACGTGCCATATCTCTCACATTAATAAGGTAAATAAATGTAATTTGATTGTTTCAAGGACGGCGTGTTACGCTCACCTTTGTGTGTGTGTGTGTGTGTGTGTGTGCGTGTGCGCGCGCGCGCGCGCGCGTTTCGACAGTTTCGTCTGTACGTATTCGTAGGGTGCGAAGTGTCGGCCCGCAGAAAACGTTCGTGTCGAGGTGAAGGTCGGACCAAATTACACTGTAGGCTGCAAAATCTTTAGAAATAACGTGTAATTAACTGTATAAAATAAATTCACCTTGTTTGCTTCTTCGTCGGGTAGTGCTTTTGTCTGTAAATTTCAGACTTTACTTCTATGAATTTCGCGTGTTAAAAGGCATTGATTATCCTGTGATAAGCGCCTCCTATCTTTCACCGGTAACCGTAAATACAAACGTGTAAGATTTCTGAAGTGGGTCACAATGAAGAGACTTTTTATATGGTTAATAGTGAATATTTCACCACGTAACTCTGGTGATCAAGACCTACTTTGCTAGTTAACTATGAAACGAACACTGTTTTACAGATGTTCTTACCTGTGCCCTGGTGGAAAAGATGCGTGTAGGTTCACTGTGGATTCGTAGGGAGTATGCGTATAGAGGTTTGTTTGTAAGGGTAAAGTCGGAAGTTTAAGTGATGAAAAGAATCGTTCTGTCATTTCGACACAAGGATTTCGCAAATAATTTCGGTTAATGCTTTTATCTGTAAATTTCAAAATTTATTGATTATTATTCCGGCTGTACAGTATTTACACATTTTCCGGAATCAAAGATTACAGAAGTGATTCAATTCTCATCTTCCACTGCTGCTTGTTCATCCAAAGATCTTCAATTTCTCGTTCCCTCAATATAGTCTGAATTTCTTCTATCCAGGTGATAGGTTGTCTTCCTCTTTTCCTTCTTCCTGGCGGGGTGGATTCCATAACTCTCCTTGGCAATCTTTACTGTGCCATTCTTTTCGTGTGTCCATACCATTCTAATTTTTTGTTTGGATAAAATCAAGAATTGAATTTTTCACATTCATTCTGTCAAATTTCAAAATTTACTTCTCTGAATTTTGTAGGTTGAAAGACGACTATAATAAGCGCGTCTTTTTTTGCACCGTTAACCGTAAATACGAGGTTGTAAGATACCAATTATATTCGAAGTTGGTTCGATGAAAAGAATTTTGTATGTGTTTTCTTTGCGTGTTTGTGGGACATAACTTCAAATAATAAGTGCTAGGTAAGTATAGAACAAACACTAATATACTAGAATAGATTAATGTTAAAAGAAGCTCTGTATATTCTTTTGGATCTGCCCGGTCTAAGCAAAGGAGCATGTAGGCCTATTAAATAAAATCGGTATAATTAATATAGTCGTCATTTTGGAGGAAGTAAACAACGCGCCGTTTTGTTTTTTCTGTTTAATAACTCAGCAGTCGGATTATAAAGTATTCTGTAAACCAAAGGTTTTGCTTAGAGTCTGGTTGAGATCTCCTCCAATGAGGAAACCCCTTGGGCTTACAGCAGGGCTGACTAGTATTGGAAGCAGTCCTGCTAAACGGACTGACGCTCACTTGATAATTGTGTTACATCTATTTAGCAAACATTCTTTATAATTTTTTTATTTAGTGGTTCGGCTTGTAGACGTTGTTGTATTAATGGATTTCGACTTAAGTCCGTAAATTCCTATGTGGAACATAGAGCCTCGACGAAATTTCTCCAGCGTGTTCTGTCCGTTGCCAGGGCCTTCATCTCCCTTCATGTCTTGTTGACACCAGCCAGCTCTCTTTCCACAGTCCTCTTCCAGGTGTTCCTCGGTCTTTCACGTCTGCGGGTACCTTGTGGATTCCAATTCAGCGCCTGTAGCGATATTTTCTGGTGGTCTTCTCAGGGTGTGACCGATCCACCTCCATTTTCTTCTCTTTATCTGTGTAGTTGGATGGTACTCTGACTTGTGGCCTCCCATAGATCTCCGTTCGAGATGCTCTTGGGCCACCAAATTCTCATTATGTACCTCAGGCAACGGTCTGTAACCTGGTGGTAATGTCTGTCCTTTGTCACTTTCCAGTTCTCACATCCATACATCAACACCGATTTGACATTTGAGTCAAATATTCTGAGTTTTGTCTTCCTGCGTATATGGGGTGATCTCCACACTGGCCTCAGCTGTGCAAATGCTCCTAGCAATGGATTTGAACTGATTTAAAAAATTTTTATTGTGTCGCCTTTAGAGTGGTTGTAGCATTGAAAGTCAGTTGCAGTTTCTTGTATTGACACATCTTTGTGGATAGGTCATTGTGCTTCAGTTCATTTGTTAATATCCTGGGGCGAGAAGAATGCTCTTAATATTTCGAACTGACTTCTCTGTGTGATTGCAGTGTCAAAGTTTGTTAGCAGAACCGCGTAGATAAGTGCCGTAAGCGCGCGCGCGCGCGTAATTATAGATTTATATAAGTGTAGTATGTCCGCGTAAACACTTTAACAAAAATCTGTAAAACGCGGCCGTGTGTAATAAGTATTTACGTTTGTTCTTTTTTTTCTGTAAATTGAATTTCATGTTACGTACAGTTCTATTCATTATGGGAAAACAAAGTGCAGATGAGTATTTGAACGAACAGTACCGAGCGTTGTTGAGTAAAAACATTATTGTTGTAATAGAGTATCTCGCTGGGACGGTGTAGTCGTGTAACCGGAATTGCATTATACAACGTCGCTCAGTGTTTCCACGTGTTTTATTTTCTTGAAAGCGGAGAGTGCAGTTCGCCGCAAGGCTACAGCGTTCTATAGAATTTCCCCCTCATAACTGAACCTTATTTATTGTGTAACCGTAAAACGAACATACTCTGTGATTGCGAATGTTATTGATAAACAAAATCCGTTGTTCGAATCTATTGAATTATTGTACACCGACGTTGGACTACTACGGAAAATTGCTACCGATCAAAACAAAAAATCTGCTGATTGTTGTGCGTGCGTGTATTTTATACATGCGCAGTCTGGCGGTTCTTCTCATTCTTCTCTTATTGAATCGTATCTTTAGCCTATACCTAGTCCAAACGATATCCTGTCTCCTGTAAGAGTGGATTGGTGGTCGCTGGGGACACTAGAGGTGGGCCGATATACCTATAACAGGTATTTTGGAATGATTATGTTTGTGGAACGGATATAACATTGACTGAAAAGTTGAAATACCTGTTCCGATTCAATGATAACTGAAAAGTCGAAATACCCGTTCCGATTACTCGCGGTTCCGAGTCGCGGGACCCTCCTACACAACTAACGAATAAACGAGTATTACGATACTAAGTACACGAGTACAGAGTCACTTTTTGGTGCTGAATATTTCATTCTGCGCATGTGCCGATTGCCATACAATTACGAAACGAAGCAAAACAGCGAGGTTCGGAATACAGTACCTCTATGCCAAAGAGGCGAAGCTGTTTTTAATAAATGAAAAAAAAATTCATTAGCAAGAAGACTGAATTGGTTTGGACACCTAAAAAGAATGTCGGATGAGAGATGGCCAAGGAAAGTATGGGAATGGACTCCACCCTCTAGAAGATAAAAGGAAGACCTAAACATTTAGGACGTCGAAGATGCAATGAATGCAAGAGGACTTACAGAACAGGACTGTTTAGACCGGCGCCAGTGGAAGCTAGGATGCGAGATGCGGCGCCAGCCATAATTAAATCGCCTATAAAAAAATCATACTGATGTTACATATATTCGCGTGGGTTATGCAGATATACCTAAAAGCAGAATGTTTTTCATCTTTCTGCAACGGATTTTAAGAAAACCAAATATTTTCTGCAAGCATTTCAGTAGTAACGTAGTTAAAATTGTTTGATGCAACGGCTCTCTCCGTTCTATACAAATATTAAAATAATAATCCTTAAAATTTCAGGAGACAAAAATTGAGATAATTTAGATTTAGGTTTTAGGAAATATAAGGTCTATCAGGATTTATTTGAATAAATTTGTAAATTACATTAAAATATATTGATATTATAGGATATTGATTTTAGGTTGATATAAAAAAATCAGTCCAGAAATACACAACTATCCGGATTGTGAATTACTATGCTGGAGCGCGGCCGCGTGACTCAGTCTGCCGGCTGCAGCCGGCGCTCTCACTTCTATAGATTACATGTAACCTTTACCGATCGGCCTCTCATCGGAAATTTATCCGTATATTAGGCCTATTGAGTCACTAACATAGATTTTGTTATTCAATTGATTCGTTTATTCGTATATGTTTTTATGCAACAATTTATTTTTTTTAGAAATTTTACTGCAGCAAATTTTTTACGCGTTTTTCGTTAACGCGGTGGACGATCTTTCTGCAGGCCTCGTTTCCTTTCTGCGACAATGTCGCACTGTCGCCCGTTGTTCTGCTTTGGGGCAGATATATAATACAGATTATAATAACAAATTATATATTATACTAGTCACCAACTTGGAAAATTTTGAAAAAGCGAATTATATTGTGTTATAAGTTATAACCTACAGAATGGCTGATAGGCCATGTAGTACTTTTTGTTAAAGTGATTTCGGAGATGATTTTAACTTCACTACACATCTCACGTAAACGTTTTTGACATTGTTGTACTATTACGTGCACTCTTAATTTCATTGTCTGAGTTTCGCAACTGATTTGTCTAACCAAAATGGAATCAATAATTTAATATTAAATATTAAATCTATGTCAGTTTGTTTACTCCTAGTGAAAACTTAAATTAGTATTCCCAAAGGGGAGATAGGCCTATACATTTTTTTTTTTTAAGTCAGCGTAAAGTAACACTGTTAATACTTTTATTTTCAATTTATTTCTTATAACAAATTATATAATACAGTATATGTATAATAGGTATATAATAACAGGTATTTATACGTGTTATTTTTTGGAACGGTTTCGTTCGTACCTGTTATTTTCAAATACTAGTTTAGCGCACCTCTACTGGACACCGAGACGGCGGGTGCTCAGGCATCCAAATTTGTAGATAAGACAAGTGTAACGACCCTTTAACCACTCGACCTACCGGGGATTCTTCTTCTTCTGGTAAAATAATCATAATGTTTCTTTCTTTTTTTTTATCCAAGGCGTGGATACCGATGACGGCATCTAGCTCTCCGTCCATCTCCTCTGTGATCTCCTTTTCTCCTGCATGGATTTCTGCGTCACTCTGGTTTCAGTCTCTGAATGTTGTAATTACTCGTTCATGACTTGTTGTGTAAACACTTACCATCGCCTGTATTTTGTAACCTTTATAGAAGATATGATAAGCTATTTCGCAAACCGTCTTCCAGGTTTCATAATCTGTCTACCCGTATGGAATTCCTTAGGCTTTCACGGCCGGCGCCAACATCTTGGAATTGCTCTCTGCTGGGCTATTGGGTCGTGGTCTACAGACGTTTCGGCCCCACCATCGGAGGCCATCTTCAGTGTAAAAACGATTAACAAATTGGCACGGTGTTCGCCAATTCACCCCAGTAGCCTACTAAGGTACAGACCGTGTTTTACCGAGTACTGTCTACTTGTGTTGTACTGTGTACTCGCTGTAAGAGGCTTAATTTTGATTGTGTTGTTGTTTTGTGTAGGCTATATTATTATGTGGGACGTATCAAAATAAGCTTGGAGGCGACTGCGGTATTGCCGTGTCGCTTCACTCCCCTCCCCTCCCTCCTTTGCCTACGCTTAGCAAGTGTAACGCGCGACAACGCTGTTGGGCGAGGGGCGGGGAAGAGTTGCCACTATTGCGTAACCTCGAAGCTTATAATGCTGTCCCGTACTAGTAACATTATTCCGTGGTCCACTCTTTGGGTACGAACTTTTTTCGTTCGTCTTTAAGTATTTGTTTCTTCAAGGTACCTCCTATGGGGATCCAGAAAATTTGTTCGTTGCTTTATTTTATGACGTCGTATGCTTTATTTTTCCACGGTGTAGGCTTATAGCCTGTTCCGTCTTCACTGCAGCCAACCCTTCCACGGCCTACCCACAATTCTTCTGCCAACTGCTTTGTAGTGTACAGCGCGTTTTACTATCATCTGATGGTCCATTCTGTAGACGTCCTCCATCCACTGCTGCTTTCGTTCTTCTATCTTATCATTGATGGAGAGTATACCCAGTTCGGCCCTTATATGTTCATTACCCATTCGATCCCTTAGACGATAACCACTCACGTGCCTTAAAAAATTCGTTACAGCGGTTTGTATATGCTGCTTTTCTGTCCCAGTTATCGTCCATGTTTCACTAGCGTATGTAATAACAGGTATCGCCATTACTTCATTTTAGTATCAATTCTTGTTTTATTTCGTAGTGTTCGTTTTATTGTCCCACACATCATCCGATACTTATTTGCTTTTGTATTCTTATCATCATCATGATTATTTTATGACAGCTAGAAATATCTGCTCTGAGATAATTAAAGTTAACACCACGGGTTGTATTGGTTTGTGTTCGACTACTGGTTAGTAACGTAACGATTGGACTCCTTTGAAAGCACCATGGCTTTTGTTTCGTTGTTAATATTCTTATGGCGATGAAATAGGCAAGTTGTGTAGCAAACGTGTACGGTAGTCACGCAACGCGGATTTCAAGGTCGACTGAAACAGGCGGTTTCGATTGTTCTAGCGGTTTCTGCGCCTATTAGATGTCGGGGTCGATTATTCTTCCTTCATCCGAGACTATCTGACAGCGTACTGCTGCTCCTGCCGGCTGTAAATACGGGTAAACAACACTGCCGTTTACGATTCCTTGCGTGTTACTAAACAGCGATATTCTGTATAAAGTGTTAATTATTGTAGTGATAGTTTGAGCTGGACAATCGTACAGGGTGGTCCACAGGAATCTGCCAGTTTTTAAAGCGAAATAGGTTGGCAAGCTGGATCGGATTAGCTGTGGGCTTGCATACCTGATGCCATTTCAGTTACAATGGTGTTGTGAACTGCTAGATACCGTGCGTTCGTAGTGGAAACTTATTTTAAAAGTGGTGATGGAGTTGTGATAACGCAGCGATTATTCCGCTGTCGCTTTAATGTTACACCCCATGGAATGTTCTTAGGCGGAATAGGAAAACAGTTCCAAACTGCCACTTCTGCAACGAAAAACAAATCACCAGGAGAACCATGGGAAGCCCTCCAAACATTGACAGTCATAAGGAGCCCTAAACGCCCAGCGAGAAAGCACGCAGCAGCCCTATGTTTATCCCGCAGTAGTGTCGTCAGACTTTCACACACAGATTTGAACTTTCATTCGTATAAAATGTTAGTGGTGCAAGAATTAAATAACCGTGATAAAGCGAATCGGGCTGTATTTTGTGCAAATTTTCTGAACTGTTAACTGATGGAATGGTCCTTGTAAAGAGCGAGAAGCACATTTTCGTGTATCAGGCACAGTTAACAAACAAAATTTTCGTTACTGGTCCGATACAAATCCTCAGCCAGCTTGCATGTGCGTCCTCTTCACAGTCCACGTAACTGTACGGCGCGCTGTTGAAAATGTTGGGATCATAAGCCCTTATTTCTTTGAAGAGGAATGACAAACAGTGACAGTCACTTCTGCTCGATACTCAGTGATGTTACAGGAATTCCTTGCACCTGAACTCCGTCGTCGTGGAATCGACTTGAACCCTGTATGGATGCAGCAGGATGAAGCAACAGCCCATACTGCCAGAGCGTCGTTGGCGGTAGTTGAAGTGATGTTTTCATATGTTTTGCAGAGGAGGAGATGTTGCATGGCACGATCTCCAGATCCGTCAGTATGTGACTATTTTCTTTGGGGATACCTTAGGTCTAGAGCGTTTCTTAATAAACCTAACGACATTAACGAAGTCAGTGCTACCCGTATAGGAGAAATCACAGCCATACCGAACAAAAAAATGCAAGCAGCGATGCGAAATCTACTGGACAGACTACAGCAGTGCGTACAAAATGTTGGTGGACATTTGAAAGTGGTCTTATTGAAAAAATTAACTTCACCTGTAAATGTCATCGAATTTGCTGTAATTAGCCTACATAATAAAACAAAGAATAAAATACATTTTATTTTACTTATTTCATTTTTAAAAAGGTCAGATTCCCGTGGACCACCCTGTATAACTGGGAAATCTGTTGCACAAGAGTGTTTCTGTGTATTGGAAGTGAAAATAAAGCGTAAGTATCGGTTTCTCTGCTGTTCAGCGACATACAGTATTTCTAGCTGTCAAGCGGAAGGTCGTAACAGTTGTTTTTTGTATTGGCAGTGTAAGTTTGTCTGCGAGCAACATACTATTCGTACTGGTTTCAAGCTCGTGCTATGTTGGGTTACTTTAATAGTAATCAGTATCACTGTGACACTGTAATGCAACTGAGAAAATTTTAGGAATTTAATACAGTTTTGTTAATCCCGCTTCAATTGATTTTATGAAACTCATTTCCGTTAGTTAGAGAACTAAATGGTTGTAAAACGTTACAAGGTTGTCTAGCATCACCAAATGTATTTAAAAATATTTTGGAGCACGCTGTTTTGAGTAGTAGTGTCGAGGAACGAGAATAACTGTAACGAATGGAAATCTCTACACTCTGTGATATCTCGTACATTAAAGGCATAGGCTGCATTGTTCGGAAAGAGAAGGGGGAATGTGCGAAAGTAGGATTGGACAACGATCTAAAGAAAACTGTGTACTTGGCAGCTACAGATAAGGGAATAAAAACCGGAAGACAGAGGACTGCGAAGTGTAAAGGACTGGATTGAAATTACGGACCTGTTTAAATACAGTATATAGGTTTCGTAACATCGAATAGCGCAGTAAATGAAGAGGAAATACCGTAATACACAGGCCATACCAGCTACAACGTCTAGAAAAACAGCCACACTCTGTTATCTGAAACGACACATCAGGAAACAATGATATACAGTACGAACCTTATACTCCTTACGTTTTCGGAAGGCGCCTAAGAGATTAGGAGACCCTTGGCTCACGCACGCACACTGGCAGGCCGCCTAACAATAGACAGGGGCCGGCACTTGGCCTGCGCTGCTGTCTTTTTAAATACAGTTTACTATAATAAATTAAATTGTGTTATTCTGCTTAATCTTATAGTTTTGGTCGTTCCATTTAATTCAGACTGTGATTTCATTTAAAATAAGTCCAAACACGACGTTTATACGACGATTTTCAAATGTTTTACTCTTATTTGTTTATTTTGAAATATTGTGATTGCTAAACTTCTGAGAATTATTTACGCGACTGTTATTAAAAATATCGGTATGGAGAACCATACATGACTTCCACATTATAAGATTTATATTTAAAATCATTTTCGAAATGAAATATTACCATAGAAACTACTTCTTTCTACTTACTGCTTCAGCCTTAACCACAGTACTGTGGTCACTAACGTATACCACCTCACGTTATCGCACTCGATTTTGACTGATGATGGAAGTCGATGGCATTGCCGAAACGTCTGGTTTTGTAGAAAACATTGGACTACGGCCAAATATCCCGGGAAGAAATTTTAACAAAAACTACTTCTTTGTTGCCGATAACGTTGTACACATATATATAAAAAATATGCATAAAATTAATGGCTTGTATAAGTTAATGATTGATCTCCATTAAGTAGTGCTCAAGTTTCCAAAGTTTTAATATTATGATGTCCGTAATTAAAACATCAGAGCAGGTTTAGTGTGTATGAGGGTACACCGTGGACAAAAATTTTCAACATTTCCTATTGAGCGTTGCTTAGAATAAAGCTGCGAATCTACAGTGTACGTTTCACAGAACAAACACGCGGAAAAGAAGGAGCGCTCCGAAGTCACTCATGGACCCTCAGCATCTTGCAGAGGGTTCATCCCTAAAGACGAAAAGTCTGTCTATGAATCGTTCCTCTGTAAACACGTGCAGTTACACTGCCCAGCGATCCACAGGAAGCAAATCGCTATCCACGCTGGACACTTTTTCGGCTTGCACGCGTTATGTTGGTATGGGTTTCGGCACTTTCCATTTAAAAAGCGTGCAAATGTAAGAAAATAAACATGAATGAGGCCAGAAATAACACGAATTGTGTGTGTGTGTGTGTGTGTGTGTGTGTGTGTGTGTTCCCTGCCTTTTTATTGCGGTAGTCATAATAATAAAATGGAAACGTAAACATTACATAACTGAGATATGCTTGCCTGCCACGAACGATAAATTTTCTCTCATACATGATTTACATTAAAATGAAAAAATTATAATTTTATTGCCTGGCAACAAAATTATTTTATTTTTAACAATTACCATTGTTTGAAAAAGTTTAAATGAATTTTCAAGTACTTTACTCTTTGTTAAAACGTAAAAGGTTGCAGGTAAACTACCCCTTCCCCTTAACCGATCTTCACCAAAATCAAAAGGCGTTGAGTTCTCTACAATTCAGTGACGTATGCAAAAAATTATTTGATTCTGTTTCAATATGCGGCAGTTATCATTCGTCATAGATTATTACCCTTGATAAAAAACGTTGCAGGTAAACTACCCCTTCCCCTTAACCGATCTTCACCAAAAACAATAGGTCTTGAGTACTCTGCACATCAGGGCTGTATGGAAAAAAATTATTTGATTCTGTTTGAATTTGCGGCTGTTATCGTTTGCCATAGAAAATACCCTTGTTAAAACATAAAACGTTGCAGGTAAACTACCCCTTTCCCTTAACCGATCTTCAACAAAAACAATAGGTCTTGAGAGCTCTACAATTTAGGGCTGTATGCAAATAATCTTTTGATTCTGTTTGAATTTGCGGCTGTTATCGTTTCCATAGAAAATACGTTTGTTAAAACATAAAATGTTGCAGGTAAACTACCCCTTTCCCTTAACCGATCTTCACCAAAAACAATAGGTCTTGAGAACTCCATAATTCAGGGCTGTATGCGAAACATTATTTGATTCTGTTTGAATTTGCGGCTGTTATCGTTTGCCAAAAAAAAATTACGCTTGATAAAAAAAAACCGTTGCAGGTAAACTACCCCTTTCCCTAAACCGATCTTCACCAAAAACAATAGGTCGTGAGTACTCTACAAATCAGGGCTGTACGCAAATATTAGTTGATTCTGTTTGAATTTGCGGCAGTTATCGTTTGCCATAAAAAGAAAATCTACAGACACACACACACACTTTTCGAAAAACGACTTTTTTTCATGTTTTGAGTGTAGTACAATCAGAATCTGCAATAATCTCGAACACGATTTTTTTTGCCATCACCATACCTTCCATTTCTTAAGGAATATGGAAGTAAAAATATGCATAAAATTAATGGCTTGTATAAGTTAGTGATTGATCTCCATTAAGTAGTGCTCACGTTTCCAAAGTTTTAATATTATGATGTCCGTAATTAAAACATCAGAGCAGGTTTAGTGTGTATGAGGGTACACCGTGGACAAAAATTTTCAACATTTCCTATTGAGCGTTGCTTAGAGTAAAGCTGCGAATCTACAGTGTACTTTTCACAAAACAAACGCGGAAAAGAAGGAGCGCTCCGAAGTCACTCATGGACCCTCAGCATCTTGCAGAGGGTTCATTCCCCAAAAGACGAAAAGTCTGTCTACGAATCTTTCCTCTGTAAATACGTGCAGTTACACTGCCCAGCGATCCACAGGAAGCAAATCGCTATCCACGCTGGACACTTTTTCGGCTTGCACGCGTTATGTTGGTATGGGTTTCGGCACTTTCCATTTAAAAAGCGTGCAAATGTAAGAAAATAAACATGAATGAGGCCAGAAATAACGCGAATTGTGTGTGTGTGTGTGTGTGTTCCCTGCCTTTTTATTGCGGTAGTCATAATAATAAAGTGGAAACGTAAACATTACATAACTGAGATATGTTTGCCTGCCACGAACGATAAATTTTCTCTCATACATGATTTACATTAAAATGAAAAAATTATAATTTTATTGCGTGGCAACAAAATTATTTTATTTTTAACAATTACCATTGTTTGAAAAAGTTTAAATGAATTTTCAAGTACTTTACTGTTGTTAAAACGTAAAAGGTTCCAGGTAAACTACCCCTTCCCCTTAACCGATCTTCACCAAAATCAAAAGGCCTTGAGTTCTCTACAATTCAGGGGTGTATGCAAAAAATTATTTGATTCTGTTTGAATATGCGGCAGTTATCATTCGTCATAGAAAAAATTACCCTTGTTAAAACATAAAACGTTGCAGGTGAACTATCCCTTTCCCTTAACTGATCTTCACCAAAAACAGTAGGTCTTGAGAACTCCATAATTCAGGGCTGTATGTGAAACATTATTTTATTCTGTTTGAATTTGCGGCTGTTATCGTTTGCCAAAAAATAAAATTACCCTTGATAAAAAAAACCGTTGCAGGTAAACTACCCCTTTCCCTCAACCGATCTTCACCAAAAAGAATAGGCCGTGAGTACTCTACAATTCAGGGCTGTATGCAAAAATTATTTGATTCTGTTTGAATTTGCGGCTGTTATCGTTTGCCATAGAAAAAAAATCTACAGACACACACACACAGACACTTTTCGAAAAACGACTTTTTTTCATGTTTTGAGTGTAGTACAATCAGAATCTGCAATAATCTCGAACACGATTTTTTTTGCCATCACCATACTTCCATTTCGTTAAGGAATATGGAAGTAAAAAATGTTATTATTAAAAACTAAGATTCTGATCATTTAATTTACTTTTCAACTATTTTTCTGAGACACTCCCTTTGGATGCCAGAAGCCGGTTAAATGGGCCTATGGTTCATTGTTGGAACTGCTAGCGGCCGATTAAATCGGCCCGTCAAATGACACTGAGAACTGCCAGCGGCCGATCTCGCTGGCTTTTTGTATATTCATCGTAGCGGATGCATTACTTGTAGTATCTTTTTATACTACATGTCAAATTAATGCTAAATAGTTACGCCACTTTACTTTTTTCATAGAAGGCTTTAAACTCGTGCTCAAAATTCAACTAAGTATATACTCGGAATTTTAAAATTAACTTTCTCTCTGCGTTCAAAGCTCTGATGCTTATTTTGCAGGCTTGAGACTGCCGATGGCCGCATTAAAAGTTGTATACAAGTTTTTCAATACTTACAAATTTACAATTAAAAATCAAAATTTTACAACTTGACCTCGAAATTACGAGAATCTTAAAATTCATGGCGTCGGCCTTGGTTTTTTTTTTTGTTTTAATAGTGCGATACATCGTACCGTGTACTGCGGAGGGCTGTATTGTAAATTAAAAGATCCTTCAGAAAATGCGTGGATCAGGAATTGAGTAGTGGAGACGGTGCTGTGGACTAACCAGAAAGAGAAAGGATAGAATAGCGAATGAAGTAATCAGTAGGAAGCAGGAGCTTACCAGTCTACGTAATTAACATTTGAGAAGAATAGACTATTATATAGTATGATTATGTTGGACGACAACGGAGTAGTTGAGTCAGGAAAGCGTGGACTAAAGTCCGGGAGACAGGGGAAAGAAGTACGCCCGAGAAGGTCATGGAGGCACGAGAAGATGAAAGAGGTTTGGAAGAAGGTAGGCGAGGATAAGAAGAAGCCGCCTAAGAAAAAACCCAACATAAGAAGAAGAAAATTACAAAAAATGTTTTTTTGCATACAGTCATCGCTGGAGATACCAAGTCAAGCGAATTGTATTAGGGATAGTGTTTACATTATGTTTTCGCGTTGTGTTGAATCAGTTGATCGAGTACATAAAAGTGAATTAAATTACTGTTGCATAAACTGAGCTGGTGATTTATTGTGATTTGTTAACGTAATCATTAATACGTCAGGAGTTTATTTCTGTGCTTTCATCGAGGCCAGTAAAGCTAACAGTTCATCAGCGTTTACAACGCTGTAAAGCTGCGCAGAAATTCCGTTTCTTTAATAATCACCTCTAATGGGGCGGGTCTCCTGTATGGGAAGTTGGTTTTATACAAGCTGAAAATCATAAAGAAAGTAGGTGTAAATTATAAAGGTTTGTGTTAAGGATTTATAGAATATCGTTTTATAAAACCTAATATCTTTTACGAGTTCTTAGAAGTGTAGAAACGTCATTTTACAAAAGAGGAAAGACGCTCAGAACGCCGACTCTGTGAAAGACGGAACAACGGTATTTGCGTCCTTGAGTTTATTTAAATCGCGACTCTGCCGTGCTTTGGTTTGTATTATGTATGAAGGGAGTGAAAAAAATTGGAACAGAGAATGAAAGAGGTAGGCATTTCAAAAATATCTAAAGCTTTTAAATCTCTTTGAGTGACGCAGAGACATTAAATGCGTACATCAATACGAGATGGCTTCCTTGATATTGTGTGTTTGTTTTTTATTATAGACTATTTGTACTTAGAACGTGTTTATGTACGTTGTTTTTGTAGAACGATAGCACGGATCGTTCTTGCTTAAAATATTTGAACACCGAGAAATCGTTAATTATAACTTTAATGAGAGGTTAAACGCTAATCACTCGTCTGGAGTTCAACTTTACAATCGGTCAGCACACGCTAACGTCGCTTAACAATAAATATAACAATATTTAATAATATAACAATAAATATCACTTCATTAACAGTATCCCAGAAACTTTTTATACACCACACAGAGGTACCATAGTGAAAATATTGGAAAATTTACAAGTATACAAACACAAAACAAACTAATACCTGAACAAATGTAAATCAATACAAAACATGACACAATTTTCAAAGCACTCAACATCGAAAATACTCATAAAGCTAATACATACACCACAATCACACACAATAATACCAGTATAAAATACCAAAAACGAACAGGAAACCATAACAACAACCAACCAAAACACAAATACTCCACAAGATACAAAATTAGGAAGGCTGAGGATGGGAACAATAGGATTCCCGAAACATGCTCCTGATAAGGGAAAAACATCTTGAGGTAAAGAAATTATAGATATTAAATAAATTATATATAAAATTAGATATATTGCAATAAAACACAGGATATGAAGTTCATATAATAGGGATACTAAAGCTATAACACATTTTCTGACGGCCATAGACATGTTTTAAATTGATTTTGTTCTTTTCTTTGTACACAAAGTTTGAACCAAACAAGTTTTGAACCAAGCTATGTTTAAAAAAGTATGTTATGTCAAAATGTTTATAATTTTATACTCTTTTATGTCATGTGAAATATTTCTGTGTAAGTGTGCGGGTGTGCGCGTGATTAACATTTTATTTAATAACTTCGTTGAAAATTAACATTTCGTTCTGAAACTTGGACAGGGTATTCTCATGGTTATAAGCTACATTTTCCATGTACTCAGTTCTCCACAACTATAATTTTTATATAGTTTTGTTTAATCAAATCAGTCTTCTTTTATTCTCGTTATCTCGTAGAAAGTAATAAAATTTGTAGATTAAATCTAGACAGGCCTTTGGAGAATCGGACAGAGTTTCAGCCTGATTTCTGGCTATCACTAAGAACATCTATGACGTTGCTAGGTTTTCCACCAATCAGAAGGTCTAAAAATTATTTGAGTCGATGCTCTGTGGAGAGCACACCGTTCAGTTCTTTCCGAAGTCTTGCCATAGAAAGACGTACTCGCTGTCACGAGGTTTTCGTGACAAGACAAGTCGATTTCCTTAAGACTTATAAGTTGGTTCACGGTTCGAGTTCTTCGTAACCATTGCCAATTTATAGAACTCAGGAGCCTCCAGGTGGTCTAGTGGCTATCTCGGGCGATTGATGCGCTCGTGGTCCCGGGTTCAATTCCCGGCGGAGGTTCCGTACGGCGTGCACTCAGCGTCGTGAGGCAAACTGAGTAGGCGCTGAGATAACAGCGCCGCCTCCTGGCTGTGAATACCGCAACTAGCGGTGGTGGCGCGTAGTACTGGCCATACACCGTCACACTAACACAAAAGTACGTCTTGGTCCTTAACGGACTGTGGAGCGGAGGTAATAAAATAATAGAACTCAGATAATTTTAAATAGATCATTTCTAGGGCTTTTTCGCGAACAGTGGAAGATTTCCGTTAGGGGCAAAATACCTAACGTGGTGTTTTGAGTTAACGCGAGAACACTTCAAGAAGCCGGATTTGTGTAAGCTTAAAACACGATCTATTTTTACCCAATTTTGGTCCCTGAGATTAAGATTATTTAAGTTATAAACAATAACAGCTTCATATCGCAGTGCGTGTGTAAGCCGCGACGTAGATATTTCAGC
This sequence comes from Magicicada septendecula, assembly GCA_034769895.1. NCBI lineage: Eukaryota > Metazoa > Arthropoda > Insecta > Hemiptera > Cicadidae > Magicicada > Magicicada septendecula. The sequence continues at coordinate 86,931,697 of CM068368.1, forward strand.
ATTAGTGAGCTTCGGTCGGTCGACGTGCAAAGTCGCAGCGGTCCAGACGAGCAGTGTGGGGAGCGCCTTATCTCTAAGCAAACAGTTGGAATTCTACGTCCAAGTAACTTATATGTAAATAGACTCATTTATTGAAAGACAATTATTTAATAAACAATTTTATATTATAAATCCATAAGACAATAGTAAATTTTAATGTGTTCATGAATAAAATTTTCCTATCTCCAGATATAGACTCAATGTAATAATTTCCTCCAGTAATACAGTAATTTCAATGTAACCTATCTATGCAGTTTTAATTTCTATCGTTGCAATATATATATATATATAATTATATATAAAATTCTCTTTGAAGACAAGGATTTGTAAAAGTAAACGTTTATCATTCCCGATGAATCGGAAGGGGGTGAGATAGTAGTCCGTTTGAAAAGTTTTTTTATTGTCTGACAGTTGTTATTTCGACACAGGTTGGCATAAACACCATACAAATAAAATAGCAGAGAATATCGTATGCTTTCTGTCGGACTCGAAAAACAGATTGCAGATGGGGATAGCCTACATTTGTTAAATCGACTCTGGATTGAAGATAGATATCCACACGTAAGACCACGGTGATGACTTTTCGTGGAACTGATCCCGTACGGACAAAAATTGTTATAGATAGTAGGCTACTGTCCTGGAACAAGTTACCAATTTTGAATACCTGGGTTACATTGTGTCTTATAATGCATGCAAGGACGTTGTGAATAAGTTCAACCTTATGTGCCGGGGCCATTAGGCGAACCCTCAAGTCAGCAAGTTAAGGAACACATCTAAAATTCTACAAGGTGATGGCCCTTTCCACACTTCTTTATGGGTCTGAGAATTGGACTTTATCGAAAGGCCAAGCTAGTCGCATCCAACCTGCTGAAATGATATTTCTCAGGCACGTGGCATATTATATATAGGCCTACTTATATACTCTCCATGATCATAGAATAAACGCAGATATACGGCAGGAACTGAATATTATGAGTTTACTCGACAGGATCGCCCAGTATCGGCTGAATTGGTGGGAGCATCTTTGACGAATGGCTGACTGCTGCATCCCCAAACAACACTCGGAACTATACGCCGAGGGGACGGAGAGGTGTGGGACGTCCGAGGAAGCGCTGGAGTGACCACCTCTAATCTTTGCCTACAAGAGACCGGAACAAACCATCCTTGGTTTAATCTGTGAAGATGATGATGATGATATTGTATGCTACGATTGGAGGAGGTTGCTTTAAAATGTATTAAATAATTGAAAAGAATAAAGTATTTTTGTTATTTCATACGTATGTATTTATTACGACTCTTAAATGAGAGACGGGTTTCGCGATTCTGGCCGAAGGCGACATGAATAAAATTATTTTCATAAATTTTTTTAATTGAAATAGTATTTTATTGCGTCTGTTTTGTTGAAACGCCAGACAAAATTATTGGTTATCTTAACGCGCTTTGTTGTTTTCCGCGTGCATGAGGAGGCTGGTCATCCCTGGCGCATAACCTAAGATAAACAGAAATAGAAAGCTGTCAGTTTGTTCTTTTATGTCTATAAAAGTTTTAGAAAAAGGGGTCCGACAGATTGAACTAGTGACCTAGTTAATTGTGACATTTCGCTGATATGAACGACCTAGCTATGATAAGTTCGTTTCGATGAACTACTTTGCCCATCTCTAATTTGCGTGCTCTAACTGATAAGGAAATAGACGGAAGGACTCTTTGCAGCAGCAGATTATGTACTGTACAAGTACTACATAAGTTACATCACATAATATAACAAGAATGGTATCATTCAGAACACAAGCGTTATGATCTAATTAAACACGTCGCGTCACGTTCTTCGCGAGAGAGAGAGAGAGAGAGAGAGAGAGAGAGAGAGAGAGAGAGAGAGAGAGAGGTAGGGGGGGGGCGAGGCAAGAGATTACACAATGATTTTAACCGTGCAATTTAACATCACCGCATTGTAACAGCGCTGTAAAAAAATAAAAATGTAAAGAGTCTCCAAAGTAAAGGTGCACTTTATTATTCCGGATGCAATCTGTAATAAAGCAACGCAGCAAAAACCCGTGCTTCGCGGTGAAAAATTACTCTCCCGGAGAACTGTTATATTTTTAAGCCACAGTGTAGTATATGAACTATCTTGTACGTGCCGGTGCAGCCGTGAGTGGGGCTCTGATTCCGGAGCGGTGTTGTGTAGCCGTTATTTACGTCAAACAAATCATGTAACGATTAAACCGTTTATAAATCAAAACTTCTTCTGCAACTTGCATTATTTTCTTCAACTCGACCTCGTATTATATTCGTTACACAGTATTTAACTGCAATAGGACACAATGTTTTATACGAGGTCTGATCAAAAGTTAGTGCATTTTTACTTCCATGTTCCATAAGGAAATGGAAGTATGGTGATGGCGAAAAAAATCGTGTTCGAGATAAGGGCTGATTCTGATTGTACTACCCTCAAAACATGAAGAAAAGCCATTTTTCGAAAAGTGTCTGTGTGTAGAATTTTTTTCTATGGCAAACTATAACAGCCGCAAATTCAAACAGAATCAAATAATTGTTTGCATACGTCCCTGAATTGTAGAGGACTCAAGGCCCATTGATTTTGGTGACGATCGGTTAAGGAAAGGGGTAGTTTACCTGCAACGTTTTATGTTGTAACAGGAGTATTTTTTCTATAACGAACGATAACTGCAGCACATTCAAATAGAATCAAATAATTTTTGCATACTTCCCTGAATTGTAGAGGACTCAAGGCTTATTGATTTTGGTGAATATCGGTTAAGGGAAAGGGTACGTTTTATGTTTAAAAAAGGGTAATTTTTTCTATGACCAACGATAACTGCCGCACATTCAAACAAAATTAAATAATTTTTTACATATGTGCCTGAGTTGTAGGGGACTTACGGCCTATTGATTTTGGTGAAGATCGGTTACGGGGAAAAGGTAGTTTACCTGAAACGTTTTATGTTTTAACAAGAGTAGAGTACTTAACTTTGATGAATAAAGTATCCTGAAAAGAAGATCATAATAATCCACTGTAGAAACGTAGATGAATATCTATAAATGAAGAGGCTAGTTGAAGGGGTGGGGGTAATTTTCTATAAATGAAAATGAAAGTTGAAGGGGGAGGGGACAATTTGTATTCCCGATGTGTACTACGTTATCGGGAACAAAGAAGTAGTGTGTTGTTAAAATTCCTTCCCGAGCTGTTTGCCGTGGTCCAATGTTTTCTACAAACCCAGACGTTTCGGCAGTGCTATCGACTGCCATCATCAGTGAAAATCGAGTGCGCTAACGTGAGGTGGTATACGTTAGTGACCACAGTAGCCTACTGTGGTTAAGGCTGAAGAAAGAAGTAGTTTCTATGGAAATATTTCATTTCCAAAATGATTTTAAATATAAATCTTAGAACGTGGAAGTCATGTATGGTTCTCCAAACCGATATTTTTTTGTTTACCTGGAAAATCATGAATTTAACAATCTTAATTTATATTGCACCCTTCAAGGTAATCTCATTCGAATATAACGCATTTATGCCGACGTTCTTTTCGGGGTTGGAACATTTGCTCGTAGTGCGTAATACACTTAATAACAACAAATAATAATGATGCGTTCAATGTTAATAGTAATAGTTCTAATAAAATATCATGCATACATTTAACTAAATTATATAATTGTAGTGTAATATGATATTATAATTATAATTAATTATATTTAATTAATTTATAAATTAGTAGAATCACCTGATACCCGACGTGTGACTTCGTTTTTGAGTTAAAATGACTAAAATGACACGTGTCGGAACATTTGTTCCATCCTCAGATATAAATCGCTCAATGGAGGTCGTTAATTGTTAAAATCACATTACAAACATTTTATACTCACACACGTTCGTAAGGTGTGCACCTTTGAAGGCCGATCAAAGGGTCAAACCCAAACTCAAAGGTACTCAAAGGGCGTACACTCATATGAAAGAGTGTGAGTATAAAATGTTTGTGAGTCACACAAAAACGAAGTCACACGACGGAATCCATTAATCCGTGATTTTATTAATTTATAAACAAAAAGTGACTTAACAATAACAATATATAGGCCTATGTCAAATTTCATAATCATCACCATCATCATCCTCAAGGTTTAAACCAAGAATGGTTTGTTCCGGTCTCAAATAGGCAAATATTACAACTGGTCACTCCAACGCTTCCTCGGACGTCCCACACCTCTCCGTCCCTTCGGCTTATAGTTCCATAGTTGTTTGGGGATGCGGCAGTAATACATTCGGCAAAGATGTTCCCACCAATTCAGCCGATACTGGGCGATCTTGTCGAGTATACTCATAATATTCAGTTCTTGCCATATATCTGTGTTTCTTCTATGATCATGGATAATATACCCTGCCACGTGCCTGAGAAATGTCATTTCAGCCGGTTGGATGCGACTGGCGTGGCCTTTCGTTAAAGTCCAATTCTCAGACCCATAAAGAAGTGTGGGAAGAGCCATCATATGTCAAATTTAATTAATATAATTAATAATGTCAATAAAAATATGTGGGATTTAGCCGCAGAAAATTTGATCAGGCTAACTAAATGAACTGCAAGTATAAACTGTTTTCAAATAATAAGTTGAATGTCGTCAACATGACCATTATTTTTTTTTATTAACTGTTAGATGAAATAAAGAACTTATTGTTGGGCTTATGTAGTTAGGTTGACAACGTAACCGTTTTTAAAAGTCATCGTTGGCTTCTGTGCAAATGTAACTGCTTAATACCATAGTACACTTCCTGGAATCGTTATGAATTTTCTGGAACCATTGTTTCTCCGAGCAAGTGTCACTACATTCTCTCTCCGAGCAAATGTCACTCCCAGCAAGTGTGTCACAACTTTGTTCTGTTCTATGATCAAAACATTTACGCATTGCACTTTTTGTTGTACTCTTTAAGTTCACCCAGAGGTTTTTGTTGTACGTCCTCAGCAGCCGCGAAACTTTGTCATCGCATCGTTTTTTCGTTTTTCGGAGGAAAAAAGATAGTTTGGGGACATACGTGGCGAACAGGGCAGGTTCGGTATCATATCAGTGGTTTTTTCTTTGTCTAAACTTCTTAAACATGCAATGACGTATGATTTGATGCATTATCGTGCCGTGAATTATCGTTCCACAAGTCCGGCCGGTTTTCGGGAATATCTTCTCGCAAGTGACGTAAAATGCCTCAAAAATAGTTTTCATTGGCCCAAGGGAATGGTGATAAAAATTTATTGAATGCATTACCACAGTCATTACGTGCGTATGTCACGATCTTCAACTCGTTCACAAGTGTCTGAAACTTTTCGCAATGTCTAAACCCTTCGTTCAACCACACGAGACTGGTAAAAGCCTTCTGCAGTGTTCTCTCTACATTAGTGCAGTTTATTTCATTCTTTAGTGCACGCTCTTAAATGTTTTTTTTTCTGTTTATATCTTGGCCAACAGTTACACGAATCTGTGGGCAAGATAGGAAAATACATTTTTCTTATGGAGAAACTGTTCGCCTATACTAGCTAACTTGAAAATTTTGTAATAAAAAAATTAACTTCAAACTAATCATAAAATACTGTTGTGCGTTATAAATAATGTTACTTTACGTCCTTTGGGTTATTTTTAAAAATTTACAAATACAAATATAACTTTAAATAAAAAATAGATATTGCTATACTGAGTAAAACAGAAGTTTTAGTTAGTTTATAAACTTAACTCGCCAATACTTGTATGTCATACACTTAAATGAAATTATTTTTGTGCGGTTGCAGGTCTGTGTAACCTTGAGACTACGGTGGCATTAAATTGCATTAAAGTATTGACTGAAGCAAAGAATAAAATATATTTTGTTACAGTACGCCAACACACGACTTATTCAGTTAGTTGACAGATTATAACTTTGCTCCCGTTATAGCTACTAACCTGTGCAATTGTCAGATCTCTCTCTCTCTCTCTCTCTCTCTCTCTCTCTCTCGCGCGCGCGCGCACACACACACACGCAGTTTTTAAATTAAATAACCACAAGAATACACGGTTGTCATATACGTCCTTTCATACATAATAAATCATTAATTCTAATTATTCTTGGTGTAGGCCTACTAACGTTTTGATACTCTGGTAAATAACATAACATTCGCATAACGTGCGTGCACACTAACAAAAATTCCAGTGCCATTGAGATTTACAAAACTCCAAAAAAAATAATAGGCCTACGCATGTTGTTAAGTGCTGCATTGCATCTTATTTTGCACAGCATCCTGCTTGAGAAATCGAACTGTATCTCTAAATTCTAATTCTGTGCCATGTGTCATTTTCAGTCGAATGTTTTTAGGTTAACCACCGACTCCGTTTCCCTCGTTATACAATTCCGGACTCCTTTTTGTTAACGTAGTCGTACATTCTTAATTGTGTTACTCGTTCCTCGTTACTAATGTCTCGTATTGGTTCTATACGTATTTATTTTATATTCTTATTTCGGTCCGTCCTCGTGTCTTCATATAAAAGCCAGGCCATTCTTGTGAGCGCATCAAACTTTCGGGCTCACATCATAATTTATATGTCGTCAAAGTATTTCCTGTCTGGTCACCTCTCTCCGTATTTACGACAGTTTATTTCAGAAATGTTCATAATAAATCCGTTATATCAGAACGCTTGCCTAGAAATTTTAACTGTCTCTTGTCTCGTACTTTTACAAGTTTTTTGTTTCTGTTTACCTCTTTTACAACGTAGGTGTTTGTTCCTCTTTCTGTTCAGTTAGTGTTCACAATATCCGCATTTTCACTACCTTCAGCCTGGGTTTTGCTTTTTCCCCAAGGTCCACGTTTCGGCCTGTTTCCTTGAGAATGAGGAGACTCAGGTCCCTCCCCCACCACCACCACCACCACCACCACCACCACCACAATCTGTGTAACTCCTGACGATGCTTTATTAAAATTTTTGTTTCTTTTTTTTGTTTCTTCGCTGTGACAGTATGATTTTTCTATAAACGTGCATCCTTTCTTAAAAGTTCGTAGTTATCGTGAGTGTCGTAAATTGGTGACAAAATTTGCAAGCAAAGTATAGCGTTGTGCGTAGAACGGTGATGAGTTTGTTGCTACGAGAGTTAGCGATCTTGCCGTCGTACGTCAGTCTATTGGCGAAGTGTTTTGTGTGCAGTGTTTGACTTTAGGGGTCAGCGAAAAGTATGTAAACGAATAAAGAAATAATGGAAGTGCTGGAAACGTGGATGTTGAGGTGGATAGAAGGCGTAATGTGGGAGTAACGAAGAAGTGTCCAAAAGTATCAAAGTAGGTTATAAAGAGGAGTCACACTTAGGCGAGTTGTACAGAGGAGTATTGGACATATCCCAAGTGTGTGTGTGTGTGTGTGTGTGTGTGTGTGTGTGTGTGGGTGTGGGTGTGTGTGTGTGTGTGTGTGTGTGTGTGTGTGTGTGTGTGTGTGAATATTAGTAAATAGTGTTACAGTGACGCGGAAAAGAAGTAAGTATAAAACCAAAAGAGCATAGTACCAACTAATATAGTAATGTCGAGCTGGGGATTGTTATTACTGAATTGCTGATGATAATCTGATGAGTAACGAAGTATAAAAAGCACATTCTGGAACCGCACATCGTAGAATTGTCGTGAGATTTCAGATTTATTTGAAACATCGTTGAATTAAAAAAAACATGGTTCGAATAAAAATGTTGAGTAAAACGTGGGACTTGAATTTTTATTGAAAGTAGGTACAGTCATTTCAGTTGAATTGTGTTTTTACCAAAATTGTAGTTTAAAAATCTCTCCCCTCCCCCATCATACACACAGCGCGAGCGTGTTGTGGTTGTGTTAATGAGCGTATGCGCCCGCGTGCGCTTATATATAATCGTTACGAGGGTGAGGGTAACAGTGTTTCAGTGACTGCCACGGCTTGGTCACAATCCATCGTGAAGAAATTTTCTTTTTTGTCCGGATCTCTGGAAACATAGGGTTGTTTTCAAAATACTCCCCCGAGGCGAACGGATGAGAACGCGGAATGGTCAGCAGTCTCTAGAGAGCACATCCGTGGTAGAAAGAAAATTTGTACAAAACGTACTAATCCGAAAATGTGAACCGTTAGATCATTGACGCCGCACTGAAATACGTGCGCGCGCGCGCGCGCACGAGAGAGAGGGAGCACGCGATATTGTTGACTCATTTGCTGACACGTTTAAGTAAATAAGGCTCACAAAAATAATTCTTTTGAATATTCGTTACCGTAGGGTCATTCAAGCGATACCAGTAGAAAGCATAATTAGTAAACATAATTATAATTAAACATTCATGCCTAGACTGAAGTTAACATTACAGCATATATTTTAACACGGACTTGCATTAGTATACGTCAAACAGTATAATTTTAAAATAAAATTAATACATCATAGTATATTTGGGAATCGGGAGTGTAACTATACGAGTGTTAATTGCTTTTGTCTCTTTTGCAGGTGAGGATCAAATATTTCATGAACACGCTTGCCCGTGTAGTTGCAGCAGTGGAAGGTAGGCTGTGCTTCTAAACCTGTGTACCTCTCTCTATGCACCTAAGCATTCAAAGAATTTCGACGAAACCGAAACATCGAAGCATGATAATTTTTTTAGGCATTTGAAACGTATAATGTGGATTACGTTTGGTGGATTACGTAAATCATTTCCAAACCACAGACGATCACAAACAGAGCATGTAAAACCAAATTTTATTCTCACTAAAACGTTTGCTAACCTCAATGTCAGCAGCGATTATTTCTGTCTTGATGCGTTGAAATTTCTAGACTATGGGGAATCGAAAGTGTGGAAGCGTCATGTTTTTCGATGACATTTTTGTGGAATGACCCCCACCCTAAAAACATTATCATGTTAAAAATGTTTTAAGTATAAGAAACTAGTGTTAAGAATATGGAATGTCAAATAAACACACCAACGAAGCATGTGGCGTGGTGCCTTTCGTTTCATTAACCCAATAGCAGTTTCATTTTTCAGTCTGGCCGATGATGTGCTGTTTCAGGTACCGTAGAGGTCGATAAGCCGAATTAATTAAGACCCAGGGGTAGTTTGGATTTTTAAACATACAGCGAGAGTTGAGTGTAAAAGTATAAAATTGAATTTGCGTATAGGTAAAGCAATAAATGCAGGCATTAGTAATGAAATGTAAATTTGTTTAAGTACAAACTTACAACGATTTAGATATAGAAGGGTGGTAGGCCTGATTTATCTAAGTGATTTTCTATCAGTTGATATTATTTTGTATAATTTTTTGCTTTGTCTAGTGACTTCAGTTTATTTTTGATGAAATTATTCCTTTCCAATAAAGAAAAAAAGAGAGTGTCTGTTGCTAAAGATCATTTCTAAACGAGAACTATTGTTTCCTGCCAGAAAGAATTTCATAGGCAGTTCCCATAAGTGTCTGTTCCAAACAAATATCCATTCAGTGTTTAATAAAAAAATATGAAAGCAACTGCTCCGTATGTGAAATTAAATATGTCCGAAGCGGACAGTCCTGAATTAAGAGACCATAGAAGTTCTTAGGTTAAGTGTGTTGCTCTCAGAATACTTTACGGAAACTACACAGGAAAAGAAGTGTTTTTTTGGCAGTGTTTTTTTTTGGCATAAAATGTTAGGTACTGGAAGCTTAAGAACTAATTAATTTCACTGTTAGCAGTAGTAGAGACAATAGTAAAGAGTAGTTATTTAGGTAATACCTTCCGGTTACCTTTCGGGATCCATACTTATCTGATTTTCAAAAATCACAATAGTTACGCGACCCAAACTTCGCTTTTAACATTAAGGGCGAGAGCGTAGGGAAATTATTTTAGTCACCATCATCTGCAAGGATTAAACCAAGGATGGTTTGTTCCAGTCTCAAACAGGCAAAGTCTATAGCGCTGGTCACTCCAGCGCTTCCTCGGACGTCCCACACCTCTCCGTCCTTCGGCTTATAGATCCATAGTTGTGTGGGGATACGGCAGTCATCCATTCGGAAAAGATTTCCCACCAATTCAGCCGATACTGGGCAATCCTTCGAGTATACTCATAATATTCAGTTCGTGCCGTATATCTGTGTTTCTGGTATGATCATGGAGAGTATACCCTGCCACGTGCCCGAGAAATCTCATTTCAGCCGCTTGGATACGACTGGCCTGGCCTTTCCTTAAAGTCCAATTTTCAGACCCGTAAAGAAGTGTGGGACGGGCCATCACCTTGTAGAATTTTAGGCGTGTTTCTTTACTTGCTGACTTAAGGGTTCGCCTGATGGTCCCGCACATAAGGTTGAACTTATGCAACTTATTCACATTATTGTTGCATGTATAGTAAGACACACTGCAGCACAGGTATTCAAAACTGCTGGTTTTTTTGCAGGACATCTGTAACAAGTTTTGCCCGTACGGTATCAGTTCCTCGAAAAGCCATCACCTTGGTCTTATTTGTGGATATTTGTAATCCAGAGTCTTTGCAGATTCGATTTAACAATTGTATAAGCATCTGCAACCTGTTTTCCGACTCCGACAGAATAGCCTGATCGTCCCCAAACAACAAAGTGTCAATTGCAAAATGGCCAGAATTATTTTAGTGTTACTACAAATTTATCGATGACACGTTGAAAGGCGAAAATCTTTTATACCTCACATCTCATCGTGCATAAGAATGATCTACTGTATATAAGTAGATGAAACTTCGTTGTTTAATAAACTTAATTCATACGTCTTATAACTCAATTTTTATGCAAAATTGTATTTCTATGTAAAATACGGCACATTGCAGGTCACGAAACCGCACCGACAAAGTTGACTACGAAGTCTTGTCACGCTGTGAGCGTGTTTACTAAACAAAGATTAACTTATAAAATATATGCTCCAAAAGTTTCTATTTACTAATATTCTACCGGCAGCGGCAGGCGGGACGTGCATATAATGAAAACAAACGGCTACAGGTTAATAGCTTCGGCCTGGTTGTTGAAAGTCCGCTAAAAGTATTTGGATTACGGCGCGAAATGTTAACCCCCCCCCACACACACACACACCCAGGGCTAGCACAAGACGTCGGCATGAAACGTTCAGGAGCTCCCATCGCTGTATACTATATAGATCGCGTGCTGACAGGCAAAGTGAACGGCAGAAAACGGTCCGAAGCACTTACAGCTTCCCACACAATGGTGGCCAATAAAGCGTTTGGCGCTAAGTTAACACGTGTATTAAACGAGTCATTCAGTCAGTAATGCACTTGTTATGACACCTTACAATTATTACATTTGGGACTGTTCTACTGAAAATTTGTGCTTATGAAGATTTTATTATTATAACAGTTTGTTTTTACTTTTGCCTAACTGATAACAGATGACAATAACTTGAGCGTTTACACTCATTTTACTGACTTTGTGTCAAGCGGAAAATTAATTAGAGCATCATCAGACGTTTTAAAGATTGCAAAATATATGTATAATTTATTGATTATATCTGACAGTAAACTTAATACCAAAAAAATGATTATATCAGCTTGCAGAAACTTTGCCTGCACAGTGTTTAAAAAACATTTCAAACAATGATTTTTCTTAAAACAGCCATGAAGTGAAACTTATAAAATTAATAGGGACATTATTTTATTAAATCTTGTGCTATGATATTGCTAAGGAAAGAACCGCTGCAGCTACCTTCTCTAAGCTTGGTGTCTGCCAAAAGTTAAATAAATTTGTATTATTAGTAATGTTTAATGTAAACAATTTTTATACAATTAATACGTAGCTAATAAAATAAAATAAAAATATTTAATGTAAATTAGCATTGCTAATTGAACATTTTATAACGACCATGGCGAGCGTATACGCCAGCTTCTTTTACGCAATAAACATTTTAAAGTTTACGGCTCACGTCTTTTATTCTTTGTTTCCCTTACTCTTGTCTTTATTCGTCTGGCTTCAACATTAAATGTTCATAAATAAGAACGCAACAGAACTGTTTATGAACGCAACAGAACTTAGTTCTGAGTGAAATCTTACAGTGAAACAAATTTGTTTATTTTGGAAAAGAACTTATTAAAAACCTCCGACTATGAAGTCATTAATTGTTAAAATGACATAGCTATACCATTTAACGCAAAATGTGCTCCGCTAAAGCAACAAAAGCTATACAAAGCAGAAGTCAGACTTTGTACAGGTACAGTATATAGCATACGCAGTGTTCTTGCCCACCACTGGTGCAGCGGTCGGACCGAATTCAGTGAATGCAGCACGCGATCCATATAGTATACATCGATGGGACCTCCGTGCTCATGTGGCCGGTAAAGTGTGTAAACAAACTACGGAGACGAAGTATTATCAAAATATGGTACAACCACGATAATCTGATCGTAAAAAATCGGAAGGTAAATGATCCTAACAACATTACAAATAATTGTCAATAATCCGAAGAGCATTACAAATAGAATTCAATAGGCTTTCATGGCCGGCGCCAACATTGTTAGAATTATTGTTAGCTGGGCAATTAGGCCGTGGTCTACTGTTGTTCGGGAGAGAAGTTTCGGCCGCAGGCCATCTTCATTGTCGGAAAAACGACTGAAACAATTGGCGAGGTGTCCGCTGCTAAAGACTCTACCTCAGTACTGGGGTGAATTGGCGGATACCTTGACAATTGTTTCAGTCGTGTTTGCCACGGTGGGGCCGAACCGTCTGTCATGGACAACAGCAGACCGCGGCCTAATACCCCAACCAATTATAATTCTAACTGCATTGTACGTTGGTACAGAACATTCTAGTGTATTCTGTAAATAGTGTGCATCAATATACAGTTTTATATCGATAGTGCCTAACGTAAATACACGTGGGTACGTACTCAACCTACATAACGTAACATACGAATTTAAAATATACGTATTACTCTAGTGACAGATAGTTTTAATAATACTAATCACTTAATGTATATCTGGGAAAAGCATTTGATAATGTAGATCGTCAAAAGTTATCGAATTATGCATACAAGAGGATATCACAGCATTTAATAAATTGAGTTAAGATCCGTTATGAGAGTACATGGATCTGAATGGTAGGCTCTCAGGTGACATTCCAGTAAATATGCTGTGTTCCCCAACCTTGTATATTATATACGCCTACATTGACGACATGTTGAGAGCATGGAAATCCAGAGTAACTTCGGGAATATAGCTTAACAAGTCAATTTGTATGGGTTCTCTCTCCTATATGCAGATAACATAGTTCCTATTCAAGAAAATGAGGATGATTTACAAAGAGTTATGTTTCAATTACAAGAAGTAGCAAGAGAGTACACACTGAAAATTTCAGTGAAAAAGACCCAAACCATGGCCTTTTTAAAGGTAATGAGAACAAGTGAGCCGTTTTAAATAAATCGGATGTGCAGTAAGCTATGAGTCTGAATATGATATAAAAGAGAAGATCAATAAATTTAGGAATATTTGTGATACTATTCATAGAAATCTTAGAAATAAAACAAGACATAGCACAAGGATTAAATTTTATAAGGCAATTGCAATTCCCACATTGACATATGCGAGTGAGGCATGTGTCATGACGGAAAAGAAATGTGGCAAGATTCAGGGTGCTGAAATGCAGTTTCTTCGAAGGACTTTAAAACTATACATTGCAAGATAAAATAAGGAATGGGGATATCAGAGCAGAACTCGAAATAGAGGACATAAATCAAATTAATCCAGTTTACAGAAGACAGTGATGGGATCATCTGCAAAGGATGACAGAGGATCGATTGCCGACAACAGCACTGAACTATAAAGTAGAGGAGACGTGGGTCGTCCGAGGATGAGATGGGTCCGGGAACAGGTTTATATAAGTAACCTAATCCTTGAAGTGAAGAAGGAGGAGAAGACTTTATGTATAATAATATTGATAATTCCGAAAGTAAGATTAGATTTTCGAGGCGCGTACCTCACAGAAAATTAAAAGAAATTAATAAATATTTTTAGTATGTAGAAGAATTACTGGCACCGTTGTACTAATTTGGCAAACGTTCTTGACGACTTGCTCGGTCACACATGTTCGGAGTTTAGATTTCTTGGCCTGTCGATCGAACGAAAGTTATGTAACAATTGTGTAATATTAATTGTGTTAGTAGTAATCGACTGTGTCTCTTCAGTAGTGCCGGTTTTTGGAAGTTAAAGTCTTAAGGTGGATGACCTAGAAACAGCGACTCCTAATTTTTCTTTCTCTCAAGAACCATTAAAACATCGTTTAAATTCTCGGGGAACCCGCAACTCCCCAATAGTAACGTACGTGCGTTCCGTTCATAATATGATTAGAAAATCAGGCTACGTTCAGAAACGCCAGAAAATTCAGAAGGAGAAAAAACGGAAGATCGAGTTAAAACATGTATTTATTTTTAAAATATTTAAAGTATAATTTTTGTACAGCCTAATCAATACGACACTTCTGTTTGTATATGTTTTCTTACAATATAACGAATGCACATATAAAAGCTTAAAACAATAATTTTCTTTAATATGTGACTTATTTTGGGGAATCAGGCCGCGCGGAACTAAGGATGGGAATTATTGACCTAGGCCGAAAACTTCCACAGACTGGAAACTTGTTTTCTGCTTCGTCTACTGCTACATCTTAGTAATAGCGTTATTAACTAACTAAGAACAGTCTCTACTTTGAAGTGCGAACACGGACTCTTCGCGTCCGAAAGTTATGTTAACACAGAACAAGTACAGTACACTGATAGATCTAAAATTCGAGAAAGGCACTATGTTAGCTCAACGATTTGAACGTTCTCGTGACTGACATACGTACGTACAAATTAACCTTTGTAAGTTACCTAGTCTTCAAGAGGCCTAGGTAGTGTATCGTTTGAAGTAGTTTCAAGCAGTTTTTCTAGTAGGTCTGAATCAGACGGATTGAAGTTAACCGTTCTTTACTTGAAATAAAGTTAACTAACGCATGTGTAAGTGTTTGATTTTAGAGGGCCGATAAGGAGATCGGTTCTCGATTGGGTCAATTAGAGCCTAATAAGTTACTTTTAGTGACAACGGAAGACTAGATAGCGTGTTATTATACATTTGGTTTCGATTTACTATATCAGAAGTTTACACATTCGGCTTTGCTTTTCCTAAGGTAATGACACAGAAGCCCTTACGAAATAATTAATAAGCCTTTACATGACCTAATCTAACCTAAAGAGAATCATACACATACGAACACACGCGAACGAATACAAGTTTTTTTGTCCAATGTTGTGATATTCAGTTTCCATTTTAATACCTACAGGCACCAGTGGCGGCTGGTGGTTGAAAAAATTGGGGGTTGCAGATAGGTTGGATTGAATAAAATTGTTTTAATCTCTGAATAGAAAATGTCCAAGTCTTCTCCCCTCCAAACAATACACAAGGAAAGCAAAATACTGCAATTTTAGTGTCACACCCACGCAACCATGAATATTTATTGTATGAATCTTTTTTTAAATTTACGATTAAATATTCTGTTACCTGATTTTACACTTTGATTAAAATTTGAAAGGTCTAGTGTAGGCCTATCTACTGTCTTAATTTCAATTTTTTCCTCGATAGGACCTAAACTAAACGCAGTTTTCATTAAGTTTTTCGACAGAATTCATTGCGTCCTACCAGTTAAATATAATAAATATCTTACACTATGACACCTGAATCCTTTATATGTAGACTATTATTAACATTTGATGATGAATTGGATTGACACTAACAACGAACTTACAAATTCCAACCTGGCGCACCACGTGTTATTTACCAACAAAGAGACTGGTGGCGCCATGACGTACAAGCGGGGTTTGCAGTCCCCAATCACACCAAGCGAGCCTATACCCCTGTAACGGGAATAACCGAGTCTAGCCAGCCAGAGCACACTACTCAATTGTATTTCCCCATATACAAAGCGCGTCACAAGTGGTGCATACACCGCGGCAAGAGCGTGTACGGTTGTTAGTATTGCTCTGCGCTTTTCAATCGGCAAATGATTAATTACGATGATTTAGCTTCAAAACACTATTATTAGTTATTGTTTTATTCATAATTCTATAATATAAATACAATTCGGGAATTATTGGTGGTTGTACAACCGTGCAACCTAAGCACGGGCCGCCACTGACAAGCATTCTTAACTAGTTGTGTGTTACTTCATCAACTCGCTTCTGTTTCCCGCCTTTAATTATATTTGTAGTATTTGCTACTCCGTTTTCCTTTGTGCTTTCTCTGTTTGATCCATGTTTACGTTTTTAAGACAGGTGCCTCGTGAGTAATACGGTTTCAAGGGTAACATGTGACCTAGTCTCGAGGTACTGTGGAATTTTTAATTTATAAGACACATCTGAACTTGCCATTGCTGCCTAGACAAGTTTGACGAAACATTTTTACTTCTGATGCTTCATGAATGGTTCCACACGCGCGCGCGCGGGCGTCTCAGTGGTATATTGCCTCTCGTATTGTATTGCCTACATTTATATTTCTTCTTCTTCACTTCAAGGATTAGGCTTGCAGCCTGTTCGGTCTTCACAGCCACCGTTTTCTTGGTCTGCCTCTATCTCGTTCTCCAAGAGGCTTATACTGGATTATCTTTTTTACTTCTATCTTCCATAAGGAAATGGAAGTATGGTGATGCCGAAAAAAATCGTGTTCGAGATAGGGGCTGATTCTGATTGTACTAGTCTCAAAACATGAAGAAAAGTCATTTTTCGAAATGTGTGTGTGTGTGTGTGTGTGTGTGTGTGTGTGTGTGTGTGTGTGTGTGTGTGTGTGTGTGTGTGTGTGTGTGTGTGTGTGTGTGTGTGTGTGTGTGTGTGTGTGTGTGTGTGTGTGTGTGTGTGTGTGTGTGAATTTTTGTATGGCGAACGATAACTGCCGAAATTCAAACAGAATCAAAAAATTTTTTTGCATATGTGCCTGAGTTGTAGAGGACTTAAGGCTTATTAATTTTGGTGAAGATCGCTTAAGGGGAAGGGGTAGTTTACCTGCAACGTTTTATGTTTTAACAAGAGTAAAGTACTTAATTTTGATAAATAAAGTATCCCGAAAAGAAGGTCATAATAATCCACTGTAGAAATGTAGATGAAATATCTATAAATGAAAAGGGTAGTTGAAGGGGGAGGGGATAATTTTTTATAAGTGTACTACGTTATCGGCAACAAAGAATCAGTTTGTTGTTAAAATTCCTTCCCGGGCTGTTTGGCCATGGTCCAATGTTTTTTTTGCAAAACTAGACGTTTCGGCAGTGCCATCGACTGCCACCTATCAGTGAAAATCGAGTCCGCTAACGTGAGGTGGTATACGTTAATGACCACAGTACTGTGGTTAAGGCTGAAGCAAAAAGTAGAAAGAAGTAGTTTCTATGGAAATATTTCATTTCGAAAATGAATTTAAATATAAATCTTAGTACATGGAAGTCATGTTTGGTTCTCGATGTTTGGTATTCCCGAGTCACTCATTCTATTCATGTGTCGTATCCAGTTTTGTTTATTTTTTGTAATTTTACCGTTTATCGAGTATAGGCTATATTCAGTTGTCTTATGTCTGCATTTCTTATGGGATCTCTTAGGGTGCAACCTTTGACTCCACTTAACAGTTTCATTTCAGTAGCTTCAATTCGTTTTCTCTGATTTTGGGCGAGTGTCCACGATACATTTGTATTTCTATAAAAAAAATTAACATTTCTGTTTCTATTTAAAAAAAAAGAAGTGATTTGGCTGTCGTGAACTAAACATTTCGGTGACACGGTACTCAAGAGAATACTCATGGCCGGATTAAGGTATCTTGGCGCCCTAGGCTAATTATATTTTAGCGTCCCCCTTACCTCCCATAGGCTACTCTTACGTTTATTTCCAAGGGGCTGAATGAAGCTTTAAACACCCTATAATATATTTCTTAGTTAGGAATATTTCAAATACCTTACTGTTTTGGAAATAGTCTCAAGAATTGAAAACAGGCTATTTTTCAGAGATTGTTTTAGAGTTACACCTTCAACCATTTGTAGTTTGCATGGCTTGAAGGTTTACATCGACGCGCCCGCCAGCGGGTAATAAATAAAACATTTTTGGACTTCATAAGCGACCCTCCCCCCACCACGAGTGTAGTTTCCAGACCTGTATATACGACCGTGACTATGACATAACGACATCGACATAACCATAACAAAAATGTTTGTTTTGAATGCGCAAATATAAGAGATACCGAACTTGTCTGCAATGAAAATGGTTGGAGGGAATGGTGAAGGGGTGGAGGTGGATGAAATAGATAACGTGGTCGGCAATTCCACGAAAGTCGGGCGGCGGCGTAGTTCTCGGACGGCCGCCGATGACTCATAACCGGAGAAAACATATTGGAAAGCACTTCTATTATTTATGTACAGTTTTACCATCATTTCTAGCAAACAGGCGCCTGTGTTCAAAATGAACTCAAATTTTTATCCTTGCAATTTATTGCAAATTTTACATTTTAATAAAATTTTATAAATATAAAATTTAATATGTAAAATTTTATAATTTTTTAGCTAAAATTTTGCGCCCCCAAAGTGCCGCGCCCTAGGCTACAGCCTAGTCAGCCTAATGGTTAAGCCCCCCCTGAGAATACTGTACAAAAAAGAAAATATAAACGCCATCGGATTGCACTCATTGTGATTACATAAAGCACAGAATGTAGTAACTAACTCTTTAATATTCATCAGTACAGCAAAACTTAGTGAAACCGGTGTTCCTGCGTTACAGCGGGCAGAGGGCAGTGTTAAAGAGACCTTTCCACGTCCTTCGATGTGGTCCCCTTACGCACATTACTGAGTTATAGGCGGGCGGTATGCTGTTGTTATGTATTAGATTAAAAGTTTGTGGTCATACCAAATTGGTGGGGTCGCTGAGGTGAGGTGAGGAAAGACTAACTATCAAGCAACCTCGTACCCGCCTACATATCGCCCAGAGTACAGCAAGCGGACAGCGCATTCTATCTGCTGCGCGTGCACGGTAGTGTATAAACGTGTTTCTTTAAACCAACAGATAAATAATAATTCGTTTTATTCGATAAATCAAGCTGTATGTTTGAGTGACAGAAGGAGATATTTACCTCGCCTCTAATGAAACAGCTCATTTGCCAAAATGTCAAAATGGGTTTCCGTTAAATGTCAGTGAACAATACGATCCCATCTATCTATCCATCTATACAGCCTTACTCCGCCCACCGTTGGACATACGCCTCCTCCTCCCATCACGTTTCCATTCTTCTCTATCGTCTGACATATTAATCCATTTTGATCCAGCGTGCTTTATCGAATCGTCTGTCCACCTCGTGTGGACTCTTCTTCGGTCTCTGTTGTTTCTCCACGGATTCCGGTGTTCTCATGAGTTTATTTTGTCCAACATGAGCTTTGTTTTGTCCAACGTTGTGACATTCCAATACCATTTTCATACCAACACTACTCTAACTACTTGTGTGTTACTTCTCAACTCACTTCTGTTGCCCGCCTTTAATTATATTTGCAGTATTTGCTACTCTCTTTCTATTCGTGCTTTCTCTATTTTATCCATGTTTACGTTTTTAGGAGAGTTGCCTCGTAGGTAATAACAGACTCATAGTCTGTCTTCGAGATACTGTGGAATTTTTAATTTTTAAGACACAGCCGAACTTGCAAACGCTGCCCAGGCAAGTTTGACAGATCTTTTTACGGGTCTTGTCTTGTCTTGTCTTGACTGTGGCGTTTCCGTGGGAAGAAAAGAGGGCTCGCTTTAAGCAGTGGAGTTGTAGACGTTGCGAACAATGACGAATACACTTAAGAAAAACAAATGTTTAAGTTCTGAAAGAAATAAAGCAAAAAAGAAAAATTATAAAACCAAATTCTAGGCCAAATACCTAACAGACAAAACGGATTGTTCTGGACAATCTTTCTGAAGGTAAACTATTGGTGAAAACCAGAAAAGGTCGGTCTTCATCATCATCTTCGTAACGGTTTTAGGCTTTAGAGGCCTGTTCTTATTGCACAGTCCATCTTTTCTTAGGTCTACAAACTTTTCTTCTGCCTCTAGGGTTTTACTCTTTCGCCATCTTCGGTATTCTACTTTCTTCCATTCTATTGATGTGTTGAATCCATTTTCTTCTGTATTCTTTAATCATTTCATTAACTGCAAAAATATCTAAATCACTTCTTCTCTCTTCATTCCTTATATGATCTCGTCTGTTACATCTTTTAACTGATCTCAGAAATTTCATTTCTGCTGTCCATCTTTTTTTCTTTATGACCCAAGTTTCCAAGTTTCAGAACCATACAGTAGTGTAGGTATTGCCATTGTTTAAAAAAATGTTATTTGGGTTTCTTAAAACCACACTCTTTTCGAGGCGGTCCTATAACAGAACACGACGGATCTAGACCAGAGAAGGTCGATAAAAAATGTAGCCGGCATAGGGTTAGTTGCCCTATACAGTTGTCTCAATCAATAACTCACAATTCCAACTACAGCCTCGTTGGAACAAGGACAGATATAATGAAAATGTCGGTCTAGGAGAGAACATTTCGATGACGTAGAGACGACGATGGGAGCTGGAAGGTATAACGCACTTAAAACTATGGCGGAAATAAAAATTTGGGTTTTCACGACAAGGTCTGGCCTTTACATGAAGAAGAAGAAGAAAAAGGAAAAGGAGGAGACTTTCTACTACACGTGGAAGAGGGGACACCGAAAGGTTTTCCAGTCAGACGTTTAGCCTAGGATGCCATTGTTCGAGCACTGTAACAATACAGTATTGCCGGTGAAATACGGAAATCTACTTATGCGTACGTAATTGTAGAGACGGATTACAATACGTACGTTCCATGTCTCAATATTAACTCTGTAACTCCGTCGTTACTCGCTTAACCGTCAAAGCGCGGAAACATTGTACAACGGTACAAAATGTAGCTTATTGTCGGGCTTCAGCTGGCACGAACAAGGCACACAGCTTAGCAAAACAAAGCCCTACAACGGAGAGACAGAACAAAATTTAAGCCGTCACAGAGCATCGCTACTTCGTAATCTCATTAGGTTTGTACATTTATTGGTGGCATATAAACGAACCATATTTCGTGCGTTAAAGGTAGGTTACACACTCGTCTGACAAAACAAAAAATTATTTTTACAGTAAAGTACGGAGAAATCGGAGAACTGTGAGAGTATCATTATCATAATTATCTTCTTCAAGGATTAAACCAAGGATGGTTTGTTCCGGTCTCAAATAGGCAAAGATTAGACCTGGTCACTCCAGCGCTTCCTCGGACGTCCTACACCTCTCCGTCGCATCGGATTATAGTTCCATAATTGTTTGAGGATGGGGCAGTCATCCATTCGGGAAAGACGTTCCTACCAATTCAACCAATACTGGGCGATCCTGTCGAGTATAGGCTGCTCATAATATTCAGTTCCTGCCGTATATCATGGGGAGTATACCCTGCCACGTGCCTGAGAAATCTTGGATGCGACTGGCCTTGCCTTTCGTTAAAGTCCAATTCTCAGACCCATAAAGAAGTGTGGGAAGAGCCATCACCTTGTAGAATTGTAGGCGTGTTCCTTTACATGCTGACTTGAGGGTTCGCCTAATGGTCCCGCACGCACATAAGGTTGAACTTATGCAACTTACTCACAACTTAGTTGCTTGTATTATAAGACACACTATAGCACAGGTATTCAAAATTGGTAACTTGTTCTAGGACAGTACCATCTATAACAATTTTTGGGATCAGTTCCACGAAAAGTCAGCACCTTGGTCTTAAGTCTTGATATTTGCAATCCACAGTCTTTGCAGACTCGATTTAACAAATGTATGCCCACCTGCAATGTGTTTTCGGACTCCGACAGAATAGCCTGATCGTGCGCAGACAACAAAGTGTCAATTGTAGAGTGACCAAATAGGCTGACTGTGTAACGCCGTGGCCTATACAAACGGTACCGTGTGTGATATACAGTAGTTGAGTCACCGGTTAATAGGACACCGTATTAATGGCAAAAGTTGGCTTTACACACAAGCGCTTTCAGCCACGCTTTCCCGTACGGGAAAGAGCGTAAAGGTTTGCATTTGGTAAAACCAATCGAGTATTCACGCACGATTTTAAAACTGTAAAAAATGCACTCACGCTCTTTGGCGAAAGAAACCGCGCCAACTTATAAGTAGCTGCACTCGAAAGAGTGTTTGTGTAAACGACAGTCGCGCACGCTTTACTTGGCGAAAGCTAATCCCGTGGAACGTCGCAAGTTGCACAGTTTCCATTGTACTACGAGGTTTTAGAATGGCCTTCAGACGAAGAAATATCGTACTGACCACAGTTTTTTCTGGTGTGACTGTCATGTTAACAAAAGGGGGAGAAAATGGAGATTTCAGACACCTTTATTGTCAGTACCCTTGTTAGAGAGTGCGTGAAAATAATCGGATAACAAAATAAGTAACTCTTATACAAAGCGAACGAACGACAACAAACGTACGAGGGTCAGTTGAAAAGTTCGTGGATCGACAACATTACCTTAGTGGTAAAACTAAACTTTTTCGTGTGCTCCAAGGTTTGTATTTTATGTGAACTCCTGTTAATTTCCAAATAAATTGATTCATTGTTTAAAAGCTGTTTAGAATTAACGTGTCATGCGTGTTTTGAAAAAAGGACAAAATCAAACATCGTGGTGTGATTCTTTGTTAACAGTTGTTTAGGGCCAACGGAAATTCTAAACGAAATTGTAAATGTGTCAGGAGATGCTTCGACTTCAAAACCAAAGGTTTGTAAGTAGGCACTTGAGTTTAAACGTGGTCGTACTAGACGCCCAAAAAATGCAATAACGCCAGATGCGGCAGCTATCTTGCACAACGTTTTTTTCAGACGAAGTTCTTGAATTAAAGTATGATGCACACGCTCATATGAGATGGCTTATGATTTCAGCAACGTCATCCAAGTCAGCAATCTGCGGTCTTCCAACACCTTATGAATTTTTTTCAATAATGCCATTTTTTGTTGCACTTTTAGGACGTCCACTGCTGGGATAGTCTTCAGTGCTTGTACCACCACCACGTTTAAACTCGAGTGTACTTACCAAGGCTCAGCATCTCCTAACACATTTACAATTTCGTTTTGATATTCCATTGGCGCTAAAACGTTTTTAACAGAGAATTCATCACAACACGATGTTCGATTTTGTGCATTTTAAAAACACGCGTGACAGGAAAATTTCAAACAGCTGGTAAAAAGTGAATAAACTGATAGATATATCTGGAAATTAACAGGTGTTCTCTCGAAATACCTATACGTGTTGCAGCACATGAAAGATTTTAGTTCTATCACTGAGCTACAGATGTCGCTCCGCGAACTTTTCAACTGACCCTCGTATAACATACAAAATTATACAAGAGAACGAACTACAACAACACACTGGGTAGGCCTACTAGGTAAAGCGTTTTGTAAAGCGCACTATGGAAACTCTACCTCATCACGACGTGTGCGAAGGAATGTGCGTACGTGATTACCGACACGCTTTCATTTTTCCCTTGTACTCCTTCACACATACAATCTTCCCTGCGCGATAGCTTCTACTCACCCAGTCACGTAAGAAAGCGATTCTGTGCAAATGCTAAATCTTAAAGAACAACGCAACTGACACCATAATCGTTGTGTTTTATTCGTTTAACTGCGACAACGTGTGCGGTTAACTCATAATAGTGTAACGAGAATCGTATCGAACCGCGTAGAACAGCCGAGAGCTTCCTTCATCTCGTCCTCCCCCCGCTAGTTCAAGTGTGTTCTAGATTCTTCAAGAGGCCACTTGAAATACGCATTAGCGTCAGCATTTAAGTGGCGTGCATATCGAGGATGGAAGATTTCTAGAAGGCGTGCGCTACGTATGAAAATTATAACAGCCGGCTTGTGAGTTCAGTGGTGTTGAGCGCTTTCTTTAGCGCGGATCGAGAGTATTGTAGCGAAGTGTTGGTGTTTTTAATTGGTGCGGAATTCTTTGTAGTTGACATTATTATTGTGTGTGGACAATTTTTACTTGAATTGTTGTAAGAGACTATCGTGTTGATTACAAACTGTTATATGTGATTAATTAAAGCTGGTTATTAGTGATGTAATTGATGTCTTGTATTTTGTTTTCCACTGTACCAAACGACGATCAGCGAGACCGTCGTGACCATAGGAAACTTAATAAATGTTATAAAGCTCTCTTTTCCTCCTTCCCTCTTTTGACTGTGCAGCCAATCCATCAGTATATCATCAAGCTTAGTTTCGTATTATTGAAAGTGAATGAAAGTGCAAAAAGAAAACATATAAGTATTTCTATTAAATATTATAACCTAATTATTACTTTGAAATTTTTTTTGATTTTTTTTTTTGATATTCCGAGGGAGGTACGCCAGCAATTAGAGCCCGTCAAGAGTGACACAAGTTAGAATTGTTCGAGGGTGAGCGACGGAAGGAACAAACCTTTCCTTTCTACTTAAATGACATGAAAGCCGTTAAAAGACAAAGCGTGTCTTTAATTAATTTAATTAATTAAATTCAATTAATTTATGCAATTAATAAATTTGCATTAACTTAAGATTTGCATATGGCGCTCCAACTGCGGGGCTAAATAAAGCTGAGATGTACGGTAGAGTTCGTATATGGCTCCCTTTCATAAACATAGATAAAATTTATAAAATTAACAATTAATTTAATTTATGCAATTAATAAAATTTGTATAAATATAAAGTTGCAATATTTACTATAAATGTTTGTAATAATATTTAATGCATTTTTAATATGAATAGGGTACTATCTACTTGTGTTAGTTATATTAAAATTTTCACTATAGGCTAATTCAGTTAATACCTGTTGGCTGTATTAATTCACTGGCTTCAGGTTTCAGTTTCTGAAAATATTTAAATATATTTCGTTTCACTTTTAAAGTTATTTAAATATTTTCAGAAACTGAAACCTGAAGCCAGCCTGAAGTAACTTTCGTTTCACTTTTCAAAAGCACATAGGCCTATTGCCTTTATCGACTTCAACAAAACTTTTGATAGAGTGATCAGTCCGAAGGTAGGCCTATATGACATAGTTGAAAATAAAGTAATCATAGACGACGGAGAAGAATCTATCCCGATTGAAACAAACGAAGGCGTAATACAAGGTTGCTGGCTGTCACCATTACTTTTTAACCTTTATCTAGATGATCTCCTCTGAAAATGGAGAGAACAATCTCCTGACGGTATTAAAGTCCACCGAAATAAAAGCTTGAAAACCATTCTCTTCGCGGATGACCAAGCTATATTCGCCATTTCAAAAGACGATCACGAGGGAGCATACAATACATAAAATAGGAAAAGAATATAACTGTAACATATGTGAATCAAAATCAAAGACCTATAATGGCCTTTATAGGAGATGAACCGGTTCGGACCAAAATATGCATTGACAACACATGCATAGAACAAGTAAGAGATTTCAGCTATCTCGGACGTGACATTACTTATGATCAAGATAGAGATATAGAAAATAAAGTGACAAATTTCACAAGAATGTGTGGAACGATTTGGAGAAAGTTGGGAAATAAATGTAGAAAAGAAACCCAAATACAATTTTATATAACTATGTCAATACCTACACTGCTGTATGGTTCTGAAACTTCGGTGATAAAGAAAAAAAGATGAACAGAAGATACAAACAGCAGAAATGAATTTTCTGGGACCAGCTAAAAGGTGTAATAGACGAGATCATATAAGAAATGAAGAGATAAGAAGTGATTTAGATATTTGCAGAATAATGAAAGGATTTTTGCAGTTAATGAAAGGATTAAAGAGTGCAGAAGCAAATGGATTCAACACATAAATAGAATGGAAGAAAGTAGAATGCCGAAGGTAGCGAAGGATTACAACCCTAGAGGCAGAAGAAAAGTTGGTAGGCTTAAGAAAAGGTGGACCGCGGACTAGGAAGAGGCCGCTGAAGCCTAAAACCGTTAAGAAGATGACGGTGATTCACTTTTAATTATTGTTTTTTCTTTTTTATATGAATTTAACAATAAACCATACAATTTTAAAATACGCGTATATTCATTTTATCATTTACATATCGTTTCAGAATGCACCAATTATTTCCCGGAGTGTCGTAAATCCGCCGGAGTGTCACTTAATTTGTAACAAATAATACGGATACTGCGTCCACCGTTGTAACGACAGTGTATAACGTACTTATTGCTTTGAATTTTTTTTTTTTATTTTTTGGATATTACGAGGGAGTTACGCCAGCAATTAGAGCCCGTCAAGAGTGACACGAGTTAGCATTGTTCGAGGGTGAGCGACGGAAGGAACAAACCTTTCCTTACTACTTAAATGACATAAAAGCCGTTAAGAGACAATGCGTGCTGCAACACATGTTACGAAAAGGGCCATGCGTGGGAACACTTGACTTTACAAATATGACAAAGGAACATTACCCTTGCATCCGTTTCAGTAGCGAGAGAATAGATAGGCATCGCTAAGAGCATTGTTCCAAGCATATGTGAAACTTATAGAAAAACAATAGCTGGAGCACGGACAATGGAGCAGGAGACGAGGAGGCGTCTGCGACGTACACAGATGTTTGCCACCCGTAAGTTCGCTAGAGGAAGTCGACAGTGTGCGAACAATACAACATTTCGACACGCTACACCAAAAGGGACAGATGTGACTTCTGTAGCAAGGTCTTGATGCAGATTCCGAGAAAGTGGCAACGTCCTGATGACAGCAACTCGTCGTGTCAACGTGGACTATGTGAGATTCAAGTAGAGAAGCCAACCAGCCAATTAGAAACGAGAATTCAGAAGGGAGTAACTGTAAGGGATGGTCTCGACGAGAACCGACGACCAGAGAACAAATCCCGAAGAAGAACGTCCCTCTCCAAACGGCGCTAGGTGGAGAATTCACAAGAATCACAGACTAGAGGGATGAGGACAGAGGAAAATCCGAAAATCAGAACTATTTTTGTGGGAAAATGAAGCGTTCGTAGGAGTAGCGAGAGTGGGAAGGCGAAGGGCATAAAAACTATATGCAAGAGAAGACGCTCTCTCAGTATCATTCTAAATGTATCTCAGTATCATTCTAAATTTATCTCAGTATTATTCTAATTTTCTCTAAGTTTTCATAAAAATTTTGTTTTGAGATATTCAAAGTAGTGTTCGGTATTAGTGGAAGTTCGGGAGTAAGACTTGGAGCGTTAAGCCGAAACAGTGGTATTCGCGACGATGCGCGACTAGTGAACTTTGTAAAACTCTAAATATTACACTAATACAATTAGTGCCGTAAGAAGTTGTATAATACAGTAGTAATATACATGATCTCTTTATCAACGGAATGAATCGGTATACAACATAAGACTTAATTTGTGAGACAACATTATTTCGTAGAATAGAGACAAGTGCCGATGATGTTTTATATGCGTCTAATGAACTTGAAATCAATCTAGGCGTTACCGAAGAGTCGAACACGTAATTTGAAAGATAACTAAGTACGTGGAAGTGTCGAACTAAAATGCGCATAAATAGACTGACCCGATACGAATAGTCAATAAATCCTTAGTGCAAGTATCGCGACTTAAACTGTAATAATATTATAAAACTTATAACGGATGTCATGAAGTGCGAACTAGCGTTCCGAAACAATGTACGTATGACAATTGGAAGTGCGAGTTACGAGTGTTTCCAGGACTAGCATCAGTCGTCACCCAATGGATCCAAATGGACACATGCAACGGGAGCGAGACACTACGACGACTTGAGTAATGTACCAAAATAACCATTTATTATAATTTCTAGTTTATCGTAATACCGCTGACCTGTCACTTAGAACTAACTGCCTGAGATATTTCAAAATAGTCATTATAAATACGAATCCATGGTTAGGAATAAATATTATAGAATATTACACATGTATTATCTTATTAGTGTAGGTATATGAGTATTTCAAATATGTATGTGTTTAATATGTTTACTGCAGGTTTATGAGTATTTCAATTATGTATGTGTTTAATATGTTTACTGCAGGTATATGAGTATTTCATGTGTATAGGTGTTTAAATATGTTACGAAGTATATCACTTAGTGCAAATCTCAAGCATGCAACATTGTTAGTTCTTAACGTCACTACACACGAGTATGTGTAAGCATTTGATTGTTTCTTTCAGATACTTTAAATATATTATAGAATTTAATTATCTTTTGGAAATAGTTGTAGGTACTCTTGTTACACGATTTCTTTTATGCAATGAATACATGCAACATGCAATATTATAATAAATGTAATTTATAATGGATTCGATAGTGTTGAGTTAATTTATTTTGAGACCTGGCATACAAGACAATTCTTTCAAAGTAAAATCCACAATTAATGATTTAGATTCAATATGATTAACAGGTACCATATTCATAAATGTTTTAATTCTTGAAGTTTTATTTAGTAGTAGAAGACAAGATTAATTACTCTTGATTGATAGCATTGCCGATTACCCATTTGAGAAATTTGATCAAGATTTATAAATTAACAATTAATTTAACTTATGCAACTAATTTGAACAATTAATAACGTTGTATATGGCTGCCCAACGCGTGGCACAAGGAAACATGTTCTAGTAGATAATTGTAACCAAGAGAAAAGTTTATATAATCAAAATTCAATTAATTTGTGCAATTAATTAAATATGCATAAATATTAACGTTGTAAGTGTCAAAACGAATCGATAACGCGTGAACACGTGAGGACCACGTAAAAACAGACATCTGTGTTTCATAATGTACAGAATATATTGCCGGCATTTTTATTTTGAAGAAATATCCGTCTCTGTTTCGCGTAAGAATCATTTCCTACGGAATCACTTCTGCTACATTTACCCTCGAGTTAGCTGTCATCATTCACGCTTCCCTGTATAAACTCACAAAAGGAGTTATTGCCTCTTAGCTCTCTCTCGCAAACACATGCAGTGCGACGGCGACGTTCCTCCTCAGAATTTTCAGCCGTGATTCAATGTGTTCGTACCGCATTAAAAAAAAAAGAAAAGAAATTTATATACGCTGCGAAATGCCAACATTTGAAAAGTCATTTTAAAGCTTCACTCATTGCTGTTTATAAAAACCTTTACAACGTAAGACGCCTAGTTTTTTGTATACTGTATAACTAACTTACTGATTACGGATTTTTAGGTAAATACAAGTATGTATTTTTATATGTAATTAAAAAATATATACCTGACGTGCAGCAGATACTACGTACCTATTTGTGTTTTGTTCGGTTAGTCATGTATTTCTCTGTTTGTCTTTATTATTTTTATTCGATTATTTGTGTTCTGATTTATTACGTGTAAGTAGCCTATAATGAGAGTCAGATCACGTTGAACCTGGAATCTCTTCTTCTCCCAGCGACTGATAGAAAATGCTCTAAAAAGAACACTCAGTACAAGAAAAAATTCGAATTAATTTTTAGGATAAGTTTTAGGCCTATCACAACCGGCAACAGGTGTTATGTACCCACGCCACGCCACTGATCTGATCCAAGTACCCTAATGTAGACAGACAGGTATCAAATGGAAGAAAGTGTTTGTCACGAGAATTGAATTTTTTTTTCAAAAACAAAAATCTAGCCGTCCATTACCACTGGGGGACATACCATGTCTGTCAGTCAGATTTCTTTTCAGTCATGTGTATGTTTTTATGAGGCCCAAACTAAGAACGAACAGAGAACAGTAGTTTTACTTCTTTATCGTAGAAAAGACTCCAAGCATTTGATACCTGGTGCTATAGAAGAATATTCGAGATAAGCTGAAGGTAGAAGATAACGAATGAGGGAGTCTTTAGAAGAGCTCAGATGGAGAAGAGCTTCTGCGAAATTTAAAAGGCAGAAGAGCTAAGTTTATGGGGCATATACTACGACACAATGGGTTGGTTAAGAGAATAATAGAAGGTTAGAATCACAGAGGTCGACCCCGTTTAGACTACATGAAACAGCTTATGGTCGATACGAACTGCACATCACATTGTGAGTTGAAAGAAAAGCCTATGGGCTGCTAACCTAGAAGAAGAGAAGATCGTAGGAATATGTAATTTTGTTTTCATTTGAATTAAAAGAGAGTTTGTGTGTGGGTGGTGCGATGTTGACGTGGTTTGAATGCTTTAGAAACTGTTTTCATGTTTCATCAACAACTTCCAAGATAAATAGTAATTTAATTTTTCCTTAGAGACTAAATAAGATTAAGGGTGTGTTGGTTCTGGTATGTACGTGTGTAAAATTTATAACACTCACATATAATAGTGCGCTTTGAAGACGAACAAAAAGCCTAATCCAGAAAATCGTCTTGTTCAAGCACGAGAGGAATCTGACAATAGAGCGTAAAGTGTTCGCCAGCCAATCAAGTGCGTCACTCAGCCGGGGCAGCGGGTGATTGGTTTGTCTACTCCACCCAGATACTCCAATCAAACTGTCGCTCAGCGTTTCCTTTGCGATTACACGTATATTGTATCCCAGGCAGGCAGCAACGCTCGCGGTATAATCCAGACAGCGTGGACACTGCCAGACAGTTCAATTATTGTATTTTTTTTTCAAGACGTCTTGTAGTTTCAGCAACCGTGTTTTGCCACGGTGGTCATGTCATTTCGGTTAAAAGAATAAAGTATTTAGAGTATACGGCTTCGCGCCCGTGTTAATGGTTTTCTTGAGAGACAGTTGTGATAATACTCGTAAAAAATAAATCAACAAGTTGTGAACGTCGTATATATTATAGCTGAGATTACTGCTGATTTAAATGGTTAGGTCGTATTTCAGTATTCAATAAGGATGTACGAGGAATTGTGAAGAAAAAATTGTTCTAAAATTTTTATAAAGCAGGATACAAAATTCGATATTGTATGTACATAATTATAGTCCAATTCTTAAACCCATAAAGAAGTGTGGGACTCGTTGCTTGTATTATAAGACACACTGTAGCCCAGGTGTTCAAAATTGCTGACTTGTTCCAGGACACAACCATCTAAAACAATTTTTGGTTGTACGGGATCAGTTTCACCGTACGGGGACATCTTTGCCGAATGGATGACTGTATGACTGCCTATCCCCAAACAACTATGGAACTATAAGCCTAGGGGACAGAGAGGTGTGGGACGTCCGAGGAAGCGCTGGAGTGACCAGCTCTCTAGACTGTGCCTGTTTGAGACCGGAACAAACCATCCTTCGTTTAATCCTTGCAGATGATGATGATGATAATTAATTATAGCACGGTATAACATTTTTCATCCTAGTTTTTATTTAAAATCTTATGTTAGAAATATTCAAATTAGACAGGTGAACACATGGAGCGTACCTTTCGGTGCTCTGTCGTCCTAAAGTAGTAGGCATAGTCTTATGAGGGAATCCGGATGGCTCAGTGGTTAGCATACTCGCTTCCAAGCGGAGCGTTTTGGGTTCGAATCGATCGCATGGCGTATCGTTTTGTCACGACGTCGCCTGGCTCATCTAACTCTAATGTATACTGAGGCGTGTTATCTGGCGTCTTCAAAGACGCAGGAGCGTTTAGGCTTAGTGCTAATTATGTACCGTACGGACAAATTAATGTGACCTGCCTACATCCGTAAACCTCTGGCATGGGTATAAAAGGGGTAACTTTTTACTATTTTAGTTTTACAAGTGAAAGCTGATTGAAGGTGTGTTAAAGAGTTTTTCTGACGATACTCTGTTTTGTTACATATATCCTGTAAATTGTTAATCTACTCATTAATTAATCGTGTAGGCCTATATTAATATATGGTATTAATCACGGATTGACTGTTCTATTGACTGAACACACTTTGTCGTTTTGTGTAGTAGCTGTTCAATGTAGCCTGTATGCGTAAATAATTAATTGATTTGGATGCAGTAAACTGTATTAGATTTATGTAGGCCTAATAAAGTATTACGTTTATTTGTTTCCGCTACCCTCCAGTTATACCGACCGTTATATTACAGTTATTTTTGTACCATAACAGATTGTGTTCACGATAATGTAACCGATGTACGTGCAGGACATATGTGTAGATAGTCAAATTGAAAATGTAAACAATCGGGCGGGGGGCGCCCAATAGTATCGAATGTCGCTGATAATACGTATAGAATGGCTTCCGGCGTGATTTTGTACCGAGCTGGGATCAGTTTAATATGGAAACGACGGTTCATATTGGATACACGCATGTGATGGTAATTGTATTTAACGTCACGTTTGGCGATTTTCGCAAAATGTAATAATGTCCATGTGTTTGCTAATCTGTATGGTTTTGTATACGAATCGTGCTTTCATGTAATTATGTCCGACAGTTACTTTCTTGCATCTGAAAAATTAAAAAAATAATATTCGTTTTCGGCATTTTTATTTGACGAGGGATTGAAAATTGTGTAACTGTAGGAATTATATTTATTTGATTACCGGAATTTAGCTTGTATTCTGTTGCGAATAACAAACGGAATTTACGCATGCCTTCTTTCAGGCGCATGTAGAAATTACGCGCAATTTAGTGCGAGGCGCGAGACTGGATTTTGGTTTGACGACTATATGAAATTAATATATGATATGAATAGGCCTACATGTTTTTTAGTTGTCGCAGAAATGAATAACATTGGACATTTGCGTTGGCGTTGTATTCGTACTGCAGTGAGAGTTGTGTTGTGTGAATGTAGGCGACGGACTCCGTGAAAAATGTGCCGACCCCCGATGTGTACTGTGGCCCTAAACAACGCGACTATTCCTCGTTATTGTTTACGCGTTTTCGAAACAAAACCATTGCTACATGAAGCAATAGGCCTACAGTTTTACATCGTATTAAAAATGAATTTCAAAGTACGCCTCCATGCAGAGACGTATCTAGAATTTGGTCTTGTGGGGGGGGGGTCCGGGATCCGGTCGAGTCGGCTTCATACAAAAGAATAAACAAGTTGAGACGAATCAACAATACTATCATTAAATGGCTGAAAAACGTGTTTTAAGATACTGAAATCAATCCAATTAAAGTAAACGGTAATAACACAATAAAAATACTAGTTACTGAAACATTGTTTAGAAGATTCTGACAGGATTGATTTTCTTGTACTGTATTTCGTATTTAAAAGGTATACCTGTGTAATAAACCTGTTTGTATATTTTAAAAATAGTTACTAGCATACAAGCACAGTTGAAAAAATAATAAAAGAGGCTAAAAAATAAAAGAGTAACCAAATTCGTCAAATTTTTCGTCCATGGGGGGGGTTCGGTCCCCCCGTAAATACGCCCCTGCTTTTATGTATTAGTGCTAGTAAATTATTATGTATTACATTCAGTGCTAGTAAATTATTCTAATCATCTGAAGTGAAGTTGTTTCTTAGACCAATGAAAGAGTGCATTGGAGGAGGCAACAGTAACGAAAGTAACTCTCGCCAAAATGCGATCCAGCGCAAGCGACAAGATTTAGCAGTTCATCGGTATAGCTTCGATAAGTCACAGAATTTAAATGTCTAGCCTCCGTGGTAACAGACATGACATAACCAAAGAAATATCTGCCGCAATTGCTGCTGGAACAGAACGTATGTGGCCTCACGATATTTCTTCTCGTCAAGGCCTGTTGAGAAATGCCAAATTAAGAGTCTGTAATAGCCTAATAAAAGCAGTAATTCTGTATTGGAGTAACACGGGGCGTGGATGATGACACTTAAACGACAACAGAAGCCAGCGAGTTTTAAGAACAAAGTCGTAAAGAAAATCATGGGTGGAGTAGGTGACACAGAAAGTAACGGATGACGAGTAAAAGAAATCGAAGAAGGCAGAAGAATATAACAGGGCAAGCTCTCATATCAAGCGAAATTAAAGGTAGAAGATTAAAGTGGATTGATCACGTTTTAAGGTGCGAAAATGAGAGAGATGTCCAGAAATTAGGCCTACATGTGACCTAGCCTATAGGAAAAGGCCGCCAGGATGTCAAGAACAAGAGTTGTAGATAATAGAAAAAGAGACATAGAACAAGAGTTTTATACAATAAGTTAGGAAAAGGGACGATAGAAAAACTAAAAAAATAAAATTAGATAAATAGTAAGACATGAAACGGTTCGAGCAGATCGTCTGCCGTGCAGGAAGTGAGGTGTTAGGTGACCAACCCTGACACACAACCGTGTGAGACACCATCTGTTCAGCTGTTCTTAACACAAAATAGTTTGACTGAAAACAGCGCGTCAAAGCTACGCATGCACAATGAGATCTTTTGACACCATGCATTCAGACACCCATTCCGTGTCTAATTTTAGCTGTAAGGGGAAATATCGGCATTGAATAGGAATAAATTGATAGGCATTATGGAGGGAGGGGGAGCCCTACAAGAATAAAAGGGGAACTGAATGTTCATCCAATAAGGCGGCGTGCAGGAGTGTACGGAGACATAGGAAACGATCATGTAAGAAAAATGCAAGAAGAAATATCAGTTTAACGCAACAAGAATTAACAAGCCTTGAAATGTCAAGAGTTCGGAGGGAGTGAGAAAACTGAGGACTATATGGTGAAGCCACAACAGGCGGACTGCCAGATATCCTGGAACGGTAGTTAACGATGACGATTAAGAAAAAAATGTTTCGTTGGAGCTGCAAAAACCGAATGTGTACAGAAACATGAAAAAGGGTAGCCAGTGTTATTGTGGCCAGTCGTGCGAATTTTACTTGACTGGATTCTCCATACAGTTAGCAGTTTATAAAACTGGAAAACGCGTCCAGATGGACGCCTCGTTGCTCAGAAATTTGGACCGGCTTGCAGAGATTTGTACTTGGGAGAAGGAGTACAATGTAAATAAGAGAAAAGCTTTAGGAATAAGGACGACGATTTTAGAAACGTTTTGTTGGGGCTGCAAAAAGACCGAATGTGCACAGAAATTTGATATAAGGTAGCCCAGTGTTCATGTGACTAGTCGTGCGAATTGTACTTGAGTCGATTCTTCACACAATTAATAGTTTATAAAAATGCTATACAGATATCGACAGAGATTATTTAAGTTGGGACGCGTAGTTGGTCAGAAATTGGGACCGGCTTACATAATTCGTAGCTATTTGGGAGAAGAAATAAGGTGTAAGTAAGGGAAAAGGTTTAGGAAGTTTGGTTAGCGTGGTTAGTTCGGCAAATGTCTGATCAGTTGCATAAAATACTAGCGAACAAAAAACGGAACATGTGAAGTACACAAAACTTCCTAAGCTTTCACAGCCGGCGTCAACATTATTAGAATTATTATTCATAGCCGGGCTGTTACGCCGTGGTCGACTGTTGTGACAGACGTTTCGGCCCCACCATCGGAGGGCATCCTCTTCAGTGTCAGAAGTGTTTGGCAGCTGTTCGCCAATTCACCCCAGTACTGAGGTATACTATGTGGTAGACGTTTCGGTCCCACCATCGGAGGCCATCCTCTTCAGTGTCAGAAGTGTTTGGCAGCTGTTCGCCAATTCACCCCAGTACTGAGGTATACTATGTGGTAGACGTTTCGGCCCCACCATCGGAGGCCATCCTCTTCAGTGTCAGAAGTGTTTGGCAGCTGTTCGCCAATTCACCCCAGTACTGAGGTATACTATGTGGTAGACGTTTCGGCACCACCATCGGAGGGCATCCTCTTCAGTGTCAGAAGTGTTTGGCAGCTGTTCGCCAATTCACCCCAGTACTGAGGTTGACTATGTGGCAGACGTTTCGGCCCCATCATCGGAGGCCATCCTCTTCAGTGCCAGAAGTGTTTGGCAGCTGTTCGCCAATTCACCCCAGTACTGAGGTTGACTATGTGGCAGACGTTTCGGTCCCACCATCGGAGGCCATCCTCTTCAGTGTCAGAAGTGTTTGGCAGCTGTTCGCCAATTCACCCTAGTACTGAGGTTGACTATGTGGCAGACGTTTCGGCCCCACCATCGGAGGCCATCCTCTTCAGTGCCAGAAGTGTTTGGCAGCTGTTCGCCAATTCACCCCAGTACTGAGGTATACTATGTGGTAGACGTTTCGGCACCACCATCGGAGGGCATCCTCTTCAGTTTCAGAAGTGTTTGGCAGCTGTTCTCCAATTCACCCCAGTACTGAGGTTGACTATGTGGCAGACGTTTCGGCCCCACCATCGGAGGCCATCCTCTTCAGTGTCAGAAGTGTTTGGCAGCTGTTCGCCAATTCACCCCAGTACTGAGTTATACTATGTGGTAGACGTTTCGGCACCACCATCGGAGGGCATCCTCTTCAGTGTCAGAAGTGTTTGGCAGCTGTTCGCCAATTCACCCCAGTACTGAGGTTGACTATGTGGCAGACGTTTCGGCCCCACCATCGGAGGCCATCCTCTTCAGTGCCAGAAGTGTTTGGCAGCTGTTCGCCAATTCACCCCAGTACTGAGGTTGACTATGTGGCAGACGTATCGGCCCCACCATCGGAGGCCATCCTCTTCAGTGTCAGAAGTGTTTAGCAGCTGTTCGCCAATTCACCCCAGTACTGAGGTTGACTATGTGGTAGACGTTTCGACCCCACCATCGGAGGCCATCCTCTTCAGTGTCAGAAGTGTTTGGCAGCTGTTCGCCAATTCACCCCAGTACTGAGGTTGACTATGTGGCAGACGTATCGGCCCCACCATCGGAGGCCATCCTCTTCAGTGTCAGAAGTGTTTGGCAGCTGTTCGCCAATTCACCCCAGTACTGAGGTATACTATGTGGTAGACGTTTCGGCCCCACCATCGGAGGCCATCCTCTTCAGTGTCAGAAGTGTTTGGCAGCTGTTCGCCAATTCACCCCAGTACTGAGGTTGACTATGTGGCAGACGTATCGGCCCCACCATCGGAGGCCATCCTCTTCAGTGTCAGAAGTGTTTGGCAGCTGTTCGCCAATTCACCCTAGTACTGAGGTTGACTATGTGGCAGACGTTTCGGCCCCACCATCGGAGGCCATCCTCTTCAGTGTCAGAAGTGTTTGGCAGCTGTTCGCCAATTCACCCCAGTACTGAGGTTGACTATGTGGCAGACGTATCGGCCCCACCATCGGAGGCCATCCTCTTCAGTGTCAGAAGTGTTTGGCAGCTGTTCGCCAATTCACCCCAGTACTGAGGTTGACTATGTGGCAGACGTATCGGCCCCACCATCGGAGGCCATCCATTTCATTGCCAAAAGTGTTTGGCAGCTCTACGTCAATTTACCCCAGTACTGAGGTTGACTATGTGGCAGACGTATCGGCCCACCATCGGAGGCCATCCTCTTCAGTGTCGAAAGTGTTTGACAGCTGTTCACCAGTTAAACCTCATGGGCGAAACTTCTGTCACAACCAACAACAGTCGACCACGGACTCACAGCCCGGCTATGAGTACTAATAAATAATTATAACAATATTCTGTACACAACTTCTTGTGTCAATTAGTTGTACAACTTTTTTTTTTTACGCAGAGCACAAAAAGCCTAGAGTTTTTCGCTTGGCAGAAATTGTGCAGTTACAGGAAATTTCCCGGCGACCGGCTAGAGGTGAGATAGCGTAAGTGAACTATTACCGTGTAGTTTATTTGTCTCCAGTTACTTAATGTAGTTGCATTCGCGGTTGCTAATAGATTAAGTGCATGAAGTCGTATCGACCGGCGGTGGCGGGTACGTGGCTGCGCGAAATTATCAACGTGAAAACGACATTTTAATAAAACGACTGACATTTATAGTATTGCTGAGCATTCATAATTTCTTTTCTTTTCTTATTCGCTTCGAGTTTCTCCATCGTTTTGTAGAAAGTCGCTCAATTAATATTATCGGTCGGATTATGATTGCAGAAGCAAGAAACGTCACGTAATTACCAGGTACGAACGACCGATCGTCTGAATTGCGATAAAACAGAAAACGTTTTCCACTGCACCCCCCCCCCCCCCCCCAACATAGCGATTAATTTACTGTTTAACAATAGGCATTTCCTGAATACACTCCTGGAGGTACTCAACTACGGAAAGTACTCGTTCATTTTTCAAGTTAGGCCTATGTATAAAACCAGGAATTGGAAACGCTTAGGCTTTTGTAAATAAGCAGGTCGTGATCCATTATCTGGAACGATTTATTAATTGCGTCGTTAATTCATAAGCAATAAATCGATCGATTAAAATGGAAATTGTATTCCCGTCCTGCAGCGTGCTGATTTAAAGTTTCTGTAGTTTGCCGCGAGATTAGTTGCCTGGTATTTCTAACGTATCAGTTTCGTATAAGGTATAAAATTTTAAAGTATAAAGTAGAGTATAAAATTTTGTTTTGGCCACTGAGTGGATGTATGGAGTGGAATTCTTTTTGTATTTTCCGTGATAATTAATGAACTTGGTGGGTGCATACTTGGTGCTAGGCATGGGGTAGATGTTAGGATACAGTGTTCAAAAATTTCTGCTCCACTGTAGAATAATAAACAACATTTTTTGCCTGTAAAAGTCTTGCCTTTTTTGTATTTTTTTTTTTTTTTTTAATGCAGACGAATGTAGTCCAAACGTGACATAGATTTACTTTAGGACTCAAGCATATCATGTATAACCTTTGTGCTGTTAAACATGTAACATAAAACGTTTATATAGCCTATGTAAACTCCGTAGCGTGTAAAATGTGTTATGAACGCTCGTAATTAGACTTGAGATATTCGTGTGTTACACTTAACGATTCAAGTTTGTAATGTTTTTGGTCAGGTTATTTTCGTTGATTTAAAGTGTGGTTTACGGCAGAAATTATTTAGACTCGCAAAGATTGTAGAACATTATAATTTAAATTCATAGATTTTGTTTATTATATACATTGACAACATGTTGAGAGCATGGAAGTCCTGAATGACTTCGGGAATACAGCTTAACAAATCAATTTGTATGGGTTCCCTGCTATATGCGGATGACATAGTTCTTATTCAAGAAAACGAGGATGATTTACAAAGAGCTATGTTTCAGTTACAAGAAGTTGTAACGAGCAGAAAATTTTAAAAATTTTTTAAATTTTCACCTCGGCAGAGTACGTTCACACGAGGCAGTGTCAACGACTTATGGTGGAGCAATAAATAAGGAGTAATGAGAAGGTGTCAGTGAAGCGTCGCTGACTTGACAATAGAAACACATTAAGTTCAATCCAACTATAGAATTTGGTGGCGTAAGATGACAGGGAAAGTTTCGTCCAGAATTATTGCTCTCCGCAGCTGTAACAAAGTAAGCGAGGACATTCACACCCGTACCGAGAATTGTAGCAGATGTTGACCATGTTACGTCAGTAGACGATAAGCGACAAAAACGAGTGAAACTCCATACTAAAATGAAACGGATGCGCTGCACCTTAAGAAACAATACTGGAAGATAGGCTGACAAAGACTAAAGTCATGTTACGCAGCTGGAGGTATCGTCTAATTGACAGACAAGAATTTACGAAGGGAAAGTTGGGGTGACTTCAACGACCAGCAGATGTTCAAAATTGTTAATAGCCAGAAAAAGGGGTTAGGACATAGAACAATACGCCAGGGAGACTGAAAGTACAGATAATGGGAATCTATAGAAACACAGAGTTTACTCAGACAATAGGTTGATCGACTAGTGTCTAATAGTTTCGTCGAAACGGGTCAACGATCGTCAGGGCAAAAAATCGGGGTGACCTAAGAACCTATCAGATGCCCTCAGCCAGCGAGAAATTTGGTGGTAAGGGGTGTTTCCATAGCAACTGAAACGAAGAACCTATCGGGAGAACTATGACGTAGAATCTTGACATGGTAGGGCAGTATTTTCCAAGAATATCAAAAACTGACCAATCTCGAAATGAAGTAGGCGTGAAGCGCGCCAGAGACAAAATTTTGAGTAGGGACGAATTAATAAAACCATCTGTCCAGGCCGGCGGAAAAGGGAGTCTGCACGCAATTTTTGAGAGTCTACAGTCTACAGTCGACACTTAATTTTGAAACGGTCATGCTAAAGTTTTTCAGACAGTTTACATTAATATTTTCAAGTAGTTTAACTTCAAGTGCGAGAGACGGTATATCATAAACTTTCAACAGTTTACGCTAATTATTCGGAGTTAGTAATTATTCAATGTTCAGAAGAGTACATTAAGCGGCGGAACGCTAACTCGAGTTCGGAAGTTAAAACGGTAACAAGTAACTTAAAAGACTTAATAATACATGCATATCGCGATAGTGATATTGAACCGAAGTGCGAAGTATCGGACTTAGTTAAAATTATACCAAGTGAACAATCAGACCGTTACACCAACAGACATCATCACTTAACGATATACAAATCATTTGAACTTAATATTGTGTACGACACATTATCAACAACATAATGAACACGAAACATTAAACAAACTAATAAATTATATGAACGTTTAATGAAGCAGCGACAAATGAAACTAGACATGTATATTGACATTAAAACGAACTCACAGCATACACAGTAAGATGAAACATTGATGAACACTGAACTTCAATTATTCACATATGCAAACGCCCACGCGAGTGATCGGAAGAGAAGTGTTAAGTGATAGTGATAAAGCAGCTTACGACGGAATGTGTCTACGAGCCATCTTCATCACCAGAACGAGACTTCGTCAACAACTAATGGATATTCAATAACCAAGTAACCATTACTATTAATTATTTCTAATTAATAACTTCTACTGACCTGGTTTTTTCAAAGAATTCACACCTGAGAAAATTATTAAGAAAAGTAATGAATAAATCTGAATAAAGTAGTTAATGAACGTATAAACAGAAGCTTATTTGGGATTTAATGAACGCATTAAATAAGTAGAATATTGAATTGTAATATTATTTGATTTATATATGTATGTATGTTTTCTTTGTTTTCCAGCACATATTGATACATGTATTTGTTTATTATAAAATATGTATGTATTTCAGGTACAGCGACGTAACCTATGTACTATTATAATATGTTATGAATGATAATTAAACTAGTATTTTAGTTGATCATAAATATGCGTTCATTATTACCAATGCAACCCAAATATTAACCTAAAGTTTGAAGGAATACAAATAGATTTTAAGAGTTTCTTGTGTTCAATTAAAGTAAATGAATCGATAACTATCATCTATTAAATGATATCACGTATGTGTTGATGAGAATCAGACTAGTTAGACATAATGTTAAATGGTTGCCTCACACACAGCATGAAAAGAAGCAATTAAAACAAGTAAATACACATTATTTATTGAACATGAATTTATATAAAATTCAGTGTATAAACTGTGTTCCAACACGTGAGCATAGATAGTCAGGGTCATAAATAAGATTCAATTATACACATACATGTAAGAGATCGATAAATTTTGTATTTAAGAGCAAACACAATAACAATATTAATTACCACAAGTGTGATTTTACATTTACTACACATTTGCATAAATTGACATTTATAATTTACCACTAATCAAATATGCAAATAAAGGTTATAAATTAATATTTATAAATGGCGTCCAACTTCGAGGCCAGATACATATTTAATAATTAACCCATTTATGCATATAATACATTTATAAATGATATTTATAAATGGCGCCCAACGTGGGGCTCGGCAATCACAGATTAATTAATTAAATCACGGTTAGCATAATAAATAATCCCCATTTATTTAATTTATAAACGGCGCCCATCCGCACGGCATGATACGTATTAACAAAGATTGTTAACACGTACAGCTTTGGTAAAGAACGGGCAGTAGAAGTAGTAGAGAAAGTAGTGTCATAGAAATAGAAGTAAGATAAGTGTTATTAGTGTAAGTCAGTTTGAATGATTACGCGTAGTAGGGCAAAAATGGCGAGCAATTCAGACAGTGTAGAATTTGACATTAATAACCAATTAGGCGCAGTAAATACAGAGGACAATAATACACCTAGTGAACCAAGTAGTGTGGTAGAGAGTCCAGAAGATAGGGCGCGAGGACAGACAGCGCAAATAGAAGATGGAACCCTACAAACGTTGATGGAGTTCATCCGTCAACAGAACGAAAAACAAGAAGAAAATATTAACAAATTAATTAGCGAGAAACAAGAAGAAAATAACAGAAAACTAGAAGAGAATATTAAGAAATTAATTAGTGAGAAATTAGAAAAACAAAATGAAAAACTCGACCAGCATAAGGAAGAGATGACACAAATAAGGTCCGAGATACGTGACTGCCAGCAGACCTGGGAAAGAAAGGTCGACGAACTACAGAAGAAGCAAGATGGATGTCGTGAGAGACTTGAGAGAAGAAGCCAACAAGAAGTACGTAGAAATACAAGAAAAACAAGAAAATGATCGTCAAGAATGGATGGCAGCAGTACACACTACCCAAACGACCGTTAAAAGGATTAATCACAAGTTCGATGTTCACGTTAAGGATTACAATAAGAAGCACGAAGAACTCAAGGCCGAGATACACGATACCATACTGCAGAAACAACAGGAGCAAGAAGGAACAAATAGTAATATTATACAGAAGTTGGAAGAAGTTGACGGTAGACAACGTTCAACAGAACAGAAGTTGGACGAGACTACGAAAGAGAAGACAACGAGGATCGAAGAGTTAAAAGGACATTTGACTAAGGTAAGAGAAAACCAAGAAAGATTGCAGCGACAATTGATGGAAGGTGAGTGTGGAATATTAAATCGAATTAACGGGCCTAACCACAATGATCTTAAATATAATGGCACGGACAGATTCCCTATGGAATTCCTCAAGGAATTGTCCGAAATCCAAGAGTTATACTATCCCGCTGACAATATTAAGTGGATTGGCAAACACCTGGAATTGGACGCAGGAATTTGGTGGCGAGTGATACGTAACCAAATATCAAATTTCGAAGAATTCAAGGAAGCGTTCTCTCTGAAATATTGGGGCCAAGAACGACAGGACAGTATCCGGGACCATTTGGAGTATGGCAGGTTTGATTGGCGCGGACCAGTTACTGCTATTCAATATATTGAACGCATCTTGTTGGAAAGCAGGCAGTTAACACCTACTCTGTCTGACTATCAGTTAATACGTAAGATATCTCGTCACTTTGGGCGCGATATCCAGCTCGCGGTGGTGACAAGAGGGATTGTGACGATACCAAACTTCGAATCTTTGATCATCGAGTATACACAGATTCAACCGAGAAATAATAGAGAGTCGAACTATGTGGCGGCAAACGAGGGGAGAAATGCCTATAGGGAAAGTGAAAGCGGTCCGAACAAAGGAAGCGGAATACAGAAGAAAATGTGGGGTGACAGACCGGCCATAAATAACCAGCACCGTAATGCAGACCGGCGCGCTGTCAACACAATAGAGTTTACGAATACGACGGCTGGCACATCGGGCATTCAACCCAAAAGGAACCGTCAACAACAAGAAGAGGAAAAAAAAATCCCTCCACCCATTAACGGAGATAGCCGTCAAAACAAATGACTACCAGACGAATATAATCCTACCGGACTTACGAAGCGATTTATTATGTAATGATGATGAAGAAATTTCTCAACGAATAATCAGGTGTCCAGAGATAAATATCAAGTTCAACAATAATGTTAGTGTACAAGCGTTGCTCGATACTGGATCCGTTATTGCCGGATTATCTGAGTCGTGGTTTCACCAAAACAAACA
The DNA here is from genome assembly GCA_034769895.1 of Magicicada septendecula. Classification (NCBI taxonomy): domain Eukaryota; kingdom Metazoa; phylum Arthropoda; class Insecta; order Hemiptera; family Cicadidae; genus Magicicada; species Magicicada septendecula. The sequence continues at coordinate 86,975,291 of CM068368.1, forward strand.
TAACATTACACCTTATGAAATATTACCGATGTCTAACACATTAATAGTTAGCGCAGTTGGTAATAAATCAAAGCTAATCAGAAAACAAATATTATGTGATATCTATATAGAAGAAATTAAATATGAATGTGTTTTTCTCATAATACCAGATTTGATAAAACCTTGCATATTAGGAACCAATTTTCTTCAAGAAACAGGGTGTCTCATTGACATGGGAAGAAGAATCGTCGAGTTAAGAAGAGAGGATAACGAAGCGACGTACACGGTGCCTATGATGCATATAGAAGTGGTGGACGTAGAAGAAGAAGAAGAGATCATCAGAAACATTGACAAGAAGATAGAAAGTATTGAATGCGGAGATAAAGGAACGTTGGAAAGATTAAGGGAAATTCTAATAAGGAATAGCTGTTTATTCAGAGAATGCCCCGGAAGAATCGGAGGGTATGTCCACGAGTTTCGAGTCACCGACCAGACACCGTACTTCCAGAGAGGATGGCCTGTCCCATTAGCATATAAAGGGAAGGTAGATGATGAGATTAAGAAAATGTTACGGTATGGGGTCATTGAGAGATGCAACAGCGCATATATCAACCCACTTGTTACGGTAATTAAGAAGGACGGTAGTGTACGATTGTGTCTGGATGCGAGAAAGGTGAACAGCGTGACTATCCCGGACTACGAGGGTGCTCCTCCGATAAACGACATATTGGCGAGATGAAGTATTTATCTACCGTCGATTTAACTAGCAGTTTCTGGCAAGTACCACTGAAGCCTGAGTGCCGGAACTTCACCGCTTTTATGTACGACGGCAAGTGTTATCGTTTTACAGTTACACCATTCGGACTGAGTACCAGTTCTGCGGCACTGACCAGGGGATTGGACACAGTATTGGACGATGAAGTTAAAGAGAGTACCATTATTTATGTCGACGATTGCCTGTGTTATTCAGAAGATTTAGAAACGCATTTGTTACATTTAGATTTATTATTATCCAATTTAAGAAGGGCAAATTTAACCATCAATTTGGAGAAGTCGCAATTCTTCAGACAAGAAATCGCGTACCTCGGTTATCGATTAACGACCCAAGGAATACGAGCAACGGACGAGAAGATCGATGCCATTATGAAGTTCCCTACACCTCGGAACCAAAAACAATTAAAAGGTTTCCTGGGTTTGACAAATTTCTACAATCGATTTATAGACAAATACGCTGAAACCACTAAACCATTACTTGAATTGTTAAGGAAAGGACAGAAATTTACCTGGACACAGGAATTAAATGAATGTTTTCAGCAGGTTAAAAGGTTATTCGTAGAAACAGTCATCTTAAAGTTTCCCCGAATAAACCAAAGATATATGCAATGTGACGCCAGCAACTTTGCATATGGCGGACAACTATATCAACTAGACGAGGAAGGAAAAATTGGAGTAATAGCTTTTACCAGCAAGACATTCAAGGGTGCAGAAATAAATTATCACACTACGGAGAAGGAGCTTTTGTGTATTGTACGATGTCTTGAGAGGTTCCGTATATACATACTAGGACAACCGTTAACTATCATTACTGATAAGAAGGCATTGACTTTTATGAATAAATGTCATTTAAACAACTCGCGTATTACACGCTGGATCTTGAGTATCCAGGAGTTCAAATTCGACATTGTCCATTGTAAAGGTAAGGACAATATTATTGCTGATCTTCTGAGCAGAAATCCAGAAGATGCCACGCTAGAAGTAATTAGTGACAATATTTCCGAATACTTAATTAACCACCTGACAATCAAAATGGATAAGAAGGTAAGCAAGATCCTAATGGATATTGGAAGGTACCAAATTCAAGATAATAAGCTTAAGAATATTACTGATAAGATTAGGGAAGAGTGTATAGATAAGGAATTAAATAAATTTTATAGATTCGTCGATGAGAAATTGTATAGATTACGTAGGAGAGAGTGGAAACTATACGTACCGAACAGTGTGTCCGGCGAAATAATTGCTGAAATACACCGTATGTATGGTCATCCCGGTGCGAAGAGATGTATCAAATTATTGCAGGAGTACTTTACCATAGACGGTATGTTAAAGAGGGTGAAAAATTACGTACGGGCTTGCGACACTTGTCAGCGAAAGAAAGATTCTGGTAACAGAAACTTGTTCGGAGGAACAAAAGCCATAATACCGTTACGCAAGGGTGACCTAGTGAGCGCCGATTATTACGGACCATTACCTGCTTCGTCCGCCGGTGTCAGATATCTGTTTGTTATGGTTGACAACTTTACCAAATACGTACGACTTTTCACACTTCGAAGGGCAACGACCGTCGCTACACTGAGAAGAGTACACCAGTATTGTAAGGAACTGGGGTCTCCTAGAGTGATTATCACAGACAACGGAACGCAATTTTCATCTAAAAAATGGTTAGATGGATTAACTGAACTAAATATCCAACCACGATTTACCGCAATAAGGAACCCTTGTGCGAATCTGGCTGAAAGAATCAACAGACAGCTTGGGAACTTATTTAGGGTCTTTGTTGGTGATCAACATACAAAGTGGTCGCGTTACGTACCAATCGTCGAGAGTTGTATTAACGAAACGTACCACGAGACGATAGAAGTAACACCGTACGAAGCTCAGCTCGGGAAGAAACCTACCAGAGCGTGGGAAAATACATAAACAAGGATATACTCCTAGTTAAAGGGGTGGATCATAACCAAATATTTATCAAAATGAAGGAGAAGAGAGAAAAACAAGCAAAATTATGTAATGAGGTCAAGACCATTACAAAATTCAAAATTGGTGAGAAAGTGTTAATCAGAACGTATCATCAATCGGACGCGGTCCAGAAAAGAATTGAAAAATTTTGCGAACTGTACTGCGGACCATATAAAGTGCATCAAATTCTCGGAGAAGCTACTTATCTACTCGTTGATTGCGATGATGACAAGAAACTCCGTGGAAAATTTAATGCCAGACAATTGAAAAAATACTATGAATCAGAGAATTGAAGATGAAGGAAGAGGAAGAAATTGAAGAAGATGTCTTAAGAAGCTAGCCGATGCTGATGGATCAACTGCGTTAGGGTAATTGACGCGGCGATATCATTCAAGCTGGCTTAACCAAGAAAGTTAGGTACTTTAATTGTTGAAACATAATATAAAAATGTATTTAGTTAATTAAGCACTAATTAAATGTTAGATAATAAGATAAATTAACATTTAATGTGACATTTTATAAAAATATTGCAGTGAATGCAAAGGACATTTTAATTGCTATTATTTGATTTATATAGTAATAAGTTACAAGGACAAAGTGAAAAAATGGACACTTAAAATCAAATAAGTCGTATTATTCAAAAGAACTAGATAGTAAATGAACTTTATTAATGTGAGTGTATATAATTAGTAGGCTAAGAAGGTAAATGATGCTATCATAAAGTAGGTAAATCATTAAAACAAAATGTATTACTTGTATGTAAATTATTAAAATAATCACAACTAACGTAGCGAAGGTATTAATTAACAATCTAATTTTAAATAACATTTTAAAAGATTTTATTGGTAGGATCATTAGTAATGCACAAAGGTGTATATGTATAGGAGATTTTCCTTGATGTCATGTAAAGTGTTACATGGAACTGATTGATTGTTTGATAATATCTTGTGAGTATGATATTTTAGAAAGTAAAATTTCATTCAATTGATTAAATTAATTGCTCATTGAATTTATGATTTGTCTTATAATTATAAGGATAAGGTATTTATATGTAAATACGATAATGTGAAATGCGTTCAGCTATCCCAAATAGCTAGCAATAAATTCAGAGAACCGATTAAAACCAAAAGGGGGTGTACCACTTGTAATATAAGCTTTTGAAAGTAGGTTATCATGTATTGCCTTCCCCTGAAGAAGATGAACACGGCGAGGCGACGTACAGGGCGCAGAATTTAGATTTGAGTTGTTCCCTGAGGTCACATCGTCAAATCTAAATTGAGGACACTGTAACGAGCAGAAAATTTTAAAAATTTTTTAAATTTTCACCTCGGCAGAGTACGTTCACACGAGGCAGTGTCAACGACTTATGGTGGAGCAATAAATAAGGAGTAATGAGAAGGTGTCAGTGAAGCGTCGCTGACTTGACAATAGAAACACATTAAGTTCAATCCAACTATAGAATTTGGTGGCGTAAGATGACAGGGAAAGTTTCGTCCAGAATTATTGCTCTCCGCAGCTGTAACAAAGTAAGCGAGGACATTCACACCCGTACCGAGAATTGTAGCAGATGTTGACCATGTTACGTCAGTAGACGATAAGCGACAAAAACGAGTGAAACTCCATACTAAAATGAAACGGATGCGCTGCACCTTAAGAAACAATACTGGAAGATAGGCTGACAAAGACTAAAGTCATGTTACGCAGCTGGAGGTATCGTCTAATTGACAGACAAGAATTTACGAAGGGAAAGTTGAGGTGACTTCAACGACCAGCAGATGTTCAAAATTGTTAATAGCCAGAAAAAAGGGGTTAGGTCATAGAACAATACGCCAGGGAGACTGAAAGTACAGATAATGGGAATCTATAGAAACACAGAGTTTACTCAGACAATAGGTTGATCGACTAGTGTCTAATAGTTTCGTCGAAACGGGTCAACGATCGTCAGGGCAAAAAATCGGGGTGACCTAAGAACCTATCAGATGCCCTCAGCCAGCGAGAAATTTGGTGGTAAGGGGTGTTTCCATAGCAACTGAAACGAAGAACCTATCGGGAGAACTATGACGTAGAATCTTGACATGGTAGGGCAGTATTTTCCAAGAATATAAAAAACTGACCAATCTCGAAATGAAGTAGGCGTGAAGCGCGCCAGAGACAAAATTTTGAGTAGGGACGAATTAATAAAACCATCTGTCCAGGCCGGCGGAAAAGGGAGTCTGCACGCAGTTTTTGAGAGTCTACAGTCGACACTTAATTTTGAAACGGTCATGCTAAAGTTTTTCAGACAGTTTACATTAATATTTTCAAGTAGTTTAACTTCAAGTGCGAGAGACGGTATATCATAAACTTTCAACAGTTTACGCTAATTATTCGGAGTTAGTAATTATTCAATGTTCAGAAGAGTACATTAAGCGGCGGAACGCTAACTCGAGTTCGGAAGTTAAAACGGTAACAAGTAACTTAAAAGACTTAATAATACATTCATATCGCGATAGTGATATTGAACCGAAGTGCGAAGTATCGGACTTAGTTAAAATTATACCAAGTGAACAATCAGACCGTTACACCAACAGACATCATCACTTAACGATATACAAATCATTTGAACTTAATATTGTGTACGACACATTATCAACAACATAATGAACACGAAACATTAAACAAACTAATAAATTATATGAACGTTTAATGAAGCAGCGACAAATGAAACTAGACATGTATATTGTAATAATATAAATAATTTTGATGTGTATGTTCTTAAATTGGTGTGTAATTGGTGTGTTTAATTGGTGTGGCTCTCGACGTCTTACTGGCCTGAAACACTTCCTTAAGTTTCCCAGCTGGTCGAGTCCCAATGGTAGCAAGACTGGTCGAGTAGCGTAATGTTGATGAAGAAATGTATGTTCAGCTTAACCGAAAGTTTCAAAACAAAAATTATTGTTTTGAAGAAAATTAAAAAAAAAAATTGTTTATAAAAAAAATAATTAAAAATTTTTTTAATTTTATTAATTAATTAATTATAATCAATTAATTAATATAGGGCTGTGAAGTTTTAAAAAGTGTAATGCTCTTCTGAAAATTTTTATTAAAGTTTTGGTATATTTTAAATAAACTATCACCACTCATAAGATTGTCTTCAAACCAATCGATACTTGTTTACCTTTTTATTTTTTAGGTTATCTTCACTTATAGGTGGTAAAGTCCTTGTAGATTATCAATTAGAATTATATTATTGGTAATTAGTATTATTGAAGAAATAAAGAACTATTAAGTATTGAAAAGTATTAATGTTTTATTAATTAATGGCAATATTGACTCTTATCGATTAATATCGATTCTCAGGATATCGAAAAAATTACAAAGTATTATATAAAAATCGTACAGGGTTCTTTAAACAGCCAGTTATTATCAAAGTCAGAGAAATCGGGCTAATATTTAAAAGTATAACGTTACATCAAATGAATAATTATTACTAAACACAAACATTGAATAATAATTTGAAATTAAAATAATTGTTTTCACCAAACAGCTGTGTTGAACTAAGAGAGGCATTGGAATTGTCAAAGAAAGATGGCTGCCGTCAAGTTGATCAAAATGTCGCTCGTTCCTGCTGCATTCCAAATAATGTATTTTCTGGCAATATTCCTGTTCTTGTGTCTGCAAATCTCTTGTTAAATGTTGTGTAGTGACTGGTGTAATGATTCTGGGTTGTATTTAGTATATCTGTGTAATTATAAGTCAAAACACTTTTCCCAATTCCGACACTAATTTGGTTAAGGTATTATACAGTTTTCTGGTGTTTTGTGGTGTTTTTCGGAGTAGATATGTATTGTTTAGTGTTAATTAGTGTTTCTTGATTGTTTTTGCCACAATGTATTTGTTCTGGAAGGATTTTATAATTCACTCTCGACTTCACAGTAACGTACTGTTCGCCACTTAACTTTACCGTTGTAAGATAGGTTAGATCGTCACAAAACTCTCGTTTATGTTAACCGTTCGAATACCAATAATCAACTAACTGTTTCCTTCAGTTTCAATTAAACTCTTAGCCCATATAATATTATTCTTAACATTGTTCAAATATATTTTCATATCCTGTGCACACTTTAATATTTCACTATGTAAATACCTAAACTTGGGTTATTTATCAATTTTATTCACTAGATGTTATTTAAATTAATCTTTCAGTTCATTCAGCTTATTTTCAGATTAAATAATGCCGTTTTATAGTGTTTTCTGTCCAAAAAACAGTAATTTTACTTTCAGTTTGGTATACTCTGAAAAGTCAAAACATCAAAATTTACTTCCTGTCATTATATAAATTCAGCCATTTTATCAGTTATATTTAATATTAATAATCCTATATTGTATTAAAAGGTTCATATTCCCTTATTTTCTGGTAATTAATTGAATTAGTTGTATTCTGAAACATTATTCTGGAATATATGACTCCCATGTCCAAATTTCTGAGTTTAGTCATTTTCATTTTTATTTATAATTCTGAATATAATTTATTAAAATCTTTCTAAATGGTATGTGCAATTATATGGCTTGATCTCAAGTTTATTTTGTCTAAACCCCTTTTGTTTATTCGCATTTAAATGAGCAATTTCTCTGTTTTGATGAAGTTTGGTTTCCATTCTTTTGGCCTATGATTTTTTAACATTTTTTCCTTACAAAAACTTTACAAACAATATATGATGTGTGATACCCTCTCTGACTTTTACATATAGTATTATAAATTAAACATGTTTTCAAATTACACAAAAACAATTAGTATTGGTTACAATACAAATAATAGTTAAACAAAATAAAGAATATTTTTTTAAATAAATGGTTGTCTTCAAGTCAGACATTTTGCAACAAAATCCTTATTTCTAAACATGGAAACATGGCTTACAAAAAAGAAAGGTTTTTTACTAACTAACATCTTAATTACTCTTTACTATTTACAAGTAGTAACTATTTTTATAGTTCTGATGTTAGTTGTATCAGACCCAAACAAATGGCCTTATATCTAAAACAATTTTAAACATTCTTGTACTATATACATAAAAACCTTATATTTATATTCTTATTTCTAACTATTATTATAAGTAGGATTCTACAGTTTTTATACCGTCTTTTACCCATTGTCTTTGGGGAATTGTACCCTGTCATTAATAAATAAATAGTATTAATTGTTCAAAAGGTATTATGAACTCTGTTTTTCTTTTTTCATGTAAAACAAAATGTTATTTTAAACAGATTCATGTCTTATGAACAACATATTGTCACAGTACACATTTCAAGTCATTGAAAAATGCATATTTCATTGCATCCAATGTTTGTGATTGCCAAGAATGAAACACAAGGTTCATTTTTTATAATACCCAAAACTATCACTGGTTCACTTTGCACTTATATATTATGTTAATGCTAAATGGTCGTATAGTCTTATTAACATAATAAATTGGTTAGCGTTTTTTCAATGGAGATTTGTTCCATGGGTACTATATTATTGTTTCATCTTAGTTCACAGGCAACTTTTACTTTATACACTTCTCTCTCTTAAAATTATATACATGTGGTTTTTATTTCGTTATACTTTTATTTTTAAATATTTATTTTGGGGATATAGGGATTTGGGTGTCTTTTATAAGAGCATGACATCTTCTTCAGGATGCTGCCTTCTTCTTCTTTCATCAGTCTTCTTTTCTCCTGCCTTCTGGGACTGGTATCTTCTCCATCTTCTTCTTGATGCCATCAGGTTTCTTGGGATCTTCTCCATCATCTTCTTTATTTCAGAAATACACCACCTGTATTGGTTGATCTTGGCTTATTTTAGGGTTTCTATTCTATTTATTCTCCCTCGTTGTGGGTTTGGTCATATTCTGTACTGCTTGGTTATTTACTTTTTACCTTCCTGGGTTATACCTTGAAAACCTTTGGTTATGAGACTGGTCTTGGATGACTCATCACTAGTAACTCCTTTTATTTGAACTTGTATTTTCTTTATAATAATGATTTCTTTCCACAGTTGCTATGAATTAATCTATTTATATTAAACTTAATGCTTTCTTCCAAATTTAAATATTATAACTTCATTATTCTAATGATCAATTGCCATTCAATATTATGCATACATCTGTCACGCTACAGATTGCTCTCCTCCAGAAGTAATTATTTCAGACATGTTTATGGATGAAATAATTTCTTATGATAATTTCATCATTTCTTATAATTCATTTTCTTCTCCATTTTTATATCGACTTTTTTATATTAGAGTTTTATTAATTTTATATATATGGTTACTTGTCTTACTACTGATCCTTTTCGGATAGTTAGTGTCTTCTGAGATATTTTATAATTGTAATACATTTTCTTTCTTTATCAACTTCGTGTTGCATCCTTGGGATATTAATTCCCTATCACGTGGGCTGGGGCAGATCAGAGGGGCACTGTACGCTACTTCTCTGCTGGCCATACACCACTTCTATAAATTCAGTACAGAGGCATATCCATCCCTGCTCAAAAACATAATGCTGCTGGAATTATCTTCAGTCAGTCATCGAATAAATAAATAAAAAGTAGTCTCATTTTCGACTAATAAAAATATCTTTGGATTCTCCACTTCGTAGTCTCTCAGATTATCTCACATTTTCTATCTTAATAAATCTTCATAATCATTATTATACTCATCATATATATTTTTTCAAAACTCTTAACTTGTCTGATATATTTAATTTAATTATGGTTGAAAACCTTTCTTTTAACAATTCTGGTTACTGTTTACAGTGTAACTCTCTTTCTTCTCCATCTGAATTCTCTTTATATTTTCTTCTGGTTACTCATAGTATTAGTATGATTTTTATATATAATCTTTCTTATTCATTGTTTGAATGGTCTTAATATATTAATTTAATTTTTTAACATTGTATCTTTACATTAGATATACAGGATGTTATACTGATCATTTTATTTAAACATTTTGGTTCTTTCCTTTCTCTTAGAAAGTTATTAATCTGCCTTCGCATTCATTAACATTAATTCATTTATATTATATTTCATGTGGTATTTCTTCTCTTTGAATTTCATATAGGTCTTATTATTATCATTGGTTCAAAATCATCTTCTCCATATGTTTGGTATGAGTTGTTCTTCTTTGCTCTTAATTAACTGTTTTCATTATCGTTTCATAGGTAATTAGTCTCTTTGCTTCCAAATTTTTTCCTTCTCTGGCATATTACACTCTTTTTTGTTATTCTTCTCTACTCCTTCAAATGCTATTGTGAATATCTAGCATTTATTCTGGATTAACGTTAATTCTCTTTTCTGAATTAATCACTTTACTTTCTTCTCAATTCAATCATAATTGACACATAATTATTTTTTGGAACTTGGTTAGTTTTAATGTAAAATTCAAACTATTCTTTTTATTTAATTGAAAAATATTTCTCATAAATCCTTGTAATATGTTGATCTTATCTTGTTTCAAAGTACTGACGTTCTGTCAACATTCAAATTCTGTTTAATTCATTTATTCCCAGAATTGTTTCATTCAGAATTGTTTATAGTACTGTTATCTTACTATTATTTCTGAATGTTTTGGTATTTTTCCAAAATCAAATTCTTCTTAATTATTTACCATAAAGTTTTCTCATAAACTTAGTTATAGTAAGTTGGTCTTACTTCATTTTTAAATTTTTCGTATATTAACTCCAAAATTCCTTTCTTCTTAATTCTTCCAAAATGTTTTTCTCATAATTCAGTGGTAGTAAGCTGTGCTTGCTTAATTTTAAATTTTTTAAAATTAAGTTCAAAATTCTCTCTCTTTCTCTTTCTTTCATAAAGTTTTGTTCTAAATTATCAGGTTGTAGTAAGATGTACTTACATATTTTAGAATAAGTTATATTCAAAATTCTTTTCTTTTTCTTTCTTCCATAAAGTTTGTTCCAAAATTATTAGGTTGTAATAAGATGTACTTACTCAATTTTAAATTTTTATAAATTAAGTTCAAAATTTCCTCTCTTTCTCTTTCTTCCATAAAGTTTTGTTCTAAATTATCAGGTTGTAGTAAGATGTACTTGCTCAATTTTAAGTTTTTATAAATAATAAGTTCAAAATTCTCTCTTTTTCTTTTTCTTCCATAAAGTTTTTTCTTCAAATTATTAGGTTGTAAGTTGTTCTTACATATTTTAGAATTTTTTCAAAAATTCTAAATTCTTCTTCCTATAATTCTCCAGAATGTTCTTCTCAAAATATTAGGTTGTAAGATGTACTTACATTATTTTGGAATTTTTTTAATAAAAATTCTAAATTCCTTCTTCTTATAATTCTCCAAAATGTTCTTCTCAAAATATTAGGTTGTAAGATGTACTTACATTATTTTAGGATTTTTTCAAATATAAATTCTAAATTCCTTCTTCTTATAATTCTTCAGAATGTTCTTTTCAAAATATTAGGTTGTAAGATGTACTTACATTATTTTAAAATTTTTAAAATTATAAATTCAAAATTCTAAAACTCACAACTCATTCTTCATAATATTTCTTCATAGAAGCTTGATTGTACACTCCTTTGATTTTTCCTGAAACGATTTCCTTCAACTCATATGTATTGTTATGCTTATCATTTACCACAACATATGGGTATATATTGTACTCTACACTGGACCATATTATTTATACTTTAATAAGTTGATCTCCACTTTTTCTTTTCTTATAAATTTTCTTTTCTTTTATATACCCAGGAAGATGGACGATTTTCTTTATGTCGTTCCATTGCTCATATTTTTATTTATAATGTGCATTTTCTTAAATAGTCTTCATTCATAAAACCCAGTTTTGTTTCTATGTTTATTCTCCATATCATTTCCTTTCAATGATATTTATTCCGTCTCCTTCACCGTTGTTTTTCGCCGTAGTCGGTTATCATGATCTCCGTCCCTGTTCTTGATGGTGTGTGGTATCTGTGTCAACCAGGGTCCATCATCTCAATTGCTCTTATAAAATTTACCCTAGGGCGCGACACTCGGTTATTATTACTGTTATTATTGTTATTACTAAAATTATGATAGTAATTTCGGTTAGGTGGGTAAGGGCTGTCATCGTTATTGTTGGGATGTGGATTTCTCTGACTGTATGGAATATTATTATGTTGATAAAAATTGTTTCTATTGTTTGGATAGGGGTTGTTATACCTAACGCCGTTAAAATTACCGTTAAACTGGTTATTACGCGGCGGGTTGTTAGGGCCGTCGTAATTACTGGGCTGGTTCCCTCTATCATCATATTGTATACACCAATACTTCTCTGGTCCATGTTTTGTGTTACCCGACAAATATATGTGAGGATCTTCATCTGGGTTATCACTTATTATTTGTTTATCTGAAATACCATAAGCTGGTTTACCATCACATATCCATTCTGAAGGAATATATTTTAGCCTAACCGTACCCTGGAACTGTCCTAGATGGCACGCTAATGGAATACATTCTGGTGATTCACCTGTGCCGTCATTACAGTCTGGTACGATATCACATTTCCATCTTTCTGAAATCCACTGTCCAGTTCTGCGCTGATATTGATCTTGTTCACATGTCGTATTCTGTTTACCTCTGGTCCTTTCCCATTGGTACACTACTGTCTTGTGGTAAATTATTTTGGAAATTACTTCGATTCTCCTCCTATAATTCCTGGAATTCATGATGTCTTTGTCATAGGTAACTGGGATGTTATTGCCATCAATTAACCCATGTTTCATCATCTCCAACTCTTCCTTCGTTTTTATCAAGTTTCTTGGATACATTCTCCTTTTCCTTTGCTTAATATTTTCCTTATTTCCACTAGTTTTAATTCCAGGTACTACCACTACTAGTTCCTGCGTCTTATCATTTTGTACATCTTCTGTTTCTGGTTTACTACCATATTTTATTTCTTCGGTCTTCTCCTTTCCTAATTTTTCCCTAAACAGTTTATTGTCATTACTTATATCATCCAGTTTCTTACCTAATTCATCTTTCAAGGATTGGTTGTTCTCCTTTATAATCTTACTCAAATCTTCCTTCAATTCCTTACTTGTGGATTCCATTTTCTTCATCATTGATTCGTGGCACTCATCCATTTTCTTCAATATTCCTTCTTCCATTCGCCGGAACATTTCTTTCATTTTATCAATCATCTCCATTTCTTTTGGTGTAAGTTCTGCCATTTTGCTTGTCGCTGTTCCCTGTTTATTATCTTTCTCTGACTTTGTAGCTGTTGCCTAGCTCCAACTAGTGATTGGGCAGAAAGTATTGGCCTTCCAATCGCTAATTAAAGCCCCTAAAGTTGTGCGCCAATTTGTAATAAAATAAGAAAATTGTAATGTAATATGTTTAATTGGTGTGTATTTGGTGTTTTTAATTGGTGTGGCTCTCGACGTCTTACTGGCCTGAAACACTTCCTTAAGTTTCCCAGCTGGTCGAGTCCCAATGGTAGCAAGACTGGTCGAGTAGCGTAATGTTGATGAAGAAATGTGTGTTCAGCTTAACCGAAAGTTTCAAAACAAAAATTATTGTTTTGAAGAAAATTTAAAAAAAAAATTATGTTTATAAAAAAAATAATTAAAAAAAAAAATTTAATTTTATTAATTAATTAATTATAATCAATTAATTAATATAGGGCTGTGAAGTTTTAAAAAGTGTAATGCTCTTCTGAAAATTTTTATTAAAGTTTTGGTATATTTTAAATAAACTATCACCACTCATAAGATTGTCTTCAAACCAATCGATACTTGTTTACCTTTTTATTTTTTAGGTTATCTTCACTTATAGGTGGTAAAGTCCTTGTAGATTATCAATTAGAATTATATTATTGGTAATTAGTATTATTGAAGAAATAAAGAACTATTAAGTATTGAAAAGTATTAATGTTTTATTAATTAATGACAATATTGACTCTTATCGATTAATATCGATTCTCAGGATATCGAAAAAATTACAAAGTATTATATAAAAATCGTACAGGGTTCTTTAAACAGCCAGTTATTATCAAAGTCAGAGAAATCGGGCTAATATTTAAAAGTATAACGTTACATCAAATGAATAATTATTACTAAACACAAACATTGAATAATAATTTGAAATTAAAATAATTGTTTTCACCAAACAGCTGTGTTGAACTAAGAGAGGCATTGGAATTGTCAAAGAAAGATGGCTGCCGTCAAGTTGATCAAAATGTCGCTCGTTCCTGCTGCATTCCAAATAATGTATTTTCTGGCAATATTCCTGTTCTTGTGTCTGCAAATCTCTTGTTAAATGTTGTGTAGTGACTGGTGTAATGATTCTGGGTTGTATTTAGTATATCTGTGTAATTATAAGTCAAAACACTTTTCCCAATTCCGACACTAATTTGGTTAAGGTATTATACAGTTTTCTGGTGTTTTGTGGTGTTTTTCGGAGTAGATATGTATTGTTTAGTGTTAATTAGTGTTTCTTGATTGTTTTTGCCACAATGTATTTGTTCTGGAAGGATTTTATAATTCACTCTCGACTTCACAGTAACGTACTGTTCGCCACTTAACTTTACCGTTGTAAGATAGGTTAGATCGTCACAAAACTCTCGTTTATGTTAACCGTTCGAATACCAATAATCAACTAACTGTTTCCTTCAGTTTCAATTAAACTCTTAGCCCATATAATATTATTCTTAACATTGTTCAAATATATTTTCATATCCTGTGCACACTTTAATATTTCACTATATAAATACCTAAACTTGGGTTATTTATCAATTTTATTCACTAGATGTTATTTAAATTAATCTTTCAGTTCATTCAGCTTATTTTCAGATTAAATAATGCCGTTTTATAGTGTTTTCTGTCCAAAAATAGTAATTTTACTTTCAGTTTGGTATACTCTGAAAAGTCAAAACATCAAAATTTACTTCCTGTCATTATATAAATTCAGCCATTTTATCAGTTATATTTAATATTAATAATCCTATATTGTATTAAAAGGTTCATATTCCCTTATTTTCTGGTAATTAATTGAATTAGTTGTATTCTGAAACATTATTCTGGAATATATGACTCCCATGTCCAAATTTCTGAGTTTAGTCATTTTCATTTTTATTTATAATTCTGAATATAATTTATTAAAATCTTTCTAAATGGTATGTGCAATTATATGGCTTGATCTCAAGTTTATTTTGTCTAAACCCCTTTTGTTTATTCGCATTTAAATGAGCAATTTCTCTGTTTTGATGAAGTTTGGTTTCCATTCTTTTGGCCTATGATTTTTTAACATTTTTTCCTTACAAAAACTTTACAAACAATATATGATGTGTGATACCCTCTCTGACTTTTACATATAGTATTATAAATTAAACATGTTTTCAAATTACACAAAAACAATTAGTATTGGTTACAATACAAATAATAGTTAAACAAAATAAAGAATATTTTTTTAAATAAATGGTTGTCTTCAAGTCAGACATTTTGCAACAAAATCCTTATTTCTAAACATGGAAACATGGCTTACAAAAAAGAAAGGTTTTTTACTAACTAACATCTTAATTACTCTTTACTATTTACAAGTAGTAACTATTTTTATAGTTCTGATGTTAGTTGTATCAGACCCAAACAAATGGCCTTATATCTAAAACAATTTTAAACATTCTTGTACTATATACATAAAAACCTTATATTTATATTCTTATTTCTAACTATTATTATAAGTAGGATTCTACAGTTTTTATACCGTCTTTTACCCATTGTCTTTGGGGAATTGTACCCTGTCATTAATAAATAAATAGTATTAATTGTTCAAAAGGTATTATGAACTCTGTTTTTCTTTTTTCATGTAAAACAAAATGTTATTTTAAACAGATTCATGTCTTATGAACAACATATTGTCACAGTACACATTTCAAGTCATTGAAAAATGCATATTTCATTGCATCCAATGTTTGTGATTGCCAAGAATGAAACACAAGGTTCATTTTTTATAATACCCAAAACTATCACTGGTTCACTTTGCACTTATATATTATGCTAATGCTAAATGGTCGTATAGTCTTATTAACATAATAAATTGGTTAGCGTTTTTTCAATGGAGATTTGTTCCATGGGTACTATATTATTGTTTCATCTTAGTTCACAGGCAACTTTTACTTTATACACTTCTCTCTCTTAAAATTATATACATGTGGTTTTTATTTCGTTATACATTTATTTTTAAATATTTATTTTGGGGATATAGGGATTTGGGTGTCTTTTATAAGAGCATGACATCTTCTTCAGGATGCTGCCTTCTTCTTCTTTCATCAGTCTTCTTTTCTCCTGCCTTCTGGGACTGGTATCTTCTCCATCTTCTTCTTGATGCCATCAGGTTTCTTGGGATCTTCTCCATCATCTTCTTTATTTCAGAAATACACCACCTGTATTGGTTGATCTTGGCTTATTTTAGGGTTTCTATTCTATTTATTCTCCCTCGTTGTGGGTTTGGTCATATTCTGTACTGCTTGGTTATTTACTTTTTACCTTCCTGGGTTATACCTTGAAAACCTTTGGTTATGAGACTGGTCTTGGATGACTCATCACTAGTAACTCCTTTTATTTGAACTTGTATTTTCTTTATAATAATGATTTCTTTCCACAGTTGCTATGAATTAATCTATTTATATTAAACTTAATGCTTTCTTCCAAATTTAAATATTATAACTTCATTATTCTAATGATCAATTGCCATTCAATATTATGCATACATCTGTCACGCTACAGATTGCTCTCCTCCAGAAGTAATTATTTCAGACATGTTTATGGATGAAATAATTTCTTATGATAATTTCATCATTTCTTATAATTCATTTTCTTCTCCAGTTTTATATCGACTTTTTTATATTAGAGTTTTATTAATTTTATATATATGGTTACTTGTCTTACTACTGATCCTTTTCGGATAGTTAGTGTCTTCTGAGATATTTTATAATTGTAATACATTTTCTTTCTTTATCAACTTCGTGTTGCATCCTTGGGATATTAATTCCCTAACATTCCCTATCACGTGGGCTGGGGCAGATCAGAGGGGCACTGTACGCTACTTCTCTGCTGGCCATACACCACTTCTATAAATTGAGTACAGAGGCATATCCATCCCTGCTCAAAAACATAATGCTGCTGGAATTATCTTCAGTCATTCATCGAATAAATAAATAAAAAGTAGTCTCATTTTCGACTAATAAAAATATCTTTGGATTCTCCACTTCGTAGTCTCTCAGATTATCTCACATTTTCTATCTTAATAAATCTTCATAATCATTATTATACTCATCATATATATTTTTTCAAAACTCTTAACTTGTCTGATATATTTAATTTAATTATGGTTGAAAACCTTTCTTTTAACAATTCTGGTTACTGTTTACAGTGTAACTCTCTTTCTTCTCCATCTGAATTCTCTTTATATTTTCTTCTGGTTACTCATAGTATTAGTATGATTTTTATATATAATCTTTCTTATTCATTGTTTGAATGGTCTTAATATATTAATTTAATTTTTTAACATTGTATCTTTACATTAGATATACAGGTTGTTATATTGATCATTTTATTTAAACATTTTGGTTCTTTCCTTTCTCTTAGAAAGTTATTAATCTGCCTTCGCATTCATTAACATTAATTCATTTATATTATATTTCATGTGGTATTTCTTCTCTTTGCATTTCATATAGGTCTTATTATTATCATTGGTTCAAAATCATCTTCTCCATATGTTTGGTATGAGTTGTTCTTCTTTGCTCTTAATTAACTGTTTTCATTATCGTTTCATAGGTAATTAGTCTCTTTGCTTCCAAATTTTTTCCTTCTCTGGCATATTACACTCTTTTTTGTTATTCTTCTCTACTCCTTCAAATGCTATTGTGAATATCTAGCATTTATTCTGGATTAACGTTAATTCTCTTTTCTGAATTAATCACTTTACTTTCTTCTCAATTCAATCATAATTGACACATAATTATTTTTTGGAACTTGGTTAGTTTTAATGTAAAATTCAAACTATTCTTTTTATTTAATTGAAAAATATTTCTCATAAATCCTTGTAATATGTTGATCTTATCTTGTTTCAAAGTACTGACGTTCTATCAACATTCAAATTCTGTTTAATTCATTTATTCCCAGAATTGTTTCATTCAGAATTGTTTATAGTACTGTTATCTTACTATTATTTCTGAATGTTTTGGTATTTTTCCAAAATCAAATTCTTCTTAATTATTTACCATAAAGTTTTCTCATAAACTTAGTTATAGTAAGTTGGTCTTACTTCATTTTTAAATTTTTCGTATATTAACTCCAAAATTCCTTTCTTCTTAATTCTTCCAAAATGTTTTTCTCATAATTCAGTGGTAGTAAGCTGTGCTTGCTTAATTTAAAATTTTTTTAAATTAAGTTCAAAATTCTCTCTCTTTCTCTTTCTTCCATAAAGTTTTGTTCTAAATTATCAGGTTGTAGTAAGATGTACTTACATATTTTAGAATAAGTTATATTCAAAATTCTTTTCTTTTTCTTTCTTCCATAAAGTTTGTTCCAAAATTATTAGGTTGTAATAAGATGTACTTACTCAATTTTAAATTTTTATAAATTAAGTTCAAAATTCTCTCTCTTTCTTTTTCTTCCATAAAGTTTTGTTCTAAATTATCAGGTTGTAGTAAGATGTACTTACTCAATTTTAAGTTTTTATAAATAATAAGTTCAAAATTCTCTCTTTTTCTTTTTCTTCCATAAAGTTTTTTCTTCAAATTATTAGGTTGTAAGTTGTTCTTACATATTTTAGAATTTTTTCAAAAATTCTAAATTCCTTCTTCCTATAATTCTCCAGAATGTTCTTCTCAAAATATTAGGTTGTAAGATGTACTTACATTATTTTGGAATTTTTTTAATAAAAATTCTAAATTCCTTCTTATAATTCTCCAAAATGTTCTTCTCAAAATATTAGGTTGTAAGATGTACTTACATTATTTTAGGATTTTTTCAAATATAAATTCTAAATTCCTTCTTCTTATAATTCTCCAGAATGTTCTTTTCAAAATATTAGGTTGTAAGATGTACTTACATTATTTTAAAATTTTTAAAATTATAAATTCAAAATTCTAAAACTCACAACTCATTCTTCATAATATTTCTTCATAGAAGCTTGATTGTACACTCCTTTGATTTTTCCTGAAACGATTTCCTTCAACTCATATGTATTGTTATGCTTATCATTTACCACAACATATGGGTATATATTGTACTCTACACTGGACCATATTATTTATACTTTAATAAGTTGATCTCCACTTTTTCTTTTCTTATAAATTTTCTTTTCTTTTATATACCCAGGAAGATGGACGATTTTCTTTATGTCGTTCCATTGCTCATATTTTTATTTATAATGTGCATTTTCTTAAATAGTCTTCATTCATAAAACCCAGTTTTGTTTCTATGTTTATTCTCCATATCATTTCCTTTCAATGATATTTATTCCGTCTCCTTCACCGTTGTTTTTCGCCGTAGTCGGTTATCATGATCTCCGTCCCTTTTCTTGATGGTGTGTGGTATCTGTGTCAACCAGGGTCCATCATCTCAATTGCTCTTATAAAATTTACCCTAGGGCGCGACACTCGGTTATTATTACTGTTATTATTGTTATTACTAAAATTATGATAGTAATTTCGGTTAGGTGGGTAAGGGCTGTCATCGTTATTGTTGGGATGTGGATTTCTCTGACTGTATGGAATATTATTATGTTGATAAAAATTGTTTCTATTGTTTGGATAGGGGTTGTTATACCTAACGCCGTTAAAATTACCGTTAAACTGGTTATTACGCGGCGGGTTGTTAGGGCCGTCGTAATTACTGGGCTGGTTCCCTCTATCATCATATTGTATACACCAATACTTCTCTGGTCCATGTTTTGTGTTACCCGACAAATATATGTGAGGATCTTCATCTGGGTTATCACTTATTATTTGTTTATCTGAAATACCATAAGCTGGTTTACCATCACATATCCATTCTGAAGGAATATATTTTAGCCTAACCGTACCCTGGAACTGTCCTAGATGGCACGCTAATGGAATACATTCTGGTGATTCACCTGTGCCGTCATTACAGTCTGGTACGATATCACATTTCCATCTTTCTGAAATCCACTGTCCAGTTCTGCGCTGATATTGATCTTGTCCACATGTCGTATTCTGTTTACCTCTGGTCCTTTCCCATTGGTACACTACTGTCTTGTGGTAAATTATTTTGGAAATTACTTCGATTCTCCTCCTATAATTCCTGGAATTCATGATGTCTTTGTCATAGGTAACTGGGATGTTATTGCCATCAATTAACCCATGTTTCATCATCTTCAACTCTTCCTTCGTTTTTATCAAGTTTCTTGGATACATTCTCCTTTTCCTATGCTTAATATTTTCCTTATTTCCACTAGTTTTAATTCCAGGTACTACCACTACTAGTTCCTGCGTCTTATCATTTTGTACATCTTCTGTTTCTGGTTTACTACCATATTTTATTTCTTCGGTCTTCTCCTTTCCTAATTTTTCCATAAACAGTTTATTGTCATTACTTATATCATCCAGTTTCTTACCTAATTCATCTTTCAAGGATTGGTTGTTCTCCTTTATAATCTTACTCAAATCTTCCTTCAATTCCTTACTTGTGGATTCCATTTTCTTCATCATTGATTCGTGGCACTCATCCATTTTCTTCAATATTCCTTCTTCCATTCGCCGGAACATTTCTTTCATTTTATCAATCATCTCCATTTCTTTTGGTGTAAGTTCTGCCATTTTGCTTGTCGCTGTTCCCTGTTTATTATCTTTCTCTGACTTTGTAGCTGTTGCCTAGCTCCAACTAGTGATTGGGCAGAAAGTATTGGCCTTCCAATCGCTAATTAAAGCCCCTAAAGTTGTGCGCCAATTTGTAATAAAATAAGAAAATTGTAATGTAATATGTTTAATTGGTGTGTATTTGGTGTTTTTAATTGGTGTGGCTCTCGACGTCTTACTGGCCTGAAACACTTCCTTAAGTTTCCCAGCTGGTCGAGTCCCAATGGTAGCAAGACTGGTCGAGTAGCGTAATGTTGATGAAGAAATGTATGTTCAGCTTAACCGAAAGTTTCAAAACAAAAATTATTGTTTTGAAGAAAATTTAAAAAAAAAATTGTTTATAAAAAAAAATAATTAAAAAATTTTTTTTAATTTTATTAATTAATTAATTATAATCAATTAATTAATATAGGGCTGTGAAGTTTTAAAAAGTGTAATGCTCTTCTGAAAATTTTTATTAAAGTTTTGGTATATTTTAAATAAACTATCACCACTCATAAGATTGTCTTCAAACCAATCGATACTTGTTTACCTTTTTATTTTTTAGGTTATCTTCACTTATAGGTGGTAAAGCCCTTGTAGATTATCAATTAGAATTATATTATTGGTAATTAGTATTATTGAAGAAATAAAGAACTATTAAGTATTGAAAAGTATTAATGTTTTATTAATTAATGGCAATATTGACTCTTATCGATTAATATCGATTCTCAGGATATCGAAAAAATTACAAAGTATTATATAAAAATCGTACAGGGTTCTTTAAACAGCCAGTTATTATCAAAGTCAGAGAAATCGGGCTAATATTTAAAAGTATAACGTTACATCAAATGAATAATTATTACTAAACACAAACATTGAATAATAATTTGAAATTAAAATAATTGTTTTCACCAAACAGCTGTGTTGAACTAAGAGAGGCATTGGAATTGTCAAAGAAAGATGGCTGCCGTCAAGTTGATCAAAATGTCGCTCGTTCCTGCTGCATTCCAAATAATGTATTTTCTGGCAATATTCCTGTTCTTGTGTCTGCAAATCTCTTGTTAAATGTTGTGTAGTGACTGGTGTAATGATTCTGGGTTGTATTTAGTATATCTGTGTAATTATAAGTCAAAACACTTTTCCCAATTCCGACACTAATTTGGTTAAGGTATTATACAGTTTTCTGGTGTTTTGTGGTGTTTTTCGGAGTAGATATGTATTGTTTAGTGTTAATTAGTGTTTCTTGATTGTTTTTGCCACAATGTATTTGTTCTGGAAGGATTTTATAATTCACTCTCGACTTCACAGTAACGTACTGTTCGCCACTTAACTTTACCGTTGTAAGATAGGTTAGATCGTCACAAAACTCTCGTTTATGTTAACCGTTCGAATACCAATAATCAACTAACTGTTTCCTTCAGTTTCAATTAAACTCTTAGCCCATATAATATTATTCTTAACATTGTTCAAATATATTTTCATATCCTGTGCACACTTTAATATTTCACTATATAAATACCTAAACTTGGGTTATTTATCAATTTTATTCACTAGATGTTATTTAAATTAATCTTTCAGTTCATTCAGCTTATTTTCAGATTAAATAATGCCGTTTTATAGTGTTTTCTGTCCAAAAATAGTAATTTTACTTTCAGTTTGGTATACTCTGAAAAGTCAAAACATCAAAATTTACTTCCTGTCATTATATAAATTCAGCCATTTTATCAGTTATATTTAATATTAATAATCCTATATTGTATTAAAAGGTTCATATTCCCTTATTTTCTGGTAATTAATTGAATTAGTTGTATTCTGAAACATTATTCTGGAATATATGACTCCCATGTCCAAATTTCTGAGTTTAGTCATTTTCATTTTTATTTATAATTCTGAATATAATTTATTAAAATCTTTCTAAATGGTATGTGCAATTATATGGCTTGATCTCAAGTTTATTTTGTCTAAACCCCTTTTGTTTATTCGCATTTAAATGAGCAATTTCTCTGTTTTGATGAAGTTTGGTTTCCATTCTTTTGGCCTATGATTTTTTAACATTTTTTCCTTACAAAAACTTTACAAACAATATATGATGTGTGATACCCTCTCTGACTTTTACATATAGTATTATAAATTAAACATGTTTTCAAATTACACAAAAACAATTAGTATTGGTTACAATACAAATAATAGTTAAACAAAATAAAGAATATTTTTTTAAATAAATGGTTGTCTTCAAGTCAGACATTTTGCAACAAAATCCTTATTTCTAAACATGGAAACATGGCTTACAAAAAAGAAAGGTTTTTTACTAACTAACATCTTAATTACTCTTTACTATTTACAAGTAGTAACTATTTTTATAGTTCTGATGTTAGTTGTATCAGACCCAAACAAATGGCCTTATATCTAAAACAATTTTAAACATTCTTGTACTATATACATAAAAACCTTATATTTATATTCTTATTTCTAACTATTATTATAAGTAGGATTCTACAGTTTTTATACCGTCTTTTACCCATTGTCTTTGGGGAATTGTACCCTGTCATTAATAAATAAATAGTATTAATTGTTCAAAAGGTATTATGAACTCTGTTTTTCTTTTTTCATGTAAAACAAAATGTTATTTTAAACAGATTCATGTCTTATGAACAACATATTGTCACAGTACACATTTCAAGTCATTGAAAAATGCATATTTCATTGCATCCAATGTTTGTGATTGCCAAGAATGAAACACAAGGTTCATTTTTTATAATACCCAAAACTATCACTGGTTCACTTTGCACTTATATATTATGTTAATGCTAAATGGTCGTATAGTCTTATTAACATAATAAATTGGTTAGCGTTTTTTCAATGGAGATTTGTTCCATGGGTACTATATTATTGTTTCATCTTAGTTCACAGGCAACTTTTACTTTATACACTTCTCTCTCTTAAAATTATATACATGTGGTTTTTATTTCGTTATACTTTTATTTTTAAATATTTATTTTGGGGATATAGGGATTTGGGTGTCTTTTATAAGAGCATGACATCTTCTTCAGGATGCTGCCTTCTTCTTCTTTCATCAGTCTTCTTTTCTCCTGCCTTCTGGGACTGGTATCTTCTCCATCTTCTTCTTGATGCCATCAGGTTTCTTGGGATCTTCTCCATCATCTTCTTTATTTCAGAAATACACCACCTGTATTGGTTGATCTTGGCTTATTTTAGGGTTTCTATTCTATTTATTCTCCCTCGTTGTGGGTTTGGTCATATTCTGTACTGCTTGGTTATTTACTTTTTACCTTCCTGGGTTATACCTTGAAAACCTTTGGTTATGAGACTGGTCTTGGATGACTCATCACTAGTAACTCCTTTTATTTGAACTTGTATTTTCTTTATAATAATGATTTCTTTCCACAGTTGCTATGAATTAATCTATTTATATTAAACTTAATGCTTTCTTCCAAATTTAAATATTATAACTTCATTATTCTAATGATCAATTGCCATTCAATATTATGCATACATCTGTCACGCTACAGATTGCTCTCCTCCAGAAGTAATTATTTCAGACATGTTTATGGATGAAATAATTTCTTATGATAATTTCATCATTTCTTATAATTCATTTTCTTCTCCAGTTTTATATCGACTTTTTTATATTAGAGTTTTATTAATTTTATATATATGGTTACTTGTCTTACTACTGATCCTTTTCGGATTTAGTGTCTTCTGAGATATTTTATAATTGTAATACATTTTCTTTCTTTATCAACTTCGTGTTGCATCCTTGGGATATTAATTCCCTAACATTCCCTATCACGTGGGCTGGGGCAGATCAGAGGGGCACTGTACGCTACTTCTCTGCTGGCCATACACCACTTCTATAAATTGAGTACAGAGGCATATCCATCCCTGCATACCAACATGCAGAGAAGAGGCAGGCATCCCTGCTCAAAAACATAATGCTGCTGGAATTATCTTCAGTCAGTCATCGAATAAATAAATAAAAAGTAGTCTCATTTTCGACTAATAAAAATATCTTTGGATTCTCCACTTCGTAGTCTCTCAGATTATCTCACATTTTCTATCTTAATAAATCTTCATAATCATTATTATACTCATCATATATATTTTTTCAAAACTCTTAACTTGTCTGATATATTTAATTTAATTATGGTTGAAAACCTTTCTTTTAACAATTCTGGTTACTGTTTACAGTGTAACTCTCTTTCTTCCCCATCTGAATTCTCTTTATATTTTCTTCTGGTTACTCATAGTATTAGTATGATTTTTATATATAATCTTTCTTATTCATTGTTTGAATGGTCTTAATATATTAATTTAATTTTTTAACATTGTATCTTTACATTAGATATACAGGTTGTTATATTGATCATTTTATTTAAACATTTTGGTTCTTTCCTTTCTCTTAGAAAGTTATTAATCTGCCTTCGCATTCATTAACATTAATTCATTTATATTATATTTCATGTGGTATTTCTTCTCTTTGCATTTCATATAGGTCTTATTATTATCATTGGTTCAAAATCATCTTCTCCATATGTTTGGTATGAGTTGTTCTTCTTTGCTCTTAATTAACTGTTTTCATTATCGTTTCATAGGTAATTAGTCTCTTTGCTTCCAAATTTTTTCCTTCTCTGGCATATTACACTCTTTTTTGTTATTCTTCTCTACTCCTTCAAATGCTATTTTGAATATCTAGCATTTATTCTGGATTAACGTTAATTCTCTTTTCTGAATTAATCACTTTACTTTCTTCTCAATTCAATCATAATTGACACATAATTATTTTTTGGAACTTGGTTAGTTTTAATGTAAAATTCAAACTATTCTTTTTATTTAATTGAAAAATATTTCTCATAAATCCTTGTAATATGTTGATCTTATCTTGTTTCAAAGTACTGACGTTCTATCAACATTCAAATTCTGTTTAATTCATTTATTCCCAGAATTGTTTCATTCAGAATTGTTTATAGTACTGTTATCTTACTATTATTTCTGAATGTTTTGGTATTTTTCCAAAATCAAATTCTTCTTAATTATTTACCATAAAGTTTTCTCATAAACTTAGTTATAGTAAGTTGGTCTTACTTCATTTTTAAATTTTTCGTATATTAACTCCAAAATTCCTTTCTTCTTAATTCTTCCAAAATGTTTTTCTCATAATTCAGTGGTAGTAAGCTGTGCTTGCTTAATTTAAAATTTTTTTAAATTAAGTTCAAAATTCTCTCTCTTTTTCTCTTTCTTCCATAAAGTTTTGTTCTAAATTATCAGGTTGTAGTAAGATGTACTTACATATTTTAGAATAAGTTATATTCAAAATTCTTTTCTTTTTCTTTCTTCCATAAAGTTTGTTCCAAAATTATTAGGTTGTAATAAGATGTACTTACTCAATTTTAAATTTTTATAAATTAAGTTCAAAATTCTCTCTCTTTCTTTTTCTTCCATAAAGTTTTGTTCTAAATTATCAGGTTGTAGTAAGATGTACTTACTCAATTTTAAGTTTTTATAAATAATAAGTTCAAAATTCTCTCTTTTTCTTTTTCTTCCATAAAGTTTTTTCTTCAAATTATTAGGTTGTAAGTTGTTCTTACATATTTTAGAATTTTTTCAAAAATTCTAAATTCCTTCTTCCTATAATTCTCCAGAATGTTCTTCTCAAAATATTAGGTTGTAAGATGTACTTACATTATTTTGGAATTTTTTTAATAAAAATTCTAAATTCCTTCTTCTTATAATTCTCCAAAATGTTCTTCTCAAAATATTAGGTTGTAAGATGTACTTACATTATTTTAGGATTTTTTCAAATATAAATTCTAAATTCCTTCTTCTTATAATTCTCCAGAATGTTCTTTTCAAAATATTAGGTTGTAAGATGTACTTACATTATTTTAAAATTTTTAAAATTATAAATTCAAAATTCTAAAACTCACAACTCATTCTTCATAATATTTCTTCATAGAAGCTTGATTGTACACTCCTTTGATTTTTCCTGAAACGATTTCCTTCAACTCATATGTATTGTTATGCTTATCATTTACCACAACATATGGGTATATATTGTACTCTACACTGGACCATATTATTTATACTTTAATAAGTTGATCTCCACTTTTTCTTTTCTTATAAATTTTCTTTTCTTTTATATACCCAGGAAGATGGACGATTTTCTTTATGTCGTTCCATTGCTCATATTTTTATTTATAATGTGCATTTTCTTAAATAGTCTTCATTCATAAAACCCAGTTTTGTTTCTATGTTTATTCTCCATATCATTTCCTTTCAATGATATTTATTCCGTCTCCTTCACCGTTGTTTTTCGCCGTAGTCGGTTATCATGATCTCCGTCCCTTTTCTTGATGGTGTGTGGTATCTGTGTCAACCAGGGTCCATCATCTCAATTGCTCTTATAAAATTTACCCTAGGGCGCGACACTCGGTTATTATTACTGTTATTATTGTTATTACTAAAATTATGATAGTAATTTCGGTTAGGTGGGTAAGGGCTGTCATCGTTATTGTTGGGATGTGGATTTCTCTGACTGTATGGAATATTATTATGTTGATAAAAATTGTTTCTATTGTTTGGATAGGGGTTGTTATACCTAACGCCGTTAAAATTACCGTTAAACTGGTTATTACGCGGCGGGTTGTTAGGGCCGTCGTAATTACTGGGCTGGTTCCCTCTATCATCATATTGTATACACCAATACTTCTCTGGTCCATGTTTTGTGTTACCCGACAAATATATGTGAGGATCTTCATCTGGGTTATCACTTATTATTTGTTTATCTGAAATACCATAAGCTGGTTTACCATCACATATCCATTCTGAAGGAATATATTTTAGCCTAACCGTACCCTGGAACTGTCCTAGATGGCACGCTAATGGAATACATTCTGGTGATTCACCTGTGCCGTCATTACAGTCTGGTACGATATCACATTTCCATCTTTCTGAAATCCACTGTCCAGTTCTGCGCTGATATTGATCTTGTCCACATGTCGTATTCTGTTTACCTCTGGTCCTTTCCCATTGGTACACTACTGTCTTGTGGTAAATTATTTTGGAAATTACTTCGATTCTCCTCCTATAATTCCTGGAATTCATGATGTCTTTGTCATAGGTAACTGGGATGTTATTGCCATCAATTAACCCATGTTTCATCATCTCCAACTCTTCCTTCGTTTTTATCAAGTTTCTTGGATACATTCTCCTTTTCCTATGCTTAATATTTTCCTTATTTCCACTAGTTTTAATTCCAGGTACTACCACTACTAGTTCCTGCGTCTTATCATTTTGTACATCTTCTGTTTCTGGTTTACTACCATATTTTATTTCTTCGGTCTTCTCCTTTCCTAATTTTTCCATAAACAGTTTATTGTCATTACTTATATCATCCAGTTTCTTACCTAATTCATCTTTCAAGGATTGGTTGTTCTCCTTTATAATCTTACTCAAATCTTCCTTCAATTCCTTACTTGTGGATTCCATTTTCTTCATCATTGATTCGTGGCACTCATCCATTTTCTTCAATATTCCTTCTTCCATTCGCCGGAACATTTCTTTCATTTTATCAATCATCTCCATTTCCTTTGGTGTAAGTTCTGCCATTTTGCTTGTCGCTGTTCCCTGTTTATTATCTTTCTCTGACTTTGTAGCTGTTGCCTAGCTCCAACTAGTGATTGGGCAGAAAGTATTGGCCTTCCAATCGCTAATTAAAGCCCCTAAAGTTGTGCGCCAATTTGTAATAAAATAAGAAAATTGTAATGTAATATGTTTAATTGGTGTGTATTTGGTGTTTTTAATTGGTGTGGCTCTCGACGTCTTACTGGCCTGAAACACTTCCTTAAGTTTCCCAGCTGGTCGAGTCCCAATGGTAGCAAGACTGGTCGAGTAGCGTAATGTTGATGAAGAAATGTATGTTCAGCTTAACCGAAAGTTTCAAAACAAAAATTATTGTTTTGAAGAAAATTTAAAAAAAAAATTGTTTATAAAAAAAATAATTAAAAAAAATTTTTAATTTTATTAATTAATTAATTATAATCAATTAATTAATATAGGGCTGTGAAGTTTTAAAAAGTGTAATGCTCTTCTGAAAATTTTTATTAAAGTTTTGGTATATTTTAAATAAACTATCACCACTCATAAGATTGTCTTCAAACCAATCGATACTTGTTTACCTTTTTATTTTTTAGGTTATCTTCACTTATAGGTGGTAAAGCCCTTGTAGATTATCAATTAGAATTATATTATTGGTAATTAGTATTATTGAAGAAATAAAGAACTATTAAGTATTGAAAAGTATTAATGTTTTATTAATTAATGGCAATATTGACTCTTATCGATTAATATCGATTCTCAGGATATCGAAAAAATTACAAAGTATTATATAAAAATCGTACAGGGTTCTTTAAACAGCCAGTTATTATCAAAGTCAGAGAAATCGGGCTAATATTTAAAAGTATAACGTTACATCAAATGAATAATTATTACTAAACACAAACATTGAATAATAATTTGAAATTAAAATAATTGTTTTCACCAAACAGCTGTGTTGAACTAAGAGAGGCATTGGAATTGTCAAAGAAAGATGGCTGCCGTCAAGTTGATCAAAATGTCGCTCGTTCCTGCTGCATTCCAAATAATGTATTTTCTGGCAATATTCCTGTTCTTGTGTCTGCAAATCTCTTGTTAAATGTTGTGTAGTGACTGGTGTAATGATTCTGGGTTGTATTTAGTATATCTGTGTAATTATAAGTCAAAACACTTTTCCCAATTCCGACACTAATTTGGTTAAGGTATTATACAGTTTTCTGGTGTTTTGTGGTGTTTTTCGGAGTAGATATGTATTGTTTAGTGTTAATTAGTGTTTCTTGATTGTTTTTGCCACAATGTATTTGTTCTGGAAGGATTTTATAATTCACTCTCGACTTCACAGTAACGTACTGTTCGCCACTTAACTTTACCGTTGTAAGATAGGTTAGATCGTCACAAAACTCTCGTTTATGTTAACCGTTCGAATACCAATAATCAACTAACTGTTTCCTTCAGTTTCAATTAAACTCTTAGCCCATATAATATTATTCTTAACATTGTTCAAATATATTTTCATATCCTGTGCACACTTTAATATTTCACTATATAAATACCTAAACTTGGGTTATTTATCAATTTTATTCACTAGATGTTATTTAAATTAATCTTTCAGTTCATTCAGCTTATTTTCAGATTAAATAATGCCGTTTTATAGTGTTTTCTGTCCAAAAATAGTAATTTTACTTTCAGTTTGGTATACTCTGAAAAGTCAAAACATCAAAATTTACTTCCTGTCATTATATAAATTCAGCCATTTTATCAGTTATATTTAATATTAATAATCCTATATTGTATTAAAAGGTTCATATTCCCTTATTTTCTGGTAATTAATTGAATTAGTTGTATTCTGAAACATTATTCTGGAATATATGACTCCCATGTCCAAATTTCTGAGTTTAGTCATTTTCATTTTTATTTATAATTCTGAATATAATTTATTAAAATCTTTCTAAATGGTATGTGCAATTATATGGCTTGATCTCAAGTTTATTTTGTCTAAACCCCTTTTGTTTATTCGCATTTAAATGAGCAATTTCTCTGTTTTGATGAAGTTTGGTTTCCATTCTTTTGGCCTATGATTTTTTAACATTTTTTCCTTACAAAAACTTTACAAACAATATATGATGTGTGATACCCTCTCTGACTTTTACATATAGTATTATAAATTAAACATGTTTTCAAATTACACAAAAACAATTAGTATTGGTTACAATACAAATAATAGTTAAACAAAATAAAGAATATTTTTTTAAATAAATGGTTGTCTTCAAGTCAGACATTTTGCAACAAAATCCTTATTTCTAAACATGGAAACATGGCTTACAAAAAAGAAAGGTTTTTTACTAACTAACATCTTAATTACTCTTTACTATTTACAAGTAGTAACTATTTTTATAGTTCTGATGTTAGTTGTATCAGACCCAAACAAATGGCCTTATATCTAAAACAATTTTAAACATTCTTGTACTATATACATAACAACCTTATATTTATATTCTTATTTCTAACTATTATTATAAGTAGGATTCTACAGTTTTTATACCGTCTTTTACCCATTGTCTTTGGGGAATTGTACCCTGTCATTAATAAATAAATAGTATTAATTGTTCAAAAGGTATTATGAACTCTGTTTTTCTTTTTTCATGTAAAACAAAATGTTATTTTAAACAGATTCATGTCTTATGAACAACATATTGTCACAGTACACATTTCAAGTCATTGAAAAATGCATATTTCATTGCATCCAATGTTTGTGATTGCCAAGAATGAAACACAAGGTTCATTTTTTATAATACCCAAAACTATCACTGGTTCACTTTGCACTTATATATTATGTTAATGCTAAATGGTCGTATAGTCTTATTAACATAATAAATTGGTTAGCGTTTTTTCAATGGAGATTTGTTCCATGGGTACTATATTATTGTTTCATCTTAGTTCACAGGCAACTTTTACTTTATACACTTCTCTCTCTTAAAATTATATACATGTGGTTTTTATTTCGTTATACTTTTATTTTTAAATATTTATTTTGGGGATATAGGGATTTGGGTGTCTTTTATAAGAGCATGACATCTTCTTCAGGATGCTGCCTTCTTCTTCTTTCATCAGTCTTCTTTTCTCCTGCCTTCTGGGACTGGTATCTTCTCCATCTTCTTCTTGATGCCATCAGGTTTCTTGGGATCTTCTCCATCATCTTCTTTATTTCAGAAATACACCACCTGTATTGGTTGATCTTGGCTTATTTTAGGGTTTCTATTCTATTTATTCTCCCTCGTTGTGGGTTTGGTCATATTCTGTACTGCTTGGTTATTTACTTTTTACCTTCCTGGGTTATACCTTGAAAACCTTTGGTTATGAGACTGGTCTTGGATGACTCATCACTAGTAACTCCTTTTATTTGAACTTGTATTTTCTTTATAATAATGATTTCTTTCCACAGTTGCTATGAATTAATCTATTTATATTAAACTTAATGCTTTCTTCCAAATTTAAATATTATAACTTCATTATTCTAATGATCAATTGCCATTCAATATTATGCATACATCTGTCACGCTACAGATTGCTCTCCTCCAGAAGTAATTATTTCAGACATGTTTATGGATGAAATAATTTCTTATGATAATTTCATCATTTCTTATAATTCATTTTCTTCTCCAGTTTTATATCGACTTTTTTATATTAGAGTTTTATTAATTTTATATATATGGTTACTTGTCTTACTACTGATCCTTTTCGGATAGTTAGTGTCTTCTGAGATATTTTATAATTGTAATACATTTTCTTTCTTTATCAACTTCGTGTTGCATCCTTGGGATATTAATTCCCTAACATTCCCTATCACGTGGGCTGGGGCAGATCAGAGGGGCACTGTACGCTACTTCTCTGCTGGCCATACACCACTTCTATAAATTGAGTACAGAGGCATATCCATCCCTGCTCAAAAACATAATGCTGCTGGAATTATCTTCAGTCAGTCATCGAATAAATAAATAAAAAGTAGTCTCATTTTCGACTAATAAAAATATCTTTGGATTCTCCACTTCGTAGTCTCTCAGATTATCTCACATTTTCTATCTTAATAAATCTTCATAATCATTATTATACTCATCATATATATTTTTTCAAAACTCTTAACTTGTCTGATATATTTAATTTAATTATGGTTGAAAACCTTTCTTTTAACAATTCTGGTTACTGTTTACAGTGTAACTCTCTTTCTTCTCCATCTGAATTCTCTTTATATTTTCTTCTGGTTACTCATAGTATTAGTATGATTTTTATATATAATCTTTCTTATTCATTGTTTGAATGGTCTTAATATATTAATTTAATTTTTTAACATTGTATCTTTACATTAGATATACAGGTTGTTATATTGATCATTTTATTTAAACATTTTGGTTCTTTCCTTTCTCTTAGAAAGTTATTAATCTGCCTTCGCATTCATTAACATTAATTCATTTATATTATATTTCATGTGGTATTTCTTCTCTTTGCATTTCATATAGGTCTTATTATTATCATTGGTTCAAAATCATCTTCTCCATATGTTTGGTATGAGTTGTTCTTCTTTGCTCTTAATTAACTGTTTTCATTATCGTTTCATAGGTAATTAGTCTCTTTGCTTCCAAATTTTTTCCTTCTCTGGCATATTACACTCTTTTTTGTTATTCTTCTCTACTCCTTCAAATGCTATTGTGAATATCTAGCATTTATTCTGGATTAACGTTAATTCTCTTTTCTGAATTAATCACTTTACTTTCTTCTCAATTCAATCATAATTGACACATAATTATTTTTTGGAACTTGGTTAGTTTTAATGTAAAATTCAAACTATTCTTTTTATTTAATTGAAAAATATTTCTCATAAATCCTTGTAATATGTTGATCTTATCTTGTTTCAAAGTACTGACGTTCTATCAACATTCAAATTCTGTTTAATTCATTTATTCCCAGAATTGTTTCATTCAGAATTGTTTATAGTACTGTTATCTTACTATTATTTCTGAATGTTTTGGTATTTTTCCAAAATCAAATTCTTCTTAATTATTTACCATAAAGTTTTCTCATAAACTTAGTTATAGTAAGTTGGTCTTACTTCATTTTTAAATTTTTCGTATATTAACTCCAAAATTCCTTTCTTCTTAATTCTTCCAAAATGTTTTTCTCATAATTCAGTGGTAGTAAGCTGTGCTTGCTTAATTTAAAATTTTTTTAAATTAAGTTCAAAATTCTCTCTCTTTCTCTTTCTTCCATAAAGTTTTGTTCTAAATTATCAGGTTGTAGTAAGATGTACTTACATATTTTAGAATAAGTTATATTCAAAATTCTTTTCTTTTTCTTTCTTCCATAAAGTTTGTTCCAAAATTATTAGGTTGTAATAAGATGTACTTACTCAATTTTAAATTTTTATAAATTAAGTTCAAAATTCTCTCTCTTTCTTTTTCTTCCATAAAGTTTTGTTCTAAATTATCAGGTTGTAGTAAGATGTACTTACTCAATTTTAAGTTTTTAT
Organism: Magicicada septendecula; assembly: GCA_034769895.1. Lineage (NCBI taxonomy): Eukaryota > Metazoa > Arthropoda > Insecta > Hemiptera > Cicadidae > Magicicada > Magicicada septendecula. The sequence continues at coordinate 87,008,957 of CM068368.1, forward strand.
AAATAATAAGTTCAAAATTCTCTCTTTTTCTTTTTCTTCCATAAAGTTTTTTCTTCAAATTATTAGGTTGTAAGTTGTTCTTACATATTTTAGAATTTTTTCAAAAATTCTAAATTCCTTCTTCCTATAATTCTCCAGAATGTTCTTCTCAAAATATTAGGTTGTAAGATGTACTTACATTATTTTGGAATTTTTTTAATAAAAATTCTAAATTCCTTCTTCTTATAATTCTCCAAAATGTTCTTCTCAAAATATTAGGTTGTAAGATGTACTTACATTATTTTAGGATTTTTTCAAATATAAATTCTAAATTCCTTCTTCTTATAATTCTCCAGAATGTTCTTTTCAAAATATTAGGTTGTAAGATGTACTTACATTATTTTAAAATTTTTAAAATTATAAATTCAAAATTCTAAAACTCACAACTCATTCTTCATAATATTTCTTCATAGAAGCTTGATTGTACACTCCTTTGATTTTTCCTGGAAACGATTTCCTTCAACTCATATGTATTGTTATGCTTATCATTTACCACAACATATGGGTATATATTGTACTCTACACTGGACCATATTATTTATACTTTAATAAGTTGATCTCCACTTTTTCTTTTCTTATAAATTTTCTTTTCTTTTATATACCCAGGAAGATGGACGATTTTCTTTATGTCGTTCCATTGCTCATATTTTTATTTATAATGTGCATTTTCTTAAATAGTCTTCATTCATAAAACCCAGTTTTGTTTCTATGTTTATTCTCCATATCATTTCCTTTCAATGATATTTATTCCGTCTCTTCACCGTTGTTTTCGCCGTAGTCGGTTATCATGATCTCCGTCCCTTTTCTTGATGGTGTGTGGTATCTGTGTCAACCAGGGTCCATCATCTCAATTGCTCTTATAAAATTTACCCTAGGGCGCGACACTCGGTTATTATTACTGTTATTATTGTTATTACTAAAATTATGATAGTAATTTCGGTTAGGTGGGTAAGGGCTGTCATCGTTATTGTTGGGATGTGGATTTCTCTGACTGTATGGAATATTATTATGTTGATAAAAATTGTTTCTATTGTTTGGATAGGGTTGTTATACCTAACGCCGTTAAAATTACCGTTAAACTGGTTATTACGCGGCGGGGTTGTTAGGGCCGTCGTAATTACTGGGCTGGTTCCCTCTATCATCATATTGTATACACCAATACTTCTCTGGTCCATGTTTTGTGTTACCCGACAAATATATGTGAGGATCTTCATCTGGGTTATCACTTATTATTTGTTTATCTGAAATACCATAAGCTGGTTTACCATCACATATCCATTCTGAAGGAATATATTTTAGCCTAACCGTACCTGGAACTGTCCTAGATGGCACGCTAATGGAATACATTCTGGTGATTCACCTGTGCCGTCATTACAGTCTGGTACGATATCACATTTCCATCTTTCTGAAATCCACTGTCCAGTTCTGCGCTGATATTGATCTTGTCCACATGTCGTATTCTGTTTACCTCTGGTCCTTTCCCATTGGTACACTACTGTCTTGTGGTAAATTATTTTGGAAATTACTTCGATTCTCCTCCTATAATTCCTGGAATTCATGATGTCTTTGTCATAGGTAACTGGGATGTTATTGCCATCAATTAACCCATGTTCATCATCTTCAACTCTTCCTTCGTTTTTATCAAGTTTCTTGGATACATTCTCCCTTTTCCCTATGCTTAATATTTTCCTTATTTCCACTAGTTTTAATTCCAGGTACTACCACTACTAGTTCCTGCGTCTTATCATTTTGTACATCTTCTGTTTCTGGTTTACTACCATATTTTATTTCTTCGGTCTTCTCCTTTCCTAATTTTTCCATAAACAGTTTATTGTCATTACTTATATCATCCAGTTTCTTACCTAATTCATCTTTCAAGGATTGGTTGTTCTCCTTTATAATCTTACTCAAATCTTTCCTTCAATTCCTTACTTGTGGATTCCATTTTCTTCATCATTGATTCGTGGCACTCATCCATTTTCTTCAATATTCCTTCTTCCATTCGCCGGAACATTCTTTCATTTTATCAATCATCTCCATTTCCTTTGGTGTAAGTTCTGCCATTTTGCTTGTCGCTGTTCCCTGTTTATTATCTTTCTCTGACTTTGTAGCTGTTGCCTAGCTCCAACTAGTGATTGGGCAGAAAGTATTGGCCTTCCAATCGCTAATTAAAGCCCCTAAAGTTGTGCGCCAATTTGTAATAAAATAAGAAAATTGTAATGTAATATGTTTAATTGGTGTGTATTTGGTGTTTTTAATTGGTGTGGCTCTCGACGTCTTACTGGCCTGAAACACTTCCTTAAGTTTCCCAGCTGGTCGAGTCCCAATGGTAGCAAGACTGGTCGAGTAGCGTAATGTTGATGAAGAAATGTATTGTTCAGCTTAACCGAAAGTTTCAAAACAAAAATTATTGTTTTGAAGAAAATTTAAAAAAAAATTGTTTATAAAAAAAAATAATTAAAAAAAAATTTTTAATTTATTAATTAATTAATTATAATCAATTAATTAATATAGGGGCTGTGAAGTTTTAAAAAGTGTAATGCTCTTCTGAAAATTTTTATTAAAGTTTTGGTATATTTTAAATAAACTATCACCACTCATAAGATTGTCTTCAAACCAATCGATACTTGTTTACCTTTTTATTTTTTAGGTTATCTTCACTTATAGGTGGTAAAGCCCTTGTAGATTATCAATTAGAATTATATTATTGGTAATTAGTATTATTGAAGAAATAAAGAACTATTAAGTATTGAAAAGTATTAATGTTTTATTAATTAATGGCAATATTGACTCTTATCGATTAATATCGATTCTCAGGATATCGAAAAAATTACAAAGTATTATATAAAAATCGTACAGGGTTCTTTAAACAGCCAGTTATTATCAAAGTCAGAGAAATCGGGCTAATATTTAAAAGTATAACGTTACATCAAATGAATAATTATTACTAAACACAAACATTGAATAATAATTTGAAATTAAAATAATTGTTTTCACCAAACAGCTGTGTTGAACTAAGAGAGGCATTGGAATTGTCAAAGAAAGATGGCTGCCGTCAAGTTGATCAAAATGTCGCTCGTTCTGCTGCATTCCAAATAATGTATTTTCTGGCAATATTCCTGTTCTTGTGTCTGCAAATCTCTTGTTAAATGTTGTGTAGTGACTGGTGTAATGATTCTGGGTTGTATTTAGTATATCTGTGTAATTATAAGTCAAAACACTTTTCCCAATTCCGACACTAATTTGGTTAAGGTATTATACAGTTTTCTGGTGTTTTGTGGTGTTTTTCGGAGTAGATATGTATTGTTTAGTGTTAATTAGTGTTTCTTGATTGTTTTTGCCACAATGTATTTGTTCTGGAAGGATTTTATAATTCACTCTCGACTTCACAGTAACGTACTGTTCGCCACTTAACTTTACCGTTGTAAGATAGGTTAGATCGTCACAAAACTCTCGTTTATGTTAACCGTTCGAATACCAATAATCAACTAACTGTTTCCTTCAGTTTCAATTAAACTCTTAGCCCATATAATATTATTCTTAACATTGTTCAAATATATTTTCATATCCTGTGCACACTTTAATATTTCACTATATAAATACCTAAACTTGGGTTATTTATCAATTTTATTCACTAGATGTTATTTAAATTAATCTTTCAGTTCATTCAGCTTATTTTCAGATTAAATAATGCCGTTTTATAGTGTTTTCTGTCCAAAAATAGTAATTTTACTTTCAGTTTGGTATACTCTGAAAAGTCAAAACATCAAAATTTACTTCCTGTCATTATATAAATTCAGCCATTTTATCAGTTATATTTAATATTAATAATCCTATATTGTATTAAAAGGTTCATATTCCCTTATTTTCTGGTAATTAATTGAATTAGTTGTATTCTGAAACATTATTCTGGAATATATGACTCCCATGTCCAAATTTCTGAGTTTAGTCATTTTCATTTTTATTTATAATTCTGAATATAATTTATTAAAATCTTTCTAAATGGTATGTGCAATTATATGGCTTGATCTCAAGTTTATTTTGTCTAAACCCCTTTTGTTTATTCGCATTTAAATGAGCAATTTCTCTGTTTTGATG